>CP136059.1:530296179-530936487 GCA_032464435.1 Aegilops umbellulata
GGACATCTCCCTGACGCGGTCCCTCCAGTCTCTGGCCACCGGATCGAGCTCGTCCATGCGCTCCATCTTCTCAAGGGCGGCGTTCATGGCGCTGAGCTCCTTCTCGAGGAACAACGCCTGTTTCTTCACCCCTTTGAGCTTACTGTACTCCCCGCCGGCGAGGGCGGCGAGCTTGCCGAGAAGGGGCCTCATAACACCAATCGTCACGCTCACTGCCGCCAGTGACATCTCGATCCGATCCACGCAGTGCAGTGGCGCGCCGGTGAATCGAACGGTGAGGTGTAACTCAAGAAGTGGTTGGGAAAGCGTGGGTTGCTTCACCGGATCCACGGCCGGAGGTGAACTACGGGTGACGGGGTGGTTCGCCGGGAGGTGGAGGAGGTGGGTGGCTGTGCCGGATCCGTGGCCGGAGGTGGATGAACGTGCCGGAACTGTGGCGCAGCTAGACTTCGAGCACGGGGTGGGGCAGCGGGAGGTGGAAGAGGGGGTCGTCGCTGGGCAAGGAAGACGGCGAGTAGTAGCAGCTAGCGTAGTGATTTGAGGGCGATGAACCGCGAGGACTGTAGCTAGTCAACCGAACACACTGGTTCCTGTGTTTCTCCTCCCCCTCCTTCAACAATAGAGTAATAAATAAAATATACTACAAGTGTAGTGGTTTGGAGCGCACTATGCATGGATTACGCGCTTGGATTTTTCCTATCTTGTGTCTAACTTGTTTGGTGCCTTGTACCTGTCTTCAACATTATTCGTTTGCTTTTTTGAAGGGCATAACAGTAGGTGACTTACCTACTGCAAATTTTAATGGGATAAATAATCGTTTACAGATAACTACAAAACAGATATACATATGCGAGAGACCCGGTCCCTAAAGCCAACGTAAGATGCTCTCCCGACTTGACCAAGAGTCAGTTTTAACTCATCCTCAAGGTTTTCCTGCATTTATAAACGCTGGCGGTTCTTTCCGTTGAAGATGAAATCATTTCTGCTAATCAAGATGCTCCACGCAACCATTATTTTGTGAATACACAAAGCCGTGCACATCTTTAAAAATCAAGGTCTTTATGTGGTTTGTGCACAAGGGAGTGATTCTAACTATGGACCAATTTAGCGAAATGTAGGTGAGAGGATAGTAAACGGTGTTGTTTTTGCGATAAGTAGGAAATGATTCAACATCTTTTTCTCAAATGCCCACAAGCCAGGTTATTGTGATGAACTATACATGTGTCCTTTAATGTTTTTGCACCTAGTAGCATATCCAATTTTTTCGTAACTAGTTAAATGGGGTGGACTCTAATACAATGGAATGAATTCGCATGGGAGTTAGTGCATTATTTTAGGCTATTTTAAATTCTCTGAATACTTTTGTTATTCACCGAACCAATATCACAAACTTTTTGCAAGTTATCTTTCGGGCGTCTGGATGGATCCGTGGGTGGTCATTACTTAGATGTGCGAAAGTTAGGAAGTTTATGGCCTTTAGATGCAACCGCTCGGAAACGTTAGCATGGACTACGTACAACCGGTTTGGATGACGGTCCAACAATAAATAGGTGTTCAGTTATCATATCCTACTTTTTTGCCGGTTATGAAATTTTGTCTTATATTTTGCTTTTGCTTCCATATTTAGTAAAGTGGCCGTTTGCGATAGATGCAGACACGGGGTAGGTCTCCTTTTGGAAAGACATAGGAAAATATCGCTGAGCTAGTGTTCACCGGGTTTCGGATGGACATCATATCTCATCTGTAGCTCCTTAGGGCAAGTCTAACAGGTCCCCTAAAAATAGCGAAGGGTCCGGTGAAGTAAATCCTTAGTGGAGTAATTTTACTCCACTAAATTTTTGCAACCGATCCCCTATATATAACAGAGTAAATATTTTTTATTTACATTTCATTTTCGGCCACCCAAACACATTTCTTTGAGTACATATTCATCAATTCTTCGCTACGAGAGCCAAACCAAAGAAAATAAGAACCATAGTTACACATTTAAAAAAATATTCAACTTCCATAACTGCTCTCACTAGTTGGATTAATATTTTCTCACATGGATTGATGGCCGGGTCCCACACTGAATCGTCCGGAAAACTAACAGTCTGGCGGCCGTCTCCTTTGGTGGAGGTGTGAACAGCGTGTGGCACCGCTCCGGCTCGCCCCTCGAGGCCAAAGACTGGCTATTTAAGTCGGACGACGTCTCTAGCCCTATCCACAATGTCTTTCTCCCTCTCTGTGCCGCCAGCTCGAGCCCATCCACCTCTCTCACTCCACGCCTCACTCATCAAAACCCGGTCACTCGCTGTCCGCCACCACAATCAAGTAGCCTTGCCACCACGACGACATGTGATCTATCTAACTCCGTGTGCCGGCTGCAGCTCCTTGAGCAGACCCTGGCAACGTGTGAAGCCTGGATCGCTGCAGGCTACCACCGGACGTGGTGGATCCAGAAAAGGAGTTTGAGGAGGAGGAGCAGCAGCAGCAAGAGAAGGAGTAGGAGTAGCAGCAACAACAACAGCAGGAGAAGGTGTAGAGGCAGGAGGAGGACGCGGGGGACGCGGATATGCGGGCGGAGCAGCAAGCAATCCTTGATTCGTTCCAGGCGAAGGCGAACCGCCATATCCTCTAGGCGGAGCAGGAAGCGCACATCGACGAGATGCTTGCCTACATAGATGAGGAGCAGGAGCCGGAGCCCTCCGACGCGCCCGTCTACCCGGCGCTCGGCACGGAGATAGTGGACATCTCCGACGAGCACAATGCGTAGTTTAGGTTAGTGTGATTTGCGTAGTACATAAGTTTTTTTTACATGCTTTGTACGGATCTAGAGAATGATGAGGTACTCGGATGCATAGCAGAAAATAAGAGGTGTGTCTGATCACTTCTTGCGGACGCGTTTGAGTGGTCGGATTTGATGTGCACGGTTGTAGTTGCTCTTAGTGCTACTTATTACTACATGTAGAGTGGTGTAATCGCCAATGGATAATATATACTTCCTCCGATAATTTAATATAAAACGTTTTTTGACAGTACGGTCCAGTAGGAATGCTGGGTTGACGTGATCTACTGTATATGCGTGCGTGCTGGTTCTGTTCATTCAAACGAGATAGTTAACCTATCAACTTCCGAAGTTATCAAGAGCAAAATACATATGTCACTCTAACAGGACAGTGGACACCAAAGTTTCACCGTTTCGTGGCTTGTAATCGTGGCATGAGATGAACTCGGAACGGTCATCAACAGTGCGTAGTTAATTTTCTTGGGCCGGAGAGGTCGACCGATTGCAGGTGAACCTAGTTCCGTCGGGTGTGTGCTACTTGTGTCATCGCTGACGTAGAGTCTAAGAAGGCAGAAGCAGAGCAACTTCAGAAAAGAGCAGAGCAAAACAGAGAACAAAAAGACAGCAGAGGAAGGAGCAACTTGGGAAAAAACAGAGCAAAGCAGAGCAGGGGGAGAGAGCAAGTGAACAGAGCAAAGCAAGGGTGGGGCGTTGCTGAAGGACCAAGTCGCGCACAAGCCCCAGCCACACGATAGAGTAAATTGCAAAAAATCACCACAATTCAGGACCCTAATTTAAAAAACGCTGATTGAACGATTAGAGTTGTTTGAGACAAAACCTGACTGGTGGGTCCCGATGGCAGGTCCACGTGCCAGCGGAAGACAGACGGCGCTACAGTCCCCCGTCTCCCTCTGACCTTTCCCCGCACGGAGCCGTCGGGTGAGGAGCGCCTCGCGCCTCTGAACACGCACGACCCCGGCCAGCTTGACCGTTGGCCGACGAGCTTCCCAGCACCGCCATGCTCCGCGTCGGCGAGCTGTCCGATGGCATCGGTGGCGGCCGGCGAGGCTGCATGCCTAGGGCTGTACATCAGTACACGCTGCGACAGCCGCCTAGTGCCCATGGCCATGTCTCGGCCGCCGTGGAGCGCGCCGTGGAGGATGGCGTGGTCGGGATGGCGCGTGGCGCCATTATCCTCAGCGAGCCGTGCCTTTCCTGCGCGGCGGCGCCGCCCTTATCCCCGGCGAGCCGAGCCATCCGTTTGTCCCTTGCGAGAACGCCTCCAGCAGCTCGGACTCCGGCCACGCCTCGTCGGCCGCATGCGCCATCGACATGGCGACCTCGACCGGATGGGCTCCGGCGCCGCAACCTGAGAGCAGATCAAGGAGGAGGGCGAGGACGACTCCGGCGACCTCCGTGGCCAGGAGCCCGTGCAGGACGCGCCTCGCCGGCCACATGCACCGCCGGCATGGCGAACTCGACCAGACTGCGGATGGACTTGAGCTCTCCTCACCCGGACCGAGCCGCGTGCGACGGACTCCGGCCACGCTTCCCCGCCGATCTGCCGCCATTACTGGCGGCGACCCCCTAGCCGTCATCCTCCCGGTCGGCGTAGACCCACGCGGCCACAACCACGATGCCCGGAGATGCTCGTCAGGTAACGCACAGAAAGTGTTTGTTGGAATGCCTGCAAGAGAAAAATAGACGGAGGTGGATGTATTTTTTTATTAGTGAAGAGAGATCACAATGACATGCGGGGCCCATGTCTACTTTAACAGTCAACCAAACTCCAGTCAAACGCCGTTAGTTTTGGTTGCCACGTCATCGCTTACATTGGGACCTACCTGTTAGTTTTAGAGTCAGCAAGTGTTTATCTGAGCGATCAGCGTTTTTTGAAAACTGTCACCCCAATGTTGGCGGTTTTTTGAAAAAAAAAAAAACGAATGGTGGCGGTTTTGTGAATTAGGGTCCTCAATTGTGGTGATTTTTTGCAATTTACTCCACATGATATGCAGGCAACGCTGGGGATCTCCACCTGATGACGCCAGTCACGGGGTTAACCTGGGACCCCTCTGTCTGTGCCTGTGGTTTAATTAAGCAGTTATTAATTTTGAAGAGTCTCTGATTGTACCTTTCTCCCCTGTCTCCTTGCTCCTCTGATGCTCTAACCAGATTCATTCAACTATATGCAAAGTATATTACGTAACTGAGAGTGCGAGAGAGCAATTGGACTGTTACAGAATTCTACGGCCTTTGATTTTCCGTGTCACGCTGCAGCATGGTTTGAGAGCACATTCATGCATGCATGCACGTGCCAAGTACTACTCGTACTAGATAGGCGGCACCTTGTTTAAATACGGTCATCATCAACTGCTCAAGGCCCTCTGTAACTTGTTGTATCTTGGGTAACATAGGTAACAATAAACTTGTCACCGTCACCAACGACTGACGGTAAAAGATGGCTTGGGTGAAGCTATACAGGACGGACGTCATATGCAGCTCCCGGTGCTACAAAATGGCGATAAGTAATTAAGCAGTCAAGTAAGATCTCCACGACATGGTGTAACCGTCAATGGATGATATTACACTAGATCGATACATGCTTGGTGATTCATGTTCTTGCTGCCACAGTGTTATACTATGTGCGAAATGGCCCAGAATGAATGCTGAGTTCATCTGATGTATATGCGTGCGTGAACATTCAAAAAAAAAAAGATTTATATGCGTGCGTGCTAGTTCAGTTTATACAAGAAAGCAAAAACATATCGCAAACCAAACCACATTAACTTGATTCTCGAAGTTCTCAGGAGCAAAAACACATCACACTCCACTTGTAAATTAATCCAATCATTCTCCCTTTGCTCTCAACAATACCCCTGGGAGCACAGTTCTGCAGCCTGCAGGTTTGGCAGTACATTCATTTGCTAGCTGCTAATTAATTTACCCATGGACCATACATGAAGGACGGTTTGGGTGCAGCTGTGTACAGTTTCTGAACGCAGAGTCTGCTTTATCCAGCACTTCTCGGGAGCAGCAAGTGACACGTACAGCGATATCCTCTAGCCTCAACAGGTGCTCCAAACCAACTGGTGTAGCGCCACCCCAGTGATCCTTGTGGAATTGTAGTTGGAGCCTACGTAGTTTGGGCATAGCCCCTGCCTCAAAGGCCAGGTACGCCGTAACATCATACTTTGATAAACATCTAAAGCCCTCCAGAACTGGATATAATCCCGTGGAGAAAATGACAGCACTGTCTTCGGGGATACTATCCAACCATAAACTGAGATGGACGAGAGAAGGCAGCTCTCCAAGAGCACGAAACTCGTCAGTGCACATGTTGACATTCAGCTCTAGCCAAGAGAGGCATTCGAGGCCACAAATCCATTTGGGAACTCCAGGCATCACCCAACCACACAATTTAAGTACCTTGATATGATGAAAAGGACCTGATAATGATCCCAGTTGGTCGCCTGTATCAAAGAAAGAGCCATGGATGCAGAGATATATGAGGTCATGGAGCATCCCAAGGGAGGACACCAAAGCAACAGCTTCTGATGGCGTAATAATGCCCGAGGCACACTCGAGAATCAGACACCTCAGATTTGTCAGCTCACCGAGTCCCACGATATCCTCTAACAAGCTCCACTCCATGCTAAAACCATCAAGAGTGTGCAGTGATTTCATGTTTCTGATCCCTTTAGGCAGCTTTGTATATTTTCGAACTATGAAGGTAGATAAGCGGGGAAGGTGAACTACATCTGATGGCATCTCAAACCAATTGCAATCTAAATCTAGTGTCTCCAAATGCACAAGCCCTTGCATCTCTCTAGGAAGTATGATGGAAGTTTTGGTCGACACCTTCAAATAACTCAGTTGGTACAATTGTCTAATAGCACTGAGATCAATCGTTTTCCAACTAGTATTATTTTTAATTAGAATCAACCTGAGATACTTAAAAAGGAAAAGAGGGGGCATGTACGTGGATCCTCCGAAATGTGCGAGTGCTCGAACTTGTGACAAGTTAGAAGGAATGGTCCCTGATGCGGTCTCATCTGCTGCACCACCACCACTAAAGTTCATGGATATACGACGGACCTTGTATTTCCAGCCATGCTCTCTTGCCATGTCTTCAGAATTGCATTCAACTCTGAGAAAATTATGCTCTTCACACTTGCTTAGGATCAAATCGAGCATCATATCATGTACTCTGCACGATACCAACTCCCCACACTTTGTACGGCCAGGTTGAATCAAGCTTCTATTGACAAGCTCATTAAAATAGCTGTTCGCAACAACCTCCATGTCTCGGCCATGCAAATTATTGACAAGCCCTTCAGCTAACCATTGTCGAACCAAATCATCCCTCTCAATCTCGCAGTCTGCTGGATAAAAACCGAGGTGCAGAAAAGATGCCCGGAGTTGAAGAGGAAGATGGATGTAGCTAAGGTTTAATATACTCCTCATCCCTTCCAATGTGGGATTTACCGCAAATTGGGTTCCAAGAGAATTCCTAATGCTCTCCCACTCATCCCTTATTCTTTGAGGACGACTAGCTAATAAACTAGCTATAGTAACGATTGCAAGTGGGAGTCCACCACACTTCTTCAGAATTTCAGCCGAGATTTCTTCAAATTGAGATGGATGGTCATCTTCAAATTGAGATTTCTTTTTGAGTCTCGCTCGTCGAGGGGCTTCATTCTGTAAATGCACTCAGGTCGACTGTAACATGCTCCACAAGCCATGCCTTCCACTCGTGTGGTTACTATTACTCTACTCCCGTTGGCATTTTCTGGAAAGGCACGGCTAATAGTATTCCATGTTGACTGGTCCCACAGGTCATCAGTTACAATAAGGTACCTGTAAATAGCATACACATGTTATAGACACACATGTTATATACCCGTAAATAGCTTCAAAATATCATATCCTACTAGAGCAACAAAACAATGCAAATCAGATTCAAGCAAATGCACTATTTGTTTTGGAAACAAATAGCAGCCTCATACAATGTTTCAAGACTGAATGACATCAAATGGTTGCATGATGAGTTAAAACTCAATAAAATCCCAGTTAATTTGGCTTGCTAATGCTTAGCAACCAAAAAATACATACTAGTTCATTTTATTTTTATTTTACTTTTAGGAGATGGGAATAATGAATTCATATTTTAATTATTACATGTAGTATTCCAAAATAAACATGGAAGGAAGCTTTCATTATGATGGATAGTTTTCCCATAGCAGCAACGGTTTGCATGGACACGAGTGTAAGCATAGTACAAATATATGCTATTGCAAACATATGTACTTATTCTTGTATTTAATCCCTGGTATTCCTAAGGCTAATTTAACTCTTTATTTTACAACATTTTACTTCAGCGACCAATCAAGATGAAAAAGCCTCTACATCTGTAAAATATGCACCGTACAGAAAAAAGGTACAATTCCTTGCTTTGCATCATTTGAACATTGCAGCTACAACCTCTTTCTAATTTTGTCCAACGCACATCTGAACATTGCATTGCACAATTTCTTGTTTTCATAAGCACACCTTATGGAATTTTACAAATCTACTATGGTTTTTTGGAGGTGGGGTGGGGGGGGGGGAGGGGGGCTCTTTTCTGCTGCATAACTGGACAGTTTGGAAACATCAACAATTCTTATATCAATACTAACATTACTGTATCATGGGTAAGGTTTGTTATGGACTCAAAGATATTTCTACAGAAACCTCACATTGAGAAATGCAAAGAAACTTTTAATCTGTGGTAAGCAGACCTTTTGCAGCCTCTGTAAAGTGTTTTAGCAGTGGAAACACAAGTTGAGACACTTTTATAAAGGACATGGAATGGGCGTGCTCTATGGAGTCATTTTTAGGCATTATGTAAGTTTCCGCAAAAAAGAACATGTAAATGCATTTTTCACAGAGACACTTCAAATCCATTGTACCATGTACGGACGCTATACATGGGACTCACACATTTTATTCTTTGCTGGTGGTAAAGAATTGGTTTAGCCATATGTGAACACATTGGAATTAGGCTTGGAATTCAAGATTTCAATTCTTTTGGCAGTCAAGCACCCCTAAATTCTTAATCCTGTTTTGATTTTTGAATTATAGGCCTAATTCATAGGAGCCAAAGAAGATGATTACAATATAGTCTCTTTGACTGTAGCAAAATTGCATATTGGCGCATTTTGAAAGATGCCTTTGAAATGAAATGAACGGAAACAAAAACTAATGCATCAACAGAACCATGTTTGATTCTCACAAGCCCTGCGAGCCACAAGCATTTACATGAATGTTCATCAAATCAAACAAATTTTCAAATTTAACATAACTTCATATGCAAAAGCACAGGTGACTATTGAAGTATAAATATTACCTCTTGTGCGTGAGACATTTTTTAATGTCATCAATGATGTCTTGCACGCTTCGTGCTTGTTCTTGAGAAGACTGTTTGGGTTGTATAGGAAAACGATGAAGCAGTCCTGTCATAAACTCTGTCATATTAGGCCTTTGGGATACGGGAACAAAGGCTGTACAGTCAAACTGCTCTCTGATCTCATCATACACCCTTTTGGCAAGTGTAGTTTTACCCAGTCCTCCAAATCCCACAATGGACACCACCTTGAGCTTCTTCTCAGTATCTGTCAACAAACTGACAAGCTCCTACCTTGGACCATCGGTACCAACAAGCCCAGCTGCTTCTATGTATATCGCCGACATCCGAGGATCAATAGCCACAAAGCTAGAATTATGATTGCATTCATAGCTGGAATTAGGATTGCATTCGTCGATGTTATACCTGGAAAAGGATGGTGAAGCAAAATCTTTTGGTTAACTGAGAGCTAGATTACAACAGGGAAAGTTGTGATGTACTCAATACTCATATAATTTTCTGGGTCGCATACATAACTTTTAACAAAGATACACATGTGCTATTATTCTCAGAGACAAATTGGAACGTACCTGAGGCGTCGTTCATTTGCCTCTAGCGCAAGAACCTTGAGCTCCTCCATCCGGTCAGCGATCCGATGACGCTGTCCCAACATCTTGAGACGTAGAGCAGTCTTCTTGATGAAGCCTACTTTGGCATGGCCACCATCGAACTTGCGTAGGAAGTCATCAATGCAGTTTTCAATTTCGTAGGACATCTCCCTGACGTGGTCCCTCCAGTCTCTGGCCACCGGATCGAGCTCGTCCATGAGCTCCATCTTCTCCAGGGCGGCGTTCATGGCGCTGAGCTCCTTCTCGAGGAAGGACGCCTGCTTCCTCACCCCCTTGAGCTTGCTGTACTCGTTGCCTGCCAGCTCTGCGAGCTTGCCGAGGAGGGGCTTCATCACCCCCATCGTGGCGCTCACCGACATCGATCTTTCGGTGCGGCGGCGAAGTCGAACAGGTGGTGGGTGGCTGCCGCCAGAATGCCAGATCCGTGGCCGGATCTGCGCCGGGAGGGAGGGGACTACAGTGCTGAGTAGAGGGTGGTGCGGCGGGAGCTCGGGGAGAAGGTGGTCGTCGCTGGTCAAGCAGCAGCAGCGGAGTAGTGATGGCCCGATGGGGAAGATGGGATTCAGTTGATTGCTTTGAGATTCGCTAATCCACGAGTCGTTCAATCCATAGGGTCGCACGATCCGTAGCTGAGACCCGGTCGTATAAGATTTCTTTCCAGTCGTGCCTGGCGGCTGGCCAAGGATAGTAGCGACGACTGGACTGGAGCGAGTCAACCAGACACACTGGTTTTTTCCTGCCCGTCTCCTCACTAATTTAATCTCCACAGAGGATCGGGCCTGACTTGTGGGTACCAGAATGAGTGAGTGTTCCTGGAGCTGGACGGGAACATGTGTAGTGGAAACCCAGTCAGCTCGTACCTAACGCGCAAGTTGCAACAATCTGACAAACAACCAGTCGGCACGTTAAATTGTGATCCAAATTTTTGCCATGTTGGATTAAACGTAGTACAGCCGGTGTGGGCCTTTGCGTTGGTACCGACGCGTACGACTACTGTTGAGTAAATAGGCAATTTCTCGATTAAATTAATCCATGAGTAAATCACTAGCATGACATTGACTAAGTTGATGACGTATTGATTTTGATCTAAACATGCACGTACTAAGCAAACAGTAGACAAATCTACACATACTGCTAGTACTGCTAATATGAAAATAATCAGGAGCGGGCCAAACGAGTTATACCCTCCAGCACGTCGGTGGCAGCAGCGGCGTCCTTCTTGTCGGCTTCAGCTTTCTCGGCGGCGGCACGGTCAACGTCGGTGGACATGGTGATGATGAAGGCGGCGCGGACGTAGAGGAAGTAGACGATCGGAAGCGAGCAGTCGCGTAATCGCTGCCCAAAAACCTATTCGCCCCTCACCCCATACAGGAACCAGAAGGGCGTGGTTTCGGAGACCTGCTCTCCCGTCGACCGTGTACGCGGCGGACGGGATGGAGTCACCGGCGGCAGCAGCAGCAAAGGAACGACGGTGAGCGTGCGCGTGAGCAGATGTGATCTGTTCGTGGCGGCTAGGGTTAGGAGACACCGCATACTTATAGGCGCAGCCGCGTGGAGAGACGTGGACTCGACCCACGTCCGAGTCCGTGACAGCCCACGATCCGACGTCTCAGATCGTGGCCCAGCTGTCAAAAAACTCTCCGTTAGTGACTGACAAAAATAAGCGCGTAGGTGTGAGCTCGGCTCGGCTCAATCCCGCAACCCGCAACCCGCGGCGCGGCGCGGCGCGGCGGGGCGGGCGGCAGAGGAGGAGTGCGCGAGGGCCTCTTCTCTTCTCAAGCTCCAATAGCATGTAGAAGAGAAACCCTTATAAACCACTCCAACTCCCCTTCCACTTCCGGGGTGGGACTAAACTTCCCACTCCACCTAGTGCCATATAACCCACATGGGCCCTTAGAGATTTTTCAGAAATTGCAATATGGGCCTAGAGCCCATCTCAGATTTCAGCAACTACAACTCGTTTACTTGTCCTACAAGGACTCTTATGTGTTGCCCCTCATATATGCTGCATGTAGTCACACCTAAAGACAGCCTGTCGTGTCGTGCTTGTAATACTCCTCCATCGTAGCCATTGCGCCTTCGTGCGTCCGTGATTTTCCCCCGCAAGAGTTTTCACGGAAAAATTTCTGTCTCTCATGTCTCGTTTATTCTCGTTATTATCTAACACGACACTCGCAAGTATAGTAGCAACAATATGACAAACACGTATACATCTCGATGATAGCTAACACGGCACGGACGGGATCAACTGTGCATTGTGTATCTCAATTCTAGCAGCAGCGACGTCCACTGCTGTTTTTATCATGACAGCGCAGGCCCGTGCGTATATACACGCAGGCCCGTGCTGACCAAGTACGTACGTGCTGATGAACTTCTCTTGTAGCAAATGCATCGAGCCAATACATAAGCAGCCTTTTTTGATCATTGTAGTGTGGATGATCCTGGAAATGGTAGCTACTATGGGTGGAAAGAACATCGGTGCATTGCACTGTCGTTGCCAAATAGTATATCCAGATGGGTGCCTTAGAGCATCTATAACCGATCCCTTAACCTGTGTGCCCTAGAAATTTGTTATCAATTTGGACTGCAGAGCTGCCCAAGTGTTGATCGAGCCGCCAGTGCCGGGCTGAACTCTTTAGCATTAGCGGTAGGTACTTGATGGTGTGCAGATTGTCGCCAGCCACGTGGGCCGCGAGGATGTAATCCTTGTTCCAAAAGTAGGGATTTGTCGACCCGTCATATTTCTTGCACTTCACGAGCTTGAAGCTCGGCAGGAAAACATGAGACATCACCCGATCCGAAAAGCACGGAGGATACGTCGCCGCTA
Source organism: Aegilops umbellulata (assembly GCA_032464435.1). Taxonomy (NCBI): domain Eukaryota; kingdom Viridiplantae; phylum Streptophyta; class Magnoliopsida; order Poales; family Poaceae; genus Aegilops; species Aegilops umbellulata. The sequence continues at coordinate 530,308,785 of CP136059.1, forward strand.
GGTTCCTGCGACCACGAATAACGTCCTCATTGTGATGCATTTCATAGAAACCATCCTCCCTATCGTATTTGGAGTAAGCTAAGTCATTGGCTGTCGGGAAAGCACGCCAGGCCTAGGTTATGCTTCATACCCACCTCCCCACACTCAACATCAAGTCTATCACCGAGAACTCGCCGATCTCCTCTTTCATGTCTTCAGTGTTGTCGGTGGCACCTTCGAGGACGTCGGTTAGGTCTTCGATGTTAGCAATGAGATGGGTGCTGGGTGGGTAAAAAAATCCGACGTCTTCTGGGGACTCCTGGATCCGATAATACACTAAGATCGAGTCGTCCGATGATGCGAGCTTCTAAAACAGATCCAAAACCTCGCTCAAAAGAAGTTTCTCCCTGGTCCTGTCCCAATGTTGGGATCAGGGGAGACGACTTTGAGGTCTGATCTGACATCAACCTTGGAATATAGTCCAAATGTTCCCCCTAATCTTATTCCGAAATCACGACAAGGGAAAGTAGCTTCGAGATCTGATTTGACATCAACCTCAGACTCTCACGCTCAGTCATAGCCTGATCTGACATCTGGGCCATTGGGGGCGCCTTCCGGGTTTGATTTGGGATTGACCCCGAAAGAGCATTCTCACGCTCGTCCTCAGCCTGATCTAACATTGGGTTCGTGTTGGGGAACGTAGCAGAAATTCAAAATTTTCCTACGTGCCACCAAGATCTATCTATGGAGAAACCAGCAACGAGGGGAAGGAGAGTGCATCTACATACCCTTGTAGATCGCTATGCGGAAGCGTTCAAGTGAACGGGGTTGATGGAGTCGTACTCGTCGTGATCCAAATCACCGATGACCAAGTGCCGAACGGACGACACCTCCGCGTTCAACACACGTATAGCCCGGTGACGTCTCCCACGCCTTGATCCAGCAAGGAGAGAGGGAGAGGTTGAGGAAGACTCCGTCCAGCAGCAGCACAACGGCGTGGTGGTGGTGGAGGAGCGTGGCAATCCTGCAGGGCTTCGCCAAGCACCACGGGAGAGGAGAAGGACTTGGGAGAGGGGGAGGGCTGCGCCAGCACAATGGTTCGGCTGCCCTCCCAACCCCCTCATATTTATAGGGGCAAGGGAGAGGGGGGGCCGGCCCCCTCAGATCCCATCTGAGGAGGGGCGGCGGCCAGGAGGGGGTGCCTTGCCCCCCAAGGCAAGGGGGGCGCCCCCTTCTAGGGTTCCCCCAAACCCTAGGCGCCTTGGGCCCTTGTGGGGGGCGCACCAGCCCACCTGGGGCTGGTCCCCTCCCACACGTGGCCCATGCTGCCCTCCGGGGCCGGTGGTCCCACTTGGTGGACCCCCGGGACCCTCCTGGTGGTCCCGGTACGTTACCGATAAAACCCGAAACTCTTTCGGTGACCAAAACAGGACTTCCCATATATAAATCTTTACCTCCGGACCATTCCGGAACTCCTCGTGACGTCCGGGATCTCATCCGGGACTCCGAACAACATTCGGTAACCACATACAAACTTCCTTTATAACCCTAGCGTCACCGAACCTTAAGTGTGTAGACCCTACGGGTTCGGGAGACACGCAGACATGACCGAGACGTTCTCCGGTCAATAACCAACACCGGGATCTGGATACCCATGTTGGTTCCCACATGTTCCACGATGATCTCATCGGATGAACCATGATGTCAAGGACTTAATCAATCCCGTATCCAATTCCCTTTGTCTAGCGGTATTGTACTTGCCCGAGATTCGATCGTCGGTATCCCTATACCTTGTTCAATCTCGTTACCGGCAAGTCTCTTTACTCGTTCCGTAACACATCATCCCGTGATCAACTCCTTGATCACATTGTGCACATTATGATGATGTCCTACCGAGTGGGCCCAGAGATACCTCTCCGTCACACGGAGTGACAAATCCCAGTCTCGATTCGTGCCAACCCAACAGACACTTTCGGAGATACCTGTAGTGTACCTTTATAGCCACCCAGTTACGTTGTGACGTTTGGCACACCCAAAGCATTCCTACGGTATCCGGGAGTTGCACAATCTCATGGTCTAAGGAAATGATACTTGACATTAGAAAAGCTTTAGCATACGAACTACACGATCTTTGTGCTAGGCTTAGGATTGGGTCTTGTCCATCACATGATTCTCCTAATGATGTGATCCCGTTATCAACGACATCCAATGTCCATGGTCAGGAAACCGTAACCATCTATTGATCAACGAGCTAGTCAACTAGAGGTTTACTAGGGACATGGTGTTGTCTATGTATCCACACATGTATCTGAGTTTCCTATCAATACAATTATAGCATGGATAATAAACGATTATCATGAACAAGGAAATATAATACTAACTTATTTATTATTGCCTCTAGGGCATATTTCCAACAGTCTCCCACTTGCACTAGAGTCAATAATCTAGTTCACATCGCTATGTGATTAACATTCACAGGTCACATCGCCATGTGACCAACATCCAAAGAGTTTACTAGAGTTCATAATCTAGTTCACATCACTATGTGATTAACACTCAATGAGTTCTGGGTTTGATCATGTTGCTTGTGAGAGAGGTTTTAGTCAACGGGTCTGCAACACTCAGATCCGTATGTACTTCGCAAATCTCTCCGCTATATTTGGAGCCATTTCAAATAACTGTTCTACTTGGAGCTATTCTAAATTGTTGCTCCATTATACGTATCCGGTATCTCTACTTAGAGCCATCCGGATAGGTGTTAAGCTTGCATCGACATAACTCTTTATGTCGAACTCTTTATCACCTCCACAACCGAGAAACATATCCTTATTCCTCTAAGGATAATTTTGACCGGTATCTGGTGATCTACTCCTAGATCACCTTTGTACCTTCTTGCCAGACATGTGGCAAGGCACATATCAGGTGCGGTACTCAGCCTGGCATAGAGCCTATGACAAAAGCATAGGGGACAACCTTCGTCCTTCCTCTTTCTCCAGCCGTGGTCGAGCTTTAACTCTTAACTTCATACCTTACAACTCAGGCAAGAACTCCTTCTTTGACTGATCCATCTTGAACACCTTCAAGATCATGTCAAGGTATGTGCTCACTTGAAAGTACTATTAAACGTTTCGATCTATTCTTATAGATCTTGATGCTCAATGTTCAGGTAGCTTAATCCAGGTTCTCCATTGAAAAACACCTTTCAAATAACCCTATATGCTTTCCGTAAATTCTACATCATTTCGGATCAACAATATGTCATCCATATATACTTATCAGAAATGTCGTAGTGCTCCCACTCACTTTATTGTAAATACAAGTTTCTAACAAACTTTGTATAAACCCATAAACTTTGATTACTCCATCAAAGTGTATATTCCGACTCCGAGATGCTTACTCCAGTCCTTAGAAGGATTGCTGGAGCTTTGCATACTTGTTAGCATCTTTCAGGATCGACAAAATCTTCTGGTTGTATCACATACAACCTTTCCTCAAGAATAAGGAAACAATATTTTTGACATCCCATCTGCAAGATTTCATAAATAATGCAGTACCTGCTAATTCCAACAGACTCTTAGCATCGCTACGAGTGAGAAATTCTCATCGTAGTCAACTCCTTGAACTTGTCGGGAAACACCTTAATGACAAGTCGAGCTTTCTCAATGGTGACACTTACCATCATTGTCTGTCTTTCTTTTAAAATCCATCTGTACTCAACAGCCTTACGACCATCGAGACGTTCTGCCAAAGTCTACACTTGGTTTTCATACATGGATCCTCTCTCGGATTTTATGGCCTCGAGCCATTTTTCGGAATCCAGGCCCACCATCGCTTCTCCATAGCTCATAGGTTCATCGTTGTCCAACAACGTGACCTTTTAAGACAGGGTTACCACTTAGAAGTTGTACACACCCTTGTCAACCTATGAGGTTCGATAGTAACTTGATCTGAAGCTCCATGATCATCATCATTAGCTTTCTCTTCAACTGAGGCAGGGGCCACAGAAACATTTTTCCTGTGCTACGCTACTCTCTGCTTGAAGTGAAGGTTCAACAACCTTATCAAGTTCTATCTTCCTCCCACTCAATTCTTTTGAGAGAAACTTTTCCTCGAGAAAGCATCCGATTCTAGAAACAATCCCTATTGCTTTCGGATCTGAATTAGGAGGTATACCCAACTGTTTTTGGGTGTTCTATGAAGATGCATTTTATCCGCTTTGGGTTCGAGCTTATCAACCTGAAACTTTTTCACATAAGCATTGCAGCCCCAAACTTTAAGAAACGACAACTCAGGTTTCTCCAAACCATAGTTCAAACGGTTTCGTCTCAACGGAATTACGTGGTGCCCTATTCAAGTGAGTGCGGTTGTCTCTAATGCCTAACCCATGAACGATAGTGGTAATTCGATAAGAGACATCATGGTACGCACCATATCCCATAGGGTGCAACTATGATGTTCGGACACACCATCACACTATGGTGTTCCAAGCGGTATTAATCGTGAAACAATTTCCACAATGTCTTAATTGTGTGCCAAACTCATAACTCAGATATTCATCTCTATGATCGTATCATAGAAATTTTATTCTCTTGTCACGATAATCTTCAACTTCACTCTGAAATTACTTGAACCATTCAATAATTCAGACTTGTGTTTCATCAAGTAAATATACTCAGTATCTACTTAAATCATCTGTGAAGTAAGAATATAACGATATCCACTGCGTGCCTCAGCACTCATTGGACTACACACATCAAAATGTGTTACTTCCAACAAGTTGCTATCTTGTTCCGTCTTACTAAAAAACGAGGCTTTTCAGTCATCTTGCCCATGTGGTAAGATTTGCATATCTCAAGTGATTCAAAATCAAGTGAGTCCAAACGATCCATCTGCATGGAGTTTCTTCATGCGTATACACCAATAGACATGGTTCGCATGTCTCAAACTTTTCAAAAACGAGTGAGTCCAAAGATCCATCAACATGGAGCTTCTTCATGCGTTTTATACCAATATGACTTACACGGCAGTGCCACAAGTAGGTGGTACTATCATTACTATCTTATATCTTTTGGCATGAACATGTGTATCACTCTGATCGAGATTCAATAAACCATTCATTTTAGGTGCACGACCTTTGAAGGTATTATTCAAATAAATAGAGTAACCATTCTTCTTCTTAAATGAATAATCCTATTGCGATAGACATAATCCAATCATGTATATGCTCCACGCAAACATCAAATAACAATTATTTAGGTTTAACACCAATCTCGATGGTAGAGGGAGCGTGCGATGCTTGATCATATCAACCTTGGAAACACTTCCAACACATCTCGTCAGCTCACCTTTAGCTAGTCTCCGTTTATTCCGTAGCTTTTATTTCGAGTTACTAACACTTAGCAACCGAACCGGTATCTAATACCTTGGTGCTACTAGGAGTACTAGTAAAGTACACATTAACATAATGTATATCCAATATACTTCTATCGACAGCCTTCTCATCTACCAAGTATCTAGGGTAATTCTGCTCCAGTAGCTGTTCCCCTCATTACAGAAGCACTTAGTCTCGGGTTTTGGGTTCAACTGCCCTTTGCCCTTCTTGAAACTAGTGGTTTCACTAACCATCAACAATTGATGTTCCTTCTTGATTTCTACTTTTGCGGTGTCAAACATTGCGAATATTTCAAGGATCATCATATCTATCCCTGATATGTTATAGTTCATCACGAAGCTCTCGCAGCTTGGTGGCAATGACTTTGCAGAACCATCACTATCTCATCTGGAAGATAACTCCCACTAGATTCAAGTGATCGTCGTACCCAGACAATCTGAGTACAAGCTCAACGATTGAGCTTTTCTCCCTTAGTTTGCAGGCTAAGAAAATCGTCGGAGGTCTTATACCTCTTGACGTGGGCACGAGCCTGAAATCCCAATTTCAGCCCTCGAAACATCTCACATGTTCCGCGACATTTCAAAAACGTCTTTGGTGCCTCAACTCTAAACCGTTTAACTGAACTATCACGTAGTTATCTAAACGTGTATGTCCGATGTTCGCAACATCCACAAACGACGTTTGAGGTTCAGCCCATTGAGCGGTGCATTAAGGACATAAGCTTTCTATGAAGCAATGAGGACAATCCTCAGTTTACGGATCTAGTCCACATAATTGCTACTATCAACTTTCAACTAAATTTTCTCTAGGAACATATCTAAACAGTAGAACTGAAGCGCGAGCTACGACATAATTTGCAAAGATCTTTTGACTATGTTCAGGATAATTAAGTTCATCTTATGAACTCCCACTTAGATAGACATCCCTCTATTCATCTAAGTGATTACATGATCCGAGTCAACTAGGCCGTGTCCGATCATCACGTGAGACGGACTAGTCATCATCGGTGAACATCTTCATGTTGATCGTATCTACCATACGACTCATGCTCGACCTTTCGGTCTCTGTGTTCCGAGGCCATGTCTGTACATGCTAGGCTCGTCAAGTTAACCCTAAGTGTTTTGCATGTGTAAAACTGTCTTACACCCGTTGTATGTGAACGTAAGGATCTATCACACCCGATCATCACGTGGTGCTTCGAAACGACGAACTTTAGCAATGGTGCACAGTTAGGGGAGAACACTTCTTGAAATTTTAATGAGGGATCATCTTATTTACTACTGTTGTTCTAAGCAAATAAGATGTAATAACATGATAAACATCACATGCAATCAAATAGTGACATGATATGGCCATCATCACTTTGCTCCTTTCGATCTCCATCTTCGGGGCTCCATGATCATCATCGTCACCGGCATGACACCATGATCTCCATCATCGTGTCTTCATGAAGTTGTCTCGCCAACTATTACTTCTACTACTATGGCTAACGGTTAGCAATAAAGTAAAGTAATTACATGACATTTATGTTGACACACAGGTCATAAATAAATTAAAGACAACTCCTATGGCTCCTGCCGGTTGTCATACTCATCGACATGCAAGTCGTGATTCCTATTACAAGAACATGATCAATCTCATACATCCCATATCATTCATCACATTCTTCTTGGCCATATCACATCACAAAGCACTTGCTGCAAAAACAAGTTAGACGTCCTCTAATTGTTGTTGCATGTTTTTACGTGGCTGCTATAGGTTGCTAGCAAGAACGTTTCTTACCTACGTTAAAACCACAACGTGAATTGTCAATCTATATTTACCCTTCATAAGGACCCTGTTCATCGAATCCGATCCAACTAAAGTGGGAGAGATAGACACCCGCCAGCCACCTTATGCAACTAGTGCATGTCAGTCGGTGGAACCGGTCTCACGTAAGCGTACGGGTAAGGTTGGTCCGGGCTGCTTCATCCCACAATACCGCTGAATCAAGATAGGACTAGTAACGGCAAGAAGAATTGACAATTCGACGCCCACAACTACTTTGTGTTCTACTCGTGCATAGAATCTACGCAATAGACCTAGCTCTGATACCACTGTTGGGGAACATAACAGAAATTCAAAATTTTCCTACGTGTCACCAAGATCTATCTATGGAGAAACCAGCAACGAGGGGAAGGAGAGTGCATCTACATACCCTTGTAGATCGCTATGCAGAAGCGTTCAAGTGAACGGGGTTGATGGAGTCGTACTCGTCGTGATCCAAATCACCGATGACCAAGTGCCGAACGGACGACACCTCCGCGTTCAACACACGTACAGCCCGGTGACGTCTCCCATGCCTTGATCCAGCAAGGAGAAAGGGAGAGGTTGAGGAAGACTCCGTCCAGCAGCAGCACAACGGCGTGGTGGTGGTGGAGGAGCGTGGCAATCCTGCAGGGCTTCGCCAAGCACCACGGGAGAGGAGAAGGACTTGGGAGAGGGGGAGGGCTGCGCCAGCACAATGGTTCGGCTGCCCTCCCAACCCCCTCATATTTATAGGGGCAAGGGAGAGGGGGGCCAGCCCCCTCAGATCCCATCCGAGGAGGGGCGGCGGCCAGGAGGGGGTGCCTTGCCCCCAAGGCAAGGGGGGCGCCCCCTTCTAGGGTTCCCCCAAACCCTAGGCGCCTTGGGCCCTTGTGGGGGGCGCACCAGCCCACCTGGGGCTGGTCCCCTCCCACACGTGGCCCATGCTGCCCTCCGGGGTCGGTGGTCCCACTTGGTGGACCCCCGGGACCCTCCTGGTGGTCCCGGTACGTTACCGATAAAACCCGAAACTCTTTCGGTGACCAAAACAGGACTTCCCATGTATAAATCTTTACCTCCGGACCATTCCGGAACTCCTCGTGACGTCCGGGATCTCATCCGGGACTCCGAACAACATTCGGTAACCACATACAAACTTCCTTTATAACCCTAGCGTCACCGAACCTTAAGTGTGTAGACCCTACGGGTTCGGGAGACACGCAGACATGACCGAGACGTTCTCCGGTCAATAACCAACAGCGGGATCTGGATACCCATGTTGGTTCCCACATGTTCCACGATGATCTCATCGGATGAACCATGATGTCAAGGACTTAATCAATCCCGTATCCAATTCCCTTTGTCTAGCGGTATTGTACTTGCCCGAGATCCGATCGTCGGTATCCCTATACCTTGTTCAATCTCGTTACCGGCAAGTCTCTTTACTCGTTCCGTAACACATCATCCCGTGATCAACTCCTTGATCACATTGTGCACATTATGATGATGTCCTACCGAGTGGGCCCAGAGATACCTCTCCGTCACACGGAGTGACAAATCCCAGTCTCGATTCGTGCCAACCCAACAGACACTTTCGGAGATACCTGTAGTGTACCTTTATAGCCACCCAGTTACGTTGTGACGTTTGGCACACCCAAAGCATTCCTACGGTATCCGGGAGTTGCACAATCTCATGGTCTAAGGAAATGATACTTGACATTAGAAAAGCTTTAGCATACGAACTACACGATCTTTGTGCTAGGCTTAGGATTGGGTCTTGTCCATCACATGATTCTCCTAATGATGTGATCCCGTTATCAACGACATCCAATGTCCATGGTCAGGAAACCGTAACCATCTATTGATCAACGAGCTAGTCAACTAGAGGTTTACTAGGGACATGGTGTTGTCTATGTATCCACACATGTATCTGAGTTTCCTATCAATACAATTATAGCATGGATAATAAACGATTATCATGAACAAGGAAATATAATAATAACTTATTTATTATTGCCTCTAGGGCATATTTCCAACAGTTCGGGTCAAGCGGCTTATGCTACTCCTCAACTTGGTGCGACACCAAACTCTCGTGAAGAGCAGCTCGCCGTGGTATTGTCGAACTTGATGGTCCGGCCTGGAGTGAAAGACTCGACTTGGCCGAGGTGACCATCTGAGTTGGCGATGGGGGTGACACCGCCGAAGACGAACATTTGTCCTAACATATCTTGATGGACCCGATTTACTCATTGATCTTAACTTGATCCGCGAGATCACCTAGCATGACCTGTATGCATGGGCCACCACTGACGGAGCTAGATCCGGAAGATCTCGAGGTAGGGGATCCTAAGCTGGATGTCTTGGAATGTGGGTAACAAGGGCACATGGATTTTATATTTCAAAAAAGGACATGGGGATTTTAGCCAGGTTTGGGCTCTCTAAGTTGATAATACCCTACATCCTGCTTGTGTTTATTGCATTGGAGTGAGTAAAAATTACAAGTAAGGTACCATGAGAATGTGTTGTCTACGAGCCTGGCCCCTTGGTTTACATAGATATTGGGGTCCTAGGGTTACAAGATCCTAGTCGGCTACGTATGAGGAGTCAGCGTTCCCCATGCATCCAACGTCTTGGACTATACGTCAAGTCTTTTGGATCTTCCTTTTAGCTGTAAGTGGGAATGAATTGCTCACCATAATCATCTTTATTAGCAGCCCTTTCCATAGCCAAATCCTCTATCTTTTGGTCCTCCATGTCCTTTACTCTATCACACCTCCTAATTGCCTCAGTTCCTTAGCCACCATCAAGTCCTCCCTTCTCAGCTTTCTTTACTTTAGTACCAAAGGATTCCTGACTTACCGTGTAATCAGCCTACATCTTCTTGTTCTTTTGCATTAAGTTCAGTATCCTCAATCCCCCTATTAATATGTTCATCTTCCATCTCATTTTCATCTTCTAGATCTTCATCAAACTCTCAATGTAGACAATTCTTGCCTGTTTGTGACCCACCAGCTTCTAATTTGTCTAATTCAAACACAAGTCTAAGATTTTGCTGCAAAACTCATGTTGTCTTTTCACTTCCCTTTCCAATGGACCATGTTGCTCATCCATCAGCTTTCACGAAGCTATATTCTCGATCGATGTCGTTTTTTTAGCAACAACCCCTCCCTATTGGCGTGAGGATCGGAAGGCAAACTAAAGGTAAGCATCACACTCTCCATCTATGTGCTCTATTGTAGCTTCCAAGAGGTGACATTATCCGCCGCTGCCTCTCGTATTACCCAGTGATGGTGTCCTGGATAAGGGGTTGCAAACCACGTCAGCTCTCAGAAGACGTGGGCCGAGCCGTGGACTCCCAAATGACCAGCCAGTGGGTCACATTCGCCAGGCCCCCTAGGGGAATCAAGATGGAATCTTTCTATGACTTGGCACATACTCCAAGGCATGAAGGCATGAATTTAATCTCCGGCACGTTTATCTTCAAATATAACCGACCTATGTGTAACTCCAGGTATCCCCGATATCTATATAAGCTAAGGGTGTAGACTGTAGAGGCCAACCCATTCACATACGATCTCAAGGTAGATCAACTTGTACTCTGTACCCCCTATATCAATACAATGCAAGCAGGACGTAGGGTGTTATCTCCTAGAGAGAGCCCAAACCTGGGTAAAATCTTGTGTCTCTGTTACCATCATGCCAAGGCTACCAACTCGGGACTCCCTACCCGAGATCTGCCGGATTCGACTCCGTCATTGGTGGCCCATACAAGTCCCTCTGTGTAGTCGAAGCGGCTCGATGGCATCACCAGCTGACGATCAGATCGGCACCGACACAGTTTCTGCACCGGAACTTCTTCACGTCAGTTTAACCGAATCATCGGAGAAGATTGAAGCTCCAACCCCTCCCCATCGAGACATCGAGCTTGACGACTCAAACTCTGCGGTTATCTGCACCAAAATGATGCCATCCTCAAATAAAATGCACGTTGAGAAAGTAATACATTATCTGCAGTAAAATGATGTTAAATTTATTCGTAGAAGACTATAAGAATGCCCCTACACTTTCCACTTCGAAAGAATTCCGCTTGAGCAGTACGCCTTCCATGTTTGAAAAGAAGGAACTACAAGAATTTTGCTTGTGTAGTACACAAAACACTATCAATAGTTGCAACAAAAAATTAGTATCATTAAATGCATGATAAAATTTATTTTTATTTTATACCTATCTACTACTCTCTATGTTAACAAATATAAGATGTTTTGAATATTTCAATATAGGTTACATACAGACTGCAATGGGTGAACAAACAAATTTAAACATGTATAGAAATTTGGTTAAACTTTGCCGCATTTTATAGAAGTGAATGGAGGGAGTAGTACTTTATTTGTTGGTGGTTGTTTCTACGAATTTGGTTAAACTTTGCTGCATCATTTGACTTCAGACAAAACTTGTACTTCTACTTTTCAAGCAAAGAGAGAATATTATTCAACGTGGGCTTTGTTCAAATTTTGCTGTGTTGTAAATTTAATTTGAAATTTTTCTCAACGGCCACTGCCCGCTGCATGCATAGCTTGGATTCTCCGACCTTTTCCCGTATCATCACGCCGTTGTGCGGTTTGTGTTTTCTGGGTTTTGGTGAACAATATCCGATGATTTCCAAATTTAGAAGTATGGATAGTTTTCAAATAAAAAAATCTTATCCACCGCAGCTAGCTGACCAATAGAATGCACCAACCATACGTAGCATGCAAATAGTTAGCTTGTTTGAACGTAGGAAATACACTTTGGTTCCTGGTTGTATATGCACCCTATATGAGGATTTTTTTAATATTTTAATAAAAAGTCAAAATAGGTAAGAAATATTTTGACAAAACACTTGACTTACTTTTGCACTGATATATAAATGTCGATGAAAAAAAACAAAAGTTGACCTCACCGCAAAAAAGACAAAATTTATTTGCTATTATAGGTTACTATTCACACTATTTTAGCCAAAAATTTGTCTTTTCTGAAAAGAAGTCAAAAGGATATATTTTTTGTGAATTTTATTTCTCACGAGTACAACAGAAGGTCAAGTTTATTTCAAAAATATTTTCAGGAATTTTTGACTTTTTGTTGAATTACTAATTTTTTTCCCATATAGGGTGCATATGTCCCCATAGACCAAAAGTTCTCCTCCGTTTGAACGTCCTTTTTTTAGCTCTATCTGCATAAAGAGACCACACGTGCAAATGGTTAGCTGTATTGACATAGAAATCTTATCTAGATTCTACATTCATATAGGTATACAAACATTCAAACTTCTTGTATCTCTAAGTAACGAACATTGCCAGCCAGCCAGCCGGCGCTATATATATAGCTGGGCATCCTCTCATACCATCCACGCATCCTTCTATCCAGCCCGTCCCTTCCCCTCGAGCAAACAATGGCGCTCTCCAAGCACACCCTCGCCATGTTCTTTGCCCTGCTGGCCATCGCAGCGACGCTGCAGCCGTCCGACGCGAGGCCCCGGTCCGCCGCCGCAAACCAAGAAGAAGCCAAAGCCGCCGCCACGGCCGATGGAGACGCCCCGTCTCTTCCGAACCTACCATTGCCTCAGATTCCCGGCATGCCTAGCCTACCACCGCTATTCCGCTTCCTTTTCCCGCCACTCCCAGGTGCTCCTCCGTCTCAAATACCTCAGATCCCCGGCATGCCTAGCCTACCACCAATATTCCGCTCTCTCTTCCCGGCACTGCCCCAGATCCCAGCCTTGCCGCCGCTGTTCGGCCCACTCCCTGTTGCACCGCCGGCTCAAGGATTGCCTCCGATCCCCGGCATGCCACACTTCCCACCAAGCACCGGATCGCCTTCACCACCGCCACCAAAGGAGTGCCTGACACCGCTGACGGCCATGATACCGTGCATGGACTACCTCACCAACATCACTGTGTTCTCGCCGCCAGGCTCATGCTGTGATGGCCTCAAGTCGGTTGTCAATACCGCGCCGATCTGTCTGTGCCACGGCATGAACAACGATGGCGGCATGAGCAAGCTCTTCCCCAAGCTCATCGATCCGATCCGCATGCTCATCCTCCCGGCTAGGTGTGGCGCCATGATACCCATCCAGACGATCTTCTCTTGTGCCAGTAAGTTGCTAATATTGTTTTGTGTGATTTTCGTTATATATATGCTTGCTGTGAAGTAGATTTATTAACTTGCATTGGTGATGATTTGACAGCCCAACCATTGCCGCCGTTGACGCCTCCTGCCACGTCTCCAGCGCCTGCTGCTTCTCCCGCGCCATCACCATACACTGGTAGAAAAAGAGGCTTCCGTCCAGCCCCATAAGTCGCGGAACTGTAGGAACCGCGACTAATGAAGCATTTAGTCCCGGTTCGGCAGACGAACCGCGACCAAATGCCTGCGCCCAGGGCGCTCGGTGGCCAGCTGGTGCACGTGAGGGGCTTTAGTCGCGGTTGGCCAGGCCAGCCGCGACTAAAGGTGCCCAAAGGCCTTTAGTCGCGGTTGGCCAGGCCAACCGCGACTAAAGCTCCTCCCCTATATATACCAGTTCAGCGCACTCACTTAGCCATTTGGTGCCACTTCTCTTCACAAGCTTCACAAGGGGGTGTAGGTTTGCTTTTGGTTCCTCTTATGCACACAAGGTGTTTGATGAAATGCCCCAAGAGCCACACTTGAGGTTCCTCATTCATTTTTTTCCTCCTCGATCACGGTTAGCAACTTGAACCTTTCATGCATGTGTGTCATTGATAAAATATGCATGTGTGCTGTTCATTGTTTAATTTCTATTGTTTATAGCTAGTTAGTTTAACAAATGCATGATGGTTAATTATATATTTTATATTATAATAATGCAGATGAATCGGCAATGGATGTACGGTAACCGACTCTCCCGCGAGTTCACTACGGGTTTGAAAGATTTCCTCGTAGTGGCTAATGCGAACAAGCAGAAGGGTTTTGTTATCTGTCCATGTGTTGACTGTAAGAATCAGAAGGGTTACTCTTCCTCAAGAGAAGTTCACCTGCACCTGCTTCGGCACGGTTTCATGCCAAGCTATAATTGTTGGACCAAGCATGGAGAAAGAGGGGTTATAATGGAAGAAGATGAAGAAGGGGATGATTTCATCGATGAAAGCTATCTTGCTGATTTCGGTGATACTTTCATGGAGGATGCTGAAGGTGAAGGGGAAGGTGAAGGGGAAGGTGAAGGGGAAGGTGAAGGTGAAGAAGAGGCACGTGATGAGACCGTTGATGATCTTGGTCGGACCATTGCTGATGCACGGAGACGCTGCGAAACTGAAAAGGAGAGGGAGAATTTGGATCGCATGTTAGAGGATCACAGAAAGTCGTTGTACCCCGGATGCGATGATGGTCTGAAAAAGCTGGGCTGCACACTGGATTTGCTGAAATGGAAGGCACAGGCAGGTGTAGCTGACTCGGCATTTGAAAACTTGCTGAAAATGTTGAAGAATATGTTTCCAAAGAATAACGAGTTGCCCGCCAGTACGTACGAAGCAAAGAAGGTTGTCTGCCCTCTAGGTTTAGAGGTTCTGAAGATACATGCATGCATCAACGACTGCATCCTCTACCGCGGTGAATACGAGAATTTGAATGAATGCCCGGTATGCACTGCATTGCGTTATAAGATCAGAGGCGATGACCCTGGTGACGATGTTGAGGGCGAGAAACCCAGGAAGAGGGTTCCCGCCAAGGTGATGTGGTATGCTCCTATAATACCACGGTTGAAACGTCTGTTCAGGAACAAAGAGCATGCCAAGTTGTTGCGATGGCACAAAGAGGACCGTAAGTCGGACGGGGAGTTGAGACACACCGCAGATGGAACGCAATGGAGAAAGATCGACAGAGAGTTCAAAGATTTTGCAGCTGACGCAAGGAACATAAGATTTGGTCTAAGTACAGATGGCATGAATCCTTTTGGCGAGCAGAGCTCCAGCCATAGCACCTGGCCCGTGACTCTATGCATCTACAACCTTCCTCCTTGGTTGTGCATGAAGCGGAAGTTCATTATGATGCCAGTGCTCATCCAAGGTCCTAAGCAACCCGGCAACGACATCGATGTGTACCTAAGGCCATTAGTTGATGAACTTTTACAGCTGTGGGGCAGACCTGGTGTCCGTGTGTGGGATGAGCACAAACAAGAGGAATTTGACCTACGAGCGTTGCTTTTCGTAACCATCAACGATTGGCCTGCTCTTAGTAACCTTTCGGGACTGTCAAATAAAGGATACAATGCATGCACACACTGCTTACATGAGACTGAAAGTGTACATTTGCCAAATTGTAAGAAGAACGTGTACCTTGGGCATCGTCGATTTCTTTCGAAAATTCATCCAGTAAGAAAGAAAGGCAAGCATTACAACGGCAAGGAAGATCACCGGCCGAAGCCTGCAGAACGCACTGGTGCTGAGGTATTTGATATGGTCAAGGATTTGAAAGTCATCTTTGGAAAGGGTCCTGGCGGACAATCAGTTCCGAAGGGAGCTGACGGGCACGGAGCCATGTGGAAGAAGAAATCTATATTCTGGGAGCTAGAATATTGGAAAGTCCTAGAAGTCCGCTCTGCAATCGACGTGATGCACGTTACGAAGAATATTTGCGTGAACCTCCTAAGCTTCTTGGGCGTGTATGGGAAGACAAATGATACAAAGGAAGCACGGCAGGACCAGCAACGTTTGAAAGACCCTGATGACCGGCATCCGGAATGGTTTCAAGGTCGTGCCAGCTACGCTCTGACCAAAGAAGAGAAGGTCATCTTTTTTGAATGCCTGAGCAGTATGAAGGTCCCGTCTGGATTCTCGTCCAATATAAAGGGAATAATAAACATGGCGGAGAAAAAGTTCCAAAACCTGAAGTCTCACGACTGCCACGTGATTATGACGCAATTGCTTCCGATTGCTTTGAGGGGGCTCCTGCCGGAAAATGTTCGAGTAGCCATTGTGAAGCTATGTGCATTCCTCAATGCAATCTCTCAGAAGGTAATCAATCCAGAAGATCTACCACGGTTACAGAACGATGTGGTCCAATGTCTTGTCAGTTTCGAGTTGGTGTTCCCGCCATTCTTCTTCAATATTATGAATCACCTCCTGGTTCACCTAGTCGAAGAGATTTTCATTCTCGGTCCTGTATTTCTACACAATATGTTCCCCTTCGAGAGGTTCATGGGAGTATTAAAGAAATATGTTCGTAACCGTGCTAGGCCAGAAGGAAGCATCGCCAAGGGCTATGGAAATGAGGAGGTAATTGAGTTTTGTGTTGACTTTGTTCCTGACCTTAAGCCGATTGGACTTCCTCGATCGCGGCACGAGGGGAGACTAAGTGGAAAAGGCACGATCGGAAGGAAATCAACGATATGTATGGACGGCCATTCTCTGACTGAAGCACACCACACTGTACTGACCAATTCCAGCTTGGTGGCTCCGTACTTTGAGAAACACAAGAATATTTTACGCTCGGACAACCCGGGGAAGTCTGAATCCTGGATTAGGAAGGCCCACATGAGACTTTCGGCAGTTGGTTGAGAAAACATTTAATGAATGACAATGATGTTGTAGATCAGCTGTACATGTTGGCCAAGACACCATCTTCGACTATAACGACTTTCCAAGGGTACGAGATAAATGGGAATACATTTTACACGATCGCCCAAGATAAAAAGAGCACCAACCAAAACAGTGGTGTCCGCTTTGATGCAGCAACCGAGAATGGGCAAAAGGTCACATATTATGGTTACATAGAGGAGATATGGGAACTTGACTATGGACCCTCCTTTAAGGTCCCTTTGTTCCGGTGCAAATGGTTCAAGCTAACAGGAGGTGGGGTAAAGGTGGACCAGCAATACGGAATGACAATGGTGGATTTCAACAATCTTGGTTACCTTGACGAACCATTCGTCCTAGCGAAAGATGTCGCTCAGGTTTTCTATGTGAAGGACATGAGTAGCAAACCGAGGAAACGGAAAGATAAGAAAACGATCAGTACATCATGCGATGATCCAAAGCGCCACATTGTTCTTTCAGGGAAAAGAAACATCGTGGGAGTGGAGGACAAGACAGACATGTCAGAAGATTATAATATGTTTGGTGAAATTCCGCCCTTCAAAGTGAACACCGACCCAAGCATTAAGTTAAATGATGAGGATGCTCCATGGATACGGCACAATCGTAAGCAAGCAGGGACACAAGGGAAGAATTGATGTGTAATAATTTATTGTACCAAACTTTGTATTTGGTCGATGAACTGAATGATGTATCAAACCTTTTGTCAAACCTTCAAGGGATTAGTTTTATTTTTCTGATTTTTTTGATATATAATTGTATTTTTAAGATTTTAAAATGAATTAGTTTTATTTTTCTGATTTTAAAAGGAAAAAGGAAGAAGAAGAAAGAAGGAAAAAGGAAAAAAACGGAAGAAAAAAGGAAAAACAGAAGAAAAAAACAAACAGAAGAAAAAAGGAAAAACAGAAGAAAAACATAAGAAAAAAACAAACAGAAGAAAAACAGAAGAAAAAAGGAAAAAGGAAGAAAGGAAGAAAAAAACAGAAGAAAAACAAGAAAAAGGAAGAAAAAAAAAGAAGAAAAAAATAGAAGAAAAAAGGAAGAAAAAAACAGAAGAAAAACAAGAATTTAAAATGAATTAGTTTTATTTTCTGATTTTTTTGATATATAATTGTATTTTTAAGATTTTAATAACATAAATAAATAAGTAATTAGAAACTTTAATAGCAAAAATAATTATCATAAAGTAAAATAAATAAGTAATTAGAAACAAAATAAAATAAAATAAATAAGCTTTTTGTTGTAAGTAGAAACAAAACAAAATAAATAAAGCAAAAATGAAAACAAAAAACAGGCAAAAAATAAAAAATAAGCCACCTACTGGGCCACCACGGCCTGAATACGACTAGAAACCCATTATTGGGCCAGGATTCAGGCCCGCAGGAAGGCCCAGTAGGCCCACAGGCTAGTAGTAACAGAATAGGCCCGTAAGCCTGCATTTGAGAGGAGCTCGAAGTGGTCAGCGCAGCCGCGCTTATAAACCACTGTCGAAGCCTCTCGGCTAGCGAGGTGGGACTAAACATCCCACCGCACCGCGCCAGTGCCAGCACAGACCTTTAGTCGCGGTCCGCCACACCAACCGCGACTAAAGGCTCTTTCCTGCGCGGGAACGAAGCGGCGCCAAAACCCTTTAGTCGCGGTTGGTGTGGCGGACCGCGACTAAAGGCTAGCTTTAGTCGCGGTTGGTGTGGCGGACCGCGACTAAAGCTAGGCTTTAGTCGCGGTCCGCCACACCCACCGCGACTAAAGCTGCGTCTATAAATACTGCACTTGGCAGTTTTGCCACTTCCCATTCTCCTCTCTCTCGACGCCGAAGCGCTGCCCCGACGCCGATCGACGCCGACGCCGACGCCGAAGCCCTGCCCGACGCCGGAGCCCTGCGCGCCGCCGCCCCCCGTCCCCAGTGAGCGCCGCCCGTGCCCTGCGCCCTTGCCCGCCGCCCGACGCCCTGCCGCCCGCCGCCCGCCGCGCCCGCTGCCCGCTGGCCCTGCCTGCGCCGTGTCCTCCGCGCGCCGCCCGCCGCCCGCTGGCCCTGCCAGCTGCCGTCCTCCGCGCGCCGCCCGCCGCCCGCTGGCCCTGCCGTCCTCCGCCGGCAGAAGAAGATCAGAAGAAGAAAAAGGAAGAAGAAGAAGAAAGAAAAAGGGAAAAGGAAGAAGAAGAAAAAGGAAAAAAAGGAAAAAGGAAAAAGGAAAAAGGAAAACACAAAAAAAACAAATTAAACAGAAGAAAAAACAAAAGAAAACAAAAAAACAGAAGAAAAACAAAGGAAGAAGAAAGAAAAAGGAAGAAGAAAAAAAACAAGAAAGAAAAAGAAAGAAGAAAAAAGAAAGGAAGAAGAAAAACAAAGGAAGAAGAAAAAAAGAAAGAAGAAAAAGGAAGAAGAAAAAAAGAAAGAAGAAAGAAAGAAGAAAGAAAAATGAAGAAGAAAAAACAAGAAAGAAAAAGAAAGAAGAAAAAAGAAAGGAAGAAGAAAAACAAAGGAAGAAGAAAAAAAGAAAGAAGAAAAAGGAAGAAGAAAAAAAGAAAGAAGAAAGAAAGAAGAAAGAAAAATGAAGAAGAAAAAACAAGAAAGAAAAAGAAAGAAGAAAAAAGAAAGGAAGAAGAAAAACAAAGGAAGAAGAAAAAAAGAAAGAAGAAAAAGGAAGAAGAAAAAAAGAAAGAAGAAAGAAAGAAGAAAGAAAAATGAAGAAGAAAAAACAAGAAAGAAAAAGGAAAAAAAAATGAAAACCAAATAAAAACCAAATGAAAACCAAAAGAAAGAAGAAAGGAAAAGGAAGAAGAAAAAAAGAAGAAGAAAGGAAGAAGAAAGGAAGAAGAAGAAAGAAAGAAAAAAGAAAAAGGAAAGAAGAAGAAAGAAAGAATAGAAAGGAATAAGAAGAAAAGGAAGAAGAAGAAAGAAAGAAGAAAGGAAAGAAGAAAGAAAGAAGAAGAAAGGAAGAAGAAGAAAGAAAGAAGAAGAAAGGAAAAAGGAAGAAGAAAATAAGTAACTTAAAACTTGATAATTAACAAAAAACCGTAAAATTTGATAATTAACCAAATGGCGAGGGTTATACATGTGTGTTGTCCTCGCCTCCCTCTCCGTGGCGCCGTCGTCTGCCGCCCCGTCTCGCGCTCTACCGCGACACCCTCTCCCACCCCTTCCTCGCCCCCTCCTTTTGCCACCGCCCTTTCGCCACCGCCACCGCCACCGCCCCCCTTCTTCACTTAATTAATTTGTTTTTACTACATGTTTTCAGGACTGACATAATGGCGGACGATAGAGCTGACCCGATTATGGACAACTATGATCCGGACGGTGAAGCACATATGTTCGGCATCATAAACGGCGATATTCAATATGTGCCGACCGGACAAGAAGAAGATGATGTCTCTTCTTATCTGAACCTTGACGGTGAAGATGAAGGGCGCCGTCAACAAGATGATGCCGAACAAACGTCGATAAACGACGATCTTCAAATGGAAGTAGCAACCACCTCCGGCGCCGAGGTATATATATACATTGAGCCTCTGGTGATACAAACTAACTGATTTGAATAAATATGTGTGTACTAACGGGCGCGACTCTCTTTCTTATTTTAGCCCTCGGCCGGATCGTCGAAACAATCGAGTACGTCGTCAAAGCGTGGCGCAACCAAGACGATGAAACAAGGGGAAACATGCACCATCGAGGTTGTCGACAGTGCAACCGGCAGGCCGCTGGAGCCCCGCAAGAACGCCATCAAGTTTGTCAGCCAATGCGGAGCCGTTGTTAGAGACAACGTCTCGATCACCGTCCAAGAGTGGAATGAGCCAAAGAAGGCACGAATTGCTGGTTTCACTTTTGTCGATAAGAGAACAAAAAAAGATTGCTTCAAGAAGCTTATGGAACATTTCGTTCTACCTCCGGAATACAACAAATTCGATGAGGAGGGTAACAAGATTGAGGAAAACAAGGAGAGGAGGAGGCTAGTCAAACAGTTCGCTCTTCATAAGATGGCCGACGCATTCCGGAAATTCAAGCAAAATCTAAACCATGACTTTGTCAAGCAGAACAAGACTCCGGATTTCAAAGGACAATATGAGAAACTGAAACATGATTGGCCAGAATTTGTGAAGCAAAAGAAATCGGAGCAGTTCATTCAAATATCGAAAAAAATAAGGAAAATGCGGCTAAGAAGGAGTACAATCATATTATGGGGCCAGGAGGGTATCGCCTTTGGCAGCCTAGGTTGGCGAAGATGGAGAACGAGCTGAGGGCGCGAGGAATCCGTCCAGGTACGGAGGGATGGGACCCAAGGGCCAAAAGCTGGTGGTACGGGCATGGGGGAACGCTGAACCCGGAGACAGGGGAGTGTGTTTACCAGGGCAAAATAATGAAACCCACCCAAGCCCTTATTAACGCAATGAGGGATGGTCAAGAGGGGAAGATCAAGTTCAACAGAGAGAACGACGCACTGACAAAAGCCCTCGGGAATCCTGAACACGGAGGACGTGTACGAGGCATGGGGCACATTCCGTGGAAAATAGGGTTCCCCCAGAACGATGACCCGTACGGTTACAGAAGCCGTAAGAGAAAGATGGATCGGGAAGCAGATGTTGTGGCGCGGTTGGCATCGGAAATGGATGTGATGAAGAAAACCGTGAGTGTACTAGTAGCCGAAAGAGATGCAGCTTGGGCGCAGCATGAAGATCATCCAGTGGATCTCGATAGCCAGCAGCGGAGAACTAGCGTGGCTTCCACGGAGGCCCCACCGGCTGGTGCAGATGCACCGACGATCGAAATTACTGCACCGGAGCCTCTGGTGGTCGAAATTACTGCACCGGAGCCTCCTCGCTACCCCGTGGACGATATAAAGGAGAGGAAAGAATGTCATCTGTATTATCCTATCGGGAACATGTCCATGAAGGTAGCCATCGGCAGTGCTTTACCATGTTTACCTGGAGCACTCCACCACAACAACCCCATTCAAGATGGCTATGCTCGTGTCACGGTGGAGGACATAGTCCAAGGGTTTGAGGACCTGGAGATTGACATTGCTACACCTGAAGGGGAGAAAAGACTTGGAGATGTCAAGCGCCATTTCATTCTATGGCAAAAGAAGTTTATCAAGTTTCCAGGCGATGCGCCAAGGACAACAAGTCCACCCCCCTACGGTGGTGGTGGTGGCGGTGGCGGCGGCGGCGGTGGTGGTGGTGGTGGCGGTTCACCTACACCTCCGTCACGTCAGCCGACGCCTCCCAGTCCACAACGTCCGGCGGGTGATCAGACGCCGCCCCCCAGTCCTCGTCCGGCGGGTGATCAGACGCCGCCCCCCAATCCACCTCCGGCAAAGAAGCAGAAGCAGTCCTGGATTATTAACCCGGACCCTTATGTACCTAAGACCACAAAGGTACCGGAGCCATCACTGAAGCCTCTCCCCACAAGGCCTTGGGAACGTAGTGCCGAGGAAACTGCCGCGGCCGCGGCTGCTGATCTTGAGAAATGGAAGGCGGACTGCAAGAAGAAAAGAGAGCCCGAGCCCAAGCCAGTATTTTCTGATGAGCAAAAGAAGTGGGCTAAGTCATTTTTGAGCACACCGTCCCAAGCCGCGAAGAATTTGCCTGAGGACTATGCACGTGAACTTCGTAGGCAGGCACTCATGTTGAAGGAGAAGAAAGGGCGGGCGGATGACCCCGATCCGGAACAAAGTAAACGAGTTGCCCAGCTCGGGGAACAAAGTAAACAATCAATTGCCCCGCTTATAGTGAAAGCCGCCGGTCCGGATGACCCCGATATCATAGCAGCTGCGGCAGCACTTGGATTGACTGCAACGAGTGCCAGAGAACAAGCGGACAACTTAGGTATTACTCTTCGTGAACTGTTAGGCCTTGATGAGGCGCCAGTGAAGGAGGTAGTAATTACATATATGAAGAATGGGCCTCTCGTCGAGCCTGCGCAGGAACAGGATCTACCTCCACAAATGAAAGGTCTGCTGAAATGGTACAAGGGTTACATAAAAAATAAAAACGCCAACGAATATATTTATGCGGAAGTTAGACATGAGCATCACTTCAAACATTACTATGTACAAATTCATCTGAGTGAATTGTTCCAGCTTTTCAATCTGCGCGAGCTCGACAAATCTATCATCAGTTGCTACGTTCTGTAAGTGATTTATTTCTACCCCATCTCGTTCATATTGCCTGCACTATATATATGTCCTAACTATATTGTTGTGTCCGCTATTATACATGCAGAATGAAGATTAAGGAATGCAGAGTAAGGAACATCCATGATGTTGGGTTCATTGACCCACACATCGTTAATGGATATGTGTTGCGGCATCACCCCGACGACATGGAGGCAGACCTGTGGCAGTTTCTTACAAAGCAGGAACTCAAAAGTGATATTCTATTTCCTTACCATTTTGGGTGAGTGTTTCTGTCTTGAGCACATTCTCTTTTGTTTACTCCATGCATGGTATGTGGCCGGCTAATCGATGAGTTATGCATGACGTACTGTGCATGTATCGTGTCCGCAGGTTCCACTGGATTCTGCTAGTAATTAAAGTTGACACCTCAGAATGTCTCGTCCACGACTCTCTGAATATGGATCCAAAGCTTTGGGGCAACCTGAGAAAAATGATGCAGAAGTAATTATTTTCATTCATTTGCGCTCTATATCGATCGGCCTATTTCGTTCATTTCCTAATATCAAGTAACTAATAACTCTCTTGTTCATTTAATTTTCTTTGCCTCGTAGGGTTTGGAGACGGTTCGTAGATACAAAGGTCGGTGAATTCAAAAAAGAGCTAGAATTCAAAATGTCAAAGGCTAAGAATGCTGGGGATATTCAGCCAGCGGGGACCAATCTATGTGGATACTATGTCTGTGAGATGATCCGGAGATACACCTCTGAGCGGGTTCCGAGTGATACCAATGCTCAGAGGAATAACCTCCGGATGATGCTTAGTCCAGAAGCTCGCTTCCGACCACTTCAAGAGGAACTAGCTGGATGGTTCAGGAGGGAAGTCCTCCATCCTAAAGGAGAACACCATTACGAGGACGTAGAACTTTATATGCCTTAAATTATGTATGGAAACTTGTTCAAAATTGTATATGGTCATCCGATGATATTTAATATATTCCTCTTGAATTCTTTTTGGTTCTAATTTCAAATTTGTTTGAAATTGTACAATCATATGCATGTATGTAGTAGCGTAGAATATGTGAAACTCCTTCAAAATTAAAATAAAGCATAAAAGAAGTAAAACAATACAAATTAAACAGAAAACAGGTTTAGGGGGGGGGGCAGGTTTAGGGGGGGGCTAAAACCCTAAACCTGCGGCGGTCTTTAGTCGCGGTTGGCCAGAAGAACCGCGACTAAAAGTCCTCCGCCCCGACGGCCACCTGGCGCCCACGTGGACGTGCCTTTAGTCGCGGTTCTTAAGCAACCGCGACTAAAGGGGGGAGCCTTTAGTCCCGCCTGTTTGGTCGCGGTTGCGCAACCGCGACTAATGGCAGTTGCGAACCGCGACCAAAGGCCCTTTTTCCACCAGTGATAGGAGCAAGTGGACGCACCATCGCCAATGGTTTCATGAAGATTATATATACGTACCCGTGTTGTGTTTACTTGGATGTTTAGTGGATTCGTTTTAGTTAGGTTTTTTAGGTACCAAAAAGATTTGAGGTTTTAGGGGCTCAGTTCGGACGTCATATGTAGCTCCTAGTGCTACTTAATTACCATATAAGTATAGGTATAGAGTCATGCAAGATCTCAATCACATGATGTAAACGTCAATGGATAATACTATACTAGACCGATTTTACTTGTGTGATTTTTTTGTTTGATAAAAGAGAGCTTTCCTTTCCGATTTCCATTAAAAGGAAGAGACTGGATTTTCAACACCCGGGTGTCTAGACACCCGGCTATCCACAGTACCCATTTCATTGTGAGTACCCATTTCATTGTGATATGTGCCCGGTCCTGCACCATTGTTTGGATTACACTAGTAGAAAACCGGCCTTTTGTCCCGGTTCGTAAGGGCCTTTAGACCCGGTTCCCGAACCGGGACTAAAGGGTCGTTACTAATACCCTCACCCTTTAGTCCCGGTTTAAACCAGAACCGGGACAGATGGGCCTCCACGTGGCCTGCGCGCCGAGCCCAGGCAGGAGGGCCTTTGGTCCCGTTTGGTGGCACCAACCGGGACCAATAGACCTCCACGCGTCAGCATTTCTGTGGCTGGGGTTTTTGGTTTTTTTGGAGGGGGGGGGGGGGGGTTGGGGGTTTTGGGGGGTTAATTTAGGTATTTCATATATTGTGTTAGATAGCTAATTAATAGAGAGAAGTGTCCTCTCTTATGTCCGTGCTTGGTCGACGCTACGTACTATATATACATACGTATAGAGAGGACTAGGCACGCTACCTAGCTAGTAAGCAAACGAAGGAAACAGAAGATCGTCATGCACATATATGCATACAGAGAGAAGTGATATCGACCACCTTTCCTTCTCCGACAGATTGGTCGAACAACAAGTTCTCGTATATCTATCGTCCGACACTACCGGCTACATATATACAATAATTATCTTTTACACATATAATCTCTTAAAATATGGACGCCTGGTCCACATAGTATTCTCCGTCTTCAGCGATCACATGGTCAAGAAAGAATGCCGCCAATTCCTCTTGAATTGCTCGAATGCGATCTGGTTCTAGGAGTTCATCCCGCTGCCGAAACATCTAATTTGAAGAAGGGGGTCAATATATATATGAATGAATGAAACTCAACACAAATGATGGTAATAAACAAAAGTTGTGAATATTATTTCTTACGCACTTCAAATTGTTTCTCAGAGTACCTGCCCCGCTCACAGGTCGTGTGGCGGATGGACTCGCAGACGTAGTATCCACAGAAATCATTCCCTTGGTCGTGCCACAACCACTTTACAAGAAATAGAGATCAATCAAATTGATAAGCAAGAATGCCACATGGTATTGATGAAAGTAGCGCTTGAATCAATAGGTAGGAGACGCGCGGAACATGGTACTATAGTACTTACTTTCGGGTATCTAAATTGCAGCTCCTTCGGGAGTCCCGGGGATTTTGTGCTGAATTTTCTCCAAACACTGCCAGACAAAAGAAAACAATTACTTGATATCACGAAATGAACAAATTTGCTGATATGGTGGATAATGATCGACTTAACTTACTTCTTGAGGATTTTAGTCATGTCCGCATACTCCTCGGGATCTTTTCGTCTCGAGTCCAAGACAGTTAATACTCCCTTCTCAAGCCTAATCTCCAGGAGAATATAGTGGAAACTGCGCACGCATACATAACTCATCAATTACAGTACTATACCTGGACTAATATATAAGGGAAACCGAATATGCACAAGACAACACTCACTTGAAGTTGTAAGGAAAGAGTATTATATCTTTGTGTTCATTTATTTCGAATGATCGTAGAAAGTTGGCCTCGGTATCTGCGGCATGATCTTTAACCTGAACTGCATCTATGAGATTTGTGTTAATGAACCCAATATCACCGATTTGTCTTTTCTTCAATTCGGCGATCTTCAACCTGCATAATATAGTGAGGATAATTATAAATACATGCAATGAAAGAGCAGAGCTCTATAGAGAGACTTAATGACAGAAGTAGTAGTACTTACAGACAGTAGTAGGTGACCGTTGTTTTATCGAGGGCCAATTGATTGAAAAACTGAAAGAAATCCTCAAATGGAACATGCAACAGTTCAATTCCAACGAGGTCATGCTCCGGTTTAACTCTCGCATACAAAGTACACCTCCCTCCAGACTCTCTGCAGGTTTTCATGTACCAATCATGCAATCTTCGCATCATCGTTGTTAGAGATCTTTCATCTTTGTCGAGAGGCTTCCCGTACTCGTATCTGTGTATCTGCACGTCTAGGAAATCAAAATCTACATCGTCGGGCAGGTAATCGTCAGGATTGTTATAACCGGGCGCCATCCTCGGATCGACGCTAGGCACCTTGAATGGGGGGCACGATTGCTTTGCTTGTTCGCCGAGCTGGGCAATTTGTTTCCCAGCTGCTCGTCTTTCTTTCAGCCTTTGATCACTGACTGTACTTCCCGACCGCGACGCTTCGAACCATGTCTTTGCAATAATGCGCTGATAGTTGCCTTTCGGCGGAGACTTGGGTGGTTTTGCCAGGGCAGCCAGAGTGCGCTTCACTTTCACCCGATCTAGCTTCTCCTTCGGAGGTGGATTTTTCTTTGCTTTCAACCCTTCAAACTAGTCATCCACCTCGGTTTGCGCGATCCTCGCGTTCTCCTCCAGGGTCCTCTCGTATGGTAACTTCTCTGGAGTCTTCAGAGAAGGACCGTATCTGTATTTCCTCCCGCCTCTGGCTGTACTGCTAGACGCCGGCAGAGCAGACGGAGCGGCTGTCTTCTTGACTTGCTTACGAGGCGGAGGAGAAGGACTACGACGCGCCAGAGCAGCTGCCGGAGCGGCGGCGGGTCTCTTCCACCCTTGTTGACGAGGCGGAGAAGGAGGAGGCTGGCTGCTCGGGCGCGCCGGCGCAGGCGGAGGAGGCGGAGTGCCGCCACGCGCCGGAGAAGGAGCCGGCCGAGGGCCCTGGTCGTCACTCACCGGAGGAGGAGGCGGAGTGCTCTGACTCGCCGGAGGAGGAGGAGGAGGCGGAGGCGTCCAGTTCGGATGGTTGATGAGCTCTTTCCGCCATAGGCATGGAGTCTTCAGAGCAGAACCCAGCCGAGTCTCCCCTTCTCCGGTAGGGTGGTCAAGCGGAAGGTCCTCAAATCCCTCCGTTATTTCATCCACCATCACCTTAGCATATCCTTCTGGAATCGGCTGGCAGTGAAAAGTTGCGCCGGGTTCATTAGGATAAACAGAGCCAACAACCACCTTGACCTTCATATTCATCCACTGCGTCATAAGGTGGCAAATTTGAGCCTCCGTGATAGCATCCACGGGATAGCTGGCAGGAGCCGTCAAGACAAGCTCTGGCTGAAGCAGCTCGGTGGAAGCCACGCTGCTTCTCCGCTGAGATGGCGGGGTAGCTTCAGGGGAAGCTTCGGCAGTTCGGTTGCTGCGATTTGCTTCTCGTTCCTCTATCCCGAGTACCCTTGCTTTAAGCGCCTGCATTTCGGACTGTTGCACTTGCTTCCTCCTCTCCTAGCTTTTGTAACAGCCTGCGTCCGGAAACCCAGCCTTCCATGGAATGGAGCCTGGCGTGCCTCGTGTCCGTCCAGGGTGCTCAGGATTCCCGAGGGCCTTTGTGAGCTCGTCGTTCTCTCTGTCTGGAAGGAACGTCCCTTCCTGTGCTGCTTTGATATAGTACCGAAGCTTCTTCAAGGGAATGTCAAGTTGCTCGTCCGTCCAAATGCACTTCCCTGTTACAGGGTCCAAGGTTCCGCCAGCCCCGAAGAACCAAGTCCGGCAACGGTCTGGCCAGCTCATTGTCTCTGGTTCGATCCCTTTTTGAACCAGATCATTCTCAGCCTTGGCCCACTTAGGCTGGGCTACCAGGTAGCCACCTGACCCCGTGCGATGGTGATGCTTCTTCTTCGCAGCATTTTTCTTGTTTGTCTCCGACATCTTCTTACTCTTTTCCGATGTCTTGTGTGCCACAAATGCAGGCCAGTCATCTCTGATCTTCTCATATATGCCCTTGAATTCTGGTGTCTCTTTTTTCTCGACAAACCTATTCAGGTCTTTCTTCCACCTCCTGAATAGGTCTGCCATCCTCTTAAGAGCAAAAGACTTGATTAATTGCTCTTTAACTGGCTTCTCCGGATCATCCTATGGCGGTAGGGTGAAATTTGTCTTCAGCTCATTCCAAAGATCATTTTCTGCATATCATTGACGTAAGACACCTCAGGGTCTTCAGTAGCCGGCTTGAACCATTGTTGGATGCTGATCGGGATCTTGTCCCTAACCAGAACCCCGCACTGAGAAACAAATGCCTTCTTTGTTCGGATGGGTTCAATAGGTTGGCCGTCGGGCGCGATTGCTATGATCTCAAACCTTTCATCTGACCTCAACTTTCTCTTCGGGCCTCGTCTCTTTACCTGAGTTGTGCTCGATCCGGAGGGCTAGAAAAAAGAACAAAGACTTAATTAATATGTGTACATACCAAAACAATGAATGCATCAATTAGCTAGTCAGCACAGGCTTAACTAATATATATACCTGGCCGGACTCGGCTCGGTCGCCGGACTCGTTTCGGTCACCGGAGCCGTCCTCACGTTCTTCTTCTTGCACCGGCATTAGGTCACCAGAGCCAGCTTCTTCACCCTCTCCTTCCAGAGTACCATCGGTGTCGTTGAGATACAACGAGACGACATCACTTCCTTCTGCGATTATGTCCCTCAAGAACGCTTCTCTTGCTTCGTCTCGGGCGATAGTGTCCATAGTTTCTACAAATATTCACAACATGGCAATTATTATTCAAACATGACAAATGGATATATTAGTGGCAAACGTAGAACTAGCTAGCTAATCATAGTAAGGAATCATATATATTAGTGGGCTCGACTGTAACGCCCCGAGACCGACGCTCCTGTTGCCGCCCAGTTATTTTGTTATCGTTGTGTGTATTTATTTGTTTGTTGCATTTAATCATGTCATCATACGCATTGCATCCGCATGTTTTCATAAAACTTGCATCCGCTCGTAGTTGCCACTTCTTCCGTTTCTCGGTTGACCTTCTCTCAGATCAACCAGACCGCTCTCTTCTCTCTCTTTTCTGAGCTCATCAAATCCTTTGTCTTCGTTGACCGTTCCAAGACCAACCTTGTTCTTCGTTTTTCTTTTGCCTAAACCGGAGTCTCTCTGTACAGTGCTCGAACCCCTCGCGTGCGCGTCCGAAACTTACCCGAATCCGATTTGTGCGGTTGTGACCATTGGATCCGGATCATCACCAAACATCTATAAAACATCACCGTTTTATTCGTTTGGACTCCTAACCTATTTATTCTCGACCGCCCGATTTCGATCGGACGGACTAAACCCACTCTCATTATTCTATATATAGACCCCTAACCTAATCTAGACAAACCCCTAATTTCTAGGGATCCTACCCTAGCGCCGCCACCCAACCAGTGAAATTCCTCTCGATCCGCTAACCACAGCACCTGCACCTCCTCCCCCCTCGAGCCCGAGGCCATGCCTCCTCTGCTCGATCTCCACCGCAAGCCGCAGCCGTGCCTCCAGCTCCCTCCTTGATTCAGATCGAGAGGAGCTCGACCCCAAGCCGCCGCCCGAGCCCCTTGCCTCCTCGCGCCTCAGCTGCCCTGAGGCCACAGCCATCGACCTCGTCAGCCCCGTCGCCGCCGGCGACGAGCAGCAGCTCCAGCAGGACTCCCCTGCGTCGCCCGGAGGTTCCCCGCCGCCTTCTGCCCTCGCCTCGAGCTCCAGCGCTACAAGGCCCGCCTTCTGCAGTTCATCATCGCCGGAGTTTTCCCCACCACCAGCAGGTCGCCGCACCTCTTCTCCGTCCCCTCCTTCCTATCTCTCTCTCTCACCGGACTCCCTCTGTCTCCTCTGTAACAGAGCCATCGCCTGAGAGGCTCCTCGTCCGCCGCCACCTTCAACCAACACCGCCGCGCCCAAGCTCCTCCGCCCGCGCTACCGTTTGCCCGGATCCGGCACCAGCTGACCGGATCCACCCGTCTTCGTGTTCCCCGCGCTGCCGAAGCCCCAAGTTACCGCGTCGCCGTCCTGCATCAAGCCCCTGCGCCTGCCTCGTCCGCCCTCTGTTCGTCAAGGAGACGACGAACGCTCTCGTCCTCGAGCGTTGACCACGACCGCCTGCGCCTCGTCCACGTTCTCCAGGAAGACCACGTCCGCGCGCGTGGGCCTCCTCTGCTTCGATCCAGCGTGCCTCCCCTATCCACCGAACGGGCCAAGGCCCATGGGTGAGCTGCCTCCAGCGCCCTGCTCCTGTTGGCCCAGCCAGATTCGGCCCATATCAAGTTTTTTCCAGCGTCTGCGAATTTGTGTATTTTCCAGAGATTTACCGTTTTGCAAAATAGTCCCTCTAGATCATGCATTTAATAACTCAACAACCGTGCATCGGATTAAAATGTTTTAAATATGTAAAATGCTTAGAATTTTGTCTAGTTTCATAATATGCTGCTGTCATCCATGCTTAAAATGTTTAAACTTGCTGTTTGTTTAAATCTATATAAATGCCATGTTAAAATGATTTATTTCATAACTAATTAACCGTAGCTCCATTTTAAATAAACTTTATATGTAAATGGGGTGGAAAAATGCCTAGTTTAACATGGTAGCATTACTTTGCATGTTTAACAACTCTAAAATATGCTTTAGGACAGAACAGTACCAAATCCAAAATATGCATATGAGGATTTTCCGGAATTGTTGTTTGTTGTTTCCGGCCTCATTTAAACTTGCCTAAATAGTTAGTTTACTTATGTTTCACCTCTTGCCATGTTTAACAACATTTAATATTGTTGGGTACATAAACGAGAGCGAACTAAATAACTTGTATGTGGTGTTTCGTCAATATGCAACTCGTTGCATATTGAGCTCCACTTAATTTGTAGTGTTGTTTGTTGCACTTTGCCATGCCATGCATATTTAAATCGGACATGCATCATACTTGGTTGCACATCATGCCATGTTTATGTGATGGTTGTTTACTATGTTGCTTGTCTCTTTCCGGGTTGCTTCTCTCGTTAGCTTCGGTTTTGTTCCGGAGTTGTGAGGATCCGTTCGACTACGTCCGTTTGTCTTCTTCATGGACTCGTTCTTCTTCCTTGCGGGATTTCAGGCAAGATGACCATACCCTCGAAATCACTTCTTTCTTTGCTTGCTAGTTGCTCGCTCTTTTGCTATGCCTATGCCGCGATACCTACCACTTGCTATATCATGCCTCCCACTTTGCCATGTCAAGCTTCTAACCCACCTTGTCCTAGCAAACCATTGTTTGGCTATGTTACCGCTTTGCTCAGCCCCTCTTATAGCGTTGTTAGTTGCAGGTGAAGATGATGTTTGTTCCTTGTTGGGACATGAAGATGTTGTTCCTTGTTGGAACAGGTTTACTTGTTGGGATATCACAATATCTCTTATATTATTAACGCATCTATATACTTGGTAAAGGGTGGAAGGCTCGGCCTTATGCCTGGTGTTTTGTTCCACTCTTGCCGCCCTAGTTTCCGTCATAACGGTATTATGTTTCCCGGAGTTTGCGTCCCTAACGCGGTTGGGTGATTTATGGGACCCCCTTGACAGTTCGCTTTGAATAAGACTTTTCCAGCAAGGCCCAACATTGGTTTTACCATTTGCCTCACCAACACCTATCCCTTTCCCTTGGGTCGGCCAGCCCGAGGGTCATCTTTATTTAGCCCCCCCGGGCCAGTGCTCCTTCGAGTGTTGGTCCGAACAGAGCAGCCTGCGGGGCCACCTCGGGGAAACTCGAAGTCTGGTTTTACTCGTAGCTTGACTCATTCGGTGTGCCCTGAGACCGAGATATGTGCAGCTCCTATCAGGATTTGTCGGCACATCCGGGCGGCTTTGCTGGACTTGTTTTATTACTGTCGAAATGTCTTGTAGCCGGGATTCCGAGACTGATCGGGTCTTCCCGGGGAGAAGGAATATCCTTCGTTGATCGCGAGAGCTTATAATGGGCTAATTTGGGACACCCCTGCAGGGTTTGAACTTTCGAAAGCCGTGCCCGCGGTTATGTGGCAGATGGGAATTTGTTAATGTCTGGTTGTAGAAAACCCGAAGTTGAGCTTAATTAAAATACATCAACCGCGTGTGTAATCGTGATGGTCTCTTCTCGGCGGAGTCCGGGAAGTGAACACGGTGTTGGAGTTATGCTTGACGTAAGTAGTTTCAGGATCACTTCTTGATCATAGTTGTTCGACCATGCTTTTGCCTTCTCTTCTCGCTCTCATTTGTGTATGTTAGACACGAGATATGCTAGTCGCTTGCTGCAGCTCCACCTCACTACCCTGTCCTACCTTTAAGCTTAAATAGTCTTGATCTCGCGGGTGTGAGATTGCTGAGTCCCCGTGACTCACAGATACTTCCAAAACCAGTTTGCAGGTGCCGATGAAACAGTGCAGGTGACGCACCCGAGCTCAAGGAGGAGCTCGAGGAAGATCGTGTTCGTTGTGTTGTTTCGTTTCAGTTGTTCAGTAGTGGAGCCCAGTTGGGGTCGATCGGGGATCTTTGTAGCATTTGGGGTAGTCTTCTTTTATTTTGGTTCCGTAGTTGGATCTTGGTTGTATCTGGTTGATGTAATGCTTTACTCATGTATTGTGTGAAGTGGCGATTGTAAGCCAACTATGTAACTCTTTCCCTTATATATTACATGGGTTGTGTGAAGATTACCTCACTTGCGACATTGCTTTCAATGCGGTTATGCCTCTAAGTCGTGCTTCGACACGTGGGAGATATAGCCGCATCGAGGGTGTTACAAGTTGGTAATCAGAGCCTTCCCCGACCTTAGGATCCCCCACTGATTGATCGTTTTTAGCGGCCGAGTTGTGTCTAGAAAAATGTTTTGAGTCATTTAGGCATCCCGACGTAGAGTTTTGACTCTTCTCTTCTCAAATTTCACTAAAAAAAATTTAGGATCACGCGGGTATCTTAGAATCGTTCCGATGGTTTTGTGATGACAACATTGTCTTGGTGCCTCCTGTCAGCAGGGGTTTAGTGGAGGTGTCCCGGGGAGTTGAGCTCTGAGGTGTTTTCGCCATAATTTTATCGTTGCGGTTCTGGAATACCTGCGTTTAGTACGCCGACATCGAAAATCTCTTTTGTACAGTTGTTGGTGAGATAACCCTGATAGCCCAGTACTGAGGCGAGTGCGGGAGTATTGCCATAACTCGTATAATGGATGCTTTTCGAAGGTTGAGGTAAACGATTTCCGAAGGTTTCTTGGTTATGTGTTGAAGGATGGATACAGCTGGATCTAGGTATTGTTAGTTTGGGTGATATATTTTGTGTCCCCTGTATCCCCAACACCTGATTGCATAACCAGAAAGTTTCGGGAGTTTATAAGTGGGAATTCAAGTAGCTCATAGGATATCTTTCCAACAGACACATGATACGATATGGGGTCTATCATATGTTTGTTTCCGGCTTATTCTGCAAGCCAAATCCTTTGTTTTGTTTTGTGGTATTCGAGTTGCTTCAATACCAAGTGTTGATTCCATACCTTTCCTAAACGGTGTTCTCATATTTATATGTGAATACTAATCCTTCTTGATCACTGAGGTTGTCTTTTCAATTCTTTCCAACCGGTGTGCTTCTCTTCAAGTAAATCCGATCATTCCAACATTCGCAAGATCAATTCTAAGTTTTTTCTCAACGGTGTTCGTTTCATCCGACCCAAGTGGCCTTTGTTTTCCCGCCCTCCCACCCTTTTCTTTAAGGACTCAGATTTCTTAATCAAGTATCCTTTTATTGATGGGAAGTCTCTCCATTCTTTTCCGTCAATGTTCGTATCCGGTGTTTTCCCATGAAGATACTAACGGAGCTTCAAGTTCATCATTCTTCATTCTATTTCTTCTCTGGTGGATTCAATTCAAGCTTTGTCGATCATATCTTTTCCTCGTTTCAAATGTTTTTTCTCGTACCGGTGCACCTCTTAATCATCCACTTCTCGCTATTCAATTGTTCCGGAGTGATGAAGATATCTCAGAAGATTCAAGTTTCCATTCTCAATTCACTCAAGTTCTTTTGAGGATGCTATCTCATTCAAGCCATTTAATTAAACCGGTGCAATCTCTCTTTTCAAGCAATCGTTCAACCATTCTTTTGAGTGGGCCCTAACCCACAGGTCTTTTCCCAGGATCTTACCTGACTCTTCTAATTTTTTCCGAAGTTATTCCCAAATTCATTTCAAAGTGTGATGTAAGAATGGATTCCATCAGTCATATGTCTTTCTCCAAGATCTTTCAAATTCTTTTCATCATTGGTTCAACCTTTCCAATTCTCATTCTGGAGTGCCTCAACAATTCATGGTGGTGTTTCTCATCGTCATTCTCAACATTTGAAGACCGAAGAAGAGTTTCTCTTAAATCTTGCTCCTTTCTCTTCAAGATTAATGGTTCTAGCTTGATGCCATCCTCTCATAATTGTTTCCGATTGTGAGAATTCTTTTCACCCATCCGGAGAATTTCAGGAGTCTTTCAGTTTGATTCTCCGGAGCCCATCATCTCAGAATTATTCATTCAAGCTTTCGGCTCTCGTTCTCCAAATCTTACCGGTGCATCATTGAAGTATTCTCTAGTCAGCTCTTGATCTCTTCGTTCTCATGTATCTAAATACCCTCAAGTATCTTATTCATTTTCCAATTCTTCCCGGTGAATTGTGCCTTTGCTACTTTCATTCTCTATTCTTACGGTGGTTCGTTCAAGAGTTCTCTTCCATCGTTATCATATAGGTTCATTCGTTCTTCCCAAATCCAACCGGTGGTTCCATCAATACCTTCTCCAAGTTTGCGCCATATCTATCTTAATCTTTTTTACGAGAATAAGTGGTATGCCAAGTCCATTGCTTGTCATCAATTTAAATTGGTGAAGGATACACATAACACAATTCTTGTTCTTGTTTCATCCAAGTGATTAATTCCTTATTCCGGAGATCCATCTAATCATTGCAAGGCTTCACCTTGTGTTTTCAACTTCTCTTTCTTTTATCATCCTTTTCATTACCGGAGTTCTTCATGGAGGCTCTACATGGTGGTTCGTCAAGGATTCCTTTCATTCTTCAATTGTCCTTAGGTTTTCTCTCGAAGTTAAGATCCACCAAGCTATACTCTCAAATAAACATGGTGTTCCAACACATGTTTTGTTTGGAGGAGTTCAAGCATTTCTTCATCTTGCATTCCGAAGTGCAATTCTTTCTATCTTATCGTTTGAGGTGGTATTATGTCATTCTTGATAATTTGAGTTCATGTCTCATGATTCACATGTTGTTAAGAATGAGATATTTAAATCCATCATTTTCTCTTCGTTCAAGAGATCTTTTCAACCAATCTATCTCTCCGTTGGAGTCATCTTGTGTCAATTTTCACCTAAAGCCTTCCCTTAGGTTTGTTGCTATTATGGTGCTTATCAATGATCCAAGTTCTTCTTTTATCCTCCCGGTGAAATAGTTTTTAGTCTCCTTGTTTTTATCAACCCAATCTCTTCCGTGAGTGGCAGGATGTTTTCCAAAAGTCCACGTGAATCATATCTTATCGTTGTTGATTTTTCCAACAACTCCGTTCTAACCTTCTTGGAAGGGTGCTTTCCAAGATCATTTGTGGCAGAAGTTGGCATTTTCTTCTCCATCCCTTTATTCCAATGATCTATCTTCTAATTTTTTCTTCCGGAAGCATTGTGAGGTTGCTCTTTTCACTCATCATCTCGAATTGTGAGAATCGTGTTCTTTTCGTGCTCATCCATTTTTAACCGGAGTGTCGTGTTTTCATTCGATCTCTCTCATCTTATCAAGTTTTGCCTCCTTCCTCGACCAGAGTGCGGTCTGAAATCTTTCTTACCACTTGTGCCATTTTTCAATAGTTCCGGAGGCAGTGTGATGTTGATTCCATCAAGTATCCTCTCATCTTGTCAAGATCATGTTCAATTCCTTCCATTTTCAGTCGGAGTGCTACCCAAATTATATCAATCTTATTCCTTCTCTATCTAGTTTTAACCGGAGTGTTTTCAATATCTATCTTATCACTAAACCTCTTGGTTCTTGTCGTATCCCATGTTCCTCTTATCTAACGGAGTGTTTTCAAGTTCGTTCAACTCCGTTGTGCTCTTTCTTTCAATTTTTCAACCTCTCAAGGTTCTTTGGTTTCACTCGTCGGTCAAAGAAGCAACTTTGTTTTACCTCTTCCTCTTCCGTTTCTCTCCGGTGCCATTCTTAGATCTCGGGACGAGATCCTCTCGTAGTGGTGGAGTGTTGTAACGCCCCGAGACCGACGCTCCAGTTGCCGCCCAGTTATTTTGTTATCGTTGTGTGTATTTATTTGTTTGTTGCATTTCATCATGTCATCATACGCATTGCATCCGCATGTTTTCATAAAACTTGCATCCGCTCGTAGTTGCCACTTCTTCCGTTTCTCGGTTGACCTTCTCTCAGATCAACCAGACCGCTCTCTTCTCTCTCTTTTCTGAGCTCATCAAATCCTTTGTCTTCGTTGACCGTTCCGAGACCAACCTTGTTCTTCGTTTTTCTTTTGCCTAAACCAGAGTCTCTCTGTACAATGCTCGACCCCCTCTGATGTCTACACACGCTTCTACTCTTGTAGACTATGTTGGGCCTCCAAGCGCAGAGGTTTGTAGGACAGCAGCAATTTCCCTCAAGTGGATGACCTAAGGTTTATCGAACTCAGGGAAGTAGAGGTTGAAGATGGTCTCTCTCAAGCACCCCTGCAACTAAGATACAAGAAGTCTCTTGTGTCCCCAACACACCTAATACACTTGTCAGATGTATAGGTGCACTAGTTCGGCGAAGAGATGTTAAATGGCAAGTGATATGGATGGCAAAACAAAGTAATATAAATCTGTAATAAAAAGTGCAGCAAGCAAACAAGTGGTAAACGTGAGCACAAATGGTATTGCAATGGTGGAAACAAGGCCTAGGGTTCATACTTTCACTAGTGGAAACTCCCAACAACATTAACATAATCGAATCACATGATATTTCCCATAAAACATGCAAAGGGGACGCACCCGAAGGTCATTCCTTCGTGGTCAAGAGAGGACGAGAATTATGTAGGGCTACAAAAGCACACCTCAAAGTTCGTAGTTCTCAATCTAAGGATTTCCCAATGTCACCGCGGCCATCCAAAGAGAGTCCCACAATCACCACAACATATCTAAAGGATAGTCAAAGACAAGCACCAAGAGACTCTCAATCTTCAATCAACACACAAGAGAGGAAATCACTCATGAAAATATTTTTCTAATCCATGTCCAATAGACCGCTGTCACCTTGGTCTCGGGGATTATACTAGATAAAGACAAGTGAGTACATCAATCCAATACATAGATGAAGGGGAAATATCATGGGATCACCCTAGATTAACATAGCCTATGATCACAACGAAGATCACATCATGGGAGAGAGAATTGACCACATAGCTACTGGTAGAAACCTCAGCCCCGAGAAGGAACTACTCCCGCATCATGAAGGGAGGAAGCAACGTCGATGGAGATGAATCCGGGGGCACTTCCCCGTCCCGACAAGGTGCCGGCACAGGAATTCTGGTCCCCCGAAGCTTGATGGCGATGGCGGCGGAGATCGGAATTGCGTCTGGAGAAAAGGGGTTCGGAATCAGGGTTTCTGCGACGGGTGTTAAATATATGCCAAAGGGGGGCATCAGCGGAGGCCTGGGGGGCCCAGGCGCCCCCCCGGCGTGGCCAGGAGGGGGGGCGCGCCACCAGGGCGCCTGGAGCCCTGGTGGCCCCCCTCCGGCTCTGCTTCGGGTGCGTGGAAGCTTCCGGAACGCTGATTTTTTATATAATTTTTCCGGGATTTTTCTGGCAGTTTTCGTAATGGGAAAACGTGAAATACAAAAATAGCAGAAAACAGAAACTAGCACTGGGGTGCACTAAGTTAATAGGTTAGTCCAAATATGATCAAAAGTGTATGGAAGTTTATAAATATCATAGCAATATCACACAAAAGAGGCATGGAGCAAGCAGAAATTATAGATACGTTTTGGACGTATCAACATCCCCAAGCTTAATTCCTGCTCGTCCTCGAGTAGGTAAAAGATAACAAGAATAATTTCTGTGGTGACATGCTATTAACCATATAGGACTTTTCATAGTCATATGAAAAAAGCTTACTGAGACAATGAATCTGTAGTAATTAAGTCGCCTTGTGAGAAAATCACAAAGAACTGAAAGTTTTACAACATGATACTAAAACATCAAATAGATTTGTAATGAGCATGGTGTGCAAATATAATAAAGTGATATCTCGCTTGCCCCCTTTAGTGAAGCAAAACATAAATGCAGGGGCACCTCCAAGGTTTGAGTGATGACTAGATACAATGATTTCAGAATAAACGATATCACAATCATGCAAAAGACAATGCTACTTTGGGACAATGCACATTACACTCAGAATGACAATCATGCTCTCAGTAGTTGGTGCTTTAAAAGAAGGTGGAGACTCTCGAACCGTGGCTTTTGTTGGCAAGGTTGAAAACCCGTAGTCGGAAACAAAGACAAAGCATGTACCAGAGTTCTTGGTTTTAAAAACAGAGGTAATAGTTATTTTTTGGATATGCATGTTTTGTCAACGAATGCTAGCAGATAACCCAATTACTTCTTGAGCTGGACAAGTTTCGAGGAACGGCTCCCGAATGAGGACTATCACATCCTCTTAATCTCCTTTGTTTATCACTGCCAAAGTTTTCTGATTTCTCATGAACAAAGCGTGAAGGAGGGTTTGTTTGTTATATTAATTTTTAATGAGCCGGGTGCACTCTATGCCAGTTCCTTCTCATATTATGGGTTTGCACATTAGACATGCAATCCTGGGGTGAAGCTTGTCCAACTTAAAAAGATCATGAATTAACTACTACTTCCTCATGAACTAAAACAGAGGCACAAAATAGAAACGCTTTTTTTTTGAATAATTTCGAGATGGTACATGAAAGTCTTCGTTAGGAATGGCAGGTAAATACCATGTATAGGAAGGTATGGTGGACTCATATGGCATAACTGGTTTAAAGGATTTTGGATGCACAAGCAGTCAGTCCGCTTAGTACAGGCGAAGGTTAGCAAAAGACTGGGAGCGACCAACTAAGAGAGCAATGACGGTCATAATCATGCAGAGTGACAAAGCAACATTGAATCAGGCATGGAAGTTATATCGCTACTCAGAAATAAAAGATCATCAAGGCTTGACAGACTTTCTTTACAGTCTTAAATATGCGTGAGCATACGCCAAGTCAATCAAAATAAATTCTCGAAGGAAGATATCACTAAACCATACCACATCATAGGCAAACAAATCATGTTGGTACTCCAATAACACATTGGAAACCCCCCAGCTATTTGAAACTAACCATAAGAAAACATGAATTACCAAGCAACATTATGCACGTAGCATCTTTATCATAGACATATCAACCAATGCAACAGAAGCAAACTCTCTTAATAAGATAATCATGATAAATAAAGAGAGTTCAAGCAACCAACTAAACAAAAGCTCTTTAAAAAGATAAGCATGAAAACTAAAAGCTGAGCATGAAATTAGCTACTGAAAGACAAAGAACACACACAACAAAGATAGACATGAAAATTCTATGTTATGTTCTAGGTAGAAGTGGAGCGTGTTTCTCTCCCACACAAAGAAAGCTGAGTTCCGACTCGTTATGAAAAGCTAAAGAAAACTAAAAAGGAAAACTGAAAGCAATACGCTCCAAGCATAGCACATAACACGTGAAGTGATAAAAATATAGTGGAACGAAAGACGAACTGATAATGTTGATGGAGAAGGGGATGCGCGGGGGCATCCCCAAGCTTAGACGCTTGAGTCTTCTTGAATATTTACTGGGGGTGCATGGGGGCAACCCCAAGCTTGAGCGTTTGACACTCCTGAATCTTTTTATCATCTTCCCTCGCACACTTGAAAACTCCCTTCATACATAACTCATCATAATCTGATTAGCGAGGTTAGTACCCTTAATAAAATAATTGTTCCTTGCTGGAAATAAGGATATTCTTGAAGGTCTACTGTTTCTCAAGATTGCCAAAAGGTTTTTGCAAAGAAAAAGCAAGCTCAAGGTTTGCAAAATGAAGGAAAGGCAAAAGAGGACAGAATCTGTGAAAAACAGACCAGCAGGTAGTAAATGATTTTTTCGGGGCACTTCTGCAACTCCAATCAAAAAACTCAGAACAGACGCCCGAAAGACAATTGTATAGAGCACGCTGTGGAAACAATTCAGACCAAAAAGATGATCTGGGGATTTTATACGAATTTTTCTGTGCAAGGACAGAATCTGTTTCCTGGACAGCACACCACAACTTTTGAACTTTCTTGCAATCAGAGGCTACACTTGGCACAAAGCTGAAAAGTAAAGATACAATGATGATGCTACTGTAGTAACAAACATCAAGACCACTAAAAACTGAAAGCAAAGATAACAAGGGTTGTCTCCCTAGAGCTCTTTCTTTATAGCCATAAAGATAGGCTTAAGACTTTAATGATGCTCTCGTAGGAATAAGAGTCGAAGAACAAAAGAGAGCATCAAGAAGCAAATACCAAATACATTTAAGCTTAACATGCTTCCTATGCATAGGAATATTGCAATAGAATAATTCATTGAAGCACAAAGCAATTAGCATAGGAAGGCAAAACAAGCATAACTTCAAAATATTCACCATAAAGAGAGGAAACTTCTTATTATTAAGATATTTAGGACCTAGTCTCCCTCTCTCATTATAAATTTCAGTGGCATCATGGATGAACTCAACAATATAAGAATCACATAAAGCATTGTTACCATGATCCACATGCAAAAAGGTACTCTTACTCTCCACATACGCATAATCTTTCTCATTGGTAATAGTGGGAGTAGGACTATCATAAACAACTTGAACACTATAGATTAATTGGGTATTAGGAAGATGGTGTTCAACAAGGGAGTAATTCCCTCCATGATTATGACAAGTTTCATAAGGATAATTTCTCCTTATGTCATAGGTACCTTTATAATCACTATAGATTGGAGTTATAACATCATCATAGCGAGAAGAGCATTATCATTGCTAGCAACTATATTTGTAAACATGTTGTCTTTATTCTTACTAGCAAAAGAATTATCAATTATCACATCACTAGTGGGTAAAGTATTTGCAATCCTATCA
Organism: Aegilops umbellulata; assembly: GCA_032464435.1. Classification (NCBI taxonomy): domain Eukaryota; kingdom Viridiplantae; phylum Streptophyta; class Magnoliopsida; order Poales; family Poaceae; genus Aegilops; species Aegilops umbellulata. The sequence continues at coordinate 530,350,358 of CP136059.1, forward strand.
TCCCCAAGCTTAGAGCTTTCCATATCATCACTTTCAGAGTTGGTACCAAAAAGATTTTCAAGATCATAAGTAGCATTATCATCATTTTCCCAATCACAATAAGTAACATGCATATCATAATCAAAATCATCTTCAATAGTACCTACGGACGTATCATCAAGATGATAATTAAGGCAATAAACTTCACCTTCTTCTTTAAGCTTACAACCGTTAGGATAAAAGTTGATGGGAGGAATATGCTCAGGCCAGGTTGATACCCATTCTTCTTCCTTCTTGCTCCTCTTCCTCCTCCTCTTCTTTTTCTTCTTCTTCACCTTAGGAGGGAGTGGTTGGAGATGAAGCTTCTCCACATATCCTGGTTTATCATTAGAAACAATAGGGGAAACTTGGGAGAAACTCTCCTTTTTATTAGCAGAAATATAAGAGACATTTTTATACTTTGGTAAAGTCCCCTCCTTTCTAATCTTACTTATGTAATCATTTTCATGGCAATTAACAACACAATAGATATGAAAATTTTGCAAAGTGTTTTTTATTCCTATGGCATTAACATCTAGCCAAGAAGTCTTTTCTGATAACTCCTCACACATCAAAAATAACATAAGCTCATCATAAAGATCAGAGGTGATCATGTTATCACACAACTGGTTAACAGTTATGTTTTGAAAGTTCATGCATTGAAAATTAAAGTGACCCTCTATACAGCAAAGTTCACAAGTAAAAGGGTAAAGGTCACACAATTCTCTAGCAATTTCATTTAAATCTCTGACCCAAGTGATTGTTCTTTCATGCTTATGTTGCTTACAATACTTCTCTTCTTCAATCATAGGCCTTTCACAAGGTCTATCCACTCCACAAAAATTAACATGCTTATATAAAACTTCATTTTTAGGAATTGGATCATGCATGTTGCAATCATCATGAACAATTTAATTTTCTTTGCAGATCTCTTTAAAAGGTTTATGATGCTCGATCCAATCCTCCTTAGGCATATTAAGATGTGAAGCAAAAGATTTGAGGAAATCAACAAGGAGTTGAGAATCAAGCCCAAACTTAGCACTAAACTTATTAAAACTTGTAGTTTCAACAAAGGACTTAATGCAATCATACTCATAAATTATACCTGACTCTTTACCTTTGTCGATCTCCCAATCTTCAGTGTTGCGTTGAATTCTTTCAAGGAGTTCCCATTTAGCATCAATCTTTTCGTTTGTGAAAGAACCCATAGAGGAAGCATCGAGCAAATCTTTATCCTGTCGAGAGAGCCTCGCATAGAAATTAGTAATAATCATATCTTTGGGGAGCCCATGGTTAGGACATTTTAGCATTAACGCTTTCAGTCTCCCCCAAGCTTGAGCTATGCTCTCTCCGTCATGAGGATAAAAATTATAAACATAATTCCTATTCTCATGGACTTCATGAAGAGGATAAAACTTGGAGTAAAAGAGAGACTGGATCTCTTCCCACTCCAGCTGGTGAGAGTCATTTAGTAGCCTATACCATTCCAATGCTTTTCCTTTCGGTGACAAGGCAAATAATTTCCTCATGACAAACTCACTGGATACACCTGCAAGCTTAAATAATGAACATAGTTGTGACAGATATAGCAAGTGTTCACCGGGATGTCTGTCTCCTGCATAACGATTAGCCAAAACATAATCGATAATACCAGCTGGTATTTTATAGGGCACAATTTCAGTAGGGGGAGGAGCAACCACCACAGGTGTGGGGCGTCTTCCCGCAAGCAACGATCCAATAGCAAGGTTGTCCATAATCTTAACTAGTGAAATAAAAACAAGAAACAAAAAGATTTAATTGCAAGATCTAAAGATATACCTTCAAGCGCTCACCTCCCCGGCAACGGCGCCAGAAATAGCTTGATGTCTACACACGCTTCTACTCTTGTAGACTATGTTGGGCCTCCAAGCGCAGAGGTTTGTAGGACAGCAGCAATTTCCCTCAAGTGGATGACCTAAGGTTTATCGAACTCAGGGAAGTAGAGGTTGAAGATGGTCTCTCTCAAGCAACCCTGCAACTAAGATACAAGAAGTGTCTTGTGTCCCCAACACACCTAATACACTTGTTAGATGTATAGGTGCACTAGTTCGGCGAAGAGATGTTAAATGGCAAGTGATATGGATGGCAAAACAAAGTAATATAAATCTGTAATAAAAAGTGCAACAAGCAAACAAGTGGTAAACGTGAGCACAAATGGTATTGCAATGGTGGAAACAAGGCCTAGGGTTCATACTTTCACTAGTGGCAACTCCCAACAACATTAACATAATCGAATCACATGATATTTCCCATAAAACATGTAAAGGGGACGCACCCGGAGGTCATTCCTTCGTGGTCAAGAGAGGACTAGAATTATGTAGGGCTACAAAAGCACACCTCAAAGTTCGTAGTTCTCAATCTAAGGATTTCCCAATGTCACCGCGGCCATCCAAAGAGAGTCCCACAATCACCACAACATATCTAAAGGATAGTCAAATACAAGCACCAAGAGACTCTCAATCTTCAATCAACACACAAGAGAGGAAATCACTCATGAAAATATTTTTCTAATCCATGTCCAATAGACCGTTGTCACCTTGGTCTCGGGGATTATACTAGATAAAGACAAGTGAGTACATCAATCCAATACATAGATGAAGGGGAAATATCATGGGATCACCCTAGATTAACATAGCCTATGATCACAACGAAGATCACATCATGGGAGAGAGAATTGACCACATAGCTACTGGTAGAAACCTCAGCCCCGAGGAGGAACTACTCCCGCATCATGAAGGGAGGAAGCAACGTCGATGGAGATGAATCCGGGGGCACTTCCCCGTTCCGGCAAGGTGCCGGCACAGGAATTCTGGTCCCCCGAAGCTTGATGGCGATGGCGGGGGAGATCGGAATTGCGTCTGGAGAAAAGGGGTTCGGAATCAGGGTTTCTGCGACGGGTGTTAAATATATGCCAAAGGGGGGCATCAGCGGAGGCCTGGGGGGCCCAGGCGCCCCCCCGGCGCGGCCAGGAGGGGGGCCGCGCCACCAGGGCGCCTGGAGCCCTGGTGGCCCCCCTCCGGCTCTGCTTCGGGTGCGTGGAAGCTTCCGGAACGCTGATTTTTTATATAATTTTTCCGGGATTTTTCTGGCAGTTTTCGTAATGGGAAAACCTGAAATACGAAAACAGCAGAAAACAGAAACTGGCACTGGGGTGCACTGAGTTAATAGGTTACTCCAAATATGATCAAAAGTGTATGGAAGTGTATAAATAGCATAGCAATATCACACAAAAGAGGCATGGAGCAAGCATAAATTATAGATACGTTTTGGACGTATCACCCTCGCGTGCGCGTCCGAAACTTACCCGAACCCGATTTTTGCGGTCGTGACCATTGGATCCGGATCATCACCAAACATCTATAAAACATCACCGTTTTATTTGTTTGGACTCCTAACCTATTTATTCTCGACCGCCCGATTTCGATCGGATGGACTAAACCCACTCTCATTATTCTATATATAGACCCCTAACCTAATCTAGACAAACCCCTAATTTCTAGGGATCCTACCCTAGCGCCGCCACCCAACCTGTGCAATTCCTCTCAATCCGCCAACCACATCACCTGCACCTCCTCCCCCCTCGAGCCCGAGGCCATGCCTCCTCTGCTCGATCTCCACCGCAAGCCGCAGCCGCGCCTCCAGCTCCCTCCTTGATTCAGATCAAGAGGAGCTTGACCCCAAGCCGCCGCCCGAGCCCCTTGCCTCCTTTCGCCTCAGCTGCCCTGAGGCCACAGCCCTCGACCTCGTCAGCCCCGTCGCTGCCGGCGACGAGCAGCAGCTCCAGCAGGACTCCCCTGCGTCGCCCGGAGGTTCCCCGCCGCCTTCTGCCCTCGCCTCGAGCTCCAGCGCTACAAGGCCCGCCTTCTGCAGTTCATCATCGCCGGAGTTTTCCCCACCACCAGCAGGTCGCCGCACCTCTTCTCCGTCCCCTCCTTCCTATCTCTCTCTCTCACCGGACTCCCTCTGTCTCCTCTGTAACAGAGCCGTCGCCTGAGAAGCTCCTCGTCCGCCGCCACCTTCAACCAACGCCGCCGCGCCCAAGCTCCTCCGCCCGCGCTGCCGTTTCCCCGGATCCTGCACTAGCTGACCGGATCCACCCATCTTCGTGTTCCCGGTGCTGCCGGAGCCCCAAGTTACCGCGTCGCCGTCCTGCATCAAGCCCCTGCGCCTGCCTTGTCCGCCCTCTGTTCGTCAAGGAGACGACGAACGCTCTCGTCCTCGAGCGTTGACCACGACCGCCTGCGCCTCGTCCACGTCCTCTAGGAAGACCATGTCCACGCGCGTGGGCCTCCTCTGCTTCGATCCAGCGTGCCTCCCCTATCCACCGAACGGGCCAAGGCCCATGGGTGAGCTGCCTCTAGCGCCCTGCTCCTGTTGGCCCAGCCAGATTCGGCCCATATCATGTTTTTTCCAGCGTCTGCGACTTTGTGTATTTTCCAGAGATTTACCATTTTGCAAAATAGTCCCTCTAGATCATGCATTTAATAACTCAACAACCGTGCATCGGATTAAAATGTTTTAAATATATATAAATGCCATGTTAAAATGATTTATTTCATAACTAATTAACCGTAGCTCCAGTTTAAATAAACTTTATATGTAAATGGGGTGGAAAAATGCCTAGTTTAACATGGTAGCATTACTTTGCATGTTTAACAACTCTAAAATATGCTTTAGGACAGAACAATACCAAATCCAAAATATGCATATGAGGATTTTCCGGAATTGCTGTTTGTTGTTTCCGGCCTCATTTAAACTTGCCTAAATAGTTAGTTTACTTATGTTTCACCTCTTGCCATGTTTAACAACATTTAATATTGTTGGGTACATAAACGAGAGCGAACTAAATAACTTGTATGTGGTGTTTCTTCAATATGCAACTCGTTGCATATTGAGCTCCACTTAATTTGTAGGGTTGTTTGTTGCACTTTGCCATGCCATGCATATTTAAATCGGACATGCATCATACTTGGTTGCGCATCATGCCATATTTATGTGATGGTTGTTTACTATGTTGCTTGTCTCTTTCCGGGTTGCTTCTCTCGTTAGCTTCAGTTTCGTTCCGGAGTTGTGAGGATCCGTTCGACTACGTCCGTTTGTCTTCTTCATGGACTCGTTCTTCTTCCTTGCGGGATTTCAGGCAAGATGACCATACCCTCGAAATCACTTCTATCTTTGCTTGCTAGTTTCTCGCTCTTTTGCTATGCCTAAGCTGCGATACCTACCACTTGCTATATCATGCCTCCCACTTTGCCATGTCAAGCCTCTAACCCACCTTGTCCTAGCAAACCATTGTTTGGCTATGTTACCGCTTTGCTCAGCCCCTCTTATAGCGTTGTTAGTTACAGGTGAAGATGATGTTTGTTCCATGTTGGGACATGAAGATGTTGTTCCTTGTTGGAACATGTTTACTTGTTGGGATATCACAATATCTCTTATATTATTAACGCATCTATATACTTGGTAAAGGGTGGAAGGCTCGGCCTTATGCCTGGTGTTTTGTTCCACTCTTGCCGCCCTAGTTTCCGTCATAACGGTATTATGTTTCCCGGAGTTTGCGTCCCTAACGCGGTTGGGTGATTTATGGGACCCCCTTGACAGTTCGCTTTGAATAAGACTTTTCCAGCAAGGCCCAACATTGGTTTTACCATTTGCCTCACCACCACCTATCCCTTTCCCTTGGGTCGGCCAGCCCAAGGGTCATCTTTATTTAGCCCCCCCGGGCCAGTGCTCCTTCGAGTGTTGGTCCGAACCGAGCAGATTGCGGGGCCACCTCGGGGAAACTCGAAGTCTGGTTTTACTCGTAGCTTGACTCATCCGGTGTGCCTTGAGACCGAGATATGTGCAGCTCCTATTAGGATTTGTCGGCACATCTGGGCGGCTTTGCTGGACTTGTTTTATTACTGTCGAAATGTCTTGTAGCCGGGATTCCGAGACTGATCGGGTCTTCCCGGGGAGAAGGAATATCCTTCGTTGATCGCGAGAGCTTATAATGGGCTAAGTTGGGACACCCCTGCAGGGTTTGAACTTTCAAAAGCCGTGCCCGCGGTTATGTGGCAGATGGGAATTTGTTAATGTCCGGTTGTAGAAAACCCGAAGTTGGCCTTAATTAAAATACATCAACCGCGTGTGTAATCGTGATGGTCTCTTCTCGGCGGAGTCCGGGAAGTGAACACGGTGTTGGAGTTTTTCTTGACGTAAGTAGTTTCAGGATCACTTCTTGATCATAGTTGTTCGACCGTACTTTTGCCTTCTCTTCTCGCTCTCATTTGCGTATGTTAGACACCAGATATGCTAGTCGCTTGCTGCAGCTCCACCTCACTACCCTGTCCTACCTTTAAGCTTAAATAGTCTTGATCTCGCGGGTGTGAGATTGCTGAGTCCCCGTGACTCACAGATACTTCCAAAACCAGTTTGCAGGTGCCGATGAAACCGTGCAGGTGACGCACCCGAGCTCAAGGAGCAGCTCGATGAAGATCGTGTTTCTTGTGTTGTTTCATTTCAGTTGTTTAGTAGTGGAGCCCAGTTGGGGTCGATCGGGGATCTTTGTAGCATTTGGGGTAGTCTTCTTTTATTTTGGTTCCGTAGTCGGATCTTGATTGTATCTGTTTGATGTAATGCTTTACTCATGTATTGTGTGAAGTGGCGATTGTAAGCCAACTATGTAACTCTTTCCCTTATATATTACAAGGGTTGTGTGAAGATTACCTCACTTGCGACATTGCTTTCAATGCGGTTATGCCTCTAAGTCGTGCTTCGACACGTGGGAGATATAGCCGCATCGAGGGCGTTACATCGGCGCTGCTTCTCTAGGGTTTGGGGTGGCCTCGACAACGCTTCAAGGGTTTGGGGTGGCTATCGGGAGGTTGCCTAGTGTCAAAGGATTCAACAAAACCATGTCTTCATCATTAGGCGAAAGTAACAGGTGCATGATGGTACGAAGCTCTCCAGAGTTATTTTGGAACGGAGTCTCGGATAGGATAATTCACTTTTTGGTACAAAGTTCAGCAAGAACCTTCCAAATATCGTTATTTGGAAGGCCCTTGCTGAAATTCATACAAAAAGGCAAATTATCCTATCCGGGACACCATTCCAAAATAACTTTGGAGGACTTCGTACCATCATGCCCTGGTTACTTCCGGCTAATGATGAAGCCATGGATTTTTTCAATACTTTGACACTATATATGAAACCTCTCTCGACCCCTCGGCGATCCTCGTTACGATAAAAAAAGAGGAAGAAGAAGAAAAAAAAAGAGGAGAAGAAAAAAAAGAGGAGAAGAAAGAATAGAGGAGAAGAACTCCTCTATTCTTTCTTCTCCTGTTTTTTTCTTCTTCTTCCTCTTCTTTTTTATCGGAAACGAGGGTCGTCGAGGGTCGCCGAACGGTAGAGGAAACCCTAAATAGCAAGTATCGTGGGTGTGAGATACAAGTGGCCGTCGGTGTCGGACACTACATCCACGTCCCACAAGTGACGTGGGCATCGAAGCCTGCGTCACTTGTGGGACGTGGATGTAGTGTCCGACACCGACGGCCACATGTATCTCACACCGACGATACTTGCTATTTAATTAGGGTTTCCTCTACCGCTCGGCGACCCTCGTTCACGATAAAAAAAGAGGAAGAAGAAGAAAAAAAAGAGGAGAAGAAAAAAAAAGAGGAGAAGAAAGAATAGAGGAGAAGAACTCCTCTATTCTTTCTTCTCCTCTTTTCTTCTTCTTCTTCCTCTTCTTTTTTTATCCTCTTCTTCCTGTGATGTTCGACGATCCTCGTTCCCGATAAAAATTAAGAAGAAGAAGAAAAAAAGGAGAAGAAAAAAAAGGAGAAGAAGTTCCTCTATTCCTTCTTCTTCTCCTCCTTTTTTTTCTTTTTCTTCCTCTTCTTCCTCTCCTCGTCTTCTCCTTCTTCTTCTCCTTCTTTCTCTACTTATTTTCCTTTTCCTTATTTTACTTTTTCCTCTCCGCTAACATAAAATGCACTAACCTAAAGATAAGAAGAAGAAAGGAATAGTGGAGAAGAAGAGAAAATAGAATATTCTATTTTCTCTTCCTCTCCACTATTCCTTTCTTGTTCTCCTCTTCTTTTTCTTCTTTTTTCTTCTTCTTATTTATTTCTCCTCTTCTTTTCCTCTCCTCTTCTTCTTTCTTTCCTCTTCTTATTTTCTTCTTTCCTATCCTTCTTTTTCTAAAATTGTAACTTTTGCATATATAAAACTTTTCTAAAATTGTAACTTTCTATATATGAACAAAAAACTTTCTATGAACAAAAAACTTTTCTAAAATTGTAACTTTTGCATATATAAAACTTTTCTATTTTCTTTTCCTCTCCTCTTCTTCTTTCCTATCCATCTTTTTCTAAAACTTTTGCATATATATTTAGCAAATTCTAGCCACATACATCACATACACATATACATTATAGCCACATACACACATACATCACATATGAACAAAAAAATAAACTAATAAAAACAAAAAAACATATTGCAACATATGAAAAAAAACATGGTGGCGCCAGCGGGGCAGAGGGGCATGGCGGCAGGTGCTCAAAGAGGGGAGCGGCGCCGGCGTCGGGGCAGATGGCGTCGAGGGCGGCGGCGACGGCTGCTAGCTTCTCGCTCCTCGTTGGTTTCCCCAAGTGGAAGGTTTGAGATGCAGTGTAGCGTAAGTGTTTCCCTTGGCAAAGATACCAAGGATCGAATCCCCTGAGACTCCCAGTTTCAACAAGAAGGTGTCAATCGCTAACGGCACCGTGTATTAGCAATCAACGTGGACCTGCACACAGATACAAATAACTTTGTTCCCAACGTGTACAGAGAGGTTGTCAATCCCTCCGGCCTTGTCATTTACAAAGGATCAAACGCAAGTGATAATAGTGATAGATATTGCTGCAAATAGTAAGTAAAAGCGGAAAGTAAATAGCGAATGTAATCAATGATAGTAATATGGACCGGGGTGCCATGATGTTCACTAGTGATGTCTCTCTCCCAAAAGACGATAAACAGCTATGTGAGGTAAACAGATTACAGCTGGGCAATTGACAGAATTATGTGCGCAAACCAATGCTAACTATATTGCCAGAAAGGTAGAGGTTCAAAGCATGGGCAGTACGCCAAGGTAAGTAGACCGAAATCCATCTGCATCTACTACTAATCATCCACCTTGAGATATCTATCCAGAACATCTCGCTGGTATTAAGTTGCGAGCCCCACCCATAGTGTAAACTCAAAGCAACAGACAACTGCATTAAAATAACTTTGCGTAAAGTAAACAATCCTTGCGCCCGCGGGCACAAGCACCGTTGTTTTCCCCCTTGTGGCAACAACACATCCCCTAGACTCATGTTTCTGTCACTCAAGCTAGTCATCGAGGGGCATGAACCCACAATCAAGCATAACGTTCCCTCTTGGAGTTACTACCTACTACTTGGCCAAAGCAGTAAACGGCAACGGAGAACATGCAAGAATTACTTACGAACATAAATATAAAAGAGGTAAATCAAATATATTACTCAAACACAATCTGAACATAATCTCACAATCCATCGGATCCCAGCAAACTCATCATAGCAAAAGCATAAGGATTACATATGTGCCTCGATCATGTAGGGCAGATCACGAGGTCTAATTAGTGAAGTAGAAGAAGGGGAGGAGAACATCACATAGCTACTGGTCATGGACCCATGGTCCAAGGGAGACTACTCACGCATCATCCGGGAGGCGTCCATGGTGGTGGAGAAGCTCCCGGTGGTGATCCTCCCCTCCGGCAGGGTGCCGGGAAGAGTTCTCCTGGCGCTCCCGATCTTGGAAGCGCGGCGGCGGTGGAACAGAGATGAGATCACGAAAAAGGGTTCCCGTCTCGAGGGTTTCGGGACGTGTGTTAAATATAGGCTAAAGGGTGGCGTCAGAGGAGACCTGGGGGGCCCAGGCGCCCCCCGGCGCGGCCTGGAGGGGGGCCGCGCCACCAGGGCGCCTGGAGCCCTGGTGGCCCCTCTCCGGCTCTCCTTCGGGTTCCTGGAAGCTTCCGAAATGCTGATTTTTTATATATTTTTTCCGGAATTTTTCTGGCAGTTTTCGTAATGGAAAAACCTGAAATACGAAAACAACAGAAAACAGAAACTGGCACTGGGGTGCACTGAGTTAATAGGTTAGTCCAAATATGATCAAAAGTGTATGGAAGTGTATAAATATCATAGCAATATCACCCAAAAGAGGCATGGAGCAAGCAGAAATTATAGATACGTTTTGGACGTATCAACATTCCCAAGCTTAATTCCTGCTCATCCTCGAGTAGGTAAATGATAACATGAATAATTTCTGTGGTGACACGCTATTAACCATATAGGACTTTTTAATAGTCACATGACAAAAGCTTACAGAGACAATGATTCTGTAGTAATTAAGTCGCCTTGTGAGAAATTCACAAAGAACTGAAAGTTTTTCAACATGATACTGAAACATCAAATAGATTTGTAATGAGCATGGTGTGCAAATATAGTAAAGTGATATCTCGCTTGCCCCTTTTAGTGAAGCAAAACATAAATGCAGGGGCACCTCCAAGGTTTAAGTGACGACTAGATACAATGATTTCAGAATAAACGATATCACAATCATGCAAAAGACAATGCTACTTTGGGACAATGCACATTACACTCAGAATGACAATCATGCTCTCAGTAGTTGGTGCTTTAAAAGAAGGTGGAGACTTGAGGGAGTCCTGGATTAGGGGGTGTTCGGCAAGCCGGACTATACTCTCAGCCGGACTCCAGGATTATGAAGATACAAGATAGAAGACTTCGTCCCGTGTCCGGAAGATTCTTTCCTTGGCGTGGAGGGTAAGCTAGGCGCGCGGATATTCAAGATCTCCTACCAATGTAACCGACTTTGTGTAACCCTAACCCTATCCGGTGTCTATATAAACCGGAGGGTTGTAGTCCGTAGGACCTCAATCATTATTCATCATCAAACCATAGGCTAGCTTCTAGGGTTTAGCCTCCTTGATCTCGTGGTAGATCTACTCTTGTACTACCCATATCATCAATATTAATCAAGCAGGAGTAGGGTTTTACCTCCATCGAGAGGGCCCGAACCTGGGTAAAACAAAGTGTCCCCTGTCTCCTGTTACCATCCGACCTTGACGCACAGTTCGGGACCCCCTACCCGAGATCCGCCGGTTTTGACACCGACATTGGTGCTTTCATTGAGAGTTCCTCTGTGCCGTCGCGATCAGGAAGGATGCCTCTTCCCGTCTTTAAAGACGGCACCGTCACCGAAGGAGCTTTGGCTATCGGCCAAACCCTCCGACTGGGTGGATTTCTCATGACCACCCCGACGGCCGTAGCGCCAACGGTGACCTCTCGGGTCATCGAAAACAATCTCCACGTCAGTTCGGCATCGGCCGAATAGTTGGATCCGGTAGAGCTCTCCTACGTTAACGAGCTCCTGGATCGTATCGCTGCATTGGGGGTCGCCACAAATTATGACCAGGTTGGGCTTAAACCCGATCTAAGGGAAATCAACTCCCCCCAAGCCGCCCACCATGTTGCGATGGTAGAGGCACAATGCGGCGACCCTTCATCGATCTTAAGGACCAATTATGTCCGAATTTCGGAACCCTCCCCGGATATCCACGGAGGGAAGGATGCAATTCAAGACCTGAACTTAGAGTCGGGCAAACCGGATAACATCCAAGGCTCCGGATCTTCGAATCCGGAGGTTGTCCGGCCTCCGGACAGCAAACCGGGCGAGGTGTCAGATCTAACGAGCTCCGCTCGCCCAGCCCTAAGTGATCTCTCCCAGATTAGGCAGAAGCCAGAAGAAACAGTACATCATTACTGGGCCAGATTCCTCCTGCTTATGCACAGGATAAAGGACTGCAGCGAGAGAGACGCGATTTCAATTTTCTGCAATAACTGCACGGACAAAGGGATACTCAACGCCATAAGTCGTCGTAATATTACGCGCTTTGCTGACTTGGCGTCCATAGTGCAAAAATACTGCGCGATGGAAAGTGCTTGGAAAACCGAAAGTAAATTTTGGGATAATCCGGCCCTGAATAGCAATCCCGTCCGAATTAAAAGGGCGCATTACGGTAAGTCGTCCGGATTAAACAAATAATCAAAACCCTCTAGGGGACATGGAACCGTACTTGAAAAGTGGCTGGACAGACCCTGCAAAATTCACAGTGCAGCAGACGCCGCACCAACGCACAGCCTCAGGGCATGTTGGATAGTTCGGCAGGTGGCCAAAATTGGCGAAGATCTCCTAATTCCGGAGAACAAAGAGAACCAGCCCAAGAATTTCAGTGCCGTTCTCACAATCGCTGAGACCTTCGCATCGAATAATATGCGAAAGAGAGCACTTCACAGCCTCACCGAAGTCCACCAAGTGGCAACAATAAATCCATGGAGCAATACAGCCATCACCTTTTAACGCGAGTGACGAACCTAAATTCCGAACAGCTAGAGCACCAGCCGCATTGGTCCTCAGTCCCATAGTGGACGGCTGTCGCCTCGCAAAGGTACTCATGGACGGAGGCAGCGGATTGAACCTCATATACGAGGAAACCCTTCAAAAAATGGAAATAGACTGGAACCGCATTGAGCGGAGCAGCACAACCTTTAGAGGTATAATCCCTAGTCAGGAAGCGCGCTGCACCGGAAAAATCACACTGGATGTTGTATTCGGCACTCCGGATAATTACAGGTCCAAATAAATCATGTTCCAAGTGGCCCCGTTCAAAAGCGGATATCACGCTATATTAGGACGAGAGGCATTCACAGTCTTCCAGGCTATACCCCATTACGGGTACATGAAGCTTAAGATGGCCGGGCCGGACGGAATCATCACTCTCGCTAGCGATCCAGACATAGCACTCCGCGCCGAAAACAAGACAGCCGCACAGGCCCTCGATGCACTATCCGAAGCCTTAACGGCCGAAGAACTGACGGCGCTGCGATCCACGGTTAATAGGGATGATGTGATACTCGATAAGAGATCCAAATCCACATCCTTCAAACCAGCGGACGAGATAGTCAAATTCCAGGTCCACCCAACAGACCCTAATAAAATAGCCTCCATCGGGGCACAACTGAATCCCGACGTAGACGCCGCACTACGTGAGTTCTTACAAGAAATCTGGGACATTTTCGCTTGGCACCCTTCAGACATGCCAGGAATCCCACGCAGTCTGGCCGAGCACAGCCTAAATATCCAAAAAGGATTCAAACCTGTCAAACAAGCCCTTCGGCGTTTTTCCAAGCCAAAGAGACAGGCCATGGGAGAGGAGCTAGCCAAATTATTGGAAGCCGGATTCATTAGAGATATAAAACACCCGGATTGGCTAGCAAACCTGGTAATGGTACCAAAGAAGGACAAATCCTGGCGCTTGTGTGTCGACTTCAAAGACCTCAATAAGGCCTGCCCAAAGGATCCCTTCCCCCTCCCCTGAATTGATCAAATCATCGATGCCACTGCAGGACATGATTCCCTGTGTTTCCTCGACGCATACTCCGGCTACCATCAAATAAAGATGGCTGAATCAGACCAAGCTGCAACAGCATTCATCACGCCGTACGGACCATTCTGCTTTAACACAATGCCCTTCGGACTCAAAAATGCCGGTGCAACATATCAGCGCATGATTCAAACATGTCTGGCAAATCAGATCGGCAAAACAGTGGAGGCGTACGTAGATGATGTGGTCGTTAAATCAAGACACGTCAAATCTCTAGTAGACGACTTGAGACTTACATTCGACAACTTACGAAAATACGACATCAAGCTCAATCCGGAAAAATGCGTTTTCGGTGTTCCAGCCGGAAAACTCCTGGGCTTCATTGTATCCGGTAGAGGAATTGAAGGAAATCCAGCTAAAATCCGGGCTCTGTCACAATTGTATGTCCCTAAAGATCTCAAGCAAATTCAGAAACTTACCGGATGCGTGGCGGCCTTAAGTCGCTTCATCTCCCGCTTGAGAGAAAAGGCACTACCCCTCTACCGCCTCTTAAGGCGCACCGAACACTTCGAGTGGACGAACACAACCACGACCGGACTCAAGGAAATAAAGGCCATCTTGGCAACAAATCCCGTCCTGGCCGCGCCGAATATGGGCGAACCCATGTCGTTATACATAGCCGCAACTCATCAAGTTGTCAGCGCAGTACTCGTCGTCGAACGGGTAGCGGACGGACACATACTACCCCTTCAAAGGCCGGTTTATTACGTGTCCACCGTCCTCACACCATGCAAATCACGGTACCCGCATTACCAAAAGATCGCATACGCAGTGTTTATGGCATCCCGGAAGCTACGACACTACTTCCAAGAGTGTTCTATAACAGTAGCCTCGGAAGTACCGCTCAACGACATTCTGAACAACCGCGATGCAACGGGCCGGATAGCAAAGTGGGCTATAGAGCTCCTCCCATTTGATATAACCTACAAGCCACGGCGTGCCATTAAATCGCAAGTCCTAGCCGACTTCATCGCCGAATGGACAGCGGCCGAACTCCCTAAAGAGTACGGCACGTACTCAAACTGGATCATGCATTTCGACGGCTCCAAAATGTTGGCCGGACTGGGGGCTGGCGTTGTTCTGACGTCCCCTACGGGAGATACAGTCCAATACGTACTCCAAATTATGTACACGGACTCCAATAATGCAGCAGAATACGAGGCCCTCTTACATGGTCTCCGGATGGCAATATCCATGGGCATTCAACGCCTAGAAGTACGAGGGGACTCAAACCTCGCAATATCACAAATAAACGGCGACTTCGACGCCAGAGACCCAAAGATGGCAGCTTATCGCAATGCTGTGCTCAAAATATCAGCTCGGTTCGAGGGACTGGAATTCCATCACATCGCCCGAGAAAATAATCAGGCAGCGGATGTCCTGGCACGCATCGGAGCAAAACGAGATGCGGTTCCCCCCAACATCTTCCTTGAAAGATTATTTAAACCATCTGTGACATGGGAGGGGGAACCTTCGGACAACAGCCCGGACATAACCGCACAACCCGACGCCGAACAATCAGATGTAATCGGTGGCCCTTCCACCGAAATCACACCATCAGCCCACGTCATAATGGCGTCGCGCCGTGGACAGAACCATTCCTAGCCTACCTTACTAGGCAGGAACTCCCTGAGGACCAAAATGAGGCGCGCTGCATAGTACGGCGGTCTAAAGCCTATAGAGTCCACGAGGGAGAGCTATACAAGAAAAGCGTTACCGGAGTCCTTCAAAGGTGTATCTCCGAAGAGGAAGGGCGGAGTCTATTGGCCGAAATTCACGCCGGACTCGGTGGCCACCACGCTGCAGCTCGGTCCCTTGTAAGCAAGGCTTTCCGTACAGGCTTCCATTGGCCGACGGCCCGAGCAGACGCTCAAGACTTAGTCAAACGATGCATCGATTGTCAGCTCTTTGCCAACCAAAGCCACATGCCACTTAATGCCCTCCGAACTATCCCCATTACTTGGCCTTTCGCGTTCTGGGGGCTTGACATGGTGGGACCCCTTAAAGGCGGAACCCACATGAAAAAAATACCTATTGGTCATGGTGGATAAATTCACCAAATGGATAGAGGCCAAGCCTGTCAAGACGGCCGAATCCGGACCTGTGATAGACTTCTTATCCGGGGTCGTACACCGTTATGGTGTCCCCCATTGTATTATCACCGATAACGGCACAAACTTCATCTCGGATGAAGTGAAGCTATGGTGCAAAAACTTGGGCATTAAGCTCGACTATGCTTCTGTCTATCACCCACAAACTAACGGTCAGGTCGAACGTGCAAATGGTCTCATCATGAGCGGCATCAAACCCAGATTAGTGCGGTCCCTTAAGGAATCCAATATGCACTGGGTAGAGGAGCTCGACTCCGTACTCTGGGGGCTGCGAACCACGCCGAATCGAACCACCAGATTCACACCATTTTTTATGGTGTACGGCGCTGAGGCAGTTTTGCCCTGCGACATAATTCATGACTCACCTCGAGTGCGCATGTACGAAGAAAGAGAAGACGAACTCGATCGGCAGGACAACCTGGACGCTTTAGAAGAGGAGCGAGATGTGGCTAAAGCCCGTTCCGTGTTTTATCAACAGCAAGCTCGAAGATATCAAAGCAGAGAAGTACGGGCCAAAAATTATAATGTTGGTGAATTAGTTCTACGCCTGCCGGACAAGCAAAAAAACAAACTCAACCCAAAATGGGAAGGTCCATTTATCATTGACCAAGTCCTAACCGGTGGAGCGTACCGCCTGCGAGATGCGTCGGATAACCGACTCGAGCCGAACCCATGGAACGCAACACGTCTCCGAAGATTCTACGCCTAGCACCGGACTCTGTGTTTGTCTCCTTCCTCTGTCTATTTTTTCTTTTTACATTCATACATTTTTTATTATTTTTATTTTGTCTCCTGCTCTCTTCCTTTTTTTAGCCCTTAAGGGCTCATTAAGTGATGCGCCACCCGCGCTCCTTAAACCTGGGGGCTTCTTCAATAGAAGCTTGTTTATACGGGTTTTACACCCAACGCATGCGTCATACTTCCGCATGCACCTTTTCTTCGCCATTATATGCATTGATATGACTTAAGTTTTGGCCAAGCTGGGTTGCCTGGCTCCTGTGCTTACCCCTACGTTCCTGATTGTTCGGCTAGGTGGTAAAGGGAGCACCTCTGTGATTGTTACTGCCGGATAAGCCGGATGTGTACCTCAGACTGGGTGAAGCCGAAAGCTAGCGTTCTTAAGGGAATATTCGGTCGGTGAATTAAAGATGAACTTTTTGTTATTTTTTACATGCCCCCAGACGATTCCTGCATTTGCAGCTCGGACGTGCACTTTAGGGAACACCACCCCAGCGAAAGGAACCCCTAACGGAACTATTCTCTCTGGAAGATGTTTCTTACTAACCATGTAATATAACATAACTAGTTGGGCACTTGTCTGATGAAGCACTGATGACCCCTACGCCTGGTCTCCATGCATACCGTGGTTCTGCTATAACCATTATGGTATTCGGACACACTCCGGACCGTCAGGTCCCGAGGTCGAAGCGAAAAGGTCAGCAACAACAAACGATCTACAATCCAGCTAGAAGGCATTACACATGTCAATTTTAATTTACACAGTCATTACAACTGATTGTATTCCTCCTCTATACCATCTAACAGGCTGTCTAATTTGC
The DNA here is from genome assembly GCA_032464435.1 of Aegilops umbellulata. NCBI lineage: Eukaryota > Viridiplantae > Streptophyta > Magnoliopsida > Poales > Poaceae > Aegilops > Aegilops umbellulata. The sequence continues at coordinate 530,367,598 of CP136059.1, forward strand.
AGTCCTGCTGGGAATACTTTGCGGCCAACTCCACTAGGCCGTACACTAAGCTTACAGGGATCTCTTTCCCATCGGGCCCTACAGGTCCGACCTCGGCCATGTGGTTCGGGTCAGACTTGACATAACGCGTCTTCACCATGGCCCAGGCCTCCCTAGCACCTTGCCGGCAGGCTGATTTCTTCCACAACTGGAAGCGCCGCCGAGCTCCGGTCAGCTTCTCTGCAAGGTCTCCAAGACCTTCGGGCACGGAGTGGGAAGGCCATAATGCCTGAACGACGCCTTGCATCGCCTGCCGAACTCTATCGTGCAGTTGCGAGAGCTCAGGAAGAAGGTCGCCCGTAGATCCGGGCATCTCCTCTGCAGGACGACCTGTAAGCATACCTACAGACATAAAGCTGTTAATCGACTTCCTCGCCGAACTATTTTTCGAGAGTTCGTTCAAGCACTTACTAAAGATGCTGCGTCGAAGTCGCCGATTCTCCTTCGTGGAGTCTGACAATTGGGACCGAACATCTTTCAGTTCGACATCCAATTTGGTGTTGGCGTCCTGAAGATTATTCTTCTCTTGCCTCACCCTTGTTAACACACTCTCACCGGCCTTTAACCGGCGTAGGAGTTGTTGTTTATCCGGATCGAGTCCGGCACCATCTGCAACATTAATTGTCAGATCAACACAAAAGCCGCACAATACTACTCTCAACGTATATCGTACCTGCAGGGGTCTCTTGGTGCTCCCCTGTTGCGGCTAGTGCGGCCTCTAGTTGGGCCTTGCACTTTTCCAGCTCCTGGGACAGCGCGGTGTTCTTCTCTGAAAGAACCTGCATATGATCCTTAAATCAGTTACTTTAACTACTTTAAGTCTCGGGGGCTACTGGGACGTGGGTACTTAATTTGAATCACTTTACCCGTATGTCTTTCACATACTGCTCCGTGGCTTTAGCTAAGCCATCCTGAGCGGCACGAAGATATGCATCTCCCGAGTTAAAGGCATCTAAAGCCTCTCGGGAGAAACAAGCATTGCGCAGAACTGTCCGACGACGCCTATGGTTCAAGGCGCTCTCCACCTCTGAATTAGTGGCAGACAGTCGGTCCGCATCCTCTGTCGCAGGAGCGTCCGGCGCGAACTCGGTGTTCGTCCCCGCTTCCGGGCCAGACGTTGGAGCCTGGCTGGTAGAAGCGCGGTTGGCGGCTCCTCCGGATATAGTCCGGCGGGGCCTCTTCGCCCTGGAAAACGGTGCGGATGTTAACATGCCTTGACGGAATAACACTAGAGAGACAGAAGGCTTGTTCTACCTTTGTGCCGGACCTTTAGTCCGGACTTCATTCCTTTTTACCCCACGGGGTCCAGCGGCTCCTCGTTGGCTGGCCGCCGCGGGTTCGGCCTCCCTCCTCGGGAATCTCCCCTGAAAAATGCGGTTGAAACACCGAAATATGTTAGCACGGAATCTCTTTTAAGGGAATAAAAACACTCCAGTTTCCGTCACCTGGGAGGCCGGGATTAACCCAGGGTAATCGTCCATAATGGCCACCAAGGTATTATCCTTGCTCAGTTGATGGAATATCCCATCAATGAGCTCCACTGCTATATCCGGATCTTCTTCGAAGTCCGGGTTGTGGGACCATTCTGGGTCCTCGGGCTGGGGAGGACGGCTGTCGATGTCCTTCACTTCCTGCCGCAGTCCCTGCGCTAAAATTGTCAGACAGCACGACCAAACATGGGGATGTTGAAACAGATGGGCAAGTGCGATTGGTCGCCTACCCAGCTTGGAGGTTCTTGCATGGAGAATCCGGCCCGCGAGTTGACGCGGAGGAAATCCTCCTTTTCTTCTTTGTACAAAGATGCTAATATCTCTGTTAGAGCGGCGGTGGAGGCTGGTCCTTTACGGCCATAGCGGGTAGCGTCGTCCTCCCCGTTGAATTCCCACATGGGGTGGCCTCTGTATTGAAGTGGCTGCACCCCCCCGCATGATGCAAACAGCCATAACTCCAATCATGGTTAGCCCGGAGTGAGCCAATAGTCTTATCCGGCTCATCAGGTAGCGGACGTCTCCGTTTTCCTCCCCCTGGGAGCTCCGCAGACGCCAACTTAGGCGTTTCTTCAAAGGAGCCATGCTGAACTCAGGGAGGCCGGCCCGGATAGGGTCCGGCAATGGGACGTCGTCTATATAAAACCATTCTGAAGGCCAGTCTTCGGACGCCTTCTTTGGGGTTCCGGGTGGATATCCGGTCCCGGCGATGCGCCATATTTCGGCGCCGCCCACTTGATATATGGACCCCTCTTGAGAACGGGGTACCAGGCAGAATAGCCTTTTCCACAGCGCGAAGTGGGCCTCCATGCCTATTAACAGCTCGCAGAGAGCAACAAAACCTGCGATATGAAGCACGGAGCCAGGCGTAAGATCATGTAACTGGAGGCCATAGAACTCCAGGAGCCCGCGGAGGAACAGATGAATTGGAAATCCTAATCCCCTTAGTAAATAAGGGACAAGGCACACCCTTTCTCCCTTAGAGGGATTAGGGGTGCCCTCCGCCTGCTTTCCGCCCTTATAGGTGGCGAGTCCGACTCGGACCGAGGCCATATACGCCTGGGGGAGAAATCCGTTAGTTTGCAGCGACACTAACTCGCTGTGCGGGATGGTACAGCTCTCCCAGTCTCCGGGTTTCGAACCGGAGGAGCGAGGGGAGGAGTTGCGACGGCTGGCCATGTTGGAATGGACCTTTGCTGGAGGCGCTCCGATGATAACTCGCGAGGAGGAGGAGATGTGGTTTGGATCTAAATCCCCGTCCCGTTAAATAGGCGGCTCATTCGTACGGCTAGGGGTATAAGTGTAAAGATGCCCAGGGCCTTTCGCATTTACGTGGAAAATGGTCATTATTGGGCACAGAAGCCGAGGAGCGCTGCGGAAATCGAAAAGTTATTCGAACAGGTACACAGGATTTGGAGGAACCCGCCTTGCAATGCCGAAGACAATTTGCGCGCCGGAATCGTCGTCATTGAAGCCTGGTTCGGGGGCTACTGAGGGAGTCCTGGATTAGGGGGTGTTCGGCAAGCCGGACTATACTCTCAGCCGGACTCCAGGATTATGAAGATACAAGATAGAAGACTTCGTCCCGTGTCCGAAAGATTCTTTCCTTGGCGTGGAGGGCAAGCTAGGCGCGCGGATATTCAAGATCTCCTACCAATGTAACCGACTCTGTGTAACCCTAATCCTATCCGGTGTCTATATAAACCGGAGGGTTGTAGTCCGTAGGACCTCAATCATTATTCATCATCAAACCATAGGCTAGCTTCCAGGGTTTAGCCTCCTTGATCTCGTGGTAGATCTACTCTTGTACTACCCATATCATCAATATTAATCAAGCAAGAGTAGGGTTTTACCTCCATCGAGAGGGCCCGAACCTGGGTAAAACAAAATGTCCCCTGTCTCCTGTTACCATCCGACCTTGACGCACAGTTCGGGACCCCCTACCTGAGATCCGCCGGTTTTGACACCGACAAGACTCTCGAACCGTGGCTTTTTTTGGCAAGGTTGAAAACCCGTAGTCAGAAACAAAAACAAAGCATGTGCCAGAGCTCTTGGTTCTAAAAACAGAGATAATAATTTTTTTGGATATGCATGTTCTATCAACGAATGCTAGCAGGTAACCCAATTACTTCTTGAGCTAGACAAGTTTCGAGGAACGGCTCCCGAATGAGGACTATCACATCCTCTTAATCTCCTTTGTTTATCACTGCCAAAGTTTTCTGATTTCTCATGAACAAAGCGTGAAGGAGGGTTCGTTTGTTATATTAATTTTGAATGATCCAGATGCACTCTATGCCAATTCCTTCTCATATTATGGTTTGCACATTATACATGCAATCCCGGGGTGAAGCTTGTCCAACTTAAAAAGATCATGAATTAACCACTACTTCCTCATAAACTAAAACAGAGGCACAAAATAGGAATGCTTTATTTGAATAATTTCGAGATGGCACATGAAAGTCTTCGTTAGGAATGGCAGGTAAATACCATGTATAGGAAGGTATGGTGGACTCATATGGCATAACTGGTTTAAAGGATTTGGATGCACAAGCAGTCAGTCCGCTTAGTACAGGCGAAGGTTAGCAAAAGACTGGGAGCGACCAACTAAGAGAGCAATGACGGTCATAATCATGCAGAGCGACAAAGCAACATTGAATCAGGCATGGAAGTTATATCGCTACTCAGAAATAAAAGATCATCAAGGCTTGACAGACTTTCTTTACAGTCTTAAATATGCATGAGCATACGCCAAGTCCATCAAAATAAATTCTCTAAGGAAGATATCACTAAACCATACCACATTATATTCAAACAAATCATGTTGGTACTCCAATAACACATTGGAAACCCTCCAGCTATTTGAAACTAACCATAAGTAAACATGAATTACCAAGCAACATCATGCACGTAGCATCTTTATCATAGACATATCAAACAATGCAACAGAAGCAAACTCTCTTAATAAGATAATCATGATAATAAAGAGAGTTCAAGCAACCAACTAAACAAAAGCTCTTTAAAAGATAAGCATGAAAACTAAGAGCTAAGCATGAAAGTAGCTATTGAAAGACAAAGAACACACACAGCAAAGATAGACATGAAAATTCCATGTTATGTTCTAGGTAGAAGTGGAGCGTGTTTCTCTCCCACATAAAGAAATCTGAGTTCCGACTCGTTATTAAAAGCTAAAGAAAACTAAAAGGAAAACTAAAAGCAAGACGCTCCAAGCATAGCACATAACACATGAAGTGATAAAAATATAGTGGAACGAAAGACGAACTGATAATGTTGATGGAGAAGGGGATGCACGGGGGCATCCCCAAGCTTAGACGCTTGAGTCTCCTTCAATATTTCTTGGGGGTGCATGGGGGCATCCCCAAGCTTGAGCGTTTGACACTCCTGAATCTTTTCATCATCTTCCCTCGCACACTTGAAAACTCCCTTCATACATAACTCATCATAATTTGATTATCGAGGTTAGTACCCATAATAGTATAACTGTTCCTTGCTGTAAATAAAGATATTCTTGAAAGTCTACTGTTTCTCAAGATTGCCAAAAGGTTTTTGCAAAGAAAAAGCAAGCTCAAGGTTCGCAAAATGAAGGAAAGGCAAATCAGGACAGAATCTGTGAAAAACAGACCAGCAGGCAGTAAATGATTTTTTCGGGGCACTTTTGCAACTCCAATCAAAAAACTAAGAATAGACGCCTGAAAGACAATTGTATAGAGCACGCTGTGGAAAAAATTCAGACCAAAAAGATGATCTGGTGATTTTATACGAATTTTTCTGTGCGAGGACAGAATCTGTTTCCTGGACAGCACGTCGCAACTCTTGATCTTTCTTGCAATCAGAGGCTACACCTGGCACAAAGCTGAAAAGTAAAGATACAATGATGATGCTACTGTAGTAACAACATCAAGACACAACAAAAGCAAAATAAAATTTATTCATTGTGGGTTGCCTCCCAAAAGCGCTTTCTTTATAGCCATAAAGATAGGCTTAAGACTTTAATGATGCTCTCGTAGGAATAAGAGTTGAAGAACAAAAGAGAGCATCAAGGAGCAAATACCAAACACATTTAAGCCTAACATGCTTCCTATGCATAGGAATATTGCAATAGAATAATTCAATGAAGCACAAAGCAATAAGCATAGGAAGACAAAACAATTGCAGCTTCAAAACCTTCAACATAAAGAGAGGGAACTTAATATTGTTGAAATATCTATAAGCATATGTTCCCTTCTCATAATAATTTTCAGTGGGATCACGAATAAACTCAACAATATAAGCATCACATAAAGCATTGTTACCATGATCCACATGCAAAAAGGTACTCTTACTCTCCACATAAGCATCTTTGGGGAGCCCATGGTTAGGACTTTTTAGCATTAGCATTTTCAGTCTCCCCCAAGCTTGAGCAATGCTTTCTCCGTCACGAGACCTAAAGTTATATATATAGTTCCTGTCTCGATGAATTTCATGAAGAGGATAAAACTTAGTATAAAAGAGAGACATAAGCTCTTGCCAATCAAGCAAGTGCGAGTTATCGAGAAGCTTATACCAATCTGAAGCTTTATCTATAAGTGATACGGCAAACAATTTACTCATGACAAACTCCCTTGATACACTTGCAAGCTTAAATAATGAACATAATTGTGACAGATATAGCAAGTGTTCACCGGGATGTCTGTCTCCTGCATAACGATTAGCCAAAACATAATTGATAATACCAGCTGGTATTTTATAGGGCACAATTTCAGTAGGGGGAGGAGCAACCACCACAGGTGTGGGGCGTCTTCCCGCAAGCAACGATCCAATAGCAAGGTTGTCCATAAGCATAACTAGTGAAATAAAAACAAGAAACAAAAAGATTTAATTGCAAGATCTAAAGATATACCTTCAAGCGCTCACCTCTTTGTTTAAAGGTGAGAACTTCTGCCTTGCCAAAGACAAAAGGACCCGACATAATGACAACTAAAGAATGAGATACTATTTTTGTGATTTTCGATAAAGGACACTAAAGCAAAAACTAAAAGGTAAACTAACAAGACTAAAAAGCAAAGGTAAAAGATAGCGTGCAACTCCCCTATCTCGAAGAGTGGAGTCCCCGGCAACGGCGCCAGAAATACTCTTGCTAGCTTCTCGCTCCTTGTTGGTTACCCCAAGTGGAAGGTCTGAGATGCAGTGTAGCGTAAGTGTTTCCCTTGGCAAAGATACCAAGGATCGAATCCCCTGAGACTCCCAGTTTCAACAAGAAGGTGTCAATCGCTAACGGCACCGTGTATTAGCAATCAACGTGGACCTGCACACAGACACAAATAACTTTGTTCCCAACGAGTACAGAGAGGTTGTCAATCCCTCCGGCCTTGTCGTTTACAAAGGATCAAACGCAAGTGATAATAGTGATAGATATTGCTGCAAATAGTAAGTAAAAGCGGAAAGTAAATAGCGAATGTAATCAATGATAGTAATATGGACCGGGGTGCCATGATGTTCACTAGTGATGTCTCTCTCCCAAAAGACGATAAACAGCTATGTGAGGTAAACAAATTACAGCTGGGCAATTGACAGAATTATGTGCGCAAACCAATGCTAACTATATTGCAAGAAAGGTAGAGGTTCAAAGCATGGGCAGTACGCCAAGGTAAGTAGACCGAAATCCATCTGCATCTACTACTAATCATCCACCTTGAGATATCTATCCAGAACATCTCACTGGTATTAAGTTGCGAGCCCCACCCATAGTGTAAACTCAAAGCAACAGACAACTGCATTAAAATAACTTTGCGTAAAGTAAACAATGCTTGCGCCCGCGGGCACAAGCACCGTTGTTTTCCCCCTTGTGGCAACATCACATCCCCTAGACTCATGTTTCTGTCACTCAAGGTAGTCATCGAGGGGCATGAACCCACAATCAAGCATAACGTTCCCTCTTGGTGTTACTACCTACTACTTGGCCGAAGCAGTAAACGGCAACGGAGAACATGCAAGAATTACTTACGAACATAAATATAAAAGAGGTAAATCAAATATATTACTCAAACACAATCTGAACATAATCTCACAATCCATCGGATCCCAGCAAACTCATCATAGCAACAGCATAAGGATTACATATGTGCCTCGATCATGTAGGGCAGCTCACGAGGTCTAATTAGTGAAGCACAAGAAGGGGAGGAGAACATCACATAGCTACTGGTCATGGACCCATGGTCCAAGGGAGACTACTCACGCATCATCCGGGAGGCGTCCATGGTTGTGGAGAAGCTCCCGGTGGTGATCCTCCCCTCCGGCAGGGTGCCGGGAAGAGTTCTCCTGGTGCTCCCGATCTTGGAAGCGCGGCGGCGGCGGAACAGAGATGAGATCGCGAAAAAGGGTTCCCGTCTTGAGGGTTTCGGGACGTGTGTTAAATATAGGCCAAAGGGTGGCGTCAGAGGAGACCTGGGGGGCCCAGGCGACCCCCCGGCGCGGCCTGGAGGGGGGCCGTGCCACCAGGGCGCCTGGAGCCCTGGTGGCCCCCCTCCGGCTCTCCTTCGGGTTCCTGGAAGCTTCCGAAACGCTGATTTTTTTTATATTTTTTCTGGAATTTTTCTGGCAGTTTTCGTAGTGGAAAAACCTGAAATACAAAAACAGCAGAAAACAGAAACTGGCACTGGGGTGCACTGAGTTAATAGGTTAGTCCAAATATGATCAAAAGTGTATGGAAGTGTATAAATATCATAGCAATATCACCCAAAAGAGGCATGGAGCAAGCAGAAATTATAGATACGTTTTGGACGTATCAACGGCGTCGGGGCGGCGCGGGGCAGCGACGACGTCGGGGTGACGCGGGGCGCGGGCGGCGACGGGGCGACGACGACGGGCGCGGGCGAAGGCGACGGGGCGACGACGACGGGCGCGGGCGAAGGCGACGAGGAGCAGGGCGTCGGGGCAGAAGGGCGGCGACGACGGCGTCGGGGCGACGCGGGGCGCGGGCGGCGACGGGGTGACGACGACGGACGCGGGCGACGGCGACGAGGAGAAGGGCGTTGGGGCAGATGGCGTCGAGGGCGGCGGCGACGGCGTCGGGGCGACGCGGGGCGCGGGCGGCGACGGGGCGACGACGATGAGGAGCAGGGCGTCGGGGCAGATGGTGGCGTCGGCGGCGGGGAGAATGAGGAACTGAATGAAAATTTTGACAAGTGTTGTATATATAGCCAGTCCTTTGGTCCCGGTTGGTGGCACCAACCGGGACCAATGCCCCCCTTTTGTCCCGGTTGGTGCCACGAACCGGGACCAAAGGCCTCTTTTCAGCAGCCCAAAGGGCGGGAAGCAGCGGCCTTTGGTCCCGGTTGGTGGCACCAACCGGGACTAAAGAGGCGGAATTGGTCCCAGTTGGTGCTACGAACCGGGACCAATGCACCCTTTGGTCCCGGTTCGTCCCTCCAACCGGGACCAAAGGCCTGTGCTGCCCCGAACCCAAATATTTAGTCCCACCTCGCTAGTTGAGAGGGAGGCGCACCTGTTTATAAGGTGCGGTGCGCCATCCCTCTCGAGCTCCTCTCTAAAGCAGGCTTTCGGGCCTAACACTGCAATCTGTGCCTGTGGGCCTACTGGGCCTCCCTCGGGCCTGAATCCTGGCCCATGGTAGGGTTTCTAGTCGTATTCAGGCCGTGGGGCCCAGTAGGTGGCATTTTTTTGTTTTTTTGTTAGTGCCATTAGTTTTAAAATTTGAATAGTTTAACTTTGAATTTTTTAAAATTTGTGTGAATCACTAGTTTATGAATAACTTTACTATAAAAAATTCCAGCTATTTAATATTATTGTGTTTTATCATTATTCGTCTTGCTTTATTTTTTAATTCTTTTAGCTTCTAAACTTTTTTAGTTTTAGAAAAATTATAAACTTTTAAACTTTCTTGCTTTATAGTTTTAGAAAAATTATAAACTTTCTGTTAGTGCCATTAGTTTTCAAATTTGAAAACACTTTTTTAGTTTTTTAGTTTTCGTTGTTGCTTTATTTTGTTTTTGCTATATTTTGTAATTCTTTTTGCTTTTAGGTCAGCAAAATTATGAACTTTCTGTTAGTGCCATTAGTTTTCAAATTTGAATAGTTAAAATTTGAATTCTTTGAAATTTGTGTGAATCACAAGTTTGTGATTAACTTTAATTAAAAAAATTAACATAGATGCACCTACTCGTCTGTTTTCAAATAAACTCTAAAATACTTGGCATAACATACTCGTCTGTTACAAATTTGGCATGGTATCATCATCATAGTTGCGGGAGAAAGTCTTCACTTTTTCTTCGCTTGTGTCATTTGCTTATTGCGCCGTAACCATGGATAATGTTCAGCGTTTATCAGGATGCTTGGGTCAGCCTTGACATTGAAGGGAGGAATTTCATGAAACCTTTCATAATCTTCAGACATGTCTGTCTTGCCATCCACTCCCAGGATATCCCTTTTCCCTGAAAGAATTATGTGGCGCTTTGGCTCATCGTATGATGTATCCGTTTCCTTATCTTTTCTTTTTCTTGGTCTGGTAGAAATGTCCTTCACATAGATAACCTGTGCCAGATCATTGGCTAGGACGAACGGTTCATCAGTGTACCCAAGATTTTTCAGATCCACTGTTGTCATTCCGTACTGTGGGTCTACATGTACCCCGCCTCCTGACAGATTAACCCATTTGCACTTAAACAAAGGGACCTTAAAATCTTGTCCGTAGTCAAGTTCCCATATGTCCACTATGTAACCATAATATGTGTCCTTTCCCATCTCGGTTGTTGCATCAAAGCGGACACCGCTGTTTTGGTTGGTGCTCTTCTGAACTTGGTCAATCGTGTAAAATGTATTCCCATTTATCTCGTATCCTTTGTAAATCAATACAGTCAAAGATGGTCCCCTGGACAACAAGTACAACTCATCACAAACAGTGTTGTCACCTCTGAGACATGCTTCCAACCAACTGCTGAAAGTCCTGATGTGTTCACATGTAATCCAGTCGTCGCACTGCTCCGGGTGTTTGGAGCGCAGACTGTTCTTGTGTTCATCGACATACGGGGTCACCAAGGTAGAGTTCTGTAGAACTGTGTAGTGTGCTTGAGACCAAGAATGCCCGTCCCTGCATATTATTGAGTCTGCTCCTAGCGTGCCTTTTCCAGTCAGTCTCCCCTCATACCGCGATTTAGGGAGACCTATCTTCTTAAGGCCAGGAATGAAGTCAACACAAAACCCGATGACATCCTCTGGTTGATGGCCCATGGATATGCTTCCTTCTGGCCTAGCGCGGTTACGGACATATTTCTTTAGGACTCCCATGAACCTCTCAAAGGGGAACATATTGTGTAGAAATACAGGCCCCAGAACGACAATCTCATCGACTAGATGAACTAGGACATGCGTCATGATATTGAAGAAGGATGGTGGGGACACCAGCTCGAAACTGACAAGACATTGCGCCACATCACTCCTTAGCCTTGGTACCATTTCTGGATCGATCACCTTCTGAGAGATTGCATTGAGAAATGCACATAGCTTCACAATGGCTAATCGGACGTTTTTCGGTAGAAGCCCCCTCAATGCAACCGGAAGCAGTTGCGTCATAATCACGTGGCAGTCATGAGACTTTAGGTTCTGGAACTTTTTCTCTGTAATATTTATTATTCCCTTTATATTCTACGAGAAGCCAGTCGGGACCTTCATACTGAGCAGTCATTCAAAGAAGATTTCTTTCTCATCTTTCGTAAGAGCGTAGCTGGCAGGACCTTCATACTGCTTCGTAGGCATGTCGTCTTTTTGGTGCAAATGTTGGAGGTCCTCCCGTGCCTCGGGTGTATCTTTTGTCTTTCCATACACGCCCAAGAAGCCTAGCAGGTTCACGCAAAGGTTCTTCGTCACGTGCATCACGTCGATTGAAGAGCGGACCTCTAGGTCTTTCCAGTAGGGTAGGTCCCAAAATATAGATTTCTTCTTCCACATGGGTGCGTGTCCCTCAGCGTCATTCAGAACAGCTAGTGCGCCGGCACCCTTTCCAAAGATTACGTGTAAATCATTGACCATAGCAAGTACGTGACCACCGGTATGCATGGCGGGCTTCTTCCGGTGATCTGCCTCGCCTTTGAAATGCTTGCCTTTCTTTCGACATTGATGGTTGGTCGGAAGAAATCGACGATGGCCCAGGTACACATTCTTCCTGCATTTGTCCAGGTATATACTTTCAGTGTCATCTAAACAGTGTGTGCATGCGTGGTATCCTTTGTTTGTCTGTCCTGAAAGGTTACTGAGAGCGGGCCAAACGTTGATGGTCACGAACAGCAACGCCTTTAGGTTAAATTCCTCCTGTCCGTGCTCATCCCACGTACGTACACCATTTCCATTCCACAGCTGTAAAAGTTCTTCAACTAATGGCCTTAGGTACACATCAATGTCGTTGCCGGGTTGCTTAGGGCCTTGGATGAGAATTGGCATCATAATGAACTTCCGCTTCATGCACATCCAAGGAGGAAGGTTATACATACATAGAGTGACCGGCCAGGTGCTGTGATTGCTGCTCTGCTCCCTGAAAGGATTAATGCCATCCGCGCTTAAAGCAAACCATACGTTCCTTGGGTCCTTTGCAAACTCATCCCAGTACTTTCTCACGATTTTTCTCCACTGCGACCCGTCAGCGGGTGCTCTCAACTTCCCGTCTTTCTTACGGTCCTCACTGTGCCATCGCATCGACTTGGCATGCTCTCCGTTTCTGAACAGACGTTTCAACCGTGGTATTATAGGAGGATACCACATCACCTTCGCAGGAACCCTCTTCCTGCGGGGATCGCCGTGAACATCACCAGGGTCATCTTGTATGATCTTATACCGCAATGCACCGCATACCGGGCATGCGTTCAGATACTTGTATGCACCGCGGTATAGGATGCAGTCATTAGGGCATGCATGTATCTTCTCCACCTCCAATCCTAGAGGGCATACGACCTTCTTTGCTGCGTATGTACTGTCGGGCAATTCGTTATCCTTTGGAAGCTTCTTCTTCAATATTTTCAGTAGCTTCTCAAATCCTTTGTCAGGCACAACATTCTCTGCCTTCCACTGCAGCAATTCCAGTACGGTACCGAGCTTTGTGTTGCCATCTTCGCAATTGGGGTACAACCCTTTTTTGTGATCCTCTAACATGCGATCGAACTTCAGCTTCTCCTTTTGAGTTTTGCATTGCGTCCTTGCATCGACAATGACCCGGCGGAGATCACCATCATCGTGCACATCGTCTGGATCCTCTTGATCTTCAGCACCTTCACCCGTTGCAGCATCATTGGGCACATCGTTCGGTTCCTCTTGATCTTCACCAGCTCCCCCCGTTGTAGCATCACGGTATTCAGGGGGCACGTAGTTGTCATCGTACTCTTCTTCTTCGTCGTCTTCCATCATAACCCCTATTTCTCCGTGCCTCGTCCAAACATTATAGTGTGGCATGAAACCCTTGTAAAGCAGGTGGGTGTGAAGGATTTTCCGGTCAGAGTAAGACTTCGTATTCCCACAATTAGGGCATGGATATCACATAAAACCATTCTGCTTGTTTCCCTCAGCCGCATCGAGAAACTCATGCACGCCCTTAATGTACTCGGAGGTGTGTCTGTCACCGTACATCCATTGCCGGTTCATCTGCGTGCATTATATATAATTAAGTGTCCAAATTAATAGATGTTCATCATCACATTAAAACCAAAGTACATACATAGTTCTCATCTAACAACATATAGCTCTCCAGAGCATCTAATTAATTAAACCATACATTGAAACTATGTAAAACATTTAAATGCGAAAACAAAGGCGATCATAATCGCAACCAAGGTAACAATTGATCCAACGGCATAATGATACCAAGCCTCGGTATGAATGGCATATTTTCTAATCTTTTTAATCTTCAAGCGCATTGCATCCATCTTGATCCTGTGATCATCGACGACATCCGCAACATCCAACTCCAATATCATCTTCTCCTCCTCAATTTTTTTTATTTTTTCCTTCAAGAAATTGTTTTCTTCTTAGACTAAATTTAACCTCTCGACAATAGGGTCGGTTGGAATTTCCGGTTCACATACATCCTAGATAAATAAAATCTATGTCACGTTGGTCCGCATAATTTTCATAAACAATAAATGAACCAATAGTTATAAAGATTAATGTATATACCACATACGAATCATAGACAGGACGAGGGCCGACGGGGGCGGATACCAAAACCATCGCACTATATAAGATGCAATAATAAAAGTAAGAAAATGATACAAGTATCTATCTAAACATAAAAGTAAGAATATTTTTCCTTTCAGAAAGAAGATAAGAACAAGAGGCTCACCACGGTCGTGTCGGTGATGAGATCGGCGCGGGTGATTGACGGCGGTGAAGACGGGGGTGGGGCGTGACGGACCGCTAAATGTAGACAAATCTCGAGGAAAATGGAGCTTTGAGGTCGAGCTTCGAGAGGAAAAAGCTTAACTAGTGTGGCTCGGGCATTTCATCGAACACCTCATGTGCATAGGAGGTGAGCTAGAGCACCACAAACCCCTCCCCTCGCCGGCCAGAGAAAAACAGAGCACTGGAGTGCTCTGCTCGCGGGCGAGGGTATATATAGGCACCTCATTGGTCCCAGTTGGTGGCATGAACCGGGACTAGAGGGGAGTCTTTGGTCCCGGTTCAGGCCACCAACCGGGACCAATGGTGGTGGGCCAGGAGCCAGGCCCATTGGTCCCGGTTCGTCCCACAAACCGGGACCAAAAGGTCCTGATGAACCGGGACCAATGGCCCACGTGGCCCGGCCGGCCCCCTGGGCTCACGAACCGGGTCCAATGCCCCCATTGGTCCCGGTTCTAGATTGAACCGGGACTAATGTGCTAACCCACCCTGGACCGTTGCCCCCTTTTCTACTAGTGTTAGCAGGTTTAGTGAATAGTAAATGGATGTGACAATACACCTTTACCAAAAATAGGGAACTATTGACTAGAGAGAGATTCTCCATGCACCTGTCATTGTTGCAGCAATGATGTTGTAGGCAGTTCAACCCACACCGCTTATATTCAAGCAATTATTTTGTCTCTCTCATAGCCTCTCTCTTCTGACATTTCTCTGTATCACACATGGGCTATCAAAGAGAGCCCCTCATCTTTCTTCTCTCTCCGTTCACAGCCTCTCTTTTTTCATGGAAAATAGTTCTTTTCTATCATCTCGTTTGTCTCTCTCACGGCCTCTCTTCCATGGAAAATAGTTTTTCTATATCCTCTCTCTTGTCTCTCTCACAGCCTCTCTCTCTCTTCCATGAAAAATAGTTCTTTTCTATCCTGTCTCTCATAGCCTCTCTCTCTTCCATGAAAAATAGCAGCCTCTCTCTCACAGCATATCTCTCCTTCCATTCCTCCTCCTCTCTCACTCACACGGGCTCATAAAAGAACAGAAGAAAAGACATAAGTATAAGAATGAGATGACGGCCTGGTGACAAAACATCTGATACGTCTCAAACGTATCTACTTTTCCAAACGCTTTTGATATTGTTTTGGTCTCATTCTTGCATGATTTGAGCTAAACTAACCCGGACTGACGCTGTTTTCAGCAGAGCTGCCTGTATGGTTTTATTGTGTGCAGGAAAACGGATTTTTAGGTATCTCAGAAAATTCCATGAGAAATCATAGAAAATCCATGCACCTGAAGGAACCCGGAGCCAGAAGAGGGGCCAGAGGAGGGCCAAGGGGGGCCCAGGCGCCCTGGTGGCGCGGCCCAGCCCCTGGCCGCGCCGGGGGGTCGCCTGGGTGGGCCCCACCTCCCCTGGTGCCCTACTTCGACTCGTATTTTATCTCGTGACGGAAAAATCCTAGATCAGAAGTTCTTCTCCCAGTTTTCGTCGCGGAGCCGCTGCCACCCTCTGTTCTTCCTCGGGAGGGCTAATCTGGAGGCTGCTTTGGCCTCCGGAGAGGGGAGATCGTCGCCATCGTCATCATCATCACCACTCCATCATCCCTCCATGACTTCTCCTTCCATGTGTGAGTAATCCCCTGCTATAGGCGAAGGGGATGGTAGGGATTGGATGAGTTAGATCATGTAATAGTTTGTCAGATCGTTGGGGGCATGTTGCCTATCATCTACTATGGTGTTTATCATCTTTGCTTCAACTCGTTATTCTTAATGCTTGTCACTAGGGCCCGAGTGCCATGATTTCAGTTCTGAACCATATGTGTTTGCATGAATATATTTGTGTTCTTGATCCTATCTATGAGTTGTTTGCACCTATTACGGTTTGGATCCGGCGATCCCAAAAGTGACAGCTTGGGACACCAAAGGGGATGGTCCGTAGTTTGAGGTACATGTATCCATTGAGTTTATTGCTTTGTTCCGGTGCTCTTTGATAGGAGCACCTTAATCTCCATAAGTTCCTTTTGGCCCCGTTCGTAGCGGGATGGTAGGACAAAAGATGTTGTGCAAGTTCTTATTGCAAGCACGTACAACTACCTACGGGATACATGCCTAATGTTTGATATTTTCCTAGATGATCATTACTTTTCCGTGTGCCTTGCCCCAAGTTGGAATCATGATATATCTCATCCATGCAGCGCCCAACCATCCGTCTCCCTAGCCTACAGTGTTTTAAATCCTACTGGTCACTAGTTACTACTTTTGCTATTTACTTTTGTTGTTTACTTTTACTATCACTTTCATCATTATCATATTACTGTTACCACTTATCTTTTGTTGCAAGTAAGTATATTTCAGGTGCGGTCGAATTGACAACTCAACTGTCAAAGCTTATAAATACTCTTTGGCTCCCCTTGTGTCGAATCAATAAATTGGGTTATTCTTACCCGCGAAGACTATCTCGATCCCTTACGGTTGAGGGTTATCAAGTACCGTTTTCTGGCGCCGTTGCCAGGGAGCATAGCAATATTTACGAGTCTGCTTGAAGTATCCTACCTGCTGCACTTCATCCACTATGGGTAAGAAAGGAGACCCCAAGGTTCCGATCTTACTATCCACTACAAGAAGAGGTATTGTTCTGAGCACTAGTGCTACACTTGATTCACCTTCTGTTATGAGTAAGTTTGCCTCACCACCACCACATGATGCTCCTACTGAATCTGTTATTATGTCTGATACTCTTGATGATGCTTCTACTACTATTGATGATATTACTTCACTTGGTTATGCTCTTGAGAAACAGATCGCTGCTGCTGCAAAAAAGTCTGGAATTGAAATCCCTGTTACTCGCTACCCTATTGGTGAAACTTACGATTATCCTGATTTGAGTAAACTCAAGGAGAGAATCCTTGATGATGATTACTATATGCTTGATGAAGATTTATGCAGGGAATTGACAGAGTTTTCCGGCTCTGACCCTGAAGTTATTAAGAAACTGTTTGAAAAACACTCTTTGAAGAACAAAGCGGTTCCTGATCCTGAATTTGCTACATCTCCTATATGCATTGATGATCCTGATTATGATTTCTCTGTTGATCTTTCACTTATACCTATGGTTGAAGCTGACCCATTTTATGGCAGAGAAAATGATGATGCTATTGCACACCTGACTAAACTCGGTGAGTTGGGTGGCCTGTTTACCACAGATGAGAAGATACGATGCTTTTATGTGACCAAGCTTCTTCCCTTCTCCTTGAAGGAAGGTGCTAAAGCATGGTATGATTCACTCCCATGCGGTTCCATTAAGAGTCCTCAAGACTTAGGTCACTCTTTTGTTGATAAGTACTTTCCTGCTCACATGCAACATGCTGCTTTACAAAGAATTTATAACTTTAAACAGTTGCAGGATGAGTCCCTCCCTAAAGCTTGGGGGAGGTACTGCAGTCTGATTCGGGCTAGACCAGGACATGAAGTCCCTAAGAACGAATTAATCGATATATTCTATGCTGGTCTAACTGATGAATCCAGGTCCTATTTGGACAGTTGTGCTGGTTGTGTTTTCAAGAAAAGGACACCAGAAGATGCAGAAGATTTGATGGGCAGGATTGCCAACAACCATGAAGATTGGTCAGCCCCGGAACCACCTCCACCACAAAAGAAGAGGGGCATGTTTGTTCTAAGCCCCGAAGATATGCGAGAAGCAGAGAAGTCTATTAAAGAGAAAGGTATTAAAGCTGAAGACGTGAAGAATCTACCCCCTATTGAGAAGCTGTGTGAGCCTACCACTCACCCTCCTATGGTAGAGGTACACTCTCTTTTAGATTTCAACACAAGTGACATCCCTCATGGTAAGCCTCCTGATCAATGTTTAGACGAATTCGATAATTTTATTATGAAACAAAATCATTTTAATGAGAGGATACAAAGTCAGTTGCATGATAATTCCCTTGCTCTCAAAAGTTTGCTTGATGTTCTAGGTAGAACTGTCAATGATGTTCAATGTCTTGTGAAACACTTTCATATGGTTCAAACTCAGCTTGAACAAATTTCTAATGTGCAAAAAGATTTGCTTGCTAACAAAGCCAAACAAGATGATTTGCAGGCCTTCGGGATTCAGACCCGAGGAGGAACCAGCACTCAAGATCCTCTCTATCCAGAGGGGCATCCGAGGAGAATCGAGCAAGATTCTCAAATGCAGGAAGAAGGAATTGTTGGCTCTCCAAAAAAGAAGAAAAATAAACATAAGGAGACTGACAAATCCAATGATCCTATTACAGATGAAGAGCCAGCTGTTGATCCCAACAGCGTATCTATCTCCGATGCTGAGACTGAAGACGGTGCTGAACCTGAAGATAAGGATAATGAGAAGAATGATCCGCCTGAAGTTCGAGAAGAAGAAGCACCTGACAAACGTAAGAGGTACACTAAAGAAGACTTCACCGCAAGAAAACATGGGAAGGAAAGAGAACCATGGGTGCAGAAACCCATGCCCTTTCCAGGTAAATCTCTCAAATCTAAAGAAGAAGAGCATTACAATAAGTTCTGTGAGTGGATTAAGCCTCTTTTTCTTCAAATCCCTTTGGCTGATGCTATTAAATTACCTCCTTATTCAAAATATATGAAAGATATTGTCACTAATAAGAGAAAAATTCCTAATGAAGCAATATCTACTATGCTTGCTAACTACTCTTTCAGTGGCAAGATTCCTGAGAAGCTCGGTGATCCAGGTATACCCACCATTCCTTGCTCCATAATGAATAATTATGTCAAGACTGCTTTGTGTGATCTTGGAGCAGGAGTGAGTGTTATGCCTCTCTCTCTCTTTACAAGAGGCTTTGTTTAGAGAAACTAATTCCTACAGATATCTCTCTTCAGATGGCTGACAAGTCAACTGCCGTTCCGATAGGTATTTGTGAGGATGTTCCCGTAAAAGTTGCTAATTGTTTGATTCTTACTGATTTTGTTGTGCTTGACATGCCCGAGGATGGGAGCATGTCCATTATTCTTGGTAGACCTTTTCTTAACACCGCAGGTGCTATTATTGATTGCAATAAAGGAAAGGTTACCTTCAATGTGAATGATAAAGAACACACGGTGTATTTTCCAAAGAAGACCGACAGGAGGCATGGCCTCAACTCTATAGAAAATATCGAGACCGTGAAGATTGGAGAATGGGACTGTCCACTACATGTGCACCACAAATACAAAACTATTATGGTGGGGACAATGGCCATTAAAGTAAAGGTTCAGTAATTACTTCGTAAGAGGTGAGACTTTTTATTCTATATATCGCCTGTTTGTTGGTAAGACTTGATCAACCTTACTAATAAACATGTTTTATGTAGATAAAAAGTTGAGCTTGTTATATTGTCATTTATTTTAGTCTTTACTCTCCTTGCTGTACCAGATGTTTATGTTTTGAAGCTTCACAATACTAATTATTGCTTTAAGTTTTCAGAAAGTTTTGCAGCTTTTTGAACTTCGAAAAAATTTCAACAGTGAAGTTTTCAGAAAAATTCCAGAAAAATAAAAATAAAAATTTCCACGTCGGGAGTGACCCAGAGGTGCCTGGGGCTAGCCAGGGGGACCCACCAGTGGCCCAGGCGGCCAGCTGGCGCGGCCTATCCCCTGGCCGCGCCCACAGGGCGCCTGGGGCCCACATGGCCCCCCTCCAGGTAAGTCTTCTTCCTCTCTCTCTCTCTCTTTTTCTCCGAAAACACGAGTTCTACACTTGTTCTTGCGTTCTTGCTGTTCTTGGAGGCGATTCTTCGATCTCTCTCTACAGCCTATCATTTGGGCTGAGATTTTGAACAAATACTCCCTGGTATGTGACTCCTCCACCCCTCCAATTAGATTTCTGATTGGTGGCTTCATTTGTGAGTATTTAGTAATTCTGGGTGCTGTATAGATGAACTTGCATGCATGTGTAGAAAGTTATTTTCCAAGCTTTGATGCAAGTTTATGCCTTGGGCAAGTGAGTTGAGTAGTTTGCCTCAACTCACCTTGTTTTAATCCCTGTTTTTGTAATTTGTCAAAAAAATTCAGAAATGAGTTTGTTAGGAAGGGCAAAGGGGTGGCTTGAGAAGAGGAAGCCCGCACACTCCGATCGAGTTACTAGAGCCGCAGCTTCACCATGGACTGCTAGGGTGAGCTATAATGAAGATCATGTGCCCCTGGAGTTGTTGGAAGACACAAGTCTAGCACGCGCAATGATGTTTCCATGTGATGAATTCCTTGAAGCTGTAGGAATCAAGGATGGGTTTTATAATCTTTGTGCTAATGCAGGTTTGACACGGCTAGTCACATGCCGTGTTACTCAGTATCAAAAACTCACCTCCAGTTTCATTAACAGTTTTAGATATAATCCCGATTCAGGTGCTATTGAGTTTAAAATTTACAATGATCTTATCACCATGACCTTGGGGAAGTTTTGTGAAATAATAGGTGTGCCGAACGTTAAGAGGACGGGTAGGATGGCCTCTCAGCCCTCTGAGCTGAAAACCGTTTTCAACTCTCTCTGCAGCATGGATACGAGGGATATTCATCGGTCAAAGATCTCCAGCATCTTATTCCCTCACCTCAGGTATTTTGCATATTATGTTGCTAGAGGGGTGTTAGCTCGTGATAACACGAGCAACATTTCTGCGCCGGATATTGCTATCCTGGCAGCAGCCCTCTCAGGGAGGTCTGATTATAATCTGGGTGCCTTAATTGCTCGACGCCTTGCTATGAACGGTAACAAGGGAGACTTATATGGTGGCGTTTATGCCACACTTATCTTAGAACATTTTGGAGGCACCCCACACCCTGATGATAATCCTTTTACTTATTTAAGCTTTGATCTTGCTGCTATGAAAAGGCATAAGTTTGTTACCATGGCTTCTGAGCTTGATAATCTTGTTTATATCTTGTGTTTCGGACCTACAGCGGAACGCGAGATCTGTCTACCTGCACCTCTTTTGTTTGATTTTTCTCGCAGGAACGGATGGTCCTTTGATGTTATCCAGTTCGATGAGTTCATGGTCCGATATAAGTTTCATAACCCCATGGAGGGGGTTGTGCCCGACGAGGAGGAGCACGGTGAGTTACCACCTTTTCAGGAAGAAACCGCCACCGAGTTTGGTGAAGGGCCTTCCTATGCTTGGCGCACGGACCCTTCCTCGTGGGAGACTCCGAGGAGTTCGGTGTACGCGCCAGCATCCTTCTACGACCCTTGGACTCACCACTGTTCCCCCGGAGCAGGAGGCTCCTGGGGGCAGTAGTTGCTACCAACTTAGGCCAAAAGCCTAAGCTTGGGGGAGTACGTTCCCCTCTCACTTTTCCATTGTACTATCCGTTTTATTTGCTTTGATCTTTTCGAAGTTTTTGCCCGTTCTTCTTTATTTCTCTCTTTGCAAAAACAACAAAAAGATTCCCTTTCTCTCTTTAGTTTGCTTTGTTTTCAGAGTTCAGCTCAAGTCCGTGATGACATATAATTATATTTCCTACGTTCGATCATGCAAGTGACGAGGCAGTAATGACGAAGATCGACTGAAGGGAAGCAACAAGGAAAACCGGTATGAACTCTTCTTGTTTCTACTTTTGTACATATGCCTGTATTTATGATCTAGAGACCAGCTTGTAGCGACATAGTGCTATGTTTACAATGCTCTTCCAGTGGTTCATGCTTTCCTTGTGGCTAGTCTCGAATAGCTAGAGTATATAATGTGTTATTGAAATGATTTACATGCATTGCACTGTTCATAGTCTGGTATACTAAGGTGGTATTTCCCTTTGGAGAATTCTTGGATTGACTTGGCACATGTTTACACATGTTTAAGACTAAAAAGTCTACTATGCCTTGATGATCTTTGAGTTTCAGAATAGTTATATCACTTTCATGCCCGATTCAATGTTGCTTTGTCGCTCTGCATGATTATGACCGTTATTGCTCTCTAGTTGGTCACTTCCCAGTCTTTTGCTAGCCGCCACCTGTACTAAGCGGACTGACTGCTTGTGCATTCAAAATTTTTAAAACCAGTTATTCCATATGAGTCCACCATACCTGCCTATACATGGTATTTACCTGCCATTCCTAACGAAGACTTTCGTGTACCATCTCGAAATTAATCAAAAGATTTCTCTTTTTGTGCCTCTGTTTTAGCTCATGAGGAAGTAGTAGTTAATTCATGATATTTTTTGAGTTAGACAAGTTTCATCCCAGGATTGCATGTCTAATGTGCAAACCCTTAATATGAGAAGGAGCTGGCTTAGAGTGCGCCCGGCTCATAAAAGATAATACAACAAACGAACCCTCCTTCACGCTTTGTTCATGAGAAATCAGAAAACTTTGGCAGTGATAAACAAAGGAGATTAAGAGGATGTTATGGTCCTCATATGGGAGCCGTTCCTCGAAACTTGTCTAGTTCAAAAAAGTGATTGAGTTACCTGCTAGCATTCGTTGACGAAATATGCACCTCTCAAAAACATTTTTTTCTCCTTTGTTTTTAAAACCAAGAGCTCTGGTACATGTTTAGTTTTTGTTTCCGACCATGGGTTTTCAACCTCGCCATAAATTCCACGGTTCGAGAATCTCCACCTTCTTTCTTCAAAGCACCGACTAGGAGAGCATAATTGTCATTCTGAGTGTAATGTGCATTGTCCCAAAGTATTACATTGTCTTCCGCATGCTTGTGATATTATTCATTCTGAAATTCTTAGTTCTAGTCTCCTTTAAAACTCTGGAGGAGTTTCTGCATTTATGTTTTGCATCACTCATGGAGGCTAGCGAGATACCACCCTAATATGCTCAAGCTATGTGTAATGTAATCTTGTCTTGATTTTCAGTAATATATTATTTACTTTTAGATATTTGTGATTGGTCACTTGAAAGAGGGATTGCTCCGTGCATTGTCCTCATAGTACTGTTTCAATACTTGCTAGACTCTTTTCGTAGTACATGCTTATATACATCTAATGAAACAAAAGAGTTTGTCAAAGTTTTCTTTGTCGCGTCCAGTTCGTTGAACAGAATTGCTTGAGGACAAGCAATATGCTAAGCTTGGGGGAGTTGATACGTCTCAAACGTATCTACTTTTCCAAACGCTTTTGATATTGTTTTGGTCTCATTCTTGCATGATTTGAGCTAAACTAACCCGGACTGACGCTGTTTTCAGCAGAGCTGCCTGTATGGTTTTATTGTGTGCAGGAAAACGGATTTTTAGGTATCTCAGAAAATTCCACGAAAAATCACAGAAAATCCACGCACCCGAAGGAACCCGGAGCCAGAAGATGGGCCAGAGGAGGGCCAAGGGGGGCCCAGGCGCCCTGGTGGCGCGGCCCAGCCCCTGGTCGTGCCGGGGGGTCACCTGGGTGGGCCCCACCTCCTCTGGTGCCCTACTTCGACTCGTATTTTATCTCATGACGGAAAAATCCCAGATCAGAAGTTCTTCTCCCAGTTTTCCTCGCGGAGCCGCCGCCACCCTCTGTTCTTCCTCGGGAGGGCTAATCTGGAGGCTGATTTGGCCTCCGGAGAGGGGAGATCGTCGCCATCGTCATCATCATCACCACTCCATCATCCCTCCATGACTTCTCCTTCCATGTGTGAGTAATCCCCTGCTGTAGGCGAAGGGGATGGTAGGGATTGGATGAGTTAGATCATGTAATAGTTTGTCAGATCGTTGGGGGCATGTTGCCTATCATCTACTATGGTGTTTATCATCTTTGCTTCAACTCGTTATTCTTAATGCTTGTCACTAGGGCCCGAGTGCCATGATTTCAGATCTGAACCATATGTGTTTGCATGAATATATTTGTGTTCTTGATCCTATCTATGAGTTGTTTGCACCTATTACGGTTTGGAACCGGCGATCCCAAAAGTGACAGCTTGGGACACCAAAGGGGATGGTCCGTAGTTTGAGGATTACATGTATCCATTGAGTTTATTGCTTTGTTCCGGTGCTCTTTGACAGGAGCACCTTAATCTCCATAAGTTCCTTTTGGCCCCGTTCGTAGCGGGATGGTAGGACAAAAGATGTTGTGCAAGTTCTTATTGCAAGCACGTACAGCTACCTACGGGATACATGCCTAATGTTTGATATTTGCCTAGATGATCATTACTTTTCCGTGTGCCTTGCCCCAAGTTGGAATCATGATATATCTCATCCATGCAGCGCCCAACCATCCGTCTCCCTAGCCTACAGTGTTTTAAATCCTACTGGTCACTAGTTACTACTTTTGCTATTTACTTTTGTTGTTTACTTTTACTATCACTTTCATCATTATCATATTACTGTTACCACTTATCTTTTGTTGCAAGTAAGTATATTTTAGGTGCGGTTGAATTGACAACTCAACTGTCAAAGCTTATAAATACTCTTTGGCTCCCCTTGTGTCGAATCAATAAATTGGGTTATTCTTACCCGCGAAGACTATCTCGATCCCTTACGGTTGAGGGTTATCAACATCTCGCAGCCAGACCTGACAAGTTGGTCGGGAATAGTTGCTAGACCTACTCTATCGCTGCTACAGCCTAGGATCGGCCTGTTCGACTCTGTAAATTTTCTGCTTAACTAAACTGACAACGAGAGTGGCCTGCTGCTGTCTATGCCACATCACGAATCTTGAGGGCATTGAAAGCACGAGATAAGGGGATGTCGGGACTCCCGGGTGCTATTGCACCTTTCCGTTAGAAGGAACCACCACGTCTTAAAACTACGACAGACGCGAGCGAAAGAAAAATGGCAATACCGATGCATGCAGGGGAAACACAAAAATCAGACTCCAGGTTATGTACTTCATACAACCCCTAGTCACGATAAAAGTCTACGGAAACACAAAGGACAGGGAAACTGTTGGGGAACGTAGTAATTTCAAAAAAATTCCTACGCACACGCAAGATCATGGTGATGCATAGCAATGAGAGGGGAGAGTATTGTCTACGTACCCTCGTAGACCGAAGCGGAAGCGTTGACACAACGTAGCGGAAGTAGTCGTACGTCCTCCTCGCGATCCGACCGATCCCAGCGTCGTTACTCCGGCGCCTCCGAGTTCTTGACACACGTACAGCTCGATGACGTCCTCGGGTCTCGATCCAGCAAAACCTCCGGGGATGAGTTCCGTCAGCACGACGGCGTGGTGACGATCTTGATGAACTACCGGCGCAGGGCTTCGCCTAAGCACTGCGACAATATGACCGAGGTGGAATATGGTGGAGGGGGGCACCGCACACGGCTGAGGAACGATCTCAAGGATCAACTTGTGTGTCTATGGGGTGCCCCCTGCCCCCGTATATAAAGGAGCAAGGGAGGGAGGAGGCTGGCCCTAGGTTTGGCGCGCCAAGGGGAGTCCTACTCCCACCGGGAGTAGGATTCCCCCTTTCCTAGTCCAACTAGGAGTCCTTCCATGTAGGGGGAGTAGGAGAGAAGGAAAGGGAAGAGAGAAGGAGAAGGAAGGAAGGGGGCGCCCCCCTTCCCTAGTCCAATTCGGACTAGAGCAAGGGGAGGGGCGCGGCCACCTTTTGGCCCTTTCTCTCCTTTTCCCGTATGGCCCAATGAGGCCCAATACGAATTCCCGTAACTCTCCGGTACTCTGAAAAATACTCGAATCACTTGGAACCTTTCCGAACTCCGAATATAGTCGTCCAATATATCGATCTTTACGTCTCGACCATTTCGAGACTCCTAGTCATGTCCCCGATCTCATCCGGGACTCCGAAATCCTTCGGTACATCAAAACTCATAATAACTGTCATCGTAACCTTAAGCGTGCGGACCCTACGGTTCGAGAACAATGTAGACATGACCGAGACACGTCTCCGGTCAATAACCAATAGCGGGACCTGGATGCCCATATTGGCTCCTACATATTCTGCGAAGATCTTTATCGGTCAGACCGCATAACAACATACGTCGTTCCCTTTGTCATCGGTATGTTAGCCCGAGATTCGATCGTCGGTATCCAATACCTAGTTCAATCTCGTTACCGGCAAGTCTCTTTACTCATTCCGTAATACATCATCTCGCAACTAACTCATTGGTTGCAATGCTTGCAAGGCTTATGTGATGTGCATTACCGAGAAGGCCCTGAGATACCTCTCCGACATTCGGAGTGACAAATCCTAATCTCGAAATACGCCAACCCAACAAATACTTTCGGAGACACCTGTAGAGCACCTTTATAATCACCCAGTTACGTTGTGACGTTTGGTAGCACACAAAGTGTTCCTACGGTAAACGGGAGTTGCATAATCTCATAGTCAAAGGAACATGTATAAGTCATGGATAAAAGCAATAGCAACATACTAAATGACCGGGTGCTAAGCTAATGGAATGGGTCATGTCAATCAGATCATTCAACTAATGATGTGATCCCGTTAATCAAATAACAACTCTTTGTTCATGGTTAGGAAACATAACCATCTTTGATTAATGAGCTAGTGACACTCTGTTTGTCTATGTATTCACACATGTATTATGTTTCCGGTTAATACAATTATAGCATGAATAATAAACATTTATCATGATATGTGAGGAAATAAATAATAACTTTATTATTGCCTCTAGGGCATATTTCCTTCAGTCTCCCACTTGCACTAGAGTCAATAATCTAGTTCACATCGCCATGTGATTTACCAGCAATAGTTCACATCACCATGTGATTAACACCCATAGTTCACATCGATATGTGACCAACACCCAAAGGGTTTACTAGAGTCAGTAATCTAGTTCACATCACTATGTGATTAACACCCAAAGAGTACTAAGGTGTGATCATGTTTTGCTTGTGAGATAATTTTAGTCAACGGGTCTGTCACATACAGATCCGTAAGTATTTTGCGAATTCTATGTCTACAATGCTCCGCACAGAGCTACTCTAGCTAATTGCTCCCACTTTCAATATGTATCTAGATCGAGACTTAGAGTCATCCAGATCAGTGTTAAAACTTGCATCGACGTAACCCTTTACGGCGAACCTTTCTGTCACGTCCATCATCGAGAAACATATCCTTATTCCACTAAGGATAATTTTTTGACCGCTGTCCAGTGATGTACTCCTAGATCACCATTGTACTCCCTTGCTTAACTCAGTGTAGGGTATACAATAGATCTGGTACACAGCATGTCATACTTTATAGAACCTATGGCCAAGGCATAGGGAATGACTTTCATTCTCTTTCTATCTTATGCCGTGGTCGGGTTTTGAGTCTTACTCAACTTCACACCTTGTAACACAGGCAAGAACTCTTTCTTTGACTGTTCCATTTTGAACTACTTCAAAATCTTGTCAAGGTATGTACTCATTGAAAAAACTTATCAAGCGTCTTGATCTATCTCTATAGATATTGATGCTCAATATGTAAGCAGCTTCACCGAGGTTTTCCTTTGAAAAACTCCTTTCAAACACTCCTTTGTGCTTTACAGAATAATTCTACATTATTTCTGATCAACAATATGTCATTCACATATACTTATCAGAAATGCTGTAGTGCTCCCACTCACTTTCTCGTAAATACAGGCTTCACCGCAAGTCTGTATAAAACTATATGCTTTGATCAACTTATCAAAGCGTGTATTCCAACTCCGAGATGCTTGCACCAGTCCATAGATGGATCGCTGGAGCTTGCATATTTTGTTAGCACCTTTAGGATTGACAAAACTTTCTGGTTGCATCATATACAACTCTTCTTTAATAAATCCATTAAGGAATGCAGTTTTGTTATCCATTTGCCAGATTTCATAAAATGCGGCAATTGCTAACATGATTCGGACAGACTTAAGCATAGATACGAGTGAAAAAAAACTTACATCGTAGTCAACACCTTGAACTTGTCGAAAACCTTTTTACGACAATTCTAGCTTTGTAGATAGTAACACTACTATCAGCGTCCGTCTTCCTCTTGAAGATCCATTTAATTTCAATGGCTCGCCGATCATTGGACAAGTCAATCAAAGTCCAAACTTTGTTCTCAAACATGGATCATATCTCAGATTTCATGGCCTCAAACCATTTCGCGGAATCTGGGCTCATCATCGCTTCCTCATAGTTCGCAAGTTCGTCATGGTCTAGTAACATGACTTCCAGAACAGGATTTCCGTACCACTCTGGTGCGAATCTCACTCTGGTTTACCTACGAGATTCGGTAGTAACTTGATCTGAAGTTACATGATCATCATCATTAGCTTCCTCACTTAATTGGTGTAGTAGTCACAGGAACAGATTTCTGTGATGAACTACTTTCCAATAAGAGAGCAGGTACAGTTACCTCATCAAGTTCTACTTTCCTCCTACTCACTTCTTTCGAGAGAAACTCCTTCTCAAGAAAGGATCCATCTTTAGCAACAATTTTTCCTTCGGATCTGTGATAGAAGGTGTACCCAACAATCTCCTTTGGGTATCCTATGAAGACGCATTTCTCCGATTTGGTTCGAGCTTATCATGATGAAACTTTTCACATAAGCATCGCAACTCCAAACTTTAAGAAACGACAACTTTGGTTTCTTGCCAAACCACAGTACATATTGTGTCGTCTCAACGGACTTTAGATGGTGCCCCCTTTTTTAACGTGAATGCAGCTGTCTCTAATGCATAACCCCAAAACTATAGTGGCAAATTGGTAAGAAACATCATAGATTGTACTATATCCAATAAAGTACGGTTATGACGTTCGGACACACCATTACACTGTGGTGTTCCAGGTGGCGTGAGTAGTGAAACTATTTCACATTGTTTTAACTGAAGGCCAAACTCGTAACTCAAATATTTTACCTCTGCGATCATATCGTAGAAACTTTTATTTTCTTGTTACAATGATTCTCTACTTCACTCTGAAATTCTTTGAACTTTTCAAACGTTTCAGACTTATGTTTCATCAAGTAGATATACCCATATCTGCTCAGTTCATCTGTGAAGTTTAGAAAAATAATGATACTTGTCGCGAGCCTTAATATTCATCGGACCACATACATCAGTATGTATGATTTCCAACAAATCTGTTGCTCGCTCCATTGTTTCGGAGAACGGCGTTTTAGTCACCTTGCCTCATGAGGCATGTTTCGCAAGCATCAAGTGATTCATAATCAAGTGATTCCAAAAGTCCATTAGCATGGAGTTTCTTCATACGCTTTACACCAATATGACCTAAACAGCAGTGCCACAAATAAGTTGCACTATCATTATTAACTTTGCATCTTTTTGACTTCAATATTATGAATATGTGTATCACTACGATCGAGATCCAACATACCATTTTCGTTGGTGTGTATGACCATAAAAGGTTTTACTCATGTAAACAGAACAGCAATTATTCTCTAACTTACATGAATAACCGTATTGCAATAAACATGATCAAATCATATTCATACTCAATGCAAACACCAAATAACACTTATTTAGTTTCAACACTAATCCCGAAAGTATAGGGAGAGTGCGATGATGATCATATCAACCTTGGAACTACTTCCAACACACATCGTTACTTCACCCTTAACTAATCTCTGTTCATTCTGCAACTCCCGTTTCGAGTTACTACTCTTAGCAATTGAACCAGTATCAAATACCGAGGGGTTGCTATGAACACTAGTAAAATACACATCAATAATCTGTATATCCAATATACCTTTGTTCACTTTGCCATCCTTCTTATCCGCCAAATACTTGGGGTAGTTCCGCTTCCAGTGACCAGTCCCTTTGGAGTAGAAGCACTTAGTCTCAGGCTTAGGACCAGACTTGGGCTTCTTCACTTGAGCAGCAACTTGCTTTGCCGTTCTTCTTGAAGTTCCCCTTCTGCCCTTTGCCCTTTTTATTGAAACTAGTGATCTTGTCAACCATCAACACTTGATGTTTTTCTTTGATTTCTACCATCGCCGATTTTAGCATCACGAAGAGCTCGGGAATCATTTCCGTTATCCCTTGCATATCATAGTTCATCACAAAGTTCTACTAACTTGGTGATGGTGACTAGAGAATTCTGTCAATCACTATCTTAACTGGAAGATTAACTCCCACTTGATTCAAGCGATTGTAGTACCCAGACAATCTGAGCACATGCTCACTAGTTGAACGATTCTCCTCCAGCTTTTAGCTATAGAACTTGTTGGAGTCTTCATATCTCTCAACTCGGGTATTTGCTTGAAATATTAACTTCAACTACTGGAACATCTCATATGCTCCATGACGTTCAAAACGTCTTTGAAGTCCCGATTCTAAGCTGTTAAGTATGGTTCACTAAACTATCAAGTAGTCATCATATTGAGCTAGCCAAACGTTCATAACGTCTGCACCTGCTCCTGCAATAGGTTTGTCACACCTGGCGGTGCATCAAGGACATAATTATTCTGTGCAGCAATGAGGATAAACCTCAGATCACGGATCCAATCCGCATCATTGCTACTAACATTTTTCAACACAATTTTCTCTAGAACATATCAAAATAAACACAGGGAAGCAATAACGCGAGCTATTGATCTACAACATAGATATGCTAATACTACCAGGACTAACTTCATGATAAATTAAAGTTGAATTAATCATATTACTTAAGAACTCCCACTTAGATAGACATCCCTCTAATCTTCTAAGTGATCACGTGATCCAAATCAAACTAAACCATAACCGATCATCACGTGAAATAGATTAGTTCTCAATGGCGAACATCATCATGTTGATCATATCTACTATATGATTCACGCTCGACCTTTCGGTCTCCGTGTTCCGAGGCCATATCTGCATATGCTAGGCTCGTCAAGTATAACCCGAGTATTCTGCGTGTGCAAAACTGGCTTGCACCCGTTGTAGATGGACGTAGAGCTTATCACACCCGATCATCACGTGGTGTCTGGGCACGACGAACTTTGGCAACGGTGCATACTCAGGGAGAACACTTCTTGATAATTTAGTGAGAGATCATCTTATAATGCTACCGTCAATCAGAGCAAGATAAGATGCATAAAAAGATAAACATCACATGCAATCAATATAAGTGATATGATATGGCCATCATCATCTTCGTGCTTGTGATCTCCATCTCCGAAGCACCGTTATGATCACCATTGTCACCGGCGTGACACCTTGATCTCCATCGTAGCATCGTTGTCGTCTTGCCAATCTTATGCTTCTACGACTATCGCTACCGCTTAGTGATAAAGTAAAGCATTACAGGGCGATTGCATTGCATACAATAAAGCGACAACCATACGGCTCCTGCCGATTGCCGATAACTCGGTTACAAAACATGATCATCTCATACAATAAAATATAGCATCATGTCTTGACCATATCACATCACAACATGCCCTGCAAAAACAAGTTAGACGTCCTCTACTTTGTTTGTTGCAAGTTTTACGTGGCTGCTACGGGCTTAAGCAAGAACCAATCTCACCTACGCATCAAAACCACAACGATAGTTTGTCAAATAGACTCCGTTTTAACCTTCTCAAGGACCGGGCGTAGTCATACTCGGTTCAACTAAAGTTGGAGAAACTGACACCCGCTAGCCACCTGTGTGCAAAGCACGGCGGTAGAACCAGTCTCGTGTAAGCGTACGCGTAATGTCGGTCCGGGCCGCTTCATCCAACAATACCGCCGAACCAAAGTATGACATGCTGGTAGGCAGTATGACTTATATCGTCCACAACTCACTTGTGTTCTACTCGTGCATATAACATCAAACCATAAAAACTTGGCTCTGATGCCACTGTTGGGGAACATAGTAATTTCAAAAAATTTCCTACGCACACGCAAGATCATGGTGATGCATAGCAACGAGAGGGGAGAGTATTGTCTACGTACCCTCGTAGACCGAAGCGGAAGCGTTGACACAACGTAGAGGAAGTAGTCGTACGTCCTCCTCGCGATCCGACCGATACCAGCGCCGTTACTCCGGCGCCTCCGAGTTCTTGACACACGTACAGCTCGATGACGTCCCCGGGTCTCGATCCAGCAAAACCTCCGGGGATGAGTTCCGTCAGCACGACGGTGTGGTGACGATCTTGATGAACTACCGGCGCAGGGCTTCGCCTAAGCACTGCGACAATATGACCGAGGTGGAATATGGTGGAGGGGGGCACCGCACACGGCTGAGGAATGATCTCAAGGATCAACTTGTGTGTCTATGGGGTGCCCCTGCCCCCGTATATAAAGGAGCAAGGGAGGGAGGAGGCCGGCCCTAGGTTTGGCGCGCCAAGGGGAGTCCTACTCCCACCGGGAGTAGGATTCCCCCTTTCCTAGTCCAACTAGGAGTCCTTCCATGTAGGGGGAGTAGGAGAGAAGGAAAGGGAAGAGAGAAGGAGAAGGAAGGAAGGGGGCGCCCCCCTTCCCTAGTCCAATTCGGACTAGAGCAAGGGGAGGGGCGCGGCCACCTTTTGGCCCTTTCTCTCCTTTTCCCGTATGGCCCAATGAGGCCCAATACGAATTCCCGTAACTCTCCGGTACTCCGAAAAATACTCGAATCACTCGGAACCTTTCCGAACTCCGAATATAGTCGTCCAATATATCAATCTTTACGTCTCGACCATTTCGAGACTCCTCGTCATGGCCCCGATCTCATCCGGGACTCCGAACTCCTTCGGTACATCAAAACTCATAATAACTGTCATCATAACCTTAAGCGTGCGGACCCTACGGTTCGAGAACAATATAGACATGACCGAGACACGTCTCCGGTCAATAACCAATAGCGGGACCTGGATGCCCATATTGGCTCCTACATATTCTGCGAAGATCTTTTTCGGTCAGACCGCATAACAACATACGTCGTTCCCTTTGTCATCGGTATGTTACTTGCCCGAGATTCGATCGTCGGTATCCAATACCTAGTTCAATCTCGTTACCGGCAAGTCTCTTTACTCGTTCCGTAATACATCATCTCGCAACTAACTCATTGGTTGCAATGCTTGCAAGGCTTATGTGATGTGCATTACCGAGAAGGCCCTGAGATACCTCTCCGACATTCGGAGTGACAAATCCTAATCTCGAAATACGCCAACCCAACAAATACTTTCAGAGACACCTGTAGAGCACCTTTATAATCACCCAGTTACGCTGTGACGTTTGGTAGCACACAAAGTGTTCCCACGGTAAACGGGAGTTGCATAATCTCATAGTCAAAGGAACATGTATAAGTCATGGATAAAAGCAATAGCAACATACTAAACGATTGGGTGCTAAGCTAATGGAATGGGTCATGTCAATCAGATCATTCAACTAATGATGTGATCCCGTTAATCAAATAACAACTCTTTGTTCATGGTTAGGAAACATAACCATCTTTGATTAACGAGCTAGTCAAGTAGAGGCATACTAGTGACACTCTGTTTGTCTATGTATTCACACATGTATTATGTTTCCGGTTAATACAATTCTAGCATGAATAATAAACATTTATCATGATATGTAAGGAAATAAATAATAACTTTATTATTGCCTCTAGGGCATATTTCTTTCAGAAACATGCAGGGGAAGCAACCTGGAGTCGTACCTGAAGTCCATAAAAAGCATAGTACACTAGTAGAAAACGGGTCTATTGTCCCGGTTCGTAAGGGTTTTTTATCCCACTAATGCCCTGACCCTTTAGTCCCGGTTCTAACCAGAACCGGGACAGATGGGCCTCCACGTGGCCGGTGCGCCGAGCCCAGTCAGGAGGGCCTTTGGTCCCGGTTGGTGGAACCAACCGGGACCAATAGGCATCCACGCGTCAGCATTTCTGTGGCTGGTTTTTTTTGAAAGGGGCTTGTTTAGGGGTTTTGGGGGTTAATTTAGTTTGTTATTAGCTAGCTAATAGAGAGAAGTGTCCTCTCTTATATCTCCGTGCTTGGTTTATACGAACGCTATGCTATGCCTAAACATGGCTTAGATTGAAGTGAAGGCAACATATGTGGTGCATGTCGAAAGTAATACTAATTAATCCTAACTTGATCAAGTTTGGATTAGTACTACTTTCGACATGCACCACATGCATGTTGCCTTCACTTCAATCCAATCCATGTTCATTTCACCCACTGATATATATATATATATATATATATATATATATATATATATATATATATATATATATATATATAATAACTCTTCATGCTCACATCATGCATCATCATAATAATAAGTCCTACTAATTATCATGATAGAACTTCTACTCATTATTAATAACAAGTCATACGATCATCATCCTCATAGTCATCGAACCCAACCCTACTTAATTGTTCTTAGCACATGATCATCAGTATTAGGTAGGACCTAAATACCCTCTTTAAGATAAAATAGCATAAAACAGTATAAACCCTGACTCTCCATTATGGAGAATGGAGATCATTCTATCTCCAATTCTTGCGCCGCGCTTCCTTTTGCGTCCAAGAACCTCTTTACGAGTGTCCATACATTTTTTCCATTCTCTGATTTGCATGTCTCCACTTCTTTTAAAAATCCGGTATGGACAGTTGAGATTCGTAGGATGACCTGAATATATGTTCAAAACATCAAGACGACCATGCTCATACATCAGATGAGGCACACAATCCTCTGGAATTATCTGTTGAAAGACATAATATAACATATTCACAGAATTGATCACACATTAATAATGTCTACCATATATAAATACTAATTGTTCAACATATAGAAGAGGCAACATCTAAGATATACAGGAATTTAGTTCAACTAAGAAACGACTTGAGGGGAGCGACCACAATCTTTACAGGCGTAGTGTATGGGTTTTTTCACTGTTCTGACCCGTGTCTCATAGTTTAGCACGATTTGACCCGCTTTTGAAACTTTTTTCGGATCTGACCCAAACCGAGACACCAACATCCTTGGCGTTCTGCTTGCACGGAAGACGCCGCGGACCATGGCGTCTGGCTCTGGCCCACCTCCCTGGTCAGCCAGTTTGACCGTCCGACGTGGCAATTGTCGACCCCGACCCTAGACGTTGGGGACCTTGGCGTCTACCCCCTGAGAGATAAGTGGTCACGGGGAAAGTGTGTGGGGCCCACCCCACACACTCTCCCAATCCCAATCTTTCATCCCGAGAAAGAAGAACAAAGGAGAGCTCCCTCCTCTCTCCCCCACCTCAAGGCTCACTCAAATCCCGCTCCAAATTTGATTTTCCTCCGTGGATCTTTCTCTCCCTTGTTGTTTGAGGTAATCTCCCCCGGATCCCTAAATTTTGTTGGTAATTTCTTGTTATTTTAGTGGCATTATGTAACCCTAGGTGGCACCTTAATTTCTAGATTTATTCAAATCCTTTGGTATTGGATGGCTTTTAATTAATATGTAGTTGTGGTAGTAGTAATGGGATATGCATTTTGTGGGTACAAATGATGGAATTGATAAATATGATGGTTAGGGTTAGGTTATGTGTTAAGCAAATGACATGATTTATTTAGTACATAAGTTTTAATTTGTTTTTGATACAACTCATTAGGAATATATAGTTGTCATTGCTTCATTAGAGTTGCATAGTTTTTGCAACTATGCATTATAATTGTCATTTATTCATCTTGTTTGTTGTTCATTTTAGATGGATGATAGACTTGTTAATGTTCATTACTTGGACAAAGTGTCATTTGTGACAAAATCTGCTAGTGACAACGAGGAAGTGCTGGTATTCGACACAAGTCCTAGTTATGATGAGGTTGTTATTAAAGTAAGAGATAAGTTGAATTGGATGGACCACAATGAAAAAGTTGAATTAATAGGAAGGTATGATGTTGGGGTGGGAACAAAATCTCGATTGAAGAATATGCCTATCATCTCCGAGTTGCATTGGGGGATATACAAGGGTAAAGTTGCAGCCTCGGAAGACATGTCACTTGAATTGTTTGCTACGAAGGGGCAAGGTCGGCGGCTTGACATTGACTTGAACCGCCAAGTGTCCTCCCCGTGTCATGTATGAGCCCTAGTAGAAGTGTGGCTCGTGTTGTGGATAGTGCCGAGGTCTATGCCTCAAGTACCTCTAGCCAACCGCCACCTAGCCAAGAAAATGAAGTTGTTAGGCATGCTATTCAAAAAGTTAATGAACAAAAAGTTGATGGTCATGGTCATGTCCAATGTGGTCGTGGTGATGATTATGATGACAGGCACGAGGATGAGACTCATGCAAATGAGAAGGAGAAGAGGGAATGACAGAAGCGTGAGGCGGACATCGCATGAAAAAACAAGAAAATGGCTCAAGAGGAGGAGAGAGTTAGGAAGCTTGAAAGGGCTCGCCTTTCACTAGAGGATGGATGCAGTGCTGATGATGAGCAAGAGGATGAGATTCATGGCAATGACATCGGTGACTTGGAAGCGTTTGTCAGGCAGCAGGACATAGACCGTGAGATCCCCTATGGCCGTGCATATGCGTATGACTCGGATGATGAAGGTCCGGAGGAAGAAGTGGACGTGGATGGATTCACGGAGAGAGAGAACCATATACACATAGAGGTGACCGGTTTGGAAATAAGAATTCCATTGTTTCGTGATCTCAGGCTGGCCCACAAGGCGGTAGTTGATGGTGGCATGAGTAGGGCGATAGAGCCGAGACCTTGCCCGGAACCGGGCGAACCAAGGGATGAGAATGAAGACGAGAATGCTAACTTGAAGAAAGGGTTGAAGTTTGTGAGTTTGCAGGCCTTCAAAGTATCGCTAAGTGACTATGCTATTAGGAACCATAGACCATATCTTGTTGGGCACTCGGACCAAAATGTGCGTTACTCCATCCATTGTGACAAAGAAGGATGCCTATGGACGGTCCATGGAAGAAGAATTAAAACCGGGCAATGGATGTTAACAAGTTGTGTGTGTACACACTCGTGCAGGCCACCGTCAAAAAAGAAGCCTAAGACACACCGTCAACTCACGTCTGAGTTTCTCGGGTTTAAATTAATGAAAGAAGTATCAAGTGATCCAACCATGAAGGTGAAGCTCCTCATGACGACGGTGAAAAAAATGTTTGGATACAAAGTCAAGTATGGGAATACATGGAAGGCCAAGTCAAATGCTTTAAGGATGTTGTATGGTAGTTGGGAAGAAGCATACAATCGCCTCCCGCGGTTGTTGGGAGCGATTGCCCATAGGAACCCCGGCATGTATCATGTGGTCGAGGATGATGGTCATGGGGTGTTTCACCGTGCCTTCTGGAGTTTCGAACAATGCATCACGGCCTTTAAACATTGCCGTCCGGTTTTGTCTATTGATGGCACATTCTTGACCGGCCGATACAAGGGCACAATCATGGTAGCAATGGCGCACTCCTCCAATGACAATGTGTTGCCGGTGGCATTTGGTTTGGTGCCCTTCGAGCACCAAGACAACTGGGAGTGGTTCATGCGTCATGTTAGGGAAAATGTCATTGGCGATAGAGAAGTGTGCATTATATCAGACCGGCACCAGGGCATACTGAAAGCCATGGACATTGTTATTCCAGGACGTCCAAAGCTCCAACATCGATGGTGCATGAGGCATTTCGTGGAAAACTTTTACAGAGCATGTAAGAGCAAGGAGTTGAGCAAGGATCTAACCCATGTTTGCGTGGCTTTCAGCACCGGTGCGTTCACCATTTGCTACGACAAACTCTACGAAGCTGCGAATGAAGGAGGGAAAGATTTCTTAACACAAGTGGGCACGCGCTCATGACGAAGGAGGTTGGAGATATGGTGACATGACCAGTAACATGGTTGAATGTTTTAACAATGTGCTAAGAGGTGCCCGCCCATTGCCGGTGACTGCAATAGTGGAATATACTTTCTTCAAGCTTAATGAGTATTTTCTGATGCATTCAGAGGAAACCGTGAAGTGGATTGGTGAAAAAATGGAATATCCACCAAAGGTTGAAGAGTGGATGATGTTACAGCAAAGCAAGTCCTCGACACAGAAAGTTAGGCTATTCAACACCTACGATATGACCTACCAAATCGACGAGCCTGGTGGGACAACAAGAGATGGTATGTCATATGGTGGTCGTGCATTCGAGGTGCACCTTAAGAGACGGTGGTGTCAGTGCGAGAGGCCTAGTAAGTATCATTGGCCATGCTCTCATCTTTTGACGGTGGCGTCGTCAAGAAATATACATGTGTCTGATGGGACAATCATGAGGATGCATGAGTTTGATCTTGAAGCTACTAGGTTGACATGGGCCCCTCGATTCCAACCCTTCCTGGACCCATCTCAGTGGCCTGACTATAATGGCCCGGAGCTTAGGCCCGATCCTTTGCTCAAGGTTGAGCCAAAGGGTAGAATCAGACAGAAACGGTTGAGAGGCGATATGGACAACCTAGCTGGATATACGGGCATGAACCAATTTGGTAGCGGGCACTTTATGGAGCCTCCGGACACTATCAACTGTGGTCAATGTGACAATTCAGGACACAATGTCAGAACATGCTCCAAGAAAAGGAAAATATCAAAGGAGGGCAATCCAAGCACGAGTCAGGCAGAGGGGGTTCTGGTGGTCGTAGAGGGGGTTCCGGTGGTCGTAGAGGTGGTTCCCGTGGTGGTAGAGGCCCTAGAGGAGGTGCTAGGAGTGGACAACGTGGTAGAGGTGGCACTAATGGAGGCCCTAGAGGGGGTAGGAGTGGTGGTCGTAGAGGTGGTTCCGGTGGTGGTACAAGAGTACGGAGGACTGATAATGGGTCAGCGTTTGGTTATTTGCATAATCCAAATGGATGACCAACTTTGAATGGTAAATAATTGCTCAATATTTTCCTTGTTTTCTTGTATTGTGTTTTTTTGCATTTAGTTTGTTAATGTAATTTTTTAACAATTCCTCTTCTCATAGGCATGGCTTCATCCGGTTCCACGACGAGGCCGCGGTGCGCTGACCAAGAGGACATGCCGAACAAGTGGGAGGAGGCAAGCTTGGACAAGACGAAGGAGAAGGATGTGAAAACCCCATCATGTTGGTGTGGAGATGAGTGCAAGGTGAAGGTCTCCACTGACCGGAAGAAATCGTGGACGGAAGGAAGAAGATATTTTGTGTGTCCGAACTATGCACATGATAGCGCGCGTCCCACTAACGCCTATGACGTCCCACCGGTATGTTAGAAAAGTAGGCTATTCTTCATTATGATTCACTTTATATTACTAACAAAAACTTGTTTTGTGTGTAGTCACCTCCTCCTCTTTGCAAGTACTTCACATGGATAGATAATGAAGTGCCAGAAGATGTCAAAAAAAGACCAACTTAAAGATTGCTTTAGGAGACAACGACTGTTTGAAGAATCCTTACAGAGAGCCGAGGATGAAGAACGTCGTGAGAGGGAGAGGAAGGAGCGGAAGAAGCGTGAGGAGGAGAGGGCGCGCAAAGAGAAGGCAGCTCGTCAAGAGGAGAGGGCAAGAAAACTTGCGAGGGCTCGCGATGCACAAGAGGAGGATGAGGCACGCGATAAGAAGGGGAAATGGCCGCGTGTGACCCAATAGAGACTTGAATGTGCTTCTATTTGATGATTGTATCATGAATTTGTGATGAACTATGTCGTGGACCTATTGTGCTATGTGATGGGAACTATGTAATGAACCTAAGTTATGCTATGTGTCGTGAATTTGAGACCTTCTATTTAGAGTTGTATTATGTATCATGAACTTTCTCATTAGTTATCCATGTGGTCAATTGTGAAACAAAATTGTCATTCCAGAGACGTAGTATATCTGTAGTACCCCTGATGAAACAAGATGCCAGGGACCATGGCGTTTTGCCCTCTGCTCTTCAACCCAAACGCCATGAATCCTGGCGTCTAGACCTCTGCTCCAGACCAGGATGGAGGTCAAGTTTCTGTAAACCCAAGACGCCAGAAGTCATGGCGTCTGGGACTCTGCTAGAGTGCACACCAGGACGCCAGGAATCACGGCGTTTTGGCCGCATCCAGAGAGGCAAACTTTCTGTTGCTCGTCTGCACACCTAGACGCCAAGGTCTCTGGCGTTTTGGCCCTATGCAGATAATAAGTCCTTGTGGGCCCACTCCATACCTCATTCTGCAACCTCACACCCCATACCTCATTCTTCAACCTCACACCCCCGAGATTCTCCCCCCCCCCCCCCCGCTCTCTCTCCCCCAACCAAACACCCCTCAAATCTCTCACAAATCGGTCACATTTGACCGTTGGATCGGAGTCATTTACAACCATTGAGGTAAATCCAGTACACCCCCATGATTTGTTTGGTTGAATCCATCACAGTTAGTGGATTATTTCAAACCCTAGCTTTATCTTTTTTTTGCAAATCCTTTACCAAAAAAGGTTCATATAGTGTGTTATATGGTGTTGTTAGCTTTTTCCTAATGAATTAAGTTGGTGTACTCTTATTTATGCTTACTTATTTATAATGTTATGATTAGGGTTAGGATTATGATTACCCTAATTGTTATGCTTACTTATTTATAATGTTGCATTTAATAATGTTAGGTCACTCTTGTAGGAATGGCACTTAATAATGACGCAAAGATGACTTTCATTGAGAAATATATGGATGCGGCGGATGAAAAGAACCGCGAACTCATTAAAGAAAAGATGACTCTGTGGGTGAACAGTTGCGATGCAAGGAATGAAGCTGCAAGGAACTATGCACGATTATATTTTTCTGATGACTCAGATATTGTCATCGCTGAAGCGGAAAAGAAT
The DNA here is from genome assembly GCA_032464435.1 of Aegilops umbellulata. Taxonomy (NCBI): domain Eukaryota; kingdom Viridiplantae; phylum Streptophyta; class Magnoliopsida; order Poales; family Poaceae; genus Aegilops; species Aegilops umbellulata. The sequence continues at coordinate 530,408,070 of CP136059.1, forward strand.
GTTACCGAGATGAATAGGGCTGAACTTGATTGTAGAAGTGATTTAGGTAGGCAAATCGCATTTTATGCAACTATGCAAGAATATCGTCAGATGGACTTGAATAGGCCTGAACAGATCATTGACTGGGCAATCAATGCAGCTATGTCCCCGGTACCGACCCAGGCTGCTCGTTGGGATTGGGTTCTCAAAATACCGGGTGTCATCTATTGCAATCCTGGACCACACAAAGAGATTCGATTGGAACCTATCCTGCTAGATTACGAGCCAGACTTGTCGCTGCTATATACCGACCCAAACTCATCGGTGCTATCTACCGACCCAAGTTCCTCGGTGCTAGATGGGGACAATGCAAGCAAGAAGAAAAAAATAATGATTCACACAAGAAAAATAAGAAAGAGAATTCACGCAAGATAAACTCGAGGGGTTGAACTATGTGATGTTCTATATCATGGAACTAAGTTATGTTGTATGTCATTTGAACTATGTCAGTTGAAGTTTGTACTGCGTATGTCAGTTGAACTATGTAATGCTTATGTCGTGGATCTAAGTTATGTTGTATGTCATGAATTTGAGACCGTCTATTTATGAGTTTCGAAAAAGTTTCTTCTAATTTGTCATTTGTCATATGTTTGTACCTGCTATGTCATGAATTTGCCAAGGGTGAAGGCATGTGTTTGCCAAGGGTGCTGCCCCCCCCCCTCTCCAGGCCAAAACGCCAGGGAGCACGACGTTTAGACCGTATCTAGAGAGCTGCTGCTGCTCATCTCCAGGCCAAGACGCCAAGGTAGCTGGCGTCTAGCCCTCTCTCCAGGCCAAAACGCCATGGACCCTGGCGTCTACCCCCCTGTACAGAAACTAAACCAAGCCGTATTAAAACTGATGACAGCAAGTGTTCTACAAGAATCAGCAAAAGTCAGCAATATTTTCAGGATGACAGCAAGAAGGTACCATAGTTCACGCCATCATAGCAACACAACAACATGAAGGTAGCAAAGTTCACGCCACTCCATAAGTGCAAATTAAATACAAGTCCAGGTAGCAAAGTTCACGCCACTTCTAAAGTTCACGAATCAAACATAACAAAGTTCTCGAGATTCTAGTATTAACTAATTCACTTCTTCCTTCCTCTTTTGCCGCGCGGCGTGCGTTGTGTGGGCTGTGATGGCTCACGCGCATCATCCATTTGGGACATCCCAAGCACCTCCTCTTCGTCTTGATTGTACTCCTCTTCATCTTGCTGTGCCTCCTCATCCTCTTGCTCTGGCTCTTCTTGCAGTTGCTCCTCTTGTTGTTCCTGTTGCAAGACAAGACGACGACGTGGTCTATTGTCCCGGCTAGTAGAAGCTCCAGCTGTGAGGACGGCTTTACTTCCGTGGCAAGAGAGCATAGCTGCCATCTTGTGGAATCGACTCACGAAACTCTGCAACATAACAAAGATGCAATACTAGACTAAGTCAAACGTGTGCAAAGATGGAGGTTTTTGAATAGAGATAACATATACCTTCATTGTTTTCATAAGAGAAGTCTCAGATGATCCACTTCCCTCATCTTCACCAAGTGCTACACCAGCCTCGTTAACACAATGCAATAACTCCATGCCCTGCAAAATGAAGATCACGAAAATTATCTTTGAAGTTCATTTAAATGCACTCGAAGTAGGTTCTAATTGTGTGGAGCATACCACTCGGTCGTGTAGTTGTGCGTAGTCAAGTTGTGTCCCTTCGTTGTCTCTTGTTTCTACATTGAAGTCCATATACCCGCTCTCACGGTCCAACTCTTCCAATTCCGAACGGTTCCAACCGGGCTTTAGCTTCAACCGGTAACGTCCCGCAAGCCACTTCAGATGCTCTTCGTATAGTGAATCACTATGTTGTCTTCTTTCCTTCTCGACTAGGGCCACTCTTTGATTCCACAAATCTATCCACTCGGAGTTCTTGATGGCCCAAGTCGAAGTTTCAGGGTTATTCTTTCGACTAATTCTGCAAATTATGTACAAGATGAAAGCATTAGCAACAAATGACTTGGTGTCCCTTGGTGTCCCTTGCCTTCTCAGGGTCATAATGCTCTACTATATATCCAAAGCTACAACTATCTCACCGATGCAGAAATTGGCTTGTCTCGAAACTCTCATCCCTTGGTGTCCCTTGCCTTCTCCCAAATTGTCTTGCGACATGGTCTGGGTAGTGCCACTCGACAGCGTAGAAGCATATCAGTGGGCATCTCGCCCGCCAAATCTTCCTGTCACGCTTGCACATCTCGTTCAGCCGGAAAGCAAAATCGGCATCATATGGCATCCAATCGACCTACAACACAAGGATAGTAGTTAAGTACACGGTTCCATCACAATTGATGTGCTCTCACGTAAGTTATCATTACCTGCTTATGAGTCAACATATCCAGCTCGTTGATGTAGCATTTGTATCGCGCAACCGAGCTGCCTGTGTACACATTCGCCAGCTCCCAACAGTAGGCGACGGTCGGAAACCGCCAAGGATCTTCTCCATACCTCCCGTCATGTGGGACCCATCCTTCAGGAGGTGTCTTGTTTTTCTTGGGGCGTCCAACGGGCATCCGCTCCCACATCCAAACCTGAAGGCACCAAACAAAGTCACCCATACCAGATGTGCCCTTCTTCCTACGACATGCCTCGTCGAGCTGCAAATTCAGAAATTGTTGATAAGAGGTCCGCGAAATTGCAAATGCAAACAAAATTAAAATTTGGTTACTAATTACCTGACGATATAAGTATGCTAGTGCTCCTGAACTCCAACTGTACTTACGGTCCCAGTCACTTAGTAGGTCCAAGAATATCCACTGGGCTTTATTACCGGTAGAATCTGGGAACACTACGCTCGTTAACAGATACCACAGATAAGCTCAGGCGTGCTGCTGCACAACAACCTCATTGGCGTCCGGAGGGCATACTACTCCTCTCTCCTCTCGGAGCCAATGATGCAACACTTTCTCACTGTCACGCTCGCCTTCTTCAGGAGGCGCGAGGAAAAAACCTGTCAATTGGCCAACACGATCTCGCCAATTAGCACTTACGGTGGTGCCGGTCAAAGCTTCTCCATTGATTGGAAGGCCACTGATCATCGCCATGTCCTCCAAGGTCACGGTCATCTCTCCACATGACAAGTGGAACGAGTGTGTCTCTGGCCTCCAACGGTCAATAAGTGCGGTCATCGCCCCATGGTTGATCAACGGAGCGTGTCGCTTGAACTGAAGCACGAACGGGAGAAGGCTCAATCTCTCAAAGTATGGCTCATACCGCTCGTCGCATGGCCAGTCGTGGGCACTATGACCCCTCATTCGCATAGGTTTTAGTTCCTGCAAAATAGCATTGCATTATGGTTAGTGCGTAGCAAAACTGATAAGTAATAACCAATATTTCAAATAGATTGAATCTTACCCCGTGATTCTCAATGGCCCGCGCACGATGCTCTTTGTCATACCCTTTATGAAGACCGTCGTACCAACGCTCACCCGCCATACTACAAATCAAGCATTAACAAATGAAACATACTTAACACTATATAACATCCTACATATCATATATTTGGCACAACAACATCAATATAAATGCATATCTCAATGGCAACATAACAAAACCAATTATCTATATATGACAAAATCTGAATGCATGGCGCAACATATCTCAATGTCAAGATATATATGACAAAATCTGAATATAGTAGAGCATTATATATGACAAAATCTCAATATATAGTAGGGCAAAATCTGAATATAGTATGCAATATATATGAATAACTCTCAATATATATGCACGGGGCAACATATCTCAACATATCTCAATGCCAACACAACATAACAAAATCTGAATATAACATCCTAATTATATGACACATGCCCAACCCTACCACAAATGCCTTCTCTTCTCAATCCTACCATATAAACACATGCCTTCCCTTCTAAAGTAAACATCATACCCACTTGACCAAGCCATGGGCTCCCCTTTCTCAAAAAAGTGTAAACAAAACGAATCCTAGGGTTCTAACAAGTATGAATTAATGCCGCTAAAATACAAGTTTTCAACCAAAAAAAATTGGGGGAACCGGTGGAGAATACCTCAAGGAAGATGGGGGGGCTCAGATCCGCACTTTTGATGAAGAAAAGAGCCGATTTGGGTGTGATTTGGGTGAGGGGTGGAGAGAAGGAACCTTCTGTAGGCGCCGCCGCGAGGAGGAAGACGACTCCACCTCTTGGGGGTGGGTTGGGCTGCACCCGAGCCGGCTCGAACCGGTTTACTGGTATCCAGGGGTAAACGCCAAGGGCCATGGCGTTTACCCCTTTGCCACGTCGGACGGTCAAACTTGCTGACCAGGGATGTGGGCCAGGCCCAAACGCCGCCGTCCTTGGCGTCTTCAGTGCAAACAGGACGCCGCGAATGTTGGCGTCTTGATTTGGGTCAGATCCAAACAATGTTTGAAACACGGGTCAAATCGTGCTAAAGTTAGAGATATGGGTCAGAACAGTGAAAATACCCTAGTGTATTAAGCGACATTGAGACATCTAATTAGCAATTAGACCATGAATAGATAGAATAGTTGAAGCTGTGAGCTGTGGCTTTAAATTGAAGACCGATGCTTGCCGAGATAAGAGCATCTCCAGCCGCGCCCCCAACAGGGGCCCCCAGGCCACTTTTTCGGCGCCGGCGTCGAAAAAATGGCCCAGTCGCGACCTCAGGAGCCCGTTTTCCGCCGGATTGGGCCGAAATTGACGCTGGTGTACCCAACTCGAACCCGGCGCGCTGGGGGTCGCCTGGGGGCGCCGGACGGACCTTTTTTGGCGCGAACTGTGATGGGCCCGCCATGTCAGCGACACGCCGCTTCGCCGTCCACATCGCCTCGTTTCCCACGGGAATCAATGCCAACTGACGCGCTGCCGTGCCGTCGCCTCCATTGATGCCGCGCCTGGCGCGATGCAGCACGCCGGTTAGCAAGCCCATTGATACCGCGCAGTGAAGCGTCGCGTCGCCCAGCGCCACGGCCGCCCGCCACGCGTCGCCTGGCATGCGCCTCTGCCACCCTTGCTTCGGCTATAAAAGCCGGACTCCTTGCCGGTGAACGCCGCACCCCAGCAAAAAATCGCCCCCTCCCCGCTCGCACACTCCACACGCCCGCCGACGAGCAATGGCAGCGCGGTACCCAGGCGACTCCGCGGCGAAGAACGGCTTCGACCGCCGCCACCTCCAGGAGTGGGAGGCGCGCCTCCTTTTTTAGGTCGACTACCCGGCTCCCCCGGACATGAGGGTGCCGGCCAGCGCGTGACGCTTGAGCGCTGGCGGCGTGCCAGTGCCACCCGCTCCCACCGGGGCGGACAGGCGGGCAGAGATCGCCCGCGTTAGGTCATCGCTGACGGAGGAGCAGCGGCGAACGCCGGTGTACTCCCCCGACAACGACGCGTTCTGGACGATCTACTTCGACCGCCGCTGTGACGGCCTGATCGCCTCCACCAATGGCGTCGTGCCTCGCGACCGCCACAACGCCGGAGGGCGGCGCGAGTGGTGGGGGGTGCCCGGCCGCACCCTCGAGAACGTCCTCGACTACATCGAGGCCGGCAACACGCCGCGCCTCGAGTACCCCGCCCCTGCTCCCCCGTCCTTCTCTCGCCGCCGTGGCAGCTCGTGGACGCCGCGCGGTTGTCGGACGCGACGACCTCCTCCTCCTCGGGCGGCTCGCCGGCGGCCTTCACCGTCAAGCCCGAGCCGCAGGACACGGCGGGGGAGTCCCCGCTAGGGCGCCGCACCCGCAGCGGCGCCCTAACCATCCCCGAGGAAGGCCGCGGCGGTCACCTGTGCCTCGTCCGACCGAAAATCGAGCCGGAGCCTCCCCTGTTCCCAGTGAAGCCGGAGCACCTCGCGATGGCCGCCACTGACGAGACGGCCATGAAGTGGGCGAGGGAGGACTACGTCCGCGAGCAGGTGGCTCGCCAGCGCCGCGCCATCGAGGAACTCAAGGCACGCCACCACCGCCCCGTCCGCAAGGTGGACGGCGTCTTCTACCTCGACAGCGACAAGGAGGAGGCCGGGCCATCCCGCGTCGGCGACCATGGACAGGGCTGCAGCAGGGACGGCGGCGGGTGGCAGGGCGAGGACGACGAGGAAGACGACGACGACGACGGAGACTACACCGACTTCTACAAAGCGCCTAGGCATGTAGAAGCCGGACGGCGGCGAGGCGCGGCGAGGACTGTGTAGCTAGGCCGTGTTTGTTTTTATTTGTTTTTTGTACAAATTTGAATGAATGTCGCCGAGTTTGGATGAATTTTGACGAGTTTGTGCCAAAAAAACGTCAAATAGATTTAGCCCTGGGGCCGACCTAGGGACGATGACTGGGAACGCAGTCGCCCCCACGCCGAAAATCTTGCCGGCTCGCCCCAGGACACGTTTTTTCAGCGTCCTGGGAGGCCGAACGGCTGGAGATGCTTAAGTACCAGAGGGAGCAAGGGATGGAAGCTGTGCCGCTGGAATCTAGAATCTGAATGGATGCACCAGGTCGCGTTGCACCGCCGGCAAGTGACTGCCGCCGTATATAAACTCCTAATATCTCAGTTGGTAGGTCGCGTTCCGGGTTTTATTTTCGTCCCACTTCACCCGGTCTTTTTTGGTACTTCTTTTGGTACCTCCTCCCACCTCACGCTGACCTGCCACTAACCGAAAAAACCACGTACCGAGTCCTCCACCAGCCCCCGCGCTCTTCAGGTCGTAACCACTGAAGAAAAAATCTACGGAAATTAACCAGCGATAAAAAAACCCTAAGAAAAATAACCAGCGAAAAAAACGTGGTGCCAATCGCCCGCACGTACAAGCGACGTCACATGCGGCACTCGATCCTCTTCTCGCGATGCGCTCCCGCTCCATCCCCGCCGCCGCCGCCGCCCCCCACCGCTCCCCTGTCTCCGGCTCAGCAACCAACACCTCCACCACCCCCACCCTTCTCTCCATTGCCAGCGGCACTCGATCCGGTGCCGCGCCGATCTGGCGGCGGGTGCGGCGTCTTGCTCCGGTGGCGACGGCGTCCTTATGATCTAGAGAAAGAGAGACAGGGGGTGAGGGAGCGCAACGCCGCCGCAACGTCAATGACCGCCCGTAGATGACCCTGGATCTACGGCCACGGTGGCGCCAGCGGCCCGGCCCGGTGCAGGCCGCAACTAACCCTAGCTGCACTGGGAGTTCTCCATCGGCTCGCCTTCCCCTCCGTCTCCGGTGGACAAACGCCTCTTCTTTCGCTCCGCCCTAGCTATGGTATAAGCTCCTCAAAACTCTGCTTTGTCTCATGCGCTCGTGTGCCCACGGCCATCCACCCGTGGCCAAGCAATCTTACCCTGGCCATCACGCCATTGCAAGTTCTAGGAATGTTTGGCTTGTGCGGATGCCCTGTCATCCAAAGATCTGTGCTTGTTGTGTCATGTACGTATAATACAGTAGTACTAAGTGTCACCGTTTAGTGGATTTAGGCCTCAATCTCAACATCATTGTTTGATTCACTTGGTTCTTATAGATGTGCGCAACTTCTGTGCAAGTCATCCAAGATGTATCTTTGCTTCTCTTAATTTTGTCAGTTGCTTTGATCTCGACGAGATGACTGTGACTGCTCTGTCGGATGGGTTTGGATCACTTGTCCGTTTCCAGCAGGACTCACTCTGATTATTCACCTAACCCAATGTTGCTGATGGCAATTTTGATTTGAAGTTAGCAATGCAATCAGCAGCCAGTTATTTATATTCAGAAAACGAGAAATCTCAAGCTTGCTTAAGCAAAGCAAAGTATGTGCCATACTGCCATTAGCTCTTCACAGTCATGGTTGCCCAATTCTGAACTCTGTCAATTCAAATAACTGCACCTTTGGTCCTGACATATCAAGTAAGGTGTTTCATGTTGTCTATTCCACCAGTTCCTTCATTTTGAGATAGTGCCTAAAAGGGTTGATCTTATTGTCTTCTTTATTTTATAATAACTGGCTCCACTGATTACGTATTTGCTCTGTTTGGCTTGCACTTTTATTGCATATTCTTCTCTGACTTTACTACTTAATGTATCTTCGTGTGCATGCAGGTAGACTGGGATGAATCTGCGCCCCACCGATCTTGTTGGGTACCCTCCTATTATGAAGAAGCCTAGAATTTCTAACACAATTGCATCTCTATGATCCGGAGATGTTGGCATGTCAAGTTTTTGCTGGGACCACATTGTGTTCTCTTCTGCCGGCAGATTAAATGATGAAGGCGCTGACACTTCTCCCCAATGTCTGGGCAAAGTCCAGAAAAATGGTGGGACACCATCTAATGAGGAGCGGCATGTTGTACCAGGTTTAGAAGCATCAGGTTCAGAAGGCAGGGGCGCAAACAACATCAATTGATAAGCGTTAAGTAAGCCATAACCTTCCTTTTTTTTGTTCATTGATATCATGGTTGCAACTATTATACCGATTACAAAAAAACATGAACAGGGTAGATTCTGTCACATTAAAATCGAAAAATGAACAAAAATAGTCTCTACTCCTAAAGTGTTCTTCGAAGGTGCTCATCAAATCTTTCGATACACAACACCACAATTATTGGTGGTTTACACTGGATAGTTTCTAGACCTTTATCGCAAGATGGACGAACTTGGCATCTCAGCCAGTACTCTGCCTTATCAACAGTTTGATGTCCCTTTGCATGAAGTTAGGCCAGCATCAGAATATCCGTAGCCTTTTTTAGGAGATGAAGGTGAAGAATATTAAGCCGGATAACCTCACATGTTTCCTTCTAATGACCAGCCGTGCGGCATTGAACAAGATAGATGTTGTTGGAGAAGTTTTAGAAGAAATGCAAGAAAATGATGTAGTTCTAGGGTGGTATGCATATAGCATGGTTTCTATCTACCTGAGTGCTGGTTTGGTTTAAAAAAACAGTCCGCTCTCAAGAAACTCGAGGGCCTTGATTTTAGAAGGTAACATAAATATCTAGATTGATTGTTCATGGTCCTGGGGCTCCTTGTTATAGTTCAGGCAAGAGTTTAGTCCATAATACTCAATTTCATCCTGAAGTGCGTGCCCCCTGACCTGTGGGACGACGGCACGGAGGCAATCGCATAACCCAGCGGCAGGGCGTGGCGGCGTTGTGGCCAGTGAGGAGCGCCGTTAGGGCGTGCCCTGAATCAAGAGGAACAAGTATGTTCACTTTCTGTTCACTTTGTGTTTGCTTTCTGTAGTTTCAAAGAAGAGCAATGGTCACTGCAAATTTTATCAGAGAATGTGCAACAAAAGCACGTTGAGAAGTTCCTGTGAGCCCTAAGTATTTCTTGAGAAAGCAAACTTATTGATCCTTGCTCCAGTGAGGAGCGCCATTGGGGCATGCCCTGAATCGAGAGGAACAAGTATGTTCACTTTCTGTTCGCTTTGTGTTTGCTTTCTGTAGTCTCAAAGCAGAGCAATGGTCACTGCAAATTTTATCAGAGAATGTGCAACAAAAGCATGTTGAGAAGTTCCTGTGAGCCCTAATTATTTCTTGTTAAAGCAAACTTATTGATCCTTGCTCTATTTTTTGTGTACTAAGATTGTTCGTTTGTACCCAGCATGTGTACGTGATGTGCCCTGCCGCTGTTTGTGCTTCCTGCTAATGTGTGTGCTTCCTGACGCTGTTGAGCATGCGTGTGTGTGTTCGCTGTCGCTGTTTATTAACATTGTCATGCTCTCCTTACTTTTTGCTTAACAATTCATGATCAATACTGAACATTATTTTTTGAATAGATGCCACTTGAACTTAGTTTTAGCTCTCATGTTGTTCAATGAATCATCAAGTAATGTTTTGCATGGATTTTATAACTGACACAATGTTTCTGATTTAATGAGAGCCAACCATGCGTTCCTGGCTTCCCCGGCGATGCCAACATGGTAGGGCAGGACCCAGTGGCCATCTTCGGCGCCTTCATGGACTTCGTCAGCGCCGACCTCTGCTTCATCATCTACGGCCACGACCCCTTTGCCGTCGGCATCATCTGGCACCTCGGAGTGCAAATTAAACGTGTTCATGGAGTGGGATGTAATTGTGATTTGTGCAATGGGTTCAGAGTGGAAGGGGCTGTCATTCTTGTTTAGCAGGGGCTGCAAGTTCTATCGCTATAAGCTTGACTTGCAGCGGCAACAACAGATTCAGATGTGGTAAGCTCATTAATTCATTCTCTCAGGAGAAGAGGACCAAATTGATTCAAATTTTGTGTTCTGATCTTAATGTTGCGAGGTTTGCGATCGCATGTATGGTCGAGACTGTGTGTGTCCGACGACCAATTGCTTGCATCTCTTGCTGTATGGTGATGATGACCGGCTCCTGTTAAATCCAATACGACTGCACTTCTTCGCTTCAGGTGGCCGTGAAACTCTGACTCCATCCTCATGACACTCAAACCTGTCTTGATGATTGCATCAGATTGCAACTCTATTATCTTTTCATACCATGATATGCGTGCATGTCTCTTCGGTTCTCAAACAAGAAATACTTTTCTTTCAGTTTGCTTTGTAGGTAACATGCAGTGTACAGTTGGTAGCAGATTATGATGCAAGTTTGTTTGTTTTCACTCCAAGCATGATTTTTATGATACATGACGCTACTCCGAGGCTGCTCCTCACTACCAGTCACAAAAAGATGGGGCCCCTGGTGGTCCTCTGAAATTTGATTCCCTCGATGGCCGAGGATCGTTTTGCTTTGAAGTCTGATGTACATTTTTTTAATCTCATGTAGGAAGAAGGTATCCCCCCTATACGAAGATTTCTAGATTGCCTATGTGTTGATAAGTGCATTCGGCCAAACAATTTGTGGACCAAATAAACTTGTTGCAGATACAGAATAACAAGGCTGCACACAAGGAGTTGCCTGAATTGCAGTGGCAGCGGTGTTGTAATATGTAAGGTTTTGCATCAACTTGGTCTATTTTCTATCCATAAGTCTAATGAATTGTCCCTTGTTTATCAGGAATCAAGCTTGTGAAGAATTTTTTTGTTACTTTAATGACACACACTTGCAGTAAGTCATTCAGAGATATATTCAAGACATGCTAGGTTGCCAAGCTCAGAGCCACCTGTTGTCTCCATAAATTCGCTGAAAGCAAAAATCATTTGCTCATAGTCATGTGAAACCTTCTAGAATTCTTTTTAGTATTTTGCATTGCTTATGCATTTCTTTTTTTATCACTTCTAATAACCTCATTGATTCATTTTTCCTATCGTCATGTCAGTCCTTGCTCTAAATTTTTTGTTAATATGTTGCACTTCTTGTGCATTTCCATTTTTATCACTTCTAATAATCTCATTGACTGTTTACATCTCACCGTGTTTACCAAGAACACGAGTGATAATTTTGTTTTATAATAATACAATAGTGACAATTTTATTTTATTTTATTTTCTGACATAGTTCTCAATTAGGCTTACAAATATTTTACATTGGCAGTAGTTTTGTCATCAAGCTTATGTGTAATGTATTCCTTAGAATGGTGTTTCAGCCATTTCTATGTAGGTGGCATGTGTGATGGCACGTATTTCAGCCATATCGACTTAGGTTGCATGTGTGCTGGCAAGAAAAGGAAGGCCCTGAACTGAAAGGAGCAACATATATTAATGAAATGCCCTGAATTGAGAGAGAGAGAGAGAGAGAGAGAGAGTTCAATTTAATTTGTCTGGTTTAAATATTTATGAGTAATTTAATTTGTTTGGCCTTGAGTGTTGACTTGCTTTTCAGTTGTCAACAATGTGCGTTTTGTTGAATGTACTTGCTTATCCTTCTACTGGACTACCATTGGTTCACTTTGTACATACACTTTCCAATTCTGTCTGTTTACTATCTTTTGTTAATATTTGTCTTGATAACTTGATGCTTTCTTCCTTAGTAGTTTAATCTCAACAGTTCCACATCCCACATCGAACCTTCCAGACTCATCCAAGTGACCATTTGCAACATCCTTTTCCGGTCAATCTGGATTAGTTCAAGGTTTTCATCACTCTGGTGAGCATATGGTGCGCTAACTCGGTTAGCGCATTGACATAGTGCAACACCCATTGATTAAACGTTTTTATATCTTATCATTTTCTGCATTTTCAGGTCTGCACAACATTCATGGAAATTATAATCTTCCAAAATATTCCTGGATCACTTGCAAAAAGGAATGCTGTGAAGAGTAGCGTTCCATAATCTGGGGTCCAACAACCCAGAGGGAGCATTTCTCGGAGATTTGCTGCAAACAGCCTTCCTGTTGTCATTCTCAGGTTCGAATGCCCACCTTTGTGGAGGTTTGCGGCATTGTTATTTATATACGTTCAACATCATGAACATGCATGTTAATTGGTTTCCAATCTCAGGAACAATTTTGTTGGCTTGATAAATTATAACATACTCTTGCTTTGGTTTCATGTGGAGGATGATGATTTTTGCTGTTTTGGTATTATTGTTTCTTTTGCAGATTCCTCATGCACATTCAGGTGTCAGTGGTAGAGTAATGAATGTTGGTGGAGGTCAAGTATTTAGAAGTGGAATGAATATGGGTGGTACCATTCAAGGTTTATCCTCAAACTTGGGCACCAGTGGTAATGGAAATTATGTTCCTGGAAACCCAGCTTTGGGTCCACGTATTACAAACATTGTGCGCAGAAGTAACATTGGAATAAATATAAGCTATGGTGGGTTGTCGGTGTCGATATCTCATCACACGTCGATTTTAGGGTCAATGCTGCAAGTGGAAGACTAAATGTGCAAGGATCCAACAGGATGATGAATGGCCTTATTCTGCAAGGTAGTTTAATTAACCATAGCTTGAATTTATTACTTAGTAGATTTATGTTAAGCTTCATGTTTTAGCTTGTAATATGAGTACTATTTATAGCATGTTTAATTATTGCTATTTTAGTGCTCTGTTCAGCGTGTACTTACCATATCTCCTGCTTTGAGCTGTCCCCTCACCCCTTGACTTTATCTTACCAACAAAAGGGCATATGAAATACTTAGTGAACATCCCGTATGATGAGAGATTTTCTTGGGAAACACACTAGGTAGCCTTGATGTTAGTGCTCCATAAACTATTAATGAACCATGTGGTGCTGGAGTGTACTATAGAATTCATTTTTTTAAGCTACACTATCTGAATAATTAGACATTTTTTATCTATGTAAAATAAGAGCCAACTTATAGAATTTTGACCTTAAACATTGAAGTCCAACATAATATTATACTGCTGAATTTCTGTCATATCGATATTCTTCCTTTTGCAGGCATACATTGAATATATATGTTCTTGCTTTTCTTAGTGATCATTACTGTACCTATTTTGATTTCCTAGCCGCGCCTGTTGCGCTTCTCTCTGTTTGAAGATGACAAAGACGAAGAAGATGGTGGTAGCGCAAATGTGATAGTAAATTCCATTACAATAAATATTTGTTGATTTATATGTATGGTTAGAAAATCATGCAGCTCTTTTGTGAAGAGTATAACCTTTTATTCTATTCAGGGGTTTCTTAAAATTTGTGTTACAGCATATAAGCTTGCATCTGAATCGGGGCAATGCTGTAGGTATGCCTGATGGAGCGATTGGGTTGATGCTGAAGCTGATATACTTCCCTAAGTTGCTCCAATCGGGAATGCAGATATACTTCCGTGAGTTGCTCCCCAAAACCAATCCCTTGCTCTTCTTTGCACCAATCGGACAAGAGATGCGAGCCATCCTTTTTACTGGATGTTCTCTTGATCGTTTCTTCCTATGAATTTTGTGGTTGCCAGATGTTCTCTCGCTGTGGATTGGTAAAAACACTAACTCTTAATCAGGGCGCGCGATTTTGATGAAGGTTGTAAAACATTTTCATTAGGCATCAATTTTATTGCTGGTGCTTGTCTGGCTGTAAAATCTGCTCAATATGTATATTTTCCTTTCGTCTGTGTCCCTTTTCCAAAATAATACTGAACCTTTTGGAATATCTCTATATATAAAAAATGTGTTCTGTCTGCCGATTGAAATGGACCTAAATATGAATACGAACCAGTAATTGTTTTGTGTTTTTATCACCATGTACATCAATAAATTTGCCGCTGCTGCTGCATCTCTCTCATGTTGTTGCTGCATCTATCTCGGTCGTTGTCGCATGTCGCCATTAAGGGATCCACGTGCCTCCTGCACACTGCCCTGAAGCCCCCTTTGCCATAAACACACGTCCATTGAGTCATCCGTACATTGGAATGCACATGTTTGAACATGATAAAAGGTAGAAGCATCAGGGAGTGTACACTCTCCAGCTCTGAACTGCTCGGTAATGCAAGTTTGATCTCATTTAGCTTATCGTTGATCCTGGTGTTAGTTAACTTGTGAATTTATGTGCAGAAGTATGGCACTATCATTTAGGTTTTTAGTCCTATGTGTATGAATTAGATGATTAAATTCATACAAAATTAGGAGCATAAGAAATCTATTATTGAAATTTATGGGTGGCATTCCTATGATACCTTTTTGATTATTTGAGTCGTAATAGAATCATATGAATATGTACAATCCAGAAAAGATGCACACAAAAGAAAGACAGATGAACCATCACATGTCACATAATCATCTGTTCTTGGTTTATGGCAAGGGGTACAGATGTTAGGAGGAAGGAAAGATGAGGTCACTTTCTTAATTCGAAGCATCACAAAAGGTTAGCATTACTATTCCATGGGACAATGAATTAAGGTTAATTTCATTTTAAAGGATAAAAGCAGCCCGTGGAGGGTGACCTGCACATACACTCGATGATTTTTTTTGAAGTGTTTAACATCCCCTTGCGCTTGGCAAGTGTGCCATGTGGTGATCGAGCTAATTATCGTGGGATTGAGCACATTCGAAGGAGTTATGGTCAAGTAAACACCATCACCATTAGTGAGGGTGAGAAAGAGGATAAGCGGTGATACTTTTTCTTGAGTCGTGCTTATTGGCTAAGGGTTTGGTTACATTTCTTTCTCCCGTTGCAATGCACAGAAATTATACGCTGGCTCGGCTCCTGGTCCGTCCTCTGTTGGAAATAATCACGATTAGGTGTCCCTGTCTCGTACGGATCTGTAGCATTAGCCGAATCAGCTCTGTACTACTTAGATAGATCAGGCACTATAATAATAATAATGCCGACAGACTATGTTTGTACCCCTAGAGATATTACAGTCATCGAATCAATCATGTCTGCCTCCAAGAAAACCATATTCGTGGACATTGTAGATGCCTTGTTATCGAACGACGATCTGCAATGTCTTATGAAGGATGATGTGTTCTTACACGATGGTGTAAGACCAATTGCATAAAATTTGTGATTATTAATACAGACAATATATAATATCGCATAAAACATAGATATAATCCATACGTGGAATTGCAGGTGATAAATGCTTACATATATTGCATGCTGGCTCACAACCATCTACGAAACAGGGCCGGTGGAAAGGTATATATTATTAGCACGTTCGTTTCTGGCCAGATAAAGGAAAACGGAGAAAGAGACATAGACCCATCAAAATATCGCCGCATCGTACATCATGTTAATACTTATGTACAACAAGATATGGTTAGTCTCGCCTCATCATCCATGCTTATCATGATGTGTTTTTTAATTAATCCATGTGTATAATGATTTTTTATAATTTATATCTAATTACGACTACAACTTATATGATTTTTACACCAGCTATTCATTCCGATTAACATTGAGCGGAGTCATTGGTATATGGCAGTCGTCAATGCCCAAAAATGTGAGATTCAAGTATTGGACTCGCTTGGTTCTCGGATCAATCGGAGTGACCTTACTGTTATGGTAACTACTTTTCTTTTTTGGTATTCTTGACATATGTTTGTTTGCCTTAACCTACTTTCCATATATAAAATAGTTACTAGGACTTGAGAAGCGTTTGAAACTTGGAGAACAAAGTCCGGAGTTTAATAAAGATCATGAGTGGTCTGATCCCAATGTTACAAAATGGAATGTCGTAGAACAATTCCTAGAGGCAAAACAAACGGATGGGTAAGCACTTGTCACAAATTGAAAATTATTTTCTTTGGTACTCATCAACATAAAAATATGATATAGTATAACATATTGATAGTAAAATGTCGCACTGTATCTATTAGTTGATTCAAGCCATGTGGGTATAATGAACACAATTATTTTTTCGAATGGTCTATTTATTTGATTCAGATGTGTGAATTGTAAAGTATTTTTTATGATATTATAGCGCATCTTGTGGACTGTTTATGCTAAATTTTATGGAATATTGGATAGCAGATGTATTAACAGATCAGTACACCCAGGTATTTCCTTTTATACATTATCTCATTATTTTATTGGAATAATGTTATATCGATTTTTTTGTATATCTTGCAGGAGGATATCAAGCACTTTCGACGAAAATTAGTTGTCATTTTGCTCGATTCAGAACTGAATAAGCTAAAAGGATGTCCAATATACCATCAACCAGACATTAAAGAAAATGTATCAAAATCTGATCTCGAGCTCCTGGATAATCCACCGGATGGAGTCAAAGACAGACGTCCTAGCCCAATCCTCAGCATGCCCACGGATCAATTTGATTGCTTGTCGGCCTTTGCAACTATATCATGTCCATTGATGATGCCAAGTGTTTGGAGTAAGTATCATTTATCAATATGTAAGGTGCCAGTATACACTGTTGTTATTCTTACCATCCAATTCTCAGAAAAGAATGGGACCGAAGCTCGACACCCCGTCCAATGGGCTTAAGTCACAAAAAACTTCAAAGCATACTTAACATGGAGCAGTCTATGGACAATGATTGTTTCAACATTGTTGTGCGTATTCTGGCATGAGACGAGGGAGTATTGTTCACAGACCCTCCGATACACTACATGGATCTACAATTTTGTGTAAGTTATCATAATTCTTCATTCAACATCATTAGTATGAACATGTTTTTAAATAGTATTTTTTTACTCAGTCCATGATGTGGGATTCAACACGAGATCAAAAGTTTTTGCGATAAGGAAACTATTCAGAAGTTGGCAACTTTGTTTGATAGCTGGCATGGGATAGACAACAACATATTATCGTGCAACATGGTAAGTAAGGTATTTTTGAAGGAAATATGCCCTAGAGGCAATAATAAAGTTATTATTTATTTCCTTATTTCATGATAAATGTTTATTATTCATGCTATAATTGTATTAATCGGAAACATAATACATGTGTGAATACATAGACAAATAGAGTGTCACTAGTATGCCTCTACTTGACTAGCTCGTTAATCAAAGATGGTTATGTTTCCTAACCATAGACAAAGAGTTGTTATTTGATTAACGAGGTCACATCATTAGTCGAATGGTCTGATTGACATGACCCATTTCATTAGCTTAGCACACGATCGTTTAGTATGTTGCTATTGCTTTCTTCATGACTTATACATGTTCCTTTGACTATGAGATTATGCAACTCCCGTTTGCCGGAGGAACACTTTGGGTGCTACCAAACGTCAAAACGTAACTGGGTGATTATAAAGGAGTACTACAGGTATCTCCAAAGGTAGATGTTGGGTTGGCGTATTTCAAGATTAGGATTTGTCAATCCGATTGTCGGAGAGGTATCTCTGGGCCCTCTCGGTAATGCACATCACATAAGCCTTGCAAGCACTGCAACTAATATGTTAGTTGTGAGATGATGTATTACGGAACGAGTAAAGAGACTTGCCGGTAACGAGATTGAACTAGGTATTGGATACCGACGATCGAATCTCGGGTAAGTAACATACCGATGACAAAGGGAACAAACGTATGTTGTTATGCGGTCTGACCGATAAAGATCTTCGTAGAATATGTAGGAGCCAATATGGGCATCCAGGTCCCGCTATTGGTTATTGACTGGAGATGTGTCTCGGTCATGTCTACATTGTTCTCGAACCGTAGGGTCCGCACGCTTAAGGTTTCGATGACGGTTATATTATGAGTTTGTGTATTTTGATGTACCGAAGGAGTTCGGAGTCCCGTATGCGATCACGGACATGACGAGGAGTCTCGAAATGGTCAAGACATAAAGATTGATATATTGGATGACTATATTCGGACACCGGAATGATTCCGGAAAGTATCAGATGAAAACGGAGTACCGGGGGGGTTACCGGAACCCCCCGGGGGGTTAATGGGCCTCATGGGCCGAAAGTGGAAGAGAGGAGGGGCGGCCAGGGCAGGCCGCGCGCCCCCTCCCCCTCTAGTCCGAATTGGACAAGGAGGGGGGGGGGCGGCTCCCCCCTTTTCCTATTCCCCCTCCACTTCTCCTAATCCAACAAGGAAGAGGGAGGGAGTCCTACTCCCGGTAGGAGTAGGACTCCTCCTGGTGCGCCTCCTCCTGGCCGGCCGCACCCTCCCCCTTGGTCCTTTATATACGGGGGCAGGGGGGCACCTCTAGACACACAAGTTGATCCTTGAGATCGTTCCTTAGCCGTGTGCGGTGCCCCCCTCCACCATATTCCACCTCGGTCGTATTGTTGAAGCGCTTAGGCGAAGCCCTGCGATAGTAGAACATCAAGATCGTCACCACGCCGTCGTGCTGACGGAACTCTCTCTCCCCGGAGCTTTGCTAGATCGGAGCCCGAGGAGCGTCACCGAGCTGTACGTGTGTCAAGAACTCGGAGGCACCGGAGTAACGGTGCTGGGATCGGTCGGATCGCGAGGAGAACGTACGACTACTTCCTCTACGTTGTGATCGCTTCCGCTTCGGTCTATGAAGGTACGTAGACAACACTCTCCCCTCTCGTTGCTATGCATCACCATGATCTTGCGTGTGCGTAGGAATTTTTTTGAAATTACTACGTTCCCCAACAGTGGCATCCGAGCCTAGGTTTTTATGGTTTGATGTTATATGCACGAGTAGAACACAAGTGAGTTGTGGACGATACAAGTCATACTGCCTACCAGCATGTCATACTTTGGTTCAGCGGTATTGTTGGATGAGACGACCCGGACCAACCTTACGCGTACGCTTACGCGAGACCGGTTCCCTCGACGTGCTTTGCACACAGATGGCTTGCGGGAGACTTCTCACCAACTTTAGTTGAACCAAGTATGGCTACGCCCGGTCCTTGAGAAGGTTAAAATGGAGTCTATTTGACAAACTATCGTTGTGGTTTTGATGCGTAGGTAAGATGAGTTCTTGCTTAAGCCCGTAGCAGCCACGTAAAACTTGCAACAAACAAAGTAGAGGACGTCTAACTTGTTTTTGCAGGGCATGTTGTGATGTGATATGGTCAAGGCATGATGCTAAATTTTATTGTATGAGATGATCATGTTTTGTAACCGAGTTATCGGCAACTGGCAGGAGCCATATGGTTGTCGCTTTATTGTATGCAATGCAATCGCCCTGTAATGCTTTACTTTATCACTAAGCGGTAGCGATAGTCGTAGAAGCATAAGATTGGCGAGACGACAACGATGCTACGATGGAGATCAAGGTGTCGCGCCGGTGACGATGGTGATCATGATGGTGCTGCAGAGATGGAGATCACGAAGCACAAGATGATGATGACCATATCATATCACTTATATTGATTTGCATGTGATGTTTATCTTTTATGCATCTTATCTTGCTTTGTTAGACGGTAGCTTTATAAGATGATCTCTCACTAAATTATCAAGAAGTGTTCTCCCCGAGTATGCACCGTTGCCAAAGTTCGTCGTGCCCAGACACCACGTGATGATCGGGTGTGATAAGCTCTACGTCCATCTACAACGAGTGCAAGCCAGTTTTGCACACGCAGAATACTCGGGTTATACTTGACGAGCCTAGCATATGCAGATATGGCCTCGGAACACGGAGACCGAAAGGTCGAGCGTGAATCATATAGTAGATATGATCAACATGATGATGTTCACCATTGAGAACTAATCCATTTCACGTGATGATCGGTTATGGTTTAAGTTTGATTTGGATCACGTGATCACTTAGAAGATTAGAGGGATGTCTATCTAAGTGGGAGTTCTTAAGTAATATGATTAATTGAACTTTAATTTATCATGAACTTAGTCCTGGTAGTATTAGCATATCTATGTTGTAGATCAATAGCTCGCGTTGTTGCTTTCATATGTTTATTTTGATATGGTCCTAGAGAAAATTGTGTTGAAAAATGTTAGTAGCAATGATGCGGATTGGATCCGTGATCTGAGGTTTATCCTCATTGCTGCACAGAATAATTATGTCCTTGATGCACCGCTAGGTGACAGACCTATTACAGGAGCAGATGCAGACGTTATGAATGTTTGGCTAGCTCAATATGATGACTACTTGATAGTTTAGTGCACCATGCTTAACGGCTTAGAATCGGGACTTCAAAGACGTTTCGAATGTCATGGACCATATGAGATGTTCCAGGAGTTGAAGTTAATATTTCAAGCAAATACCCGAGTTGAGAGATATGAAGTCTCCAACAAGTTCTATAGCTAAAAGATGGAGGAGAATCGCTCAACTAGTGAGCATGTGCTCAGATTGTCTGGGTACTACAATCGCTTGAATCAAGTGGGAGTTAATCTTCCAGATAAGATAGTGATGGACAGAATTCTCTAGTCACCATCACCAAGTTAGTAGAACTTCGTGATGAACTATAGTATGCAAGGGATGACGAAAACGAATCCTGAGCTTTTCATGATGATGAAATCGATGAAGGTAGAAATCAAGAAAGAGCATCAAGTGTTGATGGTTGACAAGATCACTAGTTTCAAGAAAAGGGCAAAGGGATAGAAGGGGAACTTCAAGAAGAACGGCAAGCAAGTTGCTGCTCAAGTGAAGAAGCCCAACTCTTGACCTAAGCCTGAGACTAAGTGCTTCTACTGCAATGGAACTGGTCACTGGAAGCGGAACTACCCCAAGTATTTGGCGGATAAGAAGGATGGCAAAGTGAACAAAAGTATATTTGATATACAGATTATTGATGTGTATTTTACTAGTGTTCGTAGCAACCCCTCGGTATTTGATACTGGTTCAGTTGCTAAGAATAGTAACTGGAAACAGGAGTTGCAGAATGAACAGAAACTAGTTAAGGGTGAAGTGAGGATGAGTGTTGGAAATAGTTCCAAGATTGATATGATCATCATCGCACACTCCCTATACTTTCGGGATTAGTGTTGAACCTAAATAAGTATTATTTGGTGTTTGCGTTGAGCATGAATATGATTTGATCATGTTTATTGCAATACGGTTATTCATTTAAGTTAGAGAACAATTGTTGTTCTGTTTACATGAATAAAACCTTCTATGGTAATACACATCAACGAAATGGTTTGTTGGATCTCGATCGTAGTGATACACATATTCATAATATTGAAGCCAAAAGATGCAAAGTTAATAATGATAGTGCAACTTATTTGTGGCACTGCCGTTTAGGTCATATTGGTGTAAAGCGCATGAAGAAACTCCATGCTGATGGGCTTTTGAAATCACTTGATTATGAATCACTTGATGCTTGCGAACCATGCCTTATGGGCAAGATGACTAAAACGCCGTTCTCCGGAACAATGAAGCAAGCAACAGATTTGTTGGAAATCATACATACTGATGTATGTGGTCCGATGAATATAAAGGCTTGCAGCAGGTATCATTATTTTCTGACCTTCACAGATGATTTGAGCAGATATGGGTATATCTACTTGATGAAACATAAGTCTGAAATGTTTGAAAAGTTTAAAGAATTTCAGAGTGAAGTGGAAAATCATCGTGACAAGAAAATAAAGTTTCTACGATTTGATCGCGGAGACGAATATTTGAGTTACGAGTTTGGTCTTCAGTTAAAACAATGTGAAATAGTTTCACTACTCACGCCACCTGGAACACCACAGCATAATGGTGCGTCCGAACGTCATAACCGTAATTTATTGGATATAGTACAATCTATGATGTTTCTTACCGATTTACCAATATTGTTTTGGGGTTATGCATTAGAGACAGCTGCATTCACGTTAAATAGGGCACCATCTAAATCCGTTGAGACGACACTATATGAACTGTGGTTTAGCAAGAAACCAAAGTTGTCGTTTCTTAAAGATTGGGGTTGCGATGCTTATATGAAAAGTTTCAGCATGATAAGCTCAAACCCAAATCGGAGAAGTGCGTCTTCATAGGATACCCAAAGAGACTATTGGGTACACCTTCTATCACAGATCCGAAGGCAAGACATTTGTTGCCAAGAATGGATCCTTTTAGAGAAGGAGTTTCTCTCAAAAGAAGTGAGTGGGAGGAAAGTAGAACTTGATAAGGTAACTATACCCGCTCCCTTATGGGAAAGTAGTTCATCACAGAAATCTGTTCCTGTGACTACTACACCAATTAGTGAGGAAGCTAATGATGATGATCATGTAACTTCAGATCGAGTTACTACCGAACCTCGTAGGTAGACCAGAGTGAGATCCGCACCAGAGTGGTACGGTAATCCTGTTCTGGAAGTCATGTTACTAGACCATGATGAAACCTACGAACTATGAGGAAGCGATGATGAGCCCAGATTCCGCGAAATGGCTTGAGGCCATAAAATCTGAGATGGGATCCATGTATGAGAACAAAATATGGACTTTGATGGGTTTGCCCGATGATCGGCAAGCCATAGAAAATAAATGGATCTTCATGAGGAAGACGGACGTTGATAGTAGTGTTACTATCTACAAAGCTAGAATTGTCGCAAAAAGGTTTTCGACAAGTTCAAGGTGTTGACTACGATGAGAGTTTCTCACTCGTATCTATGCTTAAGTCTGTCCAAATCATGTTAGCAATTGCCGCATTTTATGAAATCTGGCAAATGGATAACAAAACTACAATCCTTAATGGATTTATTAAAGAAGAGTTGTATATGATGCAACCAGAAGGTTTTGTCAGTCCTAAAGGTGTTAACAAAATATGCAAGCTCCAGCGATCCATCTATGGACTGGTGCAAGCATCTCGGAGTTGGAATATACGCTTTGATAAGTTGATCAAAGCATATAGTTTTATACAGACTTGCGGTGAAGCCTGTATTTACAAGAAAGTGAGTGGGAGCACTACAACATTTCTGATAAGTATATGTGAATGACATATTGTTGATAAAAAATAATGTAGAATTATTCTGCAAAGCAATAAGGAGTGTTTGAAAGGAGTTTTTCCAAAGGAAGACCTCGGTGAAGCTGCTTACATATTGAGCATCAATATCTATAGAGATAGATCAAGACGCTTGATAAGTTTTTTCAATGAGTACATACCTTGACAAGATTTTGAATTAGTTCAAAATGGAACAGTCAAAGAAAGAGTTCTTGCTTGTGTTACAAGGTGTGAAATTGAGTAAGACTCAAAGCCCGACCACGGCAGAAGATAGAAAGAGAATGAAAGTCATTCCCTATGCTGTGGCCATAGGTTCTATAAAGTATGCCATGCTGTGTACCAGATCTATTGTATACCCTACACTGATTTTGGCGAGGGAGTACAATAGTGATCTAGGAGTAGATCAATGGACAGCGGTCAAAATTATCCTTACTAGAATAAGGATATGTTTCTCGATTACGGAAGTGACAAAAGGTTCGTCGTAAAGGGTTACGTCGATGCAAGTTTTGACACTAATCTAGATGACTCTAAGTCTCAGTCTAGATACATATTGAAAGTGGGAGCAATTAGCTAGAGTAGCTCCAAGCAGAGTATTGTTGACATAGAAATTTGCAAAATACATACGGATCTGAATGTGGCAGACCCGTTGACTAAGATCTCTCACAAGCAAAACATGATCACACCTTAGTACTCTTTGGGTGTTAATCACATAGCGATGTGAACTAGATTACTGAAACTAGTAAACCCTTTGGGTGTTGGTCACATAGCGATGTGAACTATGGGTGTTAATCACATGATGATGTGAACTATCGATGTTAATCACATGGTGATGTGATCTAGATTATTGACTCTAGTGCAAGTGGGAGACTGAAGGAAATATGCCCTAGAGGCAATAATAAAGTTATTATTTATTTCCTTATTTCATGATAAATGTTTATTATTCATACTATAATTGTATTAACCGGAAACATAATACATGCGTGAATACATAGACAAACAGAGTGTCACTAGTATGCCTCTACTTGACTAGCTCGTCAATCAAAGATGGTTATGTTTCCTAACCATAGACAAATAGTTGTTATTTGATTAACGAGGTCACATCATTAGTTGAATGGTCTGATTGACATGACCCATTTCATTAGCTTAGCACACGACCGTTTAGTATGTTGCTATTGCTTTCTTCATGACTTATACATGTTCCTTTGACTATGAGATTATGCAACTCCCGTTTGCCGGAGGAACACTTTGGGTGCTACCAAATGTCACAACGTAACTGGTGATTATAAAGGAGTACTACAGGTGTCTCCAAAGGTAGATGTTGGGTTGGCATATTTCAAGATTAGGATTTGTCACTCCGATTGTCGGAGAGGTATCTCTGGGCCCTCTCGGTAATGCACATCACATAAGCCTTGCAAGCACTGCAACTAATATGTTAGTTGTGAGATGATGTATTAAGGAACGAGTAAAGAGACTTGCCGGTAACGAGATTTAACTAGGTATTGGATACCGACGATCGAATCTCGGGTAACTAACATACCGATGACAAAGGGAACAAACGTATGTTGTTATGCGGTCTGACCGATAAAGATCTTCATAGAATATGTAGGAGCCAATATGGGCATCCAGGTCCCGCTATTGGTTATTGACCGGAGACGTGTCTCGGTCATGTCTACATTGTTCTCGAACCGTAGGGTCCGCACGCTTAAGGTTTCGATGACGGTTATATTATGAGTTTTTGTATTTTGATGTACCGAAGGAGTTCGGAGTCCCGGATGCGATCACGGACATGACGAAGAGTCTTGAAATGGTCGAGACATAAAGATTGATATATTGGATGACTATATTCGGACACCGGAATGGTTCCGGAAAGTATCGGATGAAAACGGAGTACCAGGGGGGTTACCGGAACCCCCCGGGGGGTTAATGGGCCTCATGGGCCGAAAGTGGAAGAGAGGAGGGGCGGCCAGGGCAGGCCGCGCGCCCCCTCCCCCTCTAGTACGAATTGGACAAGGAGGGGGGGGCGGCGCCCCCCTTTTCCTACTCCCCCTCCACTTCTCCTAATCCAACAAGGAAGAGGGAGGGAGTCCTACTCCCGGTAGGAGTAGGACTCCTCCTGGCGCGCCTCCTCCTGGCCGGCCGCCCCCTCCCCCTTGATCCTTTATATACGGGGGCAGGGGGCACCTCTAGACACACAAGTTGATCCTTGAGATCGTTCCTTAGCCGTGTGCGGTGCCCGCCTCCACCATATTCCACCTCGTTCGTATTGTTGCAGCGCTTAGGCGAAGCCCTGCGATAGTAGAACATCAAGATCGTCACCACGCCGTCGTGCTGACGGAACTCTCTCTCCCCGGAGATTTGCTGGATCGGAGCCCGAGGAGCGTCACCGAACTGTACGTGTGTCAAGAACTCGGAGGCACCGGAGTAACGGTGCTGGGATCGGTCGGATCGCGAGGAGAAGGTACGACTACTTCCTCTACGTTGTGATCGCTTCCGCTTCGGTCTACGAAGGTACGTAGACAACACTCTCCCCTCTCGTTGCTATGCATCACCATGATCTTGCGTGTGCATAGGAATTTTTTTGAAATTACTACGTTCCCCAACAATTTTTTCCATTGTTTGTCATGGTTTATTGTTGTCTGTAATACCTACCACTTGTAGATTTATCTTCCGTATGAATCCATCGGTCGATACATCTTGTACGTCATCGACAAAGAGGCATGTCATGTATCTATTCTAGATCCTATTCGTACAACACAAACGACGGAGATGAAAATTTTGAGGCACTTAGTGAAATTAAAAAGTTTTGCGAGGGAATTCAAAGAAGCACTCGAAATAAAGCAACCAGGATGGCATTCTGACGTGTATTTCCTAATGGTATTCCAACGAGCATAGACGGGTAATAAATTTATCATACAAACATTTATTTTTATTATCACCATATTTAATACAATAACAATTTAGTAAATTACAGGGATTTGTCAGGTTTTTATGTCTTTCATTGTATGCTCTGGTGGGACGGTAAAGACCTTGTGCAACCGGTTTGTGCGGTGAGTATTGAGTTACACATGTTTTTAAATATTCCATGTGAAGTATCCGTCCTAACTACATATATTGCTTTTGCAGGATGGTTATGAGTTGAGGAAGCGGTTTTTATTATACTTGCTCAAACATCGTGCGAATGAAGCTAAAGACAACTTGCCTGATATTGTGCGAGAATTTCTTAAGCGCATCAAGTAGATCTCAATATTCTGTAATATATTTATATTTGGATCATTACTTTTATACGTATACGTTCTCAATTTGATATCTTGTTATGAGTTTAAATTACAAGTGAATTGGACTTCAATTGTTATGCAATTGTGATCATGTTATATTGTCTCGAACCGCGATATTTAGCATGCATTATCTTTATGTGACTTCAACAAACTATTTCAGAAGCCCGTGGCAACGCACGGGCAGTCTACTAGTGTGCGTGTAATTGCTTGCGAATAGGATTCGGGGTAGGGAGCGCCGATTCGTCTGCTGCTGGATAGATGGATTTTTCTTTCGGGAAAGTTAATTGCCGGCATGCTGGATAGATGGATTTTTATTTCGGGAAAGTTAAATTCCTGCCGGCAGGAATTTAGGGACAGGTACGAGCGATCCGCACCTTTCTCATCGCATGGTGGCAACGCTCGAAGACTGTTTTTGGGCTGCCTTATTTTAATCTCGGGAAAAAAGCAGTGGTCCTCTGAACGTCCTCCTGCACATTCCGTGGTCCTTTCACATGCAGTGCACATATGCAACCGGCTTCTTTGCCATGATTAAGGCTGCACACCCCGTGGTCCTTTCCACATGCAGTGCACACATGCAACCGGCTTCTCTGCCATGATTAAGGCTGCACACCCCGTGGTCCTTTCCACATGCAGTGCACACATGCAAGTGGCTTCTCTTCCATGACTAAGAATGTGCTACAATACATACCTTTAGGCTACGCATCCATCATCAGATGGCTTGGGCACAGTACGAGTGCTGCAGTGCATCCTGCCATGCCTTCTGAATTTTTCACTGTAGAGTTTTCACTGTAGAATATACTATAGCATCATGCACATGCAGCAATTTTTTTTAACTCTACTAGAAAAAAAAATACTATTTGCATGGGCATGGTGTGGGGCAACACACACTAGCACCTCTTATAACCAACTCATCTTTTGTTGGTTGTTGTCAGTTTGGACAAGACACATCAATTTGAGTGGCTAAGTTTACTATATATACTTATGATAATCGACAAGCTAAAATCCGGACCTCCTCATTTTTGCAACAGATCTGAACAATCTCATCGTCGTCGGGTCGAGAAAAATAAAGGTGCAAGAAGGAGGATAAAGACACGACCTCCTGGAATGAGGTGCATGGAGCTAGCTAGCTCACCCACCATTAGTTGTCCTTAATAGTGTTCAGATCTTTCTTATACCACCATCTTGCTAACTTTGACACTGAGGTGGGGGAGTTAATGAAACGAAGCCTGATAACCTATGTGTAAATAACATGGTAATAAACGCACCGTAGACCTGATAACTTATGTATAAACACCGTGATAACTATTATCAGAATTTCTTTTTGTTAAAAAACCTTATATCTTTTCTGTAGATAACTTGGTAATATACGCACAACCAAGCTGGTAACTGACGTACAAACATCAAGGCAACTTTTTTGACCCGGGGAAAAAGTTTTTCAAAAATATATCACCGGTATTTTCTATGTAAATAGCATGTAATACATGCAAAACAAAGTTGATAACCCACGTACAAACACCGTGATTATTTTTGACCTGATTTTTTTGTTGAATCATCCCCTAATAATGTTTTGTGAATAACATGGTCATTAACGCATCGCGGACCTGATAAATTACATACAAACACCCTGATAACTCACACATCATAGACATGATAATTTATGTACCCTGGTCCTGATAACTTTGGCGGGAGGGGGGGTGATAAGTATCCCCCAGTAACTTCCGTGTGAATAGTATGGTAACTCGCACATCGGAGACCCGATCACTTATGCACCCCTGTCCTGGTACTTTTTCGCGAGGGAGGGGTGATGAAATATACCCCCGATAACTTTTTATGTGAATAGCACGGTAAATCACACATCGTAGACCTGATAACTAATGTACCACAATCTTGGTAAATTTGATGACCAGGTGGGGGAGGGTGGTTGATGAAATATACCCTTGGTAACTTTTTGTGTGAATAACATCATAACTTACACATCGCAGACCTAATAACTTATGTGCCCCAGTATTGATAACTTTGGCGACGGTGATGAGGGGTGGGGGAGGGTTGTTGATGAAATATACCTCCGGTAACTTTTTTGTCAATAGAATGGTAACTCACACATTATAGACCTGATAACTTAGGTATAAACAATGAGGTAACGTTAGACCCGAATAAAAATTTATTGAAACATACCCCGGTTACTTCTGTCCAAATAGCACGGTAATGTATGCATCCGGAGCCGATAATTATAACTTAGGTATAAATACCACGGTAAATTTGACCCGGGGGAAAGAAGTCGTTGAAACACATCTCCGGTCACTTCTTATAAATAATATGTTAATATACCATATAACATAACTGATAACTTTGCGGTAACCTTTGATCAAAAAAGTGATCAAAACATGTCAACATGAGATCTAGTTTCGAAATTCTCACCGTGATGGATTTTTTTATGTGAAAACCATTTTTCAATCAAAAACGACAGTTTGAGCTATAAAACATTTTACATTTTCAAAATAGCGATAATTTATAATGACATCAGGTTTCCTATACTCTACTACATTTGCATGTGGAGAGAATGTTGGAGGAGTTATTTTTATGCCCCGGTAATTTCCATGTAAACAGGATGGTAACTGACGTACCACACAGGTAATAACTTATTTAGCCTAGGTCTGATAACTTTTGACCCAAAAAAAAGTCATCTAAACATACCAACACGGGATCTAATTCCGGAGGTCTCGTCGCGATGAATCGTTTATGTGAAAACGGTTTTTCAATCGGACCAACGGTTTGAACTACAAAATATTTTGAAGTTTCGTTTCTAATGGAATCTTTACTGACATCGTCTTTTCTTCTTATCTACGTGCGCTCCATGCAAACAAAAGAATATGTGCATGCAAAATTGCAGCGCAACACTACATGCGAGATTGCACCGAGATGTGGAATCAGAGAAGTATACACGCAATCGTCTGCACCTGTCGCTAACATCAAGTCGACTAGACGTTAGTCGCGTCCTTTTGGCTAATGTAACTGTATCAGCGATCAATGTGTGCCTCATTCGTGTGCACGATCCAAGAAAGAGTAACGAGCTGGGCTAGTCTAGTTTCTTTGGCAAAAATAATGGGCATTCATCTGAATACCCTTGAATTGAGGTGGCCCCCCGGGCTAGGACCGATGCATAAAGGCAAGAAATAAGCGGTGGACTACATTAGGGGTTCAGACGGTCAGATACAGAAACTGTAAAAATATTTGCTTTCCGCGGCGTAGGCCACAACGAAATTTTGGGAGCTGCATTCATAATCTGTCACTCTTCTGCATGCAGCATAACATGCTTATGTGAAAATGAATATGAGGATCACGCCCACGAACAAACGTGGTTGTTTCACATTCATTCACTTTGTAACAAAAATACACAAAACATCACTACCATAACTAGTAGCTCCTAGCTAGGTTAATTAAACTAAAAAGGTGTAAAGCCAAAACATATATTGAAATCATAACTAAAAATGCAAATGTCATACAAAGAGCAGTACGCCATATCTGAAGGACAAATTTGAAAACACTTACATGCAAGCGGGCTAGTTTTCGCATAATAATCTTTTTTCGATAAAGGACACTTTTATTAATTCAAAATGTAGCATCAAGTAGATACAAAGCATAACAAGTGACATCCGACCTCAGCATACCTAAGATGTACACAGCCTTAAACGAACAGTCTAACAAAGTAAATGTAAAAAAAAAAAGTTGGAAACAGTAAAGCCATATGAGTCCGAAGCTATGCCAATGTTGACAGAGGAGGTGGACCGATCCGGAGATTATGTTGCCATCCATGTTGGGTGAAAACCTCCCTGGCCATCCACTCCAACCGCATACACAACACCTTGAATAGTGATTGATGCTCAGTTCGCTATAGCGTAGACCACATACGAAACCAGTGTGTACAACGGTAAATAACTTGCATAGGAGAAGAGGTTTTACCATTAAAAACACACTCATTTCTACATAGCCAAAGCGACCATAATAAGACTGACACTCCCACCCGTATTAGCATACTAAAAGTATTTCGTATACCGTCAAGCTAATGACCATATATATTGGCAACACTTGTGGGAGAATACAAATTGGTTGGTATTTGGATGACTGAGCATATAGAATGCACAAACTGACATTGAAAGAAGAGGTATTTAATTGTCTGGTCATGAGTACGAAATCTACACTTCTTACTTCCTTACCAGTTACACCACAACTAATCTAGAATTTGCATAATAATGCAAGACACTGTATTCCACTTACATGAAGGGCAAATATACGCGAAAATTCATTTCTGCATCCGAGCTCATCTGCACCCGCGCTGACAATAAAAATAATAAAAACTAGAAAAATTCAAAAAATTCTATTTTTTTGTGTGTGTGGTAGAAAATTTGATGCGTCTGGTCTGCTTCAATTTTCAAATTATTTGGAAACCTGAGAAGCTCTCTGCAAAAAAGACAAATTAATGGTCTATAAAAATGTTTACTGTTCATGTATTGTTTTCTGTCCAATTTGTTTTTTTTTTGCCGAGAGCTGCTCCGATGTCCAAATGACTTGAATTTTGAAGCGGGCCTCACGCATCAAATTTTCTACCGCACAATTTTTTTTGGATTTTTTTGAATTTTTTCTAACCGGGTGCAGATAAGCATGTCTACCAAAATGCCCTACTCAAATATCCGGCCAATTTGTCGATAAAAGAAGACATTTTTTTAGCATCAGTACAGACACAAGCGCTCATATACACGCACGTACACTCACCCCTATAAACGCACACACGCACACCCTACCCCTATGAGCACCTCCGTGAGACTGAGACGGCATATTATTTTGAGATTTACGAAGTCACCGTAGGCGCCTCGTCGTCGACGGGAACGTCTAATGCGAGCACCAGGATTTGAACCCTGGTGGGTTGGGGATACCATTGTCCACCTAACCATCTCAACCACAGGTTGGTTCGCGATAAAAGAAGACACTGGAAGGTGCTCTACAATGTTGTCTGAAGACGTCACGTGCATCTGGGTCCTGGACGAGCAGCTCCGGCTTGGGTCTTGACCTATTCAGTTTGATTGCCTTCTCCATGTTGGCCACACGAAGAATCACGTTGCAGCGCCTGAACAACTTGCCACCTCACGTACCGGTGAAGAACTTGCCTGGTGCAGCGCCTGCTTGGAGCCATCGAGCCCGGCGACCGCCGAGCGGAGCTTGGCCCTTTCCAAACCGCGCTCGTCGTCTTCGTCCAGCCGCCGCTGCCACCGCCGTCCTATTTCCTGGTCTCCACCGCCATGCCCTCGCCATCCTCCCGCCGCAAGAAGACCGCTATTCCGGCAGCGATGTGGGGCGCCTCCTCCAATCTGGTTCGCCGAGGGAGCAGAAGAATGGCTGCAGCCTCCGCGTCCAGAAGCTGCAAGGAGCCCAGCAGCTCCAGCAGCACCACCACCACCACCACAACCAGCCCGTCTCACTCCGGAACCTACTATGGACTTCTCCGACGATGAAAATCTCGGCCACGAGAAGAATAATCTCCACCTCGTCGTCGGCCTCGACGAGGGATCACGGGCCCAAGGAGGGCATGGCCTCTCTTCTGCCTTCTGCAAACCCACCACGATCTGCGCCCTCTCTGCTGGTGGAATCTCGCCGGAATTTGGATACGAGATCGCACGAGTGGCAGCAAATAGGAAGGACGTGGTGTCACGCCATACGAGTCCGACCATCTGTTTTTATCGTTGTGTATTGCATCGTTGTGTATTGCGGATGTGAAAATCAGGACGGTTTGGATGCACCTGCATATAGTTCCTGAAGGTAGACTCTGCTTCTGCTTCATCCTTCACTTCTTCGGTGCCGCCGATGATTACACGGATCCACTTGAGGCTCAACAGGTGCTCCAAGCCAACTGGTGTAGCGCCGCCCCACTTACTCTTCCCGAACTCTAGATCAAGCCGACTTAGTTTGGGGATAGCCCCTGCCCCAAAGGCCAGGTACGCAGTAACATCATACTTTGAATTACATTCAAAGTGCTCCAGAACCGGAAATGATCCCGCGGAGAAAGTGACACAGCTGTCTTCAGGGATACTCCACATCCCTAAACTGAGGTGGACGAGCGGGGCAGCTCCCCAAGAGCGTAAAACTCATCGTCGGTGCATGTGTCAACATACAGCTCTAGCCGGTAGAGGCATTGGAGGCCACAAATCCATTTGGGAACTCTAGGCATCCTACAATCACTCAGTTTAAGGACCTTGATAT
This sequence comes from Aegilops umbellulata, assembly GCA_032464435.1. Taxonomy (NCBI): domain Eukaryota; kingdom Viridiplantae; phylum Streptophyta; class Magnoliopsida; order Poales; family Poaceae; genus Aegilops; species Aegilops umbellulata. Next base: position 530,440,674 of record CP136059.1, read on the forward strand.
GACGAAAAGGTCTTGATACTGAGCCCAACATGTCACTCGTATAAGAGGAACATCCCTTGATGTTGAGATATCTGAGGTCATGCAACAGCGCAATAGAACCTCCAACAGCTCGTCCTTGTTCAGAAGGGCCGTCCCAGGATAACAGAACAAGAATCAGGCTCCTTAGATTGGTCAACTCACCGAGTCCCTCAATATCCTCCAATGAGCTACACATCAGGTGAAACCCATGCAAAGTGTGCAATGACTTCATGTTCCTGATCCCTTTAGGCAACTTGATCCGATGTGAAACCATCAAGTGGGATAAGCGGGGCAAGTGCACTATGTCTGATGGGATTTCTGGCCCTAGATAGCAAGCTAAATCAAGAGTCTCCAAATGCACAAGCCCTTGCATTTTAGTAGGGAGTTTGATTTCTCCTTTATATGAAACTTTTAAATACCTCAGTTGGAACAATTGGCTAATATCAGTGAGATCAATTACTTTGTCGCCCCAACTATTGAAGAGAAGCACCCTGAGATACTTAAAATGCAAAAGAGGGGGCATATAGTTGCATTTCCCGAAAAGTGTAAGTGATCGAACTTTTGATAGGCTACATGGAATGCTCCCCGATGCTATGTCATTTGTTGCAGCACCGTTAATGAAGTTCATGGATATACGACAGACCTTATATTTTCAGCCATGATCTCTTGCCATGTCTTCATAATTGCATTCAACTCTTAGAAAATTATGCTCATTACACTTGCTTAATATCAAATCGAGCATCATATCATGTACTCTGCATGATAACAACTCGCCGTCCTCCATACGTCCAGGCTGAATCAAGCTTCTATTGACAAGGTCATTAAAATAGCTCTTGGCAACAACCTCCACATCTTGCCCATGCAAATTACTGACAAATCCTTCAGCCAACCATTGTCGAACCAAATCATCCCTCTTGATCTCGCTATCTTCAGGATATATACCAAGGTGCAACAAACATGCTCGGAGATGAAGAGGAAGGTGGATGTAGCTAAGGTTTAATATACTCTTAACCCCTTCCAATGTGGGATTTGCCGCAAGCTGGGCTCCAAGAGAATTCCTAATGCTCTCCCATTCATCCCTTAACCTTTCAGGACGACTAGCTAATAGGCTAGCTATAGTAATGATTGCAAGTGGGAGTCCACCACACTTCTTCAAAATTTTAGCTGAGATTTCTTCAAATTGGGATGGATGATCATCTTCAGATCCATATACTCTCCGAGAAAATAACCTTTTTGAGTCTTGCTCGTCGAGGGGCTTCATTCTATAAATGCACCCAGGGCGACTACGACATGCTCCAAAAGCCACATCTTCCACTCATGTGGTCACTATTACTCCACTTCCATTACCATTTTCTGGAAAGGCGCGGCTGATAGTATTCCATGTTGATTGGTCCCACAAATCATCAAGTACAATAAGGTACCTATAAATAGTTCCACATGTTATATAACATACGATTGGATATGATTATAAGTTGCATATGAAAGCTTCAAAATATTCTATCTAACATGAACAATTAAAACAAAGCAAATTCAATTTATGAAAATCCACTATTCAGACAGGAATTGGACCCGACCTTATACTCTCGCCCGACCCGCTCCCGCGAGTGGGGGGGGGGGGGGTGATTCCCTCGACCGGCCGCCGCCGGCCCCCTCTCCCCTCGATCTCCTCCCCCCGCCGCCGGGAAAAGCCCGGCCGGCGTCGGCGTCGGCGGGCCATCTCACCCTTCACGCGGGGCGGGCTGGCGTAGGGCAGTCTCCTCGCGTGCTTGCGCGGCGCTGGGCAGGGCGCGGCGGCGCGGCGTTCACGGCCGTCCCGGCGACGGCGGGGGCTATTGGCGTCGCTTGGTGGGCTGCTGGGGTGGTGGTATGCCTCGTCGCGGCCGCGACGGCGTGATCCGGCTGGCCCTGGCCGGATCCTGCTCATGGCGGGCGGTGGCACGGTGGATGTGCCTGTTGGAGTCGGGGACGGCGGCTGGCTAGGCGTAGCTCGGCCAGATCTGACCTCCTGCGGGGCGGGCTGTGGTCGGCGCGGGACAAGGAGGGCGGTAGTGGTGCGAGCCAGGGGTCGGGGACGGTGGCAAGTGGCCCGGCCAGATCTGACCTCTCGGCGGCGCGGGCCGCGTTCGGCAAGGGCTGCGGGCGGCTGTCCCGACCGGGGCCATCTCGGGTGGTCGGGGTGGCGGCGCAGTGGCGGTGGTTGCGTATCTGCCCGCGGCAGCGGCCGGCTTCTCCGGTGTCGGCTCGTCTGCGGTCGGAACGTCTCGACCTTCGCCCCATCTCCTCGTCATCTGGGCGCTACTCCCATCAAAGGGCTGGTCCTCACCCAGCTGCGGTCCACCACTCGTCTCACGCCCGGTGCTGCAGGACCGAGCTCGTCTCGCGCACGGTGCAGCGGGATCGAGCTCGTCTCGCGCACGATGCAGTAGGACTGACCTCGTCCCCCTCTCGGTCCTGCAGGACCGCGCTCGTCTCGCGCTCGGGGCAGCAGGACGGGTCGGTGAATGCCAGTTCTGGCCGGCCTATCGGGTCTCGACGCTGGTGGTCGCCCAGGGGTGCGAAAGGGGGGGACCTTTTCGCTCGTCTCTTTCGTTGGGGTGGAGGCGGGTCTCGTGTGAGGTGGTGTCAAGGTCTTGGATGCCGGGGCGGCGGCCCTGGTGGTTGTAGCACGGTGCTTTTGGACAGAGCCCGTGCTATGGCGCTGCCCGGTCACCATGGTCGTGTGGACGGCGTGGTTGTCGGGATGTGGCGTTCGGTGGTCGTGAGTGGTGGCCGAGGTGAAAACCTGTTCTATCTTCGGACGGACCGGCGGCGGTGAAGATCGTTCCCTTCTTGAAGGCGTCGTCGCGGCTCTCATTGCCCGTCATGCGGCTCCAAGGGAAACTCTGATCCTTGGATCGGGCGGTGGCGGCGCTCCGGTGTCGTACCCTTCCTGAAGGCGCCGCCTTGGAGTCCATGTTTCGTCATATGTAACTTCATCTCTTCGTTGCAGTATTGGTAGGAGTGGTGTTGTTGCGCTCAGCGCCTATGTATCTTGTCTTGAGTGTGTGCGTGTGTTGCGGTGTCGTGTGTTTGTACTGGATGCTTGTGGGTCGGTGCTTTATTGGGGCGAAAGCCTTTTTCGGTAAATTAGCAAGCTCATATAACATTTCAAGACCGAATGACACCAAAAGATTGCATGGTGTGTTAAAACTCAACAAAAAAATGCTTAGCCGCCTGCAACACGATCATCGCCTCCGCCATTACCCGCTGAGCCGCCGCCCATCACACCACCACCACCATCCTCTTCGACGCCACCAACCTGCTTTGCCGCATCATCTGCTGCGGCTCCGACCGAGGGACTTCCTGCAATGGCTACCTTCCCCCTTGATCCCACGCCTTTCGTGCCTCCGGGGTTCGAGATCATTGATGGTGGACAGCGGCGTCTGCCACGCACCTTCTATTCTCCTGCAGTTGCTCCGGATCGTCAGCATGAGGAATACGCCATTGCCATCGTCGAGCCTGCCCCTCTGCCTGAAGAAGTTGGGCTCTTCAGAAACATGGTTAGTGATTTTGTTGTTAACAACCTTGGTCGTGCTGTTCTTGATGCTAAACCGTGGATCCAAGGAGTGGGTCTTCTCCGCTTTCGCAGTCCTCTTGCTAGGCAGGCTCTAGTTTATCACCCCCCATTTGAGCTAGATAATAACAGATTTGTGAGATTTGTGCCGCATGATGAAGGAATCAATTTCAGAGCTGTTCAGGGTTTTCGTAGGGGTTGGGTTATGATTGTTGGGATACCTCTGGACTATCGGCGCACTCAATACATTGCCGATGCAATCAGTACCTTTGGCCGTTTCCACCACTGGCATCAGGACGATCCGTTACTTGTTCGTACTCTGGGGTACGTCTCTTTCCCGGCAACGACATTGGTGCCGCGGGATGTGGTCTATCGGGAGTTTGCAGATTTTGGTGGTTCTCGGATTTCATGGTCTGCTCCAATCTACATCTTCTCTGCTGACTTTGCTGACATCTTGCCACCTGACGAGGACCCGATGCCCTTTGATGGCAATCCTCATCCTCTCCCTGGGCATCTGCAGTTCCATAATCACAACTGGGTTATGCCTGAATTTCCTGAGATTGGTTGGGATGAGTTGCCTCCACCTCCGCAGGAGCATGAGCCTCAAATTCATGCGGATCCACAGGACCTTAATGCACCACATGAGGTAATTGAGGAAAATCAAGTGGATGGGAACCTGTCTCAGGAATCTATTGTTCTGGAAGTATCAAATGATTCTGTTAATGATCTGCAGCCCGAAGAGCAATTTGCGGTTCTGCAGCATCCGGTTCCGCCCCCTCTCAATGTTGGGCGAGTTCTAACTGTCTTTGGTCCTGTGATCCCGCCTGAGATGCAGTGGCAGCGTTCTTTCTGCAAGTTTAAGCCAGCCATCTTTTCTGCTGAAATTCCAAAGTGTGTGTTCAAGACTAACCTGTGCTCTCTGCTTCTGTCCAAGAGCTCTTGGGAGGTTTGCTTCAATGGGAATGATGTCAACTTGTCTTTGCTGCCGGCACCTGGACCAACTCCACGCTATCCTCGTCAAATAGCTCCAGTCAAAAGGCCTGTTGCTCGTGCTTTGTGTTTTGATGGCTTTGATGATCTCTCTGAGCCTGTCAGTGAATCCTTTCAGTTCTCTGCAATGCCAGAGGTCAGAAACAAATGTGGTCGTAAGCCCAAGACTGTTAAGGCCACTAAGGTTGTGGTGGACTCTGAGGTACGCCGCAGTGCACGCTTAAGTGCACTCCGGGATGGTTATTATAAATCTTCAAGCAGAGGCCCCAAGCAAGGCATCAACCAGCTCTCTTTCAAGAAGCGCCGAACTAGCTCAGCACAGCCAGAGGAAGAGCTGTCAGTACCCCCACCAACGCCAATTTCTGATCTTCAGCGCATTGGAGCTCGTCTGCGAATTGCACCTGAGAAGATCTCCAAGGACAAGCTTGAGGCTGGTCCTGCTACACCCAACAGCAGCAAGGGTTCCGATGTCTAGTTTCATTGGATGGCTCAATGGTTCCTGGCGGACCTTTTCAAACGTCATTTATCTGTTCTTCAGTTCCCTGTTTAGGTTATCTGCTCCCTGTTTTGTGGATCGGTGTATGTCATTGCATGATCTACTGTTATCTATGCTTTTTATTTTGGTTTGTAATGAATCAGACAAGGTTTAAAGATTGGAAGGTGTTATGTTGGAATGTGCGTGGTCTTAATTCTGAAGCGCGGCAATTAGCAGTTAAGCAGAAAATTGACGAAAGTGGTTGTTCGGTCATCTGTCTGCAAGAAACGAAATGCATGCATATTGATCACAGGTTCATTAGGAAGTTTTGTCCACGGCGATTTGATAATTTTTCTTATGTACCTTCGGTTGGTGCTTCCGCTGGCATGATCGTTATTTGGAATTCATCTTTCTTTCAAGGAAAGTTAATTGAGGCAAGGCATTTTGGCATCATTATTGAATTCCAATCGACGCACACTTCTGAAATCTGGACGCTCGTGTCAGTGTATGGTCCGTGTCAGGGCCCTTCCCGGGATGATTTCGTGCAATGGCTTTATAACCTCGATATTAACTGTGATGATAATTGGCTATTGTTGGGAGATTTTAATTTCATGAGATCGTTGGATAACAGAAATCAGCCTGGGGGTAATATCAATGACATTTTTCTGTTTAATGAAGTAATTGGGCATCTGGGTCTCATTGAGTTACCAATTAAAGGTCGACAGTTTACCTGGTCAAACATGCAAACTAATCCATTACTGGAACAGATTGATTGGTTTTTTACTTCAGTGGCATGGACCTTTGACCATCCTAACACGATTGTCCTGCCGCTAGCGCGTACGACTTCTGATCATGTCCCATGCGTCGTCTCGATTGCCACTGTCATTCCAAAAGCTAAGATTTTTCGCTTTGAGAATTATTGGATTGACCTGCCTGGTTTCTTTGACTGTGTGGCCAATGTCTGGACCAAACCTGTGGCAAGACAATCGACGACCCACACGATTTCCGCCAAATTTAAAGCGTTAAGGTATGCCCTCAAGAAATGGCACATGAGTTTGTCGACAATCAAGGCTTTAATTGCTGATTGCAACAAGGTTATCCTTTACTTTGATGGGCTGGAGGAGCTCAGATCTTTATCGCGGCCTGAGTTTAATTTCAGGCGAATTGTGAAGTTGCACTTGGAAGATATTCTTCATTGGCAGTATGTTTATTGGAAGCAGCGTTGTACCATCCGTAACATTAAAGTTGGCGAGGAAAACTCCAAATTTTTTCATGCCATGGCCACGGAAAGGTTTAGGAGAAACACCATCTCGTCTCTGAGGAATTCTGATGGGGATGTGGTTTCGGATCATCAGCAGCTTGCCAGCATGTTTTGGTCGGATTTTAATCAGAGAATGGGTAATGCAAAAGGAATTCGCATGGGTTTTGATTTGGACGCTTTAATTACTAGAGTTGATGGTCTTCAGGACCTATCTCAGCCCTTCTCGGATTCTGAGGTTGATGCTGTCATTAAGAACATGCCTCCTGACCGTGCACCCGGACCTGATGGCTTCTCGGGGCTGTTTTTAAAGAAGTGTTGGCCAATTATAAAGGATGATTTCATGCAACTTGCTAAGGATTTCCATGAGGGGAAGTGTAACTTGGAATGTCTGAACAACTCATTAATTACTCTTATACAAAAGAAATTAAGTCCTGAAGTTGTCGGAGACTTCCGACCAATTTCTTTGACTAACACTTGCCTGAAGTTTCTGACTAAGCTGCTTGCAAATCGTCTTCAAAAAGCGATCCTTCGCTGCATCCACCGCAATCAATATGGCTTTCTTCGGTCTCGTTCATCAATGCAAAGCTTCCAAACGTCCCATTGTCTTACTCAAGCTGGATTTCACGAAAGCCTTTGATACAATTGAACACGATCTAATTCTCAAAATTTTGCACTACAAGGGTTTTGACTCCAGGTGGACTGGGTGGATCAATTCTATTTTATCCACAGGATCTTCTTCTGTTCTTCTAAACGGCGTACCAGGGAAGCACTTTGTTTGCAAAACAGGAGTGCGCCAAGGAGACCCCCTATCTCCGTTACTCTTTGTGATTGCAGTTGACTTGTTGCAGTCTGTTGTTAATGAGATGTGCGCCAGGAGTATCCTTACTCTCCCAATTCCGTCCAACTCAAATGATTACCCAATAGTGCAGTATGACGACGACACACTAATTGTGTTGCCGGCGGTTGATGATCAACTCATTGCCTTGAAGGAGATGCTTGGAACTTTTGCGGAGTCAACTGGCCTGCGAGTCAACTTCACCAAATCTTCACTCATTCCAATAAATATGAGCGATGAAGAAGGAGCAAGAGTGGCTGCTTTGCTGGGGTGCGATGTTGGCACACTGCCATTCACATATCTTGGTTTGCCCATGGGAACTTCAAGGCCCACCATTTACGAGCTGACGCCTCTGGTGGATCGCATTGAGCGCCGTTTGTCTGCATCTTCCTGTTTGCTTAATCAAGGTTGTCGCTTGCAACTTGTTCAGTCCGTGTTGTGCTCCATGCCAATATATTTTTTGTGTACCCTTTCACTTCCAAAGGGAATTATTCAGCAGCTTGAGAGGATCATGCGACAGTGCCTGTGGAGAGGTAATACAGATAACCCACGTCAATCTTTGGCTGCTTGGGATCTTGTCTGTCGTCCTAAGGGTTTTGGTGGTCTGGGTGTTATGGACTTGACCATCCAAAATGAAGCTTTGCTTATTAAACACCTCTTCAAGTTCTTCAACAAAGTGGACGTGCCTTGGGTTTCTCTAATCTGGGATACCTATTACGCATCTTCTTCACCCCAAAGCACCAGGGTCTGTGGTTCCTTTTGGTGGCGTGATATTGTGCGTTTATTCCCAAAGTTCTCCAACCTGGCAGTTCCCCAAGTTCATGCTGGTGATACGGTCCTTTTTTGGCTTGATCGTTGGCAGCTGGGAACTCATGTTGTGCTGTTGCAGGACTATTTCCCAAGGCTCCACTCATTTGCCGTGGACAATGCTTTTTACCATCAAAGAGTTCCTTGTGCGGCCTGACATCTTGGAGAATTTTCATCTACCATTATCGCAAGAGGCTTTTTCTGAGCTCATACAGTTGCAGGCACTTCTGCCTTTGGTCACTTTGAATGGGGAGATCAAGGACTTGTGGAAGTGGCCTTCCAAGTCTGGAGATTATATGGCAAAGATATACTATAACTCTTGTTTCTCTCAGATTGTGGCGGATCCAATTTTCAAGTGGATTTGGAAGAGTTCTTGCACGCTAAAGATAAAGGTTTTTGGTTGGCTCCTGTTAATGGATCGTTTGAACACCAGAGATATGATGCAACGAAGACATTGGATCATCCAGGATGACACCTGTGTGCTTTGCAATCTTGCTCATCATGAGGATCGGGCTCATCTTTTCTTTGCTTGCAACTATAGCCACAGGGTTTGGAACTATCTTGGGATATCTTGGACGCCACAACCAAACCAAACCACATATGATTTGGCTCAAGCAGCTAGGAAGGATTTTGGACACCCTTTCTTCTCGGAGGTGGTTTTCACCGCTACATGGAATATTTGGACACAAAGGAATGGGAAGATATTCAGGAATGAGCAACCTTCATTTCGTGCTTGGAGAAGGAACTTCATTCATGACATTTCTCTTCTGTCTCAGAGGGTTAAATGTAAATATAAGGATAGTTTAATTTCTTGGATAGCTGACCTCTTATAGTTTTCTTTTGTAAGTATTTCTCCTTTCTTGTTTCTACTGTTAGTTGTAACTAAGAATCTATTATTTTATTTAATAAAATACTGTGAGGCTGTTGCCTTGCAGTAAATAGTTTCAAAAAAAAATGCTTAGCAACCAGAAAATATATGTCATTGGAATTTATCTTCTTTACTATTGGGAGATGGGAGTATATTATTATTCTTGTGAGAGGGAGATGAGAATAACCAACTTAAAATTTCTCCCAGATGCTTAAAATTCATGTTAGCATGTACGAGCAGTCGAGCACTATATATATATATGAGAGATGGATTCCATTTTATTCTTTGCCGATAGAAAGGAATTGATTTAGCCATATTTTAACACATTGGAACTGGACATGGAATTTACCATTTCAATTCTTTTGGTAGTCAAACACTACTAATGTCTAGGTTCTACTTTTCATTTTCTTGGCCTAATTCATAGCAGCTAAGAAAGATGAGTAGAATGAAATCTCTTTTTGGCAGTACCAACATTAGTACATTACATACTGATGCATTTTGAAAGATGTTTTTATAATCGAATAAACTAAAAACTAAACTTATGCCTGTACAGTGCAGCAAAAAGCCTCCGTATGGTTAGAACAACCATGTGTGGTTCTCTCATTCTTACAGGCCATGCAAGCAGCAAACATTTAAATGAACACTAATCAAATAAAAAAATTATTCGAATTTAACATAACTTGCACATGCAAAAGCACGACTGACTATTGAAGTAAACAGTACCTCCTATGTGTGAGATGTTTTTCAAGGTCATTTATGATGTCTTGCAGCTCACATGCTGGAGAAGACCTTTCCATTTGAAGGTTTAGTTGTACACAAATACGATAGAGAAGTCCTGTCATAAATCCTGTCATATTAGGCCTTTGGGATACTGGAACAAAAACTGTGCAGTCATACTGTCCTCCGATCTCATCGTACACCTGTTTGGCAAGTGTAGTTTTACCCGGTCCTCCGAATCCCATAATGGACACCACCTTGAGCTTCTTTTCTCCAGTATTATTCAACAAATCGATAAGCTCCTTCCTTGGGCCATCAGTACCCACAAGACCAGCTGCCTCCACATATATCGTCGACATCCGAGGATCAATAGTCGCAGAGCCAGAATTACAATTACATTCATCGATCTTGTACCTAGAAGAAGATGTTCAGTGAGGGAGTCACACTTGTTTGTTTCAGAAAGGATAGATCTCAACGTTTTCTTTTGGATAATAGAAAACTAGAGATTGGTTACAACATATACCATAGATATGATGTCCTTTATACTATTATAATTTTTTGTGTGTGTACACATAACATGTAAATTGTTAACCCTTTTAATAACAAAATAACATATACAATGGGGACTTTGGAATTGCTGGTGAGAACATATTGAAACGTACCTGATGCGCCGATTATTTGCCTCTAGCGCAAGAACCTTGAGCTCCTCCATCCGGTCAGCAATCTTATGGCGTTGTCCCAACATCTTGAAACGTCGAGCAGTCTTCGTGATGAAGCCTAGCTTGGCATGACCGCCTCCGAACTGGCGCATGAAGTCATCGATGCAGTTCTCCATGTCGTAGGACATCTCCCTGACGTGGTCTCTCCAGTCCCTGGAAACCGGATCGAGCTCATCCATGAGCTCCATCTTCTCGAGGGCGGCGTTCATGGCGCTGAGCTCCTTCTCCAGGAAGGACGCTTGCTTCTTCACCCCTTTCAGCTTGCTGTACTCTTCCCCTGCCAGGGCGGCGAGCTTGCCGAGCAGGGGCCTTATCACCCCCATCGTCGCGCTCACTGGCATCTTGACCCGAGCGGTGGCAAGTCGAACGGGCTGCAAGTGATTCAGAGCGACGCTGTGCTGGAGTGGTGTGGTGGCTAAGTCGAATGGGTGAGGCGTAACTGGAGATGTTTTCGGGGCAGGGTGGGTGGCTGCGCCGGATATCTGCGGCCGAAGGAAGAGGGCAATGGCAAGAATTAATTAGTAGCTAGCGTAGTAATAGTGATTTCAGGGTGACGAAACCGAAGACTGATCAAGTCAAACACACTGGTACCGTCTTGTTTTCTCCTCGCTCTATCGGAGTGCACAATGCCTGGATTTGTTCGATCTGTACAGTGCCAGACTGTCTTGGACATTCTTTGTACGGGTGTGTTATCTATGTCGAGGAAAACGATGTACATGCATACAAAATATTATCAGCTAGCATTTAAGGGTTTAATTTGGACGGACGTCACCTGTGCTACTTATCTCCGTCACATTATTTAATCTTTCAATCGATAATGTATGCAGCGATCGATGCATGCATAATTAGTAATCCATGTTACTATTTTTACGGTGTTATTTGTGCTATATGCAGGTGCGTGCGTGCTGGTTCTGCTCATATATACTCAATATTTTTTTATTTATTCCGCATGTTATCTTTGACCTAAGTCAATTGTTGTAAAGTTTGACCAAATTTATCAAAAACAATCTAAACTGCTACAATAAAAACTATCTATGGTATGAAAATACATTGAATGATGACTCTAATGGTATTAACTTGGTATTGTGAATGTTTTTTTATAGGTTAAAGTTCAAAAAATATTGGTGCAAGACAAAGCTATGCGTGAAGTAAATAAAAACGGAGGGAGTACGTGCAAGTCTTGGATCGTTCTACGAATCAAACGATGTAATAAACTCGATTTACCAAGAGCAAAAGCGTATGTTGTATGCCACTCTTCGGTTAATTATCCGAAACAAGCTACATTCTTGTCCGTTCAGTGGCTTGAAAATTGTGGGCAGCGGTGACATCAGATCAACTCGGAACGATCATCACCAGCGCCTAGTTGATTCTCTTGTGAGGGAGAGGTCGATCAACTGCACATGAATGAACCACGCCCGTCTGGACAGAGCAGCATGTCACAGGTACGCCTAACCGCGAGTGCGGTTTGTGTAGGGTGGAATTTGTAACAGTACACGATGCGCCCTGAAGAATTGGCAGCGGCGCAAAGACCATGCCACGGCAAAGAAGGCAGTAGCAGAGCAACTTCAAACCAACAGAGCAAAGCAATGCAGAAGAGGGAGCAACCACAGTGCAAAGCAGAGGAAGGCGTTCTTGAAGGGACAAGACGCTCAACTGGTGCACAATATATGCAGGAAACGCTTGTGTAGAGAATGATTTGGTGCATCGATGATTGATTGATCGTGCACTAGGCACATATATATAGGTACAAGGGGTGCGACCGGTATCTTGTCTCCTAAGATACACGTACATACAGAGGGGGACAGATACTACAGGTACTGCATATAAAACCCGGACCTACGTACATGTACACATGTTCAACACCCCCCCCCCCCCCGCGCAGTCAAAGCGTCGCCGGTGACGCAAAGACTGGACCGAAACCCCTCAAACGTCGAGGTGGGAAGTCCCTTCGTCATCACATCGGCGAACTGTTGATCGGTGAGCACATGTAGAACACGAACACGACCAAGTGCGACGTGCTCCCGGACGAAGTGGATGTCGGGCTCGATGTGCTTGGTCCGTCGGTGATGGACAGGGTTGGCAGCGAGGTACACCGCAGAGACGTTATCACAGTAGACAAGCGTCGCTTTGGTGACCTCACATAGCAACTCTTGGAGTAGCTGTCGTAGCCAGGAACACTCCGCGACGGCGTTGGCCACGGCCCGATACTCGGCCTCGGCGCTCGATCGTGAGACCGTGGGTTGTCGTTTAGACGACCACGAAATCAGAGAGGGCCCTTGGTAAACGCAGTAGCCTGAGGTGGAGCGTCGAGTGTCGGGACACCAGCCCAGTCGGCGTCGGAGTAGGCGACAAGGCTGGTGTCTGGCGAGGCCGTCAGGGTGAGACCCATGGCTGTGGTGCCACGTATGTACCGAAGTATACGTTTCACGAGAGCCCAATGGGTGTCACGAGGAGCGTGCATGTGAAGACACACCTGCTGGACAGCATACTGGATGTCCGGACGCGTCAGTGTGAGGTACTGAAGCGCACCGACGATGAAGCGGTAGAAGGGAGCGTCGGACGCCGGAGAGCCCTCAAAGGCAGACACCTTAGCCTTTGTATCGATAGGCATGGGAGCAGGCTTGCAATTAAGCATACCCGCTCGCTCCAGAAGCTCGTAGGCGTACTTCTGCTGATGCAGGAAGAAGCCAGTAGCCCAGCGCACAACCTCGATCCCGAGGAAGTAGTGGAGAGCCCCCAAGTCCTTGAGGGCGAACTCGGCGCCAAGGCGAGCTGTGATCTGCTGAAGAAGCGCTGGCGAGGACGCAGTCAGGATGATGTCGTCGACGTACATTAGGAGGTACGCGGTGGCGTGGCCCTGGTGGTAGACGAACAGGGAGGCATCGGACCGTGTGGACCGGAACCCCTGTTGCTGAAGGAAGGCCGCGATCCGCTGGTACCAGGCACGAGGTGCCTGCTTCAACCCATAGAGAGAACGGGAAAGCAAGCACATGTGATCCAGATAGTCGGCGTCGACGAAACCAGTCGGCTGCTGGCAGAACACCTGCTCGTCGAGATGGCCATGCAAGAAAGCATTAGACACATCGAGCTGGTGAACAGGCCAAGCGCGAGAAACAGCAAGCTGGAGAACAGCGCGAATCGTGCCCGGTTTAACAACCGGGGCAAAGGTGTCGGTGAAGTCCACGCGGGCGCGCTGGCGAAAACTGCGCACCACCCAACGCGCCTTGTAGCGCTCAAGAGAACCGTCGGGGCGAGTCTTATGGCGGAAAACCCACTTGCCAGTGATGACATTGGCACGGGGTGGCCGCGGGACAAGCTGCCACGTACGGTTGCGCTGCAGGGCGTCAAACTCCTCACGCATCGCAGCTAGCCAGTTCGGATCCCGAAGGGCTGCACGAGTGGAGGTGGGGAGCGGTGACGGCGTCGAGGTGGAAGCCGCGCATGCATATTCGTCCGACGAGTAGCGCGTGCTGGGACGCAGAGTCCCAGTCCGAGCCCGAGTGACCACACCGGTGAGAGGTGCAGCCGCGACGACGGGGGCCGCGACGGGAGCCGCGGTGTCGAGAGCCGCGGCGTCGAGGGCGGCGACGGGGGCCGCGGAGGGCGCGGCGTCGGGAGCCGCGGCAGGGGCCGCAGCGCCTGGGGCCGAAGAGGCCGCGGCGTCGGGAGCCGAGGAGGCCGCGGCGTCGGGGGCCACGGCAGGGGCCGCAGAGCTCGGGGTCGCCGGCGCGGGGAGCGCGGGCAAGGCCAGACCCGAGGCGCGGGCGGGCGGTCCGCCAGAGGTGGAGGCAGGAACGAACCGCGCCGCAGGAGACTCCGAAGGTGACGGTACCTGCTGAAACGGGAACACGAGCTCATCAAAGTACACATGCCGCGAAGTGAAAACGCGGTGGGAGACTGGATCATAGCACCGGTAACCTTTGGTGTTGGGAGGATAGCCAAGGAAGATGCAAGGAAGGGACCGAGGCGCGAGTTTGTGAGGAGCGGTGGACGCGGTGCTAGGATAATAGAGACACCCGAAAATACGAAGACCATCATAAGATGGAATGGCACCGAAGAGGAGCTGGTGAGGAGTGTAGTTCCAGCGGGAACGACATGGGCGAATGTTAATGAGGAGACTGGCGGTAGCTAGCGCGTCAGGCCAGAACCTAGCGGGCACATAGGAGTGGAAGAGCAATGTGCGGACACAGTCATTAAGCGTGCGAAGGACGCGCTCGGCGCGACCGTTCTGCTGAGACGTGTAGGGGCAGGTGAGGCGAAAGATGGTGCAGTGAGACGCAAGTAAATTGCGGGCGGCGACGTTGTCAAACTCCTTGCCATTGTCGGTTTGCAAGGCGAGAATGGGACGGCCGAACTGTGTGGTGACATAGGAATAAAAGGCGGTGAGTGTGGCAAGAGCATCGGACTTGCGATGGAGAGGGAATGTCCACACATAATGAGTAAAATCATCCAATATCACGAGATAGTATAAGTAGCCCATGTTGCTAGCAACCGGGGACGTCCAAACATCGCTATGCAATAACTGAAACGGAAAGGTGGAAATGTTTGTAGACTCGCTAAAGGGAAGACGAACGTGCTTGCCAAGACGGCAAGCCTCACAAGTGTGATCGTCGACTTTATTACATGAGAAAGAAAAACTTTGAAGAATCTGACGCATGACGGTGGAGTTGGGATGGCCGAGGCCGGCATGCCAAAGATCGACACTGGCGGCGAAGGCGACGGGGCGACGAGTGGTGGTGGCGCCGGAGGGATGCACTGGATAAAGCTCGTCCAGGCTATCACATCGGTGGAGCATCATCCGTGTACGGGCGTCCTTCACAGAAAAACCGATATCGTCAAATTCAACGGTTATAGGATTCTCACGAGCAAGACGACGACGGAAACAAGATTAGTGACTAAATCAGGAGATACAAGAACATTAGACATATGCACAGGAGTGGAAGTAGAGGGAAAAGACATATGACCGACATGAGTAACGGGGAGGGAGGAACCGTTACCAAGGGTGATACGGGTGGGAGTATGAACGGGAGTGGCAGAGGTGAGGTTACCGGGATGAGCAGTCATGTGAGCAGTGGCGCCCGAGTCCATGTACCAGTCACCACCGCCATCATAGGAGCTCGGTGACGGGGCGGAGTGCAGCGCAGCGAGCAAGGCCGGATCCCACGACGGCGGCGCCTGAGGAGGGTAGAACCCTCCATAGGCCGGCGCCGGAGCGGCCCCGAGACCCGGAGCGGCGGCAGCGCCGTAGGTGGGCTCTGATACCATGTAGAGAATGATTTGGTGCATCGATGATTGATTGATCGTGCACTAGGCACATATATATATAGGTACAAGGGGTGCGACCGGTATCTTGTCTCCTAAGATACACGTACATACAGAGGGAGACAGATACTACAAGTACTGCATACAAAACCCGAACCTACGTACATGTACACATGTTCAACAGCTTGGATCACAGGGTCAACCTGCACCGTGTAAGGTTGTGTGTGAGAGTATATAATACTGTAGCATAATGCAGTACATAAAAATAAATCATACACAAAGAGGAAATAAGCGGTAGACTACATTAGGGGTTCAGGCGACCGGCGATTTTTCCGTTGGCTACCACATCCAACAGGTGGCGTACGGTCTGATGCAAAACCGTGAAAAAGTATATGGCTTTCGACGTCGTAGGCCACAGCAAAATGTTGGGAGATGCATTAATAATTTGTCACTCTTCTGCATGCAGCACAATGGTACTCCCTCCGTTCTTAAATGTAAGTATTTTCAAAGAATTCAATATGGACTGCATACGGAGCAAAATGAGGAAACTAAACTCTAAAATACGTCTACATATATCTGTATATAGTCTATATTGAAATCTTTAAAAAGACTTATACTCCCTCCGTAAACTAATATAAAAGCGTTTAGAATACTAAAGTAGTGACCTAAACGCTTTTATATTAGTTTACAGAGGGAGTATTTAGGAACAGAAGAAATACATGCTTATTACACCGGTCTAGTAAACCGAGGATTCCGTCAAAATCATTATGCAAAACACCGTGCTAGTTGGAGGATGATGCCCATGATGGGAATGTGAAGGGCTGGTGCTGATGTGAAAATGAAGATTCGGATCATGCGCACCAACAAATTTGGTTGTTTCACACTCATTCACTTTGCCACCAAAATACAGAAAAGATCAACATGAGATTCAAATGCGCGACCGTAAACTAACTACTAGGTTAAAACTAAAAAGGTGTAAAGCAAAAACATATAACCAAATCATAAGTAAAAGTGCAAATGTCATTCAAAGAGCAGTACGTCATGTCTGAAGGACAAATGCTATTGTTCCATTTCAAATTTGAAAACACTTACATGCATCTACAATGTTATCTGAAGATGTCACGTGCAACTGGAGTTCTAGACGAGCAGCTCCGTCTTGACTCTCGAGTCATGACCTACTCATCTTCATCGCCTTCTCCATGTTGGCCATACAAAGAATTCGATGTAGATGACGAAGGGCACATTTCCACAAGCCATGTCAAACATGTTTGCAGCCAGCTTTTCGCTTTCTCCCATCCACTTCCGAGGAAAATCTGGTGAAGTTATACTATAGTTCATCATTGGATAGTAGTCTAAGACTGTGAGTAGCAGAATGGTGATGATATACAACAGCAAAAAGGAAAACCAAAACTGTTCAAGCTTTGGCCCCAAAAATCTGCAGTACCACAAGAGACAAGACTACAGTAGGTTCTCGATTCTCGATTACAGCACAAGATTACGCAATTAAGTTCTGTAGACAGTTCCGTTTCGAAAAATAAAAAGTTATGTAGACAGTTGAGTAAGCATTGCCAATTTAATTTGTTTGTTCTCGATTTTTGAACAGAATTGACAGCCAATGTGCCTCTATTGCTGAACTTAAACACAAGACTGAAACTGCAAAAAAATGATGAGCAGCTAGCAATTACCTGACAAACTGTCGTGACGACTTACGCTGAATAGAACTTCCCTCCACCTCGGCTTGCCTGCAACTTTAGGCCACATTTTGGTTGATCACATGATACAAATACTTCCGAATTGAGGAAAGATTGAAGAAGCTTTTAGGCCACCACACGTACCGGTGAGGAACTTGAGGAGCCATCGAGCCCGGTGACGGCCCCGCGGAGCTTGGCCAGTTCCAAACCGCTCTCGTCGTCCTCGTCCACGCCGCTGCAGCTGCCAGCGTCCTATTTACCGTTTTCCTCGCCGTCCTCCTGCAGCGCCCGCCACAACAGCCGGTAGCGATGTGAGACGCCTCCTCCGATCCCGTCCGCTGGAAGCACAAGAATGGCTGCAGCGGTTGCAGCACCACAACCGCGCGCCCCGCCACATGCCGGAACCTCCCGCCTCGAATCTGGTCGGTCTTGCGCCGAATTAGCCTCTTAGATCGCATGAGGGCCGACAAAAAGGAAGTGGTGTCTCCCGGCGGGCCCACATGTCAGTGAGCGAACTGCTGGGTGCCGTTGCAGGGGATCCTCGTCCACCATACGACCATCTGTTTTTATCGTGGTATAATGTAGATGTTAAACCAAGGACGGTTTGGAATTGGATGCAGCTGCGTACAGTTCCTGAAGGCAGACTCTGCTTCCTCCTTCGCTTCTTCGGGGCCGCGGATGATTACATAGACAGACTTGAGGCTCAACAGGTGCTCCAAGCCAACTGGTGCAGAGCCGCCCCAGTTACTCTTGTCAAACTTTAGTTCAAGCCAACTTAGTTTGGGCATAGCCCCTGCCCCAAAGGCCAGGTACGCAGTAACATCATACTCTGATTCAAATTTACAGTCCTCCAGAACCGGAAATGATCCCGCGGAGAAAATGACAGTGCTGTCTTCAGGGATACTGCACATCCTTAATTTGAGGTTGACGAGAGAGGGCAGCTCTCCAAGAGCGTGCAACTCGTCATTGCACGTGTCAACATTCAGCTCTAGCCGGCAGAGGCATTGGAGACCACAAATCCATTTGGGAACTCTAGGCATCCTAAAATAACCGAGTTTAAGTACCTTGATATGAGGAGAATGATCTGATAATGAGCCCAACAGGTCACTCGTATGAGAGGAATCGCCACTGACACGGAGATGCCTGAGATCATGCAACATCCCAATAGAATGAGCCAAAGCAACCCATGCTGTAGTCCTTAAACGGTTGGGGAAAGACACTGAGAGCCCCAGACGTCTTAGATTGGTTAGCTCACTGAGTCCCTCGATATTGTCCAATGAGCTCTCATCCAGGTCAAACCGATCCAAAGTGTGCAATGACGTCATGTTCTTAATACCTTTAGGCAGCTGGGTCCCAAATGGAACTATCAAGTGGGATAAGCGGAGCAAGTGAACTATATCTGATGGGATTTCTAACTTTCCAAAGCAATCTAATTCCAGTGTCCGCAGATGCACAAGCCCTTGCAATTGAGTAGGGAGTTCAATTTTTCTTTCAAGTGAGAATCCTCTAAATGAAATCTTTAAATGCCTCAGTTGGAATAATTGGCTAATAGCAGTGAGATCAATTGGTTTGTCGCCCCAACTTTTAGAGAGAGCTATATCTGATGGGGTTTCTAACTCATTGCAATGTAAATCTAGTGTCTCCAAATGCACAAGGCCCTGTATTTTAGTAGGGAGTTTTATGTTTCCTTGAAATGAAACCTTTAAATACCTTAGTTGGAACAATTGGCTAACAGCAGTGAGATCAATAGCTTTGTCACAAAAACTTTTAAAGAAAAACACCCTAAGATGCTTGAAATGCAAAAGAGGGGGCATGTACTTCGATTCCCCGAAAAGAGCAAGTGATCGAACTTGTGACAGGCTAGCATGATTGTTCCCTGATATTATCTCATCTGTTGCACCATAATTACTGAAATTCATCGATATACGACGGACCTTATATTTTTGGCCATGGTCTCGTGCTATGTCTTCAGAATTGCATTCAACTCTCAGAAAATTATGCTCTTCACACTTACTTAAGATCAAGTCGAGCATCATATCATGTACTCTGCATGATACCAACTCGCCATCCTCAGTACGCCCAGGCTGAATCAAGCTTCTGTTGATAAGGTCATTAAAATAGCTCTTGGCAACAACCTCAGAATCTTGCCCATGCAATTTATTGACAAGTCCTTCGGCCGACCATTGTCGAACCAAATCATCCCTCTCGATCTCGCGGTCTTCTGGATATGTACCAAGGTGAAGGAAACATGCCCGGAGATGAAGGGGAAGATGGATGTAGCTAAGGTTTAATATATTCTTCATCCCTTCCAACGTGGGATTTGCCGCAAACTGGGTTCCAAGCAAATTCCTGATGCTCTCCCACTCATCCCTTAACTCTTCAGGATGACTAGCTAATAGGCTAGCAATAGTAATCTTTGCAAGTGGGAGCCCACCACACTTCTTAAGAATTTCGGTTGAAATGTCTTCCAATTGGGATGGATGGTCGTCTTCGCACCCATATACTCTGTGGAGAAACAACTTTTTTGAGTCTTTCTTGCCAAGGGGCTTCATTCCATAAATGCACTCAGGGTGACCATAACATGCTCCATAAGCCACGCCTTCCACTCGTGTGGTTACTATTACTCTACACCCATTAGCATTTTCTGGAAAGGCGCGACTGATAGTGTTCCATGTTGACTGGTCCCACAAGTCGTCAACTACAATAAGGTACCTATAAATAGTATCCAAATGTTATATACGTAAAGCTGGAAATGATTATAAGTGCACATGAAAGCTTCAAAATATTCTATATAATTAGAACAACAAAATAATGCAAGATTCAAGCAAATCCCCTGTTCGTTGGGATAAACTAGCAGCCTCATACTATAATATATCAAAACTAAATGATATCAAATGATTGCATGACCTGATAAAAGTCAAATAAATCTAAGTTAATATAGCTTTTTTTTGTAAAGGTGCGTTTGATAGTATTCCATGCTGAGTGATCCCACAAGTCATCATCAACAACAAGGTATACATATGCAGTTTCACATGTTATATACACACAGTTGAATATGGCTATAAGTTGCAGATGAAAGCTTCCAAATATTCTACTTCCTTCTATCCGAATTAATTGACGCAGCCTCACTAACATTATGGAGGACGCGTCAATTAATTCGGATCAAAGGAAGTATCAAACTCGACAACAAATGTAAGGAAAATTAGATTCAAGAAAATTTTATGAATGAAATAAACAGGTCTTATACACAGTTTAAAAAATTGGTTGAGTGAGATATTTTGAAGATGCTACTGTAGTTCAGTTAACCACCACTTCTTTATCTTGATATACTCTTTCACCAACTCACTATCTTTTTTCTTAACACCAACTCACCATCTCTTGTCTTACAATCTCTTTTGATATATATGTTTAATAACTGATTTTGTTGTTGATATATGGCTCTCCATAATAAATTTCTGTATCGATGGACATGAATATCTTTATCCGTGTACAAATATTCTTCATTGTAAGCCTTGCAAGCTATTTTGTTCAGAAAGTTGGCTACTTTTACATGTTTGCCAATATCTAACACTTCATTTGTTAATTAACATAGTAGGTTTTAGATTTTTCTCTCTTACCTCATGACTTGTTCACGGCTTGGCAGATGTATGTGGCCTTCCGATATAACCATGCTTTTCTTGCTTGTAGTTCACGTTAGTGCTCATTACATTCAAATCAAGATCATCAGCTAATAGTAATTTTATGCAGTTCATCACAGTCTTCGAAGAGGAGGAATAAACCATTCTCAAGGGAATCACATTATTTGACTTCTACTCTTGGGTTGTAATCGTAACTCGGCATCGAGGTAATTTCAAGCAATTCAATCTTTGCTCCAGTTCGTCCCTTCCTTTGTAGCACTTTTGCAGATCTTTCTAGAATGATCTCAAGAAGCTTCATTCAAGTTATTAATCCTTAGTGCTGGATCAACAAGATGCATCACTGCATTGCATTGAACCCTAAAACATCTATTATAATGTAATGAAGGATGTGCTTTGAATTGGTTATGTTAAATTCGCATGGTGTTACAATGAGTATATTGTAGACCAAATTTTTTCACTACATAGTGTTGATAGATGAAATTATAAATCTATGGTGTTGTTATATGTCATCATATTCCTCTTTATTTGAAGTTATTCGGTAAATATGGACGGGCGCGGCCACACTCACATCTCCGTTCTAGTAGTTTGATGGACCTGGAATGGGCGCGCACTTGGAGTCACTTTTCATGCATTATGTAGGTTGCCGAAGAAAATTCATGTGAAGACATCTTCTTCTGAGCGTACATATACACTTTACCATGTACGAACATCGTGAGACACCTACTTCCATTTATTCCTTTTTGATAGTAAAGTAATTATTTAAGCCATATTTTAAACAAACTGAAATTGGACTTGACATTTATGATTCAAATTCTTGTAGGAGTCGACAATCCAGTTTTGACTTTTGAATTCAATGCCTAATCCATAGGAGACGAACACAATGATAGAATCCAGTGTCTCTTAGGCTGTAACATCATTGCATATTTTTGCATTTTAAGCGATGCCTTCTAATATCAAATGAACAGAAACTAAAACATATGCCTCTAATATGCACAAAAAATGCATCTGTGTGATCAGGACAACCATGTATGTGTGATTCCCCCAAACCATGCAAGCCACAAGTATATAAATTGATTGATCAAATCAAACAATAATTCAGAATTAAAATAACTTGCCCATGCAAAAGCATGGGTGAAGATTGAAGTAAATAATAATACCTTTTGTGTGTGAGATATTGCCTAAGGTCTTCAATGATGTCTTGCACCTCATATACCCGAGAAGACCGATTCATCCCAAGTTTTAGTTGTATACGATAGAGAAGCCCTGTCATGTTAGGTCTTTGGGATACGGAAACAAATGCTGTACATTCAAACTTCCCTCTGATCTCAGAGTACACCTGTTTGGCTAGTGTAGTTTTACCCAATCCTCCGAATCCCAAAATGGACACCACTTTGAGCTTCTCCTCAGTATCTGTCAACAAATTGACAAGCTCCTCACTTGGGCCGTCAATGCCCACAAGGCCAGCTGCCTCCACATATATCGTTGACATCCGAGGATCAATAGTCACAGAGCTAGAGTTAGGATTGCATTCATCAATCTTGTACCTAGAAGAAGATGTTCAGTGAGGGAGTCACACTTCTGTCTTTTAGAAACAATATTAGACAGAACCTTCAAATTGCTTCCAAGTTTATATTTGGATAATAGAAATCTACAGGTTGGTTACGACATATAGCATAATTCTGATGTCCTCTATGCTCTTATAATTCTCTGTGTGGTACAAATAACAAGTAGTACTAGTGAGGACTCTGTAATTGTTCTCAAAAAACAGATTGAAATGTACCTGAGGCGTCGTTCATTTGCCTCTAGCGCAAGAGCCTTGAGCTCTTCCATCCGGTCAGCAATCCGATGGCGTTCTCCCAACATCTTCAGACGTCGTGCGGTCTTCTTGATGAAGCCTACCTTGGCATGACCACCTCCAAACTGACGCACGAAGTCATCGATGCAATTATCCATGTCGTAGGACATCTCCCGGACATGGTCTCTCCAGTCCCTAGCCACCGGATCGAGCTCGTCCATGAGCTCCATCTTCTCGAGGGCGGCGTTCATGGCGCTGAGCTCCTTCTCGAGGAAGGCCGCCTGCTTCTTCACCCCCTTGAGCTTGCTGTACTCGCCGCCAGCCAGCTCCGCGAGCTTGCCGACGAGGGGCCTCATCACCCCAATCGTCACGCTCACGGACATCTCGACCCCAGCGACGGCCGCTGCAGAGAGGTCGAACGGGCGAGCAGGGCCAAGGTGTAGCTGGAGAGGTGGCAGGGACAGGGTGGGTGGCTGCGCCGGAGCTGGATGAACGTGTGTGGAGACGGAGGAGTAACGGGTGGTGGAGGAGGCAGTCGTTCCTGGCGGCTGGCCAAGGACAGTACAGTGATTTGTGGGTGGCGCACCGACGACTGGACAGGAGCGAGTCAACCAAACACACTGCCTTTTTTCTTTCCCTCTCCTGACTCCTTTAATCTCCACAGACGATTGGGCCTCGTGGGTACCAGAATGACCAGAGAATACCGAGTCAGTGTTCCTGGGGCTGGACGGGAACATGTGCAGTGGAAACGATCAGTCGGCACTCGCAAGTAGTAGCAGCAATCTGACAAACAAGTATACATCTCAAGGATAGCCCAGATCAACAGTGCATTGTGTATCAACTCTATCAGCAGCGACGTCCACTGCTGTTTTTATCATGGCAGCACACAAATGTGCAGCCATGCGTATATGCATGCAGTCCCGTGCTGACCAAGTAGTACATACGTGCTGATGAGCTTCTCTTGTAGCAAATGCATTGAGCTAATACGCAGCCTTTCTTATCATGTGTAGTGTGGATAACCTTGGAAATGGTAGTACACGTGGAAAGAGCATTGCCGCCTTGTAGTGTCGTTGCCAAATATATTCAGAGGGGTGCCTTAGAGCATCTCTAACCGATCCCTTAACATGTGTGCCCAGCTGGAAATTTATCATGAACTCGGACTGCAAAGCTGCCCAAGTGTTAATCGAGCCGCCAATGCCAGGCTGAACTCTTTAGCATTAGATGTACTCCCTCCGATCCTTTTTACTCTGCATATTAGGTTTGTCTAAAGTCAATCTCATTCAACTTTGACCAAATTTATATAAAAAATTGTTGACATTTACATAACAACACCAATATCATTAGATTCATCTCGGAATATATTTTTATATTATATTTATTAGATATTATAGATGCTAATAATTTCTAATATAAATTTGGTCAAACTTAACTAAATTTGACTTTCGACAAATCCAATGTGCAGAGTAAAAAGGACCGGAGGGAGTAGGTATTTCCTTTAGCTAGAGGGGGGCGGCTCGGGTGAACCCTAGCCGCCGCCGCCCCCAACCCACCCCGACCCACCCTCCCCCGCCGCCGCCGGAGGAAGCCGGCGAGCAAAGCTCGCCCGGCGGACGGCGGTGGCGGGCTCGCCCTTCTTCCTGGGGCGGACTCGGGCTGCGCGCGACGGCGACCCTGGGCGTCTGGCGTGGCGGCGGAGATAGGACGCTGGAGCGGTGGCTCCAGGGCTTGTCGGCGGGGCTGCGCCTCCATGGCTGCCGGGGCAGCGTGGTGGTCAGCCATGGCGCGCGGTGGCGGCGGATCTGGGCGCCCCTGCCCAGTTTCGTCCTGCTGTGGGTGGTGGCGGCCCGTGGTGTCGCCGGCGCTTGGCTGCGCGTCCGGGGTGGTTCTCCACTCCGGCGTGTGGAGGTGGTCGGCGGCGCGGCGGGTGCGTCGGATCTGGGTGTGGCCAGATCTGTGGTCGGCGTTGTCGGGGTTGGCTTGTTCGGCTACCGGTGTGCGTGGGCGGTGGGTTCTAGCTGAAGGAAATATGCCCTAGAGGCAATAATAAAGTTATTATTTATTTCCTTACATATCATGATAAATGTTTATTATTCATGCTAGAAATGTATTAACTGGAAACATAATACATGTGTGGATACATAAACAAACAGAGTGTCACTAGTATGCCTCTACTTGACTAGCTTGTTAATCAAAGATGGTTGAGTTTCCTAACCATAGACAAAGGAGTTGTCATTTGATTAACAAGGTCACATCATTAGTTGAATGATCTGATTGACATGACCCATTCCATTAGCTTAGCACCCGATCATTTAGTATGTTGCTATTGCTTTTATCCATAACTTATATATGTTCCTTTGACTATGAGATTATGCAACTCCCGTTTACCGTAGGAACACTTTGTGTGCTACCAAATGTCACAACGTAACTGGGTGATTATAAAGGTGCTCTACAGGTGTCTCCGAAAGTATTTGTTGGGTTGGCGTATTTCAAGATTAGGATTTGTCACTCCGAATGTCGGAGAGGTATCTCAGGGCCTTCTCGGTAATGCACATCACATAAGCCTTGCAAGCATTGCAACCAATGAGTTAGTTGCGGGATGATTGAGGGAGTCCTGGATTAGGGGGTGTTCGGCTAGTCGGACTATACTCTCAGCCGGACTCCAGGACTATGAAGATGCAAGATAGAAGACTTCGTCCCGTGTCCGGAAGGTTCTTTCCTTGGCGTGGAAGGCAAGCTAGGCATGCGGATATTCAAGATCTCCTACCAATGTAACCGACTCTGTGTAACCCTAACCCTATCCGGTGTCTATATAAACCGGAGGGTTGTAGTCCGTAGGACCTGGATTATTACTCATCATCATACCATAGGCTAGCTTCTAGGGTTTAGCCTCCTTGATCTCGTGGTAGATCTACTCTTGTACTACCTATATCATCAATATTAATCAAGCAGGAGTAGGGTTTTACCTCCATCGAGAGGGCCCGAACCTGGGTAAAACAAAGTGTCCCCTGTCTCCTGTTACCATCCGACCTTGACGCACAGTTCGGGACCCCCTACCCGAGATCCGCCGGTTTTGACACCGACATTGGTGCTTTCATTGGGAGTTCCTCTGTGTCGTCGCCATCGGGTCCGATGGCTCCTTTGATCATCAGCAACGACGAGGTCAAGGGCGAGACTTTTCTCCCCGGACAGATCTTCGTCTTCGGGGCTTCGCTCTGCGGGCCAATTCCCTTGGCCATCTGGAGCAGATCGGAAGCTACGCCCCTGGCCATCAAGTCAGGTTTGGAAGTTTAAACTATACGGCATATATCCGAGGAGACTCGATCTTCGACGGATTCGAGCCACAGCCAAGCGTGCCGCACAATCTCGAGGGACATGATATAGCTCTGCCCCCGAATAGTGTCCTGGAGGCCGCACACGCTCCGGCCCCGACCCTCGATTCGGAGCCCGTTGCGTTCGTTGAGGATGAACGGTTGGACGTCACCTCAGGGGCTGCGATCTCAAAGGCGATCGAGCCGAACGACAGCCCCGCACTCCGCGTGGCCCATGACTCCGAGGAGCCGGACTCTTCCCCGAGTTCCGAAACTCCCTTGCCCCTGCCGATCGAATCAGATTGGGCGCCTATAATGGAGTTCACCGCCGCGGATATTTTTCAGCATTCACCCTTCGGTGATATACTGAACTCTCTTAAGTCTCTCTCTTTATCAGGGGAGCCCAGGCGGAACTATGGCCTGCGAGGTTGGGATTCGGACGACGAAGAAATTCAAAGCCCGCCCACCACCCACTTAGTAGCCACTGTCGACGACTTAACCGACATGATTGACTTCGGCTCCGACGACTTCGACGGTATGGACGACGAAGGAGGAGACGAACAAGAGCCAGCACCTGTAGGGCGCTGGACTGCCACCTCGTCATACGACATATACATGGTGGACGCTCCGAAAGACGGAGATGGCGATGGAACAGCGGAGGATGGCACTTCTAGAAAGCCTCCCAAACGCCGGCGTCAGCGGCGCCGCTCCAAATCCCGCCAAAGCAAGAATGGTGATTCCGGCACAGGGGATAATACTACCCCAGATAGCGCCGAAGAGCACCAACCCCAGCAAGATTCGGCACAGGAAGATGGAGAAGCCAGCCCTCATGAGAGGGCGGCAGAACAAGAGGTTGAGGACGACAACTATATGCCTCCCTCCGAAGAAGAGGCAAGTCTCGGCGACGATGAACTCGTCGTACCATCAGACCCCGCCGAACAAGAGCGTTTTCAACGCAGGCTTATAGCTACGGCGAATAGCCTAAAGAAAAAGCAACAACAGCTTAGAGCTGATCAAGATTTGCTAGCTGACAGATGGACAGAAGTCCTTGCGGCCGAAGAATATGAACTTGGACGCCCCTCCAAAAATTATCCTAAGCACAGGCCGCTCCCCCTATCAGAGGAGGAAGCACAAGACATGGCAGATCGGCCACCTCGTGGCCGCGACAGAGAAATCTGCCGAACAACCAAACAAGCCATGCCCCGCCGCCGCTTTACCAAGGCACGGGAAAATGAGCCAGACCTGCGAAACGTACTGGAGGATAAGGCAAGGCAAACAAGATCGATCTACGGATCGCGTGGACGCCCAAACTTTCAGTCCGGACAACATAAATCCGGCCGGGCCGAACAGAACAAGCACAGCTCTGCCGAGCTGCGTAATGACATAGCCCAGTACAGGGGTGCCGCACACCCGCTATGTTCACAGACGAAGTAATGGATCATAAAATCCCAGAGGGTTTCAAACCCATCAATATAGAATCCTACGATGGTACGACATATCCGGCAGTCTGGATCGAGGATTATCTCCTTCATATCCACATGGCACGTGGCGACGAACTACACGCCATCAAATACCTCCCACTCAAGCTTAAGGGACCAGCCAGGCATTGGCTTAACAGCTTGCCTGCAGATTCGATCGGTTCTTGGGAGGACCTGGAAGCCGCATTCCTCGACAACTTCCAGGGCACTTATGTGCGACCGCCGGACGCCGATGACCTAAGCCACATAATTCAGCAGGCAGACGAATCGGCCAGGCAATTCTGGACACGGTTCTTAACAAAGAAAAATCAGATAGTCGACTGTCCGGATGCAGAGGCCCTAGCGGCCTTCAAGCATAATATCCGCGACGAATGGCTGGCCCGGCACCTAGGACAGGAAAAGCCGAAGTCCATGGCAGCCCTCACGACACTCATGACCCTCTTTTGCGCGGGCGAAGACAGCTGGCTAGCTCGTAGCAACAACTTATCAAAGAAAACCGGTAATCCGGATAACAAGGACAAAGGTGGCAGGTCACGTCGACATAATCAAAAGCGTCGCGTTAGCAGCAACAACAATGAGGATACGACAGTAAATGCCGGATTCAGAGGATATAAATCCGGTCAGCGGAAGAAGCCATTCAAAAAGAATAACCAGGGCCCGTCCAGTTTGGACCGAATACTCGACCGCTCGTGCCAGATTCATGGCACCCCCGAAAGGCCAGCCAATCACACCAACAGAGATTGTTGGGTGTTCAAGCAGGCAGGCAAGATAAATGCCGAACATAAAGACAAGGGGCTGGATAGCGACGACGAGCAGGAGCCCAGGCCGCCGAACAACAAAGGACAGAAGGGGTTTCCCCCACAAGTGCGGACGGTGAACATGATATACGCGACCCACATCCCCAAAAGGGAGAGGAAGCGTGCACTATGGGACGTATACGCGATGGAGCCAGTCGCCCCAAAGTTCAACCCATGGTCCTCCTGCCCGATCACTTTCGATCGAAAGGACCACCCCACCAGCATCCGTCACGGCGGTTTCGCCGCATTGGTTCTCGACCCAATAGTCGACGGATTTCACCTTACAAGAGTCCTCATGGACGGCGGCAGCAGCCTGAACCTGCTTTATCAGGATACAGTGCGGAAAATGGGCATAGATCCATCAAGGATCAAGCCAACAAGGACGACCTTTAAAGGCGTCATCCCAGGTGTAAAAGCCAACTGTACAGGCTCTATAACACTTGATGTGGTCTTCGGATCTCCGAATAACTTCCGAAGCGAAGAGTTAATCTTCGACATAGTACCGTTCCGCAGTGGCTATCATGCCCTGCTCGGACGAACCGCGTTTGCCAAATTCAACGCGGTGCCACACTACGCATATCTCAAGCTCAAGATGCCAGGCCCTCGAGGCGTAATCACGGTCAGCGGAAACACCGAACGCTCCATCCGGACGGAGGAGCACACAGCGGCACTCGCAGCGGAGGTTCAAAGCAGCCTTTTAAGGCAACTCTCCAGTCCGGCCGCTAAAAAGCCGGACAGTGCAAAACGCGCCCGGAGCAATCTGCAGCAAGACCAACTGGCGCGTTCGGAGCAAGCGTAGCAAAGCGGCCCCAACCCTGGCCATAGCCGCATAGCAGAGCTAGTACCTAGAGTACACAACTACGCCCTTAAAATTCCATGGGCACAGGGGAAGGGGCACATCGACGGCATGCCTACAGTACGACGTCAAACGCACTAGGGGCTGCCGGATTCCTTCTTTTTTTTACTTTCAGGACTCCACAGTCTGGACAACCTGTTCGGCAATGCTGCCGCACAGACGATACAAGACCCAGGAAAGCAGACAAAGCAATGCCGCATTATGGAACTCTCAGGTGATATCAATTTCGAGCAATATAACTGTATCTACATTCCGCGGCCTGCCCCTGGTCAGGACATGTCATATGGCCTAAAACATTTTTCGCTTATTGCACTAATTGTATCGTTCGGCTTGAGTAAGCAGCCTTCTTATAAACAATGCATAGCTTTAGTCTATTTTTTGCATTATGATCTTTTATATATATATATATATATATATATATATATATATATATATATATATATATATATATATATATATATTTCATAACATGATGGCACCCGTACACCATGGTACGGCAAACCACGCCAAGGGCTTCATCACCCTTTTATGTGGTCGTGAGAAGTCCGCACACTTTCCCAAGTGCGGCACCCCGAACTTATAGCACTATATGCATCGGCTCCGAGTCATGATTTTGGTCATATGTTGGGTTTGCCCGGCTCTTATGTTTTGGTACCTTACGTTCCGCTCTATCGGCTAAGGTAGCACTAGGAGAACCGCTGCGATTGCGCCCCAGATCAGGTGGGTGAGCGCCTCAGTGGAGAAAGCTAAAACAGACTGTCATGATACGGCGTGAGACCGGTCGCTGTTCGAGAGGTTTTTCGAGTCCTTAAAGGCTTATGCCGTTTTCGAACGGAGAGTTGGTTAAATCCGGCTAAAAGGCGTGGATAGTGCCCCGAATTCGGCCTTCCGAACTAGGGGCTTCGCCAGAATTTAAAATTATAAAGTTCTATGGCTAAGTGAGAGTGTTCAAGCATTATAGTCCGATTGCCTGGTTCGTTGTGCTGCGGGCCTCCCTCGAAGGACCCAACTATGGGAACAAGAGCCCGCAGGTTTATCCCGAACACCTCAGCACTAGTTGCATGAGGGCAGAAGCCGACGACTCGCCATCTCTCAGTTATTGATAAACGGCCGCACAGAAAACAATATTTTAAATTCAAAGCATTGCTTAAAGCGCATACGAACAAGTTTTCGGCGTACAGGATAGAAACGAACGAGTTCATTGATAGATTACATCATGGGTACATTCATCCGCAATAAGGCGGGATCCGGCAAGAACTTCCTTATAGTAGTTCTCGGGCTTGCGATGTTCCTTCCCCTGCGGCGGACCGTCCGTCACCAGCTTCTCGCCGTCCAGCTTGTCCCAGTGTACCCTTACACGGGCAAGGGCCCTCCGGGCACCTTCAATGCAGGCAGAGCGCTTGATGACCTCAAGTCGCGGACAGGCCTCCACCAGCCGCCGCACTAGCCCGAAGTAGCTCCCTGGCAGGGCCTCTCCAGGCCACAGCCGAACTAGTAAGCCCCTCATGGCCTGTTCGGCCGCCTTGTGGAGCTCGGCCAGCTGCTTCAGCTGGTCGCTCAAGGGCACAGGGTGTCCGGCCTCAGAATACTGAGACCAGAACACACTCTCCGTCGAGCTGTTCCCTTCGCTTCGGAAGAATGCGGCGGCGTCGGACGCACTGTGGGGTAGATCGAAGAACGCCCCTGGAGAACTCCGGATCCGGGTAAGTAACAGGTATTTTACTTTTATGTTCCTACTTTGCATCAAGAATGTCTTACCCGCTGCTATCTTCCTCATATCCTCCAACTCTTGGAGGGCCCTTTGGGCTTCGGCCTTGGCATTCTTGGTGGCCTCAACAGCAGAGGCGAGTTCGGTGGCTTGCGCTTTCACGTCAAGATCCAAACCCTCATGTTTTTCCATGAGAGCTTGCAGCTTCTGCTGCACCTCTCCGTATTGGCCCCCGAGCTTTTCTCGTTCAGTGCGCTCTTCGGCCGCCTTCTTCTCGGCCTCAGCAAGCGCCTGCCTTAGGGTTTCCACCTCCGTGGTGACCCCTACAATAGGCAGTTCAGTCCTGTTATTTTTTGCAATCAAGCCTCTCTATAGGCATATTTTATTTTTGAGGGGGTTATCTTACCTTCCTTCTCCTCGAGCTGCCTCTTGGCAAGGCCGAGCTCCCGCTCGGACCGCTCGAAGTCCTTCTTCAGGACCTCCACCTGCGCAGTTAATGCGGCGGTGGATAGCAGGGAAGCCTGCATACGCATATTTGATTTATTATAGTTAGACTCCTGCGAATATTATTAGATCCTTTATTCGGCTTTTCATTCCGAACATCGAACAAAGCATCAGGGGCTACTGTCTATGCGGTAATTAATTCAGCATATTTTTTGCTTACCTGGAAGCCTGTTAGAAGGCTGGTGCAAGCTTCATTCAGCCCGCTCTTGGCGGACTGAACCTTTTGGACCACCGTACTCATAACAGTACGGTGCTCCTCGTCGATGGTGGCGCCTTCAAGCGCCTCCAGCAGATTGTCCGGCGCCTCTGGTTGGACAGAGGTCGCCGGCTCGGATGGCTTGCTCCTTTTAGAAGGAGTTTGCCCGCCGTGAACCCGGACGGCGGAGTCCGGCACGGTGTCCGGCTCAAAGCCAGACTGGGAGCCCTGGGGGGTTTTATCCCCTGTACTCCTGGGGTCCTGAGGATTGCCTTGCGGCTCCTCCAGGACCACCTCCTCCTGCCCCATTTGGTGGGACACCGCTTCGGCATCGTCCGCCTTGCGGGGGGAGACCGCGTGAGGGACGGAGTCCATCTCCGACGAATCCAGGGAGCCGCCCGACGAAATGTCGAGTGCGTCCCGGGGCGGCCTGCACAATTATGTTTAACATAAGGGAAAGCTGTGGAAAACATCATAAGTTACTCTGGTATCCGTATACTTACGACTTCGCCGGACGCTTGGTCCTTTCTGGCCATTCCTCCCCGTCCTCATGGGCGGCTGGGGAGTAGTTCGGCGGAGGGGTCTTCCTTTTCTTGGACCCCTTAGCCGCCCCCGCCGGGGTAGCTTTCCTCTTCTTTCCTTCCCCCGTTGGAGGGGGAGGGATTTCTTCTTCCTCCTCCTCGTTTTCACGAGCGGAGGGCGTCGCAGACTCGTCCGATGACGAGTCCGACATCACCACATTACGGGCACTCTTTCGAGTCCCGGTGGTCTTGATCTTCTTGATCTTCTTTTCTGGCACCACATACGGCACCGGGGCCAACAGCTTCTCTAGAAGAGCTGGGGCTTGGTCTTCTGGCAGAGGAGCCGGACAGTTGAATTGTCCGGCTATCTTCAGCCACTTCTGTTAAAGACAAAAGGGAGTTTTTAAAAAATCCCGCATAGAGTTAATCTACAAAGAGGAGCCTAATAAACCTGTGAAAGGGACGAATAGCTTACCTCCTTAGCATCGCGCTGCGAGCTATATCCGCGATCTTCAGAGGCGGATGTGGGGCAATCGGCGCTTTTGGTTAGCACCTTCCAGACGTCTTCATACGCCGTGTCGAAGAGCCTGTTGAGGGTTCGGTGCTGCGCCGAATCATATTCCCACAAAGTGAAGTCCCGTTGTTGGCACGGGAGGACCAGACGAATGAGCATGACTTGGATTATGTTAACATGCCGGATCGGCTTGTTCACCAGGGACTGGATGCAAGTTTGCAATCCGGCCACTTCGCTCTCGTTGCCCCACGATAAGCCCGTCTCTTGCCAGGACTTGAGACGCGTGGGGGGTCCGGATCTAAATTCGGGGGCCGCGACCCATTTCGCGTCGCGTGGCTCGGTGATGTAAAACCACCCAGCCTGCCACCCCTTCAAGGATTCCACAAAGGAGCCCTCGAACCAGACGGCGTTGGCCATTCGGCCAGCCATAGCGCCTCTGCACTCCGCCTGGGTGCCGGACACCACCTTAGGCTTGACGTTGAAAGTCTTGAGCCAAAGGCCGAAGTGTGGGCGGATGCGGAGGAAGTTCTCGCACACGACGATAAACGCCAAGATGTTGAGGACGAAGTTCGGGGCCAGATCGTGGAAATCTAGGCCATAGTAGAACATGAGCCCCCGGACAAAAGGATGGAGCGGAAAGCCCAGTCCGCGGAGGAAATGAGGGAGGAAAACCACCCTCTCCTCAGGCCTAGGGGTGGGAAGGAGTTGCCCCGCCTCAGGAAGCCGGTGCGCGATGTCGTTGGACAGATATCCGGCCTTCCTAAGCTTTTTGATTTGTCCCTCCGTGACGGAGGAAGCCATCCACTTGCCTCCTGCTCCGGACATTGCTGGAGTGGATTGAGGGCTAAAGGGCGAACTTGGGCGTTGGAGCTTGAGTGCGCAAGAGATGGATAGGCAGAGGAGGAAGAAGGCGTGGGTGAGAAAGGAGGATCTTTATCCCCTTATATAGGCTGATGCCATTATGCGTCCCCACCTGCCTCATAAAACTCGCCTGCCGCTCAAGCGCCGTGGTAAATGGCGCGGTTGGGTTACCCACGTCCGTATTAATGGGAATCCCGTTAAAAGGGGCACACGATCTCTGCTTTGACAAGACGTGCCAAGGAAAACGCTTCGTTAGTGCTGCGGAAAAACAGTAAAAATATTCTGTACAGAAGGCTTGGTTGCGGTGCTGTGACGCACCATGGAATACGTCAGCAGATTTGATTGTGTTTGCATTATTCTCTATATGGCTATACGTGGAAAATTGTTTTGCCGAGCCGGACACTATTTTCTGGTGTTCATTATCTTCTTGAAGAACTTGGAGGAGGAACCCGCCTTGCAATGCTGAAGACAATTTGCGCGCCGGACTCGTCGTCATTGAAGCCTGGTTCAGGGGCTACTGAGGGAGTCCTGGATTAGGGGGTGTTCGGCTAGCCGGACTATACTCTCAGCCGGACTCCAGGACTATGAAGATGCAAGATAGAAGACTTCGTCCCGTGTCCGGAAGGTTCTTTCCTTGGCGTGGAAGGCAAGCTAGGCGTGCGGATATTCAAGATCTCCTACCAATGTAACCGACTCTGTGTAACCCTAACCCTATCCGGTGTCTATATAAACCGGAGGGTTGTAGTCCGTAGGACCTGGATTATTATTCATCATCATACCATAGGCTAGCTTCTAGGGTTTAGCCTCCTTGATCTCGTGGTAGATCTACTCTTGTACTACCTATATCATCAATATTAATCAAGTAGGAGTAGGGTTTTACCTCCATCGAGAGGGCCCGAACCTGGGTAAAACAAAGTGTCCCCTGTCTCCTGTTACCATCCGACCTTGACGCACAGTTCGGGACCCCCTACCCAAGATCCGCCGGTTTTGACACCGACAATGATGTATTACGGAACAAGTAAAGAGACTTGCCGGTAACGAGATTGAACTAGGTATTGGATACCGACGATCGAATCTCGGGCAAGTAACATACCGATGACAAAGGGAACAACGTATGTTGTTATGCGGTCTGACCGATAAAGATCTTCGTAGAATATGTAGGAGCCAATATGGGCATCCAGGTCCCGCTATTGGTTATTGACCGGAGACGTGTCTCGGTCATGTCTACATTGTTCTCGAACCGTAGGGTCCGCACGCTTAAGGTTACGATGACAGTTATTATGAGTTTATGCATTTTGATGTACCAAAGGAGTTCGGAGTCCCGGATGAGATCACGGACATGACGAGGAGTCTCGGAATGATCGAGACATAAAGATTGATATATTGGACGGCTATGTTCGGACATCGGAATGGTTCCTAGTGGTTTCGGATAATACCGGAGTGCCGGAGGGGTTACCGGAACCCCCCGGGGAAGCAATGGGCCTTATTGGGCCGCGAGGGGAGAGAGAGGGCCACGCCAGGAGGTGGCGCCCCCCCCTATGGGCAGTCCGAATTGGACAAGGAGGGAGGGCGCGGCCCCCCTTTCCCTCTCCCTCTCCCTCTCTTTCCTTCCTCCTTCTTCCTCCTAGTTGGACTAAGAAAGGGGAGTCCTACTCCTACTAGGAGGAGGACTCCCCCCTCCCTTGGCGCGCCTCTAGGCCGGCCAGCCCTCCCCCCTTGCTCCTTTATATACGGGGGCGGGGGGGGCACCCCAAGACACACAAGTTGATCCTTGAGATCGTTCCTTAGCCGTGTGCGGTGCCCCCCTCCACCATATTCCACCTCGGTCATATTGTCGCAGTGCTTAGGCGAAGCCCTGCGCCGGTAGTTCATCAAGATCGTCACCACGCCGTCGTGCTGACGGAACTCATCCCCAGAGGTTTTGCTGGATCGAGACCCGGGGACGTCATCGAGCTGTACGTGTGTCAAGAACTCGGAGGCGCCGGAGTAACGGCGCTGGGATCGGTCGGATCGCAAGGAGGACGTATGACTACTTCCTCTACATTGTGTCAACGCTTCCGCTTCGGTCTACGAGGGTACGTGGACAATACTCTCCCCTCTCGTTGCTATGCATCACCATGATCTTGCGTGTGCGTAGGAAAATTTTGAAATTACTACGTTCCCCAACAGTGGCATCCGAGCCTAGGTTTTTATGGTTTGATGTTTAGCACGAGTAGAACACAAGTGATTTGTGGACGATACAAGTCATACTGCCTACCAGCATGTCATACTTTGGTTCGGCGGTATTGTTGGATGAAGAGGCCCGGACCGACATTACGCGTACGCTTACGCGAGACTGGTTCTACCGCCGTGCTTTGCACACAGGTGGCTGGCGGGTGTCAGTTTCTCCAACTTTAGTTGAACCGAGTATGGCTATGCCCGGTCCTTGAGAAGGTTAAAACGGAGTCTATTTGACAAACTATCGTTGTGGTTTTGATGCGTAGGTGAGATTGGTTCTTGCTTAAGCCCGTAGCAGCCACGTAAAACTTGCAACAAACAAAGTAGAGGACGTCTAACTTGTTTTTGCAGGGCATGTTGTGATGTGATATGGTCAAGACATGATGCTATATTTTATTGTATGAGATGATCATGTTTTGTAACCGAGTTATCGGCAACCGGCAGGAGCCATATGGTTGTCGCTTTATTGTATGCAACGCAATCGCCCTGTAATGCTTTACTTTATCACTAAGCGGTAGCGATAGTCGTAGAAGCATAAGATTGGCGAGACGACAACGATGCTACGATGGAGATCAAGGTGTCGCGTCGGTGGCGATGGTGATCATGATGGTGCTGCAGAGATGGAGATCACGAAGCACAAGATGATGATGACCATATCATATCACTTATATTGATTGCATGTGATGTTTATCTTTTTATGCATCTTATCTTGCTTTGATTGACGGTAGCATTATAAGATGATCTCTCACTAAATTATCAAGAAGTGTTCTCCCCGAGTATGCACCGTTGCCAAAGTTCGTCGTGCCCAGACACCACGTGATGATCGGGTGTGATAAGCTCTACGTCCATCTACAAAGGGTGCAAGCCAGATTTGCACACGCAGAATACTCGGGTTATACTTGACGAGCCTAGCATATGCAGATATGGCCTCGGAACACGGAGACCGAAAGGTCGAGCGTGAATCATATAGTAGATATGATCAACATGATGATGTTCACCATTGAGAACTAATCCATTTCATGTGATGATCGGTTATGGTTTAGTTTGACTGGGATCACGTGATCACTTAGAAGATTAGAGGGATGTCTATCTAAGTGGGAGTTCTTAAGTAATATGATTAATTGAACTAAATTTATCATGAACTTAGTCCCTGATAGTATCTTGCTTGTTTATGTTGATTGTAGATAGATGGCTCGTGCTGTTGTTCCGCTCAATTTTAATGCGTTCCTTGAGAAAGCAAAGTTGAAAGATGATGGTAGCAATTACACGGTCTGGGTCCGTAACTTGAGGATTATCCTCATTGCTGCACAGAAGAGTTACGTCCTGGATGCACCGCTAGGTGCCAGGCCTGCTGCTGGAGCAACGCCAGATGTTATGAATGTCTGGCAGAGCAAAACTGATGACTACTCGATAGTTCAGTGTGCCATGCTTTACGGCTTAGAACCGGGACTTCAACGATGGTTTGAGAACCATGGAGCATATGAGATGTTCCAGGAGTTGAAGTTGATATTCCAACAGAATGCCCGGATTGAGAGATATGAAGTCTCCAATAAGTTCTATAGCTGCAAGATGGAAGAGAATGGGTCTGTCAGTGAGCACATACTCAGAATGTCTGGGTATTACAATCACTTGAGTCAACTGGGAGTTAATCTTCCGGATGATTGTGTCATTGACAGAATTCTTCAATCACTGCCACCAATCTACAAAGGCTTCGTGATGAACTATAATATGCAAGGGATAGATAAGACTATGCCCGAGCTCTTCGCAATGCTAAAGGCTGCGGAGGTAGAAATCAAGAAGGAGCATCAAGTGTTGATGGTCAATAAGACCACTAGTTTCAAGAAGAAGGGCAAAGGGAAGAAGAAGGGGAACTTCAAGAAGAACAGCAAACAAGTTGCTGCTCAAGAGAAGAAACCCAAGTCTGGACCTAAGCCTGAAACTGAGTGCTTCTACTGCAAGCAGACTGGTCACTGGAAGCGGAACTGCCCCAAGTATTTGGCGGACAAGAAGGATGGCAAGGTGAACAAAGGTATATGTGATATACATGTTATTGATGTGTACCTTACTAGAGCTCGCAGTAGCACCTGGGTATTTGATACTGGTTCTGTTGCTAATATTTGCAACTCGAAACAGGGACTACGGATTAAGCGAACACTGGCAAAGGACGAGGTGACGATGCGCGTGGGAAACGGTTCCAAAGTCGATGTGATCGCAGTCGGCACGCTACCTCTACATCTACCTTCGGGATTAGTACTAGACCTAAATAATTGTTATTTGGTGCCAGCGTTGAGCATGAACATTATATCTGGATCTTGTTTGATGCGAGACGGTTATTCATTTAAATCAGAGAATAATGGTTGTTCTATTTATATGAGTAATGTCTTTTATGGTCATGCACCCTTGAAGAGTGGTCTATTTTTGATGAATCTCGATAGTAGTGATACGCATATTCATAATGTTGAAGCCAAAAGATGCAGAGTTGATAATGATAGTGCAACTTATTTGTGGCACTGCCATTTAGGTCATATCGGTATAAAGCACATGAAGAAACTCCATACTGATGGACTTTTGGAGTCACTTGATTATGAATCACTTGGCACTTGCGAACCGTGCCTCATGCGCAAGATGACTAAAACGCCATTCTCCGGTACTATGGAGAGAGCAACTGGTTTGTTGGAAATCATACATACAGATGTATGTGGTCCGATGAATGTTGAGACTCGTGGCGGATATCGTTATTTTCTCACCTTCACAGATGATTTAAGCAGATATGGGTATATCTACTTAATGAAACACAAGTCTGAAACATTTGAAAAGTTCAAAGAATTTCAGAGTGAAGTTGAAAATCATCGTAACAAGAAAATAAAGTTTCTACGATCGGATCGTGGAGGAGAATATTTGAGTTACGAGTTTGGTCTACATTTGAAGCAATGCGGAATAGTTTCGCAACTCACGCCACCCGGAACACCACAGCGCAATGGTGTGTCCGAGCGTCATAATCGCACTTTACTAGATATGGTGCGATCTATGATGTCTCTTACATATTTACCGCTATCATTTTGGGGTTATGCTCTTGAGACGGCCGCATTCACGTTAAATAGGACACCGTCAAAATCCGTTGAGACGACGCCTTATGAACTATGGTTTAGCAAGAAACCAAAGTTGTCGTTTCTCAAAGTTTGGGGTTGCGATGCTTATGTGAAAAAGCTTCAACCTGATAAGCTCGAACCCAAATCGGAGAAATGTGTCTTCATAGGATACCCAAAAGAGACAGTTGGGTACACCTTCTATCACAGATCTGAAGGCAAGACATTTGTTGCTAAAAATGGATCCTTTCTAGAGAAGGAGTTTCTCTCGAAAGAAGTGAGTGGGAGGAAAGTAGAACTTGATGACGTAACCGTACCTGCTCCCTTATTGGAAAGTAGTACATCACAGAAATCTGTTTCTGTAGCACCTACACCAATTAGTGAGGAAGCTGATGATGTTGATCATGAAACTTCAGATCAAGTTACTACAGAACCTCGTAGATCAACCAGAGTAAGATCCGCACCATAGTGGTACGTCAATCCTGTTCTGGAAATCATGCTACTAGATCATGATGAACCTACGAACTATGAAGAAGCGATGGTGAGCCCAGATTCCGCAAAATGGCTGGAAGCCATGAAATCTGAGATGGGATCCATGTATGAAAACAAAGTGTGGACTTTGGTTGACTTGCCCGAGGGTTGGCAAGCAATAGAAAACAAGTGGATCTTCAAGAAGAAGACTGACGCTGACGGTAATGTTACTGTCTACAAAGCTCGACTTGTCGCAAAGGGGTTTCGACAAGTTCAAGGGATTGACTACGATGAGACTTTCTCACCCGTAGCGATGCTTAAGTCTGTCCGAATCATGTTAGCAATTGCCGCATTTTATGATTATGAAATTTGGCAAATGGATGTAAAGACTGCATTCCTGAATGGGTTTCTGGAAGAAGAGTTGTATATGATGCAACCAGAAGGTTTTATCGATCCAAAGGGAGCTAACAAAGTATGCAAGCTCTAGCGATCCATTTATGGACTGGTGCAAGCATCTCGGAGTTGGAATAAACGCTTTGATAGTGTGATCAAAGCATTCGGGTTTATACAGACTTTTGGAGAAGCCTGTATTTACAAGAAAGTGAGTGGGAGCTCTGTAGCATTTCTGATATTATATGTAGATGACATATTACTGATTGGAAATGATATAGAATTTCTGGATAGCATAAAGGGATACTTGAATAAGAATTTTTCAATGAAAGACCTCGGTGAAGCTGCTTACATATTGGGCATAAAGATCTATAGAGATAGATCAAGACGCTTAATTGGACTTTCACAAAGCACATACCTTGACAAGATTTTGAAGAAGTTCAAAATGGATCAAGCGAAGAAAGGGTTCTTGCCTGTATTGCAAGGTGTGAAGTTGAGTAAGACTCAATGCCCGACCACTGCAGAAGATAGAGAGAAGATGAAAGATGTTCCCTATGCTTCAGCCATAGGCTCTATCATGTATGCAATGCTGTGTACCAGACCTGATGTGTGCCTTGCTATCAGTTTAGCAGGGAGGTACCAGAGTGATCCAGGAGTGGATCACTGGACAGCGGTCAAGAATATTCTGAAGTACCTGAAAAGGACTAAGGAAATGTTTCTCGTGTATGGAGGTGACAAAGAGCTCATCGTAAAGGGTTACGTTGATGCAAGCTTTGACACTGATCCGGACGATTCGAAATCGCAAATCGGATACGTATTTACATTAAACGGTGGAGCTGTCAGTTGGTGCAGTTCTAAACAAAGCGTCGTGGCGGGATCTACATGTGAAGCGGAGTACATAGCTGCTTCGGAAGCAGCAAATGAAGGAGTCTGGATGAAGGAGTTCATATCCGATCTAGGTGTCATACCTAGTGCATCAGGTCCAATGAAAATCTTTTGTGACAATACTGGAGCAATTGCCTTGGCGAAGGAATCCAGATTTCACATGAGAACCAAGCACATCAAAAGACGCTTCAATTCCATCCGGGACTTGGTCCAGGTGGGAGACATAGAGATTTGCAAAATACATACGGATCTGAATGTAGCAGACCCGTTGACTAAGCCTCTTCCACAGGCAAAACATGATCAGCACCAAGACTCCATGGGTGTTAGAATCATTACTGTGTAATCTAGATTATTGACTCTAGTGCAAGTGGGAGACTGAAGGAAATATGCCCTAGAGGCAATAATAAAGTTATTATTTATTTCCTTACATATCATGATAAATGTTTATTATTCATGCTAGAATTGTATTAACCGGAAACATAATACATGTGTGGATACATAAACAAACAGAGTGTCACTAGTATGCCTCTTCTTGACTAGCTTGTTAATCAAAGATGGTTGAGTTTCCTAACCATAGACAAAGGAGTTGTCATTTGATTAACAAGGTCACATCATTAGTTGAATGATCTGATTGACATGACCCATTCCATTAGCTTAGCACCCGATCGTTTAGTATGTTGCTATTGCTTTTATCCATAACTTATATATGTTCCTTTGACTATGAGATTATGCAACTCCCGTTTACCGTAGGAACACTTTGTGTGCTACCAAACGTCACAACGTAACTGGGTGATTATAAAGGTACTCTACAGGTGTCTCCGAAAGTATTTGTTGGGTTGGCGTATTTCGAGATTAGGATTTGTCACTCCGAATGTCGGAGAGGTATCTCAGGGCCTTCTCGGTAATGCACATCACATAAGCCTTGCAAGCATTGCAACCAATGAGTTAGTTGCGGGATGATGTATTACAGAACGAGTAAAGAGACTTGCCGGTAACGAGATTGAACTAGGTATTGGATACCGACGATCGAATCTCGGGCAAGTAACATACCGATGATAAAGGGAACAACGTATGTTGTTATGCGGTCTGACCGATAAAGATCTTCGTAGAATATGTAGGAGCCAATATGGCCATCCAGGTCCTGCTATTGGTTATTGACCGGAGACGTGTCTCGGTCATGTCTACATTGTTCTCGAACCGTAGGGTCCGCACGCTTAAGGTTACGATGACAGTTATTATGAGTTTATGCATTTTGATGTACCGAAGGAGTTCGGAGTCCCGGATGAGATCACGGACATGACGAGGAGTCTCGGAATGGTCAAGACATAAAGATTGATATATTGGACGGCTATGTTCGTGTTGGGGAACGTAGTAATTTCAAAAAAAATTCCTACGCACACGCAAGATCATGGTGATGCATAGCAACAAGAGGGGAGAGTATTGTCTACGTACCCTCATAGACCGAAGCGGAAGCGTTGACACAACGTAGAGGAAGTAGTCGTACGTCCTCCTCGCGATCCGACCGATCCCAGCGCCGTTACTCCGGCACCTCCGAGTTCTTGACACACGTACAGCTCGATGACGTCCCCGGGTCTCGATCCAGCAAAACCTCCGGGGATGAGTTCCGTCAGCACGACGGCGTGGTGACGATCTTGATGAACTACCGGCGCAGGGCTTCGCCTAAGCACTGCGACAATATGACCGAGGTGGAATATGGTGGAGGGGGGCACCGTACATGGCTGAGGAACGATCTCAAGGATCAACTTGTGTGTCTATGGGGTGCCCCCTGCCCCTGTATATAAAGGAGCAAGGGAGGGAGGAGGCCGGCCCTAGGTTTGGCGCGCCAAGGGGAGTCCTACTCCCACCGGGAGTAGGATTCCCCTTTTCCTAGTCCAACTAGGAATCCTTCCATGTAGGGGAAGTAGGAGAGAAGGAAAGGGAAGAGAGAAGGAGAAGGAAGGAAGGGGGCGCCCCCCTTCCCTAGTCCAATTCGGACTAGAGCAAGGGGAGGGGCGCGGCCACCTTTTTGGCCCTTTCTCTCCTTTCCCGTATGGCCGCCCAATGAGGCTCAATACGAATTCCCGTAACTCTCCGGTACTCCGAAAAATACCCGAATCACTCGGAACCTTTCCGAACTCCGACTATAGTCGTCCAATATATCGATATTTATGTCTCGACCATTTCGAGACTCCTCGTCATGTCCCCGATCTCATCCGGGACTCCGAACTCCTTCGGTACATCAAAACTCATAATAATTGTCATCGTAACCTTAAGCGTGTGGACCCTACGGTTCGAGAACAATGTAGACATGACCGAGACACGTCTCCGGTCAATAACCAATAGCGGGACCTGGATGCCCATATTGGCTCCTACATATTCTGCGAAGATCTTTATCGGTCAGACCGCATAACAACATACGTCGTTCCCTTTGTCATCGGTATGTTACTTG
The DNA here is from genome assembly GCA_032464435.1 of Aegilops umbellulata. Lineage (NCBI taxonomy): Eukaryota > Viridiplantae > Streptophyta > Magnoliopsida > Poales > Poaceae > Aegilops > Aegilops umbellulata. The sequence continues at coordinate 530,483,544 of CP136059.1, forward strand.
CCCGAGATTCGATCATCGGTATCCAATACCTAGTTCAATCTCGTTACCGGCAAGTCTCTTTACTCGTTCCGTAATACATCATCTCGCAACTAACTCATTGGTTGCAATGCTTGCAAGGCTTATGTGATGTGCATTACCGAGAAGGCCCTGAGATACCTCTCCGACATTCGGAGTGACAAATCCTAATCTCGAAATACGCCAACCCAACAAATACTTTCGGAGACACCTGTAGAGCACCTTTATAATCACCCAGTTACGTTGTGACGTTTGGTAGCACACAAAGTGTTCCTACGGTAAACGGGAGTTGCATAATCTCATAGTCAAAGGAACATGTATAAGTCATTGATAAAAGCAATAGCAACATACTAAACGATCGGGTGCTAAGCTAATGGAATGGGTCATGTCAATCAGATCATTCAACTAATGATGTGATCCCGTTAATCAAATAACAACTCTTTGTTCATGGTTAGGAAACATAACCATCTTTGATTAACGAGCTAGTCAAGTAGAGGCATACTAGTGACACACTGTTTGTCTATGTATTCACACATGTATTATGTTTCCGGTTAATACAATTCTAGCATGAATAATAAACATTGATCATGATATGTAAGGAAATAAATAATAACTTTATTATTGCCTCTAGGGCATATTTCCTTCAGTCTCCCACTTGCACTAGAGTCAATAATCTAGTTCACATCGCCATGTGATTTACCAGCAATAGTTCACATCACCATGTGATTAACACCCATAGTTCACATCGATATGTGACCAACACCCAAAGGGTTTACTAGAGTCAGTAATCTAGTTCACATCGCTATGTGATTAACACCCAAAGAGTACTAAGGTGTGATCATGTTTTGCTTGTGAGATAATTTTAGTCAACGGGTCTGTCACATACAGATCTGTAAGTATTTTGCGAATTCTATGTCTACAATGCTCCGCATAGAGCTACTCTAGCTAATTGCTCCCACTTTCAATATGTATCTAGATCGAGACTTAGAGTCATCCAGATCAGTGTCAAAACTTGCATCGACGTAACCCTTTACGGCGAACCTTTCTGTCACGTCCATAATCGAGAAACATATCCTTATTCCACTAAGGATAATTTTTGACCGCTGTCCAGTGATCTACTCCTAGATCACCATTGTACTCCCTTGCTTAACTCAGTGTAGGGTATACAATAGATCTGGTACACAGCATGGCATACTTTATAGAACCTATGGCCAAGGCATAGGGAATGACTTTCTTTCTCTTTCTATCTTATGCCGTGGTCGGGTTTTGAGTCTTACTCAACTTCACACCTTGTAACACAGGCAAGAACTCTTTCTTTGACTGTTCCATTTTGAACTACTTCAAAATCTTGTCAAGGTATGTACTCATTGAAAAAACTTATCAAGCGTCTTGATCTATCTCTATAGATATTGATGCTCAATATGTAAGCAGCTTCACCGAGGTCTTCCTTAGAAAAACTCCTTTCAAACACTCCTTTGTGCTTTACAGAATAATTCTACATTATTTCTGATCAACAATATGTCATTCACATATACTTATCAGAAATGCTGTAGTGCTCCCACTCACTTTTTTGTAAATACAGGCTTCACCGCAAGTCTGTATAAAACTATATGCTTTGATCAACTTATCAAAGCGTGTATTCCAACTCTGAGATGCTTGCACCAGTCCATAGATGGATCGCTGGAGCTTGCATATTTTGTTAGCACCTTTAGGATTGACAAAACTTTCTGGTTGCATCATATACAACTCTTCCTTAATAAATCCATTAAGGAATGCAGTTTTGTTATCCATTTGCCAGATTTCATAAAATGCGGTAATTGCTAACATGATTCGGACAGACTTAAGCATAGATACGAGTGAAAAAACTTTCATCGTAGTCAACACCTTGAACTTGTCGAAAACCCTTTTTGCGACAATTCTAGCTTTGTAGATGGTAACACTACTATCAGCGTCCGTCTTCCTCTTGAAGATCCATTTAATCTCAATGGCTCGCCGATCATTGGACAAGTCAATCAAAGTCCAAACTTTGTTCTCAAACATGGATCATATCTCAGATTTCATGGCCTCAAACCATTTCGCGGAATCTGGGCTCATCATCGCTTCCTCATAGTTCGCAAGTTCGTCATGGTCTAGTAACATGACTTCCAGAACAGGATTACCGTACCACTCTGGTGCGGATCTCACTCTGGTTTACCTACGAGATTCGGTAGTAACTTGATCTGAAGTTACATGATCATCATCATTAGCTTCCTCACTTAATTGGTGTAGTAGTCACAGGAACAGATTTCTGTGATGAACTACTTTCCAATAAGAGAGCAGGTACAGTTACCTCATCAAGTTCTACTTTCCTCCTACTCACTTCTTTCGAGAGAAACTCCTTCTCTAGAAAGGATCCATCTTTAGCAACGATTTTGCCTTTGGATCTGTGATAGAAGGTGTACCCAACAATCTCCTTTGGGTATCCTATGAAGACGCATTTCTCCGATTTGGTTCGAGCTTATCATGATGAAACCTTTTCACATAAGCATCGCAACTCCAAACTTTAAGAAATGACAACTTTGGTTTCTTGCCAAACCACAGTACATACTGTGTCGTCTCAACGGACTTTAGATGGTGCCCCCTTTTTTTAACGTGAATGCAGATGTCTTTAATGTATAACCCCAAAAACGATAGTGGTAGATCGGTAAGAGACATCATAGATTGTACTATATCCAATAAAGTACGGTTATGACGTTCGGACGCACCATTATGCTGTGGTGTTCCAGGTGGCGTGATTAGTGAAAACTATTTCACATTGTTTTAACTGAAGACCAAACTCGTAACTCAAATATTCGTCTCCGCGATCAGATCGTAGAAACTTTATTTTCTTGTCACGATGATTTTCCACTTCACTCTGAAATTCTTTGAACTTTTCAAACATTTCAGACTTATGTTTCATCAAGTAGATATACCCATATCTGCTCAATTCATCTGTGAAGTTTAGAAAAATAATGATACTTGTCGCGAGCCTTAATATTCATCGGACCACATACATTAGTATGTATGATTTCCAACAAATCTGTTGCTCGCTCCATTGTTCCGGAGAACGGCGTTTTAGTCACCTTGCCTCATGAGGCATGTTTCGCAAGCATCAAGTGATTCATAATCAAGTGATTCCAAAAGTCCATTAGCATGGAGTTTCTTCATGCGCTTTACACCAATATGACCTAAACAGCAGTGCCACAAATAAGTTGCACTATCATTATTAACTTTGCATCTTTTTGACTTCAATATTATGAATATGTGTATCACTACGATCGAGATCCAACAAACCATTTTCGTTGGTGTGTATGACCATAAAAGGTTTTACTCATGTAAACAGAACAACAATTATTCTCTAACTTACATGAATAACCGTATTGCAATAAACATGATCAAATCATATTCATACTCAATGCAAACACCAAATAACACTTATTTAGTTTCAACACTAATCCCGAAAGTATAGGGAGAGTGCGATGATGATCATATCAACCTTGGAACTACTTCCAACACACATCGTTACTTCACCCTTAACTAGTCTCTGTTCATTCTGCAACTCCCGTTTCGAGTTACTACTCTTAGCAATTGAACCAGTATCAAATACCGAGGGGTTGCTATGAACACTAGTAAAATACACATCAATAATCTGTATATCCAATATACCTTTGTTCACTTTGCCATCCTTCTTATCCGCCAAATACTTGGGGTAGTTCCGCTTCCAGTGACCAGTCCCTTTGCAGTAGAAGCACTTAGTCTCAGGCTTAGGACCAGACTTGGGCTTCTTCACTTGAGCAGCAACTTGCTTTGCCGTTCTTCTTGAAGTTCCCCTTCTGCCCTTTGCCCTTTTTATTGAAACTAGTGATCTTGTCAACCATCAACACTTGATGTTTTTCTTTGATTTCTACCTTCGCCGATTTTAGCATCACGAAGAGCTCGGGAATCGTTTCCGTTATCCCTTGCATATCATAGTTCATCACAAAGTTCTACTAACTTGGTGATGGTGACTAGAGAATTCTGTCAATCACTATCTTATCTGGAAGATTAACTCCCACTTGATTCAAGCGATTGTAGTACCCAGACAATCTGAGCACATGCTCACTAGTTGAACGATTCTCCTCCATCTTTTAGCTATAGAACTTGTTGGAGTCTTCATATCTCTCAACTCGGGTATTTGCTTGAAATATTAACTTCAACTCCTGGAACATCTCATATGCTCCATGACGTTCAAAACGTCTTTGAAGTCCCGATTCTAAGCCGTCAAGCATGGTGCACTAAACTATCAAGTAGTCATCATATTGAGCTAGCTAAACGTTCATAACGTATGCATCTGCTCCTGCAATAGGTCTGTCACCTGGCGGTGCATCAAGGACATAATTCTTCTGTGCAACAATGAGGATAAACCTCAGATCACGGATCCAATCCGCATCATTGCTACTAACATTTTTCAATACAATTTTCTCTAGGAACATATCAAAATAAACACAGGAAAGCAACAACGCGAGCTATTGATCTACGACATAATTTGCAAAATACTACCAGGACTAAGTTCATGATAAATTAAAGTTCAATTAATCATATGACTTAAGAACTCCCACTTAGATAGACATCCCTCTAATCCTCTAAGTGATCACGTGATCCAAATCAACTAAACCATAACCGATCATCACGTGAAATGGAGTAGCTTTCAATGGTGAACATCACTATGTTGATCATATCTACTATATGATTCACGCTCGACCTTTCGGTCTCCGTGTTCCGAGGCCATATCTTCATATGCTAGGCTCGTCAAGTATAACCTGAGTATTCTGCGTGTGCAAAACTGGCTTGCACCTATTGTAGATGGACGTAGAGCTTATCACACCCGATCATCACGTGGTGTCTGGGCACGACGAACTTTGGCAACGGTGCATACTCAGGGAGAACACTTCTTGATAATTTAGTGAGAGATCATCTTATAATGCTACCGTCAATCAAAGCAAGATAAGATGCATAAAAAGATAAGCATCACATGCAATCAATATAAGTGATATGATATGGCCATCATCATCTTCGTGCTTGTGATCTCCATCTCCGAAGCACCGTCATGATCACCATCGTCACCGGCGCGACACCTTCATCTCCATCGTAGCATCGTTTGTCGTCTCGCCAAACTTATGCTTCTACGACTATCGCTACCGCTTAGTGATAAAGTAAAGCATTACAGGGCGATTGCATTGCATACAATAAAGCGACAACCATATGGCTCCTGCCAGTTGCCGATAACTCGGTTACAAAACATGATCATCTCATACAATAAAATTTAGCATCATGTCTTGACCATATCACATCACAACATGCCCTGCAAAAACAAGTTAGACGTCCTCTACTTTGTTTGTTGCAAGTTTTACGTGGCTGCTACTGGGCTTAGCAAGAACCGTTCTTACCTACGCATCAAAACCACAACGATAGTTTGTCAAATAGACTCCGTTTTAACCTTCGCAAGGACCGGGCGTAGCCATACTCGGTTCAACTAAAGTTGGAGAAACTGACACCCGCCAGCCACCTGTGTGCAAAGCACGGCGGTAGAACCAGTCTCGCGTAAGCGTACGCGTAATGTCGGTCCGGGCCGCTTCATCCAACAATACAGCCGAACCAAAGTATGACATGCTGGTAGGCAGTATGACTTATATCGTCCACAACTCACTTGTGTTCTACTCGTGCAAAACATCAAACCATAGAAACCTAGGCTCGGATGCCAATGTTGGGGAACATAGTAATTTCAAAAAAAATTCCTACGCACACGCAAGATCATGGTGATGCATAGCAACGAGAGGGGAGAGTATTGTCTACGTACCCTCATAGACCGAAGCGGAAGCGTTGACACAACATAGAGGAAGTAGTCGTACGTCCTCCTCGCGATCCGACCGATCCCAGCGCCGTTACTCTGGCACCTCTGAGTTCTTGACAAACGTACAGCTCGATGACGTCCCCGGGTCTCGATGCAGCAAAACCTCCGGGGATGAGTTCCGTCAGCACGACGGCGTGGTGACGATCCTGATGAACTACCGGCGCAGGGCTTCGCCTAAGCACTGCGACAATATGACCGAGGTGGAATATGGTGGAGGGGGGCACCGTACACGGCTGAGGAACAATCTCAAGGATCAACTTGTGTGTCTATGGGGTGCCCCCTGCCCCCGTATATAAAGGAGCAAGGGAGGGAGGAGGCCGGCCCTAGGTTTGGCGCTCCAAGGGGAGTCCTACTCCCACCGGGAGTAGGATTCCCCTTTTCCTAGTCCAACTAGGAATCCTTCCATGTAGGGGAAGTAGGAGAGAAGGAAAGGGAAGAGAGAAGGAGAAGGAAGGAAGGGGGCGCCCCCCTTCCCTAGTCCAATTCGGACTAGAGCAAGGGGAGGGGCGCGGCCACCTTTTTGGCCCTTTCTCTCCTTTCCCGTTTGGCCGCCCAATGAGGCCCAATACGAATTCCCGTAACTCTCCGGTACTCCGAAAAATACCCGAATCACTCGGAACCTTTCCGAACTCCGAATATAGTCGTCCAATATATCGATCTTTACGTCAACCATTTCGAGACTCCTCGTCATGTCCCCGATCTCATCCGGGACTCCGAACTCCTTCGGTACATCAAAACTCATAATAATTGTCATCGTAACCTTAAGCGTGTGGACCCTACGGTTCGAGAACAATGTAGACATGACCGAGACACGTCTCCGGTCAATAACCAATAGCGGGACCTGGATGCCCATATTGGCTCCTACATATTCTGCGAAAATCTTTATCGGTCAGACCGCATAACAACATACGTCGTTCCCTTTGTCATCGGTATGTTACTTGCCCGAGATTCGATCGTCGGTATCCAATACCTAGTTCAATCTCGTTACCGGCAAGTCTCTTTACTCGTTCCGTAATACATCATCTCGTAACTAACTCATTGGTTGCAATGCTTGCAAGGCTTATGTGATGTGCATTACCGAGAAGGCCCTGAGATACCTCTCCGACATTCGAAGTGACAAATCCTAATCTCGAAATACGCCAACCCAACAAATACTTTCGGAGACACCTGTAGAGCACCTTTATAATCACCCAGTTACGTTGTGACGTTTGGTAGCACACAAAGTGTTCCTACGGTAAATGGGAGTTGCATAATCTCATAGTCAAAGGAACATGTATAAGTCATGGATAAAAGCAATAGCAACATACTAAACGATCGGGTGCTAAGCTAATGGAATGGGTCATGTCAATCAGATCATTCAACTAATGATGTGATCCCGTTAATCAAATAACAACTCTTTGTTCATGGTTAGGAAACATAACCATCTTTGATTAACAAGCTAGTCAAGTAGAGGCATACTAGTGACACACTGTTTGTCTATGTATTCACACATGTATTATGTTTCCGGTTAATACAATTCTAGCATGAATAATAAACATTTATCATGATATGTAAGGAAATAAATAATAACTTTATTATTGCCTCTAGGGCATATTTCCTTCAGTTCGTACATTGGAATGGTTCCGAGTGGTTTCGGATAATACCGGAGTGCCGGAGGGGTTACCGGAACCCCCGGGGAAGCAATGGGCCTTATTGGGCCGCGAGGGGAGAGAGAGGGCCGCGCCAGGAGGTGGCGCCCCCCCCCATGGGCAGTCCGAATTGGACAAGGAGGGGGGGCGCGGCCCCCCTTTCCCTCTCCCTCTCCCTCTCTTTCCTTCCTCCTAGTTGGACTAAGAAAGGGGAGTCCTACTCCTACTAGGAGGAGGACTCCCCCCTCCCTTGGCGCGCCTCTAGGCCGGCCGGCCCTCCCCCTTGCTCCTTTATATACGGGGGCGGGGGGCACCCCAAGACACACAAGTTGATCCTTGAGATCGTTCCTTAGCCGTGTGCGGTGCCCCCCTCCACCATATTCCACCTCGGTCATATTGTCGCATTGCTTAGGCGAAGCCCTGCGCCGGTAGTTCATCAAGATCGTCACCACGCCGTCGTGCTGACGGAACTCATCCCCGGAGGTTTTGCTGGATCGAGACCCGGGGACGTCATCGAGCTGTACGTGTGTCAAGAACTCGGAGGCGCCGGAGTAACGGCGCTGGGATCGGTTGGATCGCAAGGAGGACGTACGACTACTTCCTCTACGTTGTGTCAACGCTTCCGCTTCGGTCTACGAGGGTACGTGGACAATACTCTCCCCTCTCGCTGCTATGCATCACCATGATCTTGCGTGTGTGTAGGAAAATTTTGAAATTACTACGTTCCCCAACACTAGCGCCAGATCTGGCCGCAGTCATCCGGCCCTGATCAGTGGGCTTCTCTCTCCTGCGGGTTCCTGACGGTGCCGGCGTGGTTGCCGGGGCCCTGGCCGCGGGTGAAGCTGGTGGAGGAGATCCAGATTGGGGGAAACCCCTTGGTCGGCCCCGGTCGGCCGCGCCGACGACGATGCTCGAGGGCGCCGCTTTTCATCTTGGAGACGTCGGTCTATGTCTGCTCCTGCATTTCCCCCCACTCTGCCTCTCGGGTGAAAACCCTAACTCCGGTGGGCGGCGGCGGCGTCCTTGACGCCGTGACCTTCCTGAAGGCGTCGCCTTGAGGGCTGAGTGGTGGTGGGCACTGTGTGGGTCCTTGACGGTTGCTAGTGATGGGCACTGCTTTGGGGGAAACCCTAGGATCTGGTTCTCCAGACCGGACGATGGCGGTATTGCGGTGCCGTTTCTCTCCGGGGAGCATCGTTTGTGGAGCAGCGCTAGAAGACACAAGCAGGAGGTGGAGCGGCTCCGTCTTGCGAGCTTCGGTGGAGTTGTCAAGTCATGCCTGGCCGACAGGTGCTACGCTGAGTCATGCCTGGTTGGCAGGTGCTACGCACGATAGCTCTTCCAGAGTCTTCGCGTCTGGACGAACGAGCACAGGGCGGTGGCGCTGTTGGGCGCCGTGGTGGCGTCGATGGATGTTCAGACTGGCAAGGAGGATACGAATTTATCTCCTGAAGATGGGTCAGTGGTCCGATGAAGATGGCGGCTTGTAAAACGTGTGCAGGTGGTGTGCTCTTTAGGTCTGCTGCACCGGTTGTTAGTCCCGATACGTTATGTGGATGGATCGACAATGACACTGGTTGTAGATATGGGGAGTGAGAGCACTCCTCATTATCAATTTTGTAGGTGTGAGTGGTGGCTTCGGGCGATTTGATGTATGTTTCTTGTCAGACCTTTGTCAGACCTTTGATGCAGAGGCCGGGGGCCCAACCTCCATTTCTAAAAAAAATTGATGGTGTGCACATTGCCGCCAGCCACGTGGGCTGCGAGGATGTAATCCTTGTTCCAAAAGTAGGGATATGTCAACCTGTCATATTTCTCGCACTTCACGAGCTTGAAGCTCGGCGGGAACACATGAGACATCACCCGATCCGAGAAGCAGGGAGGATACGTCGCCGCTAGGTTCCCACGACCACGAATAGCATCCCCACTGTGATGTGTTTCATAGAAACCATCCTCCTTATCATATTTGGAGTAAGCTAAGTCATTGGTTGTCAGGAAAGCACGCCAGGCCTGGGTTATGCTTCAGACCCACCTCCCCACACTCAACATCAAGTCTATCACTGAGGACTCGCCGATCTCCTCTTTCATGTCTTTAGTGTCGTCAGTGGCACCTTCGAGGACGCCAGTTAGGTCTTCGATGTTAGCAACGAGATGGGTCCTGGGTGGGTCCAAAAATCTGACCTCTTATGGGGACTCCTTGATCCGATAATACACTAAGATCGAGTTGTCCGATGATGCGAGCTTCTAAAACAGATCCAAAACCTTGCTCAGAAGAAGTTTCTCACGTTCCTCCTGGTCCTGTCCCAATGTTGGGATTAGGGGAGACAGACTTCGAGGTCTGATCTGACATCAACCTTGGAATATAGTCCAAATGTTCCCCTAACCTTAATCCGAAATCACGACAAGGGAAAGTAGCATCAAGATCTGATCTGACATCAACCTCGGACTCTCACGCTCAGTCATAGCCTGATCTGACATCTGGGCCATTGGGGGCACCTTCCGTGTTTGATTTGGGATTGACCCCAGAAGAGCATTCTCACGCTCGTCCTCATCCTGATCTAACATTGGGTTCGGGTCAAGCGGCTTATGCTGCTCCTCGACTTGGTGCGACACCAAACTCTCATGAGGAGCATCTCGTCGTGGTATTGTCGAACCTGATGGTCCGGTCTGGAGTGAAAGACTCGACTTGGCCGAGGTGACCATCTGAGTTGGCGATGAGGGCGACACCGCCGAAGACGAACATTTGTCCTAACATATCTTGATGGACCCGATTTACTCATTGATCTTAACATGATCCGCGAGATCACCTAGGATGACCTGTATGCATGGGCCACCACTGACGGAGCTAGATCCGGAAGATCTCGAGGTAGGGGATCCTAAGCTAGATGTCTTGGAATGTGGGTAACAAGGGCACATGGATTTTAAATTTCAAAAAAAAGGACATGGGGATTTTAGCCAGGTTTGGGCTCTCTAAGTTGATAATACCCTACATCGTGCTTCTATTTATTGCATTTGAGTGAGTAAAAAGTACAAGTAAGGTACCATGAGAATGTGTTGTCTACGAGCCTGGCCCCTTGGTTTACATAGATATTGGGGTCCTAGGGTTACAAGATCCTAGTCGGCTACGTATGAGGAGTCAGCGTTCTCCATGCATCCAACATCTTGGACTATACGTCAAGTCTTTTGGATCTTCCTTGTAGCTGTAAGTGGGAATGAATTGCTCACCATAATCATCTTTGTTAGCAGCCCTTTCCGTAGCCAAATCCTCTATCTTTTGGTCCTCCATGTCCTTTACTCTATCACACCTCCTAATTGCCTCAGTTCCTTAGCCACCATCAAGTCCTCCCTTCTCAGCTTTCTTTACTTTAGTACCAAAGGATTCCTGACTTACCGTGTAATCAGCCTACATCTTCTTGTTCTTTTGCATTAAGTTCAGTATCCTCAATCCCCCTATTAATATGTTCATCTTCCATCTCATTTTCATCTTCTAGATCTTCATCAAACTCTCAATGTAGACAATTCTTGCCTGTTTGTGACCCACCAGCTTCTAATTTGTCTAATTCAAACACAAGTCTAAGATTTTGCTGCAAAACTCATGTTGTCTTTTCACTTTCCTTTCCAATGGACCATGTTGCTCATCCATCAGCTTTCACGAAGCTATATTCTCGATGTCGTTTTTTTAGCAACAACCCCTCCCTATTGGCGTGAGGATCGGAAGGCAAACTAAAGGTAAGCATCACACTCTCCATCTACGTGCTCTATTGTAGCTTCCAAGACGTGACATTATCCGCCGTTGCCTCTCGTGTTACCCAGTGATGGTGTCCTGGATAAGGAGTTGCAAACCACGTCGGCTCTCAGAAGACGTGGGCCGAGCCATGGACTCCCAAATGACCAGCCAGTGGGTCACATTCGCCAGGCCCCCTAGGGGAATCAAGATGGAATCTTTCGATGATTTGGCACATACTCCAAGGCATGAATTTAATCTCGGGCACGTTTATCTTCAAATATAACCGACCTATGTGTAACTCTAGGTACCCCCGATATCTATATAAGCTAAGGGTGTAGACTGTAGAGGCCAACCCATTCACATACGATCTCAAGGTAGATCAACCTGTACTCTGTACCCCCTATATCAATACAATGCAAGCACGACGTAGGGTGTTATCTCCTAGAGAGAGCCCAAACATTGGTAAAATCTTGTGTCTCTGTTACCATCATGCCAAGGCTACCAACTCGGGACTCCCTACCCGAGATCTGCCGGATTCGACTCCGTCATTGGTGGCCCATACAAGTCCCTCTGTGTAGTCGAAGCGGCTCGATGGCATCACCAGCTGACGATCAGATCGGCACCGGCACAGTTTCTGCACCGGAACTCCTTCACGTCGGTTTAACCGAATCATCGGAGAAGATTGAAGCTCCAACCCCCCATCGAGATATCGAGCTTGACGACTCAAACTCTGCGGTTATCTGCACCAAAATGATGCCATCCTCAAATAAAATGCACGTTGAGAAAGTAATACATTATCTGCACTAAAATGATGTTAAATTTATTCGTAGAAGAATATACGAATGCCCCTACAGTTTCCACATCGAAAGAATTCCGCTTGAGCAGTACGCCTTCCATGTTTGAAAAGAAGGAACTACAAGAATTTTGCTTGTGTAGTACACAAAACACTATCAATAGTTGCAACAAAAAATTAGTATCATTAAATGCATGATAAAATTTATTTTTATTTTATACCTATCTACTACTCTCTATGTTAACAAATATAAGATGTTTTGAATATTTCAATATAGGTTACATACAAACTGAAATGGGTGAACAAACAAATTTAAACATGTCTAGAAATTTGGTTAAACTTTGCCGCATTTTATAGAAGTGAACGGAGGGAGTAGTACTTTATTTGTTGGTGGTTGTTTCTACGAATTTGGTTAAACTTTGCCGCATCATTTGACTTCAGACAAAACTTGTACGTGTACTTTTCAAGCAAAGAGAGAATATTATTCAATGTAGGCTTTGTTCTAATTTTGCTGTGTTTTAAATTTAATTTGAAATTTTTCTCAACGGCCACTGCCTGCTGCATGCATAGCTTGGATTCTCCGACCTTTTCCCGTATCATCACGCCGTTGTGCGGTTTGTGTTTTTTGGGTTTTGATGAACAATATCCGATGAGTTCCAAAGTTAAAAGTATGGATAGTTTTCAAATAAAAATAAAATCTTATCCATCGCAGCTAGCTGATCGACCAATAGAATGTAATATTATGCACCAACCGTACGTAGCATGCAAATAGTTAGCTTGTTTGAACGTCCTTTTTTTTAGCTCTATCTGCATAAAGAAGACGACCCGTTCAAATGGTTAGCTGTATTGACATAGAAATCTTGTCTAGATTCTACATTCATATAGGTATACAAACATTCAAACTTCTTGTATCTCTAAGTAACGAACATTGCCAGCCAGCCGGAGCTATATATATAGCTGGGCATCCTCTCCTACCATCCACGCATCCTTCTCTCCAGCCCATCCCTTCACCTCGAACAAACAAACAATGGCGCTCTCCAAGCACACCGTCGCCATGTTCTTTGCCCTGCTGGCCATCGCAGCGACGCTGCAGCCGTCCGACGCAAACCAAGAAGAAGCCAAAGCCGCCACCACGGCCGATGGAGACGCCCCGTCTCTTCCGAACCTACCATTGCCTCAGATTCCCGGCATGCCTAGCCTACCACCGCTGTTCCGCTTCCTTTTCCCGCCACTCCCAGGTGCTCCTCCGTCTCAAATACCTCAAATCCCCGGCATGCCTAGCCTACCACCAATATTCCGCTCCCTCTTCCCGCCACTGCCCCAGATCCCTGCCTTGCCGCCGCTGTTCGGCCCACTCCCTGTTGCACCGCCGGCTCAAGGATTGCCTCCGATCCCCGGCATGCCACACTTCCCACCTAGCACCAGATCGCCTTCACCACCGCCACCAAAGGAGTGCCTGACACCGCTGACGGCCATGATACCGTGCATGGACTACCTCACCAACATCACGGTGTTCTCGCCGCCGGGCTCATGCTGTGATGGCCTCAAGTCGGTTGTCAATACCGCGCCGATCTGTCTGTGCCACGGCATGAACAACAATGGCGGCATGAGCAAGCTGTTCCCCAAGCCCATCGATCCGATCCGCATGCTCATCCTCCCGGCTAGGTGTGGCGCCATGATACCCTTCCAGACGATCTTCTCTTGCGCCAGTAAGTTGCTAATCTTGTTTTCTGTGATTTTCGTTATATATATGCTTGCTTTGAAGTAGATTGATTAATTTGCATTGGTGATGATTTGACAGCCCAACCATTGCCGCCCTTGACGCCTCCTGCCACGTCTCCAGCGCCTGCTGCTTCTCCCGCGCCATCACCATAGGAGCAAGAGGACGCACCGATCGCCAATGGTTTCATGAAGATTATATATACATACCCGTGTTTACTTGGATGTTTAGTCGATTCGTTTTAGTTAGGTTTTTTTAGGTACCAGAGAAAGATATGAGCTTTTAGGGGCTCAGTTCGGACGTCATATGTAGCTCCTAGTGCTACTTAATTACCATAGTATAGGTAATAATAGTCGTATAGTCATGTAAGATCTCCATCACATGATGTAAACGTCAATGGATAATACTATACTAGATCGATGCATGCTTGGTGATTCATGTTATGCTGCTGCGATGTTATTTCTGTCATGGCCCAGAATAAACGCTGGGTTGCTGATCTAGTATATGCGTGCATGTTTGCTGGCTCGCTTTGTACGTGAAAGCCTTGGTAGATGTGTATGCTAGCATCTTGATTAAATCTGTGGCCATCCATCAGGTTTTCCAAGTGCTATAGAAATCATGGATGCCACCAGCTAGACACAAAGGAAGATTTTGTTATCAGACGCACACATTCCTACCATGTCTCTCCTCTCAGCCAAACTCCCTATACCCCAGAATTGCTACAAAACATAGCTGAATCCCACTATGCTCGAGCATGAGAGCAGAGGGACCCAAAGCAGAGGAAGACAGGGAAAGGAAACCACTAGAGGGGTAAAGAGAGTGAAGAGGCAGACAGCCACCCTCCCTGACCTGGGTACGTGAATCTAGCACGGGAAGAGGAACATTGTTGACTGAAGCTTACTTAATTTCCTTGAGTACGAGAATGCGACAGAAGCTCACGTCCAAATAAGGATATGAATATGCAATGTTCAAGATAATTATATAATGCTTTGTGCTACAAAGTCAGTTATGGACTCACGGTAGGAGGTTCAGGTTCCAGGACCACGCATAAAATAGCCAGACAACAGTTGAATAACTGGTGGTATAATGGGGAAGAAAAACTCGGCCTACTACAGCATCCAAATAACATGAACCATTCAGTTCCCACAGCAAGCAACAATTAAAAAAACACTAGTGTAGTTCCATACTCTTGCGCTAGAATTCGTCAGAGTACTAAATTTCTTTAATAAGAACAGCTTCTGTTGGCCAAATGTCGAGAGACCAACACTTTTATTTACAAGTGCAGCATTTTGAAGCAATCAGCTACAGAATTAACAGTTCCTTACATTTAGCCACTAAAAATGTACCTTTAAGAAGGTTAATTGCCTCGCAATTTCGCAAACATCATCCAGAGTTCCAGACTCATGACATTGTGGTAGAAGAACTAGTGACTAATTCCAAGAATAAAAGCAAACTTCGGTGCTCACTAGCGGGCCAGTCATCACTCCGAGACCCGCGGGCCAGTCAGCTAAGGCCGCGGATTCACCTACTGATAAGGGGGCAGCCTCTTCATGCACATCGGTGGCTTCGCTTCGGTTTGGATTCTTTCAGGCGGCATCTACGCCCAGCAGCCTGTGGGGTGACCGAGTTGAGATTGAGAACTTGGACGCACATGAGATACTTCCGGTTCCCACACACGTGACAGGATGTCGATCCATCCCGTGTTGGGAGAGGCGGATGAGCTGCAGGGACGGGTGGACATTGCGGGAGGCTCCCGGTTGACGCCGCGGAGGTTGCAGTCGCCGGCGGCTGAGGTGGTGGTAGAGAGCCTCGGGCAGGAGGCCCGATGTTCTCTGTCGTCACCATAGAGATCTTCACGCCCTTGTCCCATGCCCACCGGCAGGAGGCTTTCCCCCAGGTGGATGAGGTTGGGAGGCTTGCTGACCACACCTCGGTTCTGGTGGAGGGGGTTGGCGGATCGGAGGGACGGCTTCCGCAGATTACATGATCTCCCACTCCCACCTTAGATGCAGTCGGGCACATGGCAGGTGGCCATACCCCGGTTGCCGTCATTGCGGACGATGTGATCGCTTACGGTGGGATTCCGGACCCGATGTCCGGTAACAGGCGCGTTAGTCACCGGATTCCGGGCCAGCCCGACGCGGACGACCTGTAGTTGAGGCATGCTATATGAGGGCCGCCAAACTTCGAGATATCGAAGTGACTATAGGTATGTCAGTAAATACGAGTTGCTCCATTCTTAATTTTTCAGACCATGAAATAATTAATAGTGCCAGCAACTTAGGGATTTCTCTTGGTAGTAACGGAAGGGAAATTGCAAAATCTGTTAAGGACCTATTAGACATAGAAGCAGATAGAGCCACACAATTAATCTGAAATATCATGACAGTGAAACCTATGAATGAGTCAGAAATTAATAATCTAGGAGTAATGACGTTACAGAGTCTCTGTGAGGATCTTGTTCCAACTTCGGGGACAGAAAATGAGGAGCAAGATTTGGGTTTAGAGGGGTATATGGCCCCTTTGCAACCAATAGTTATGTCACAGGCTGCCACTGGTCATGAGGACGCAGAGGAGATGCGGGATAAACCAAAATGATCCTCGAGGAGGAAGGTTAACCCTGCATCGACAGTCCGTAGAAGTGCTAGAGTCCAACAAAAGAAAAAAATCATGACGAAAAATGAAAGGGATTTTTTGGAATAGCATAGGTCTAGCAGACTTGGCTAAAAGGAGATTCCTTGCAGAAGCATCAGTAGAACATAAACTAGATTCCGTGGCTCTACTAGAGACGAGTAGAGATAATTTTCCGCCACAACTCCTTAGTACCATTTCCCGGGGGGGGGGGGGGTCAATCCGGTGGGATACTACTTGTGGTTAAGTGTGAGTTTAGAAGTGATAAATGTGGTGTATGTTGATTTTGCCATCAAGTTTCGGGTGGGGTCGAAGATTGATGGTTTCCAATGTGCACCAGTGATTGTATATGGTGCAGCTCAACCTGAATTTAAGCCTGATTTTCTCGCAGATCTGGTGAGAATCTGTGGTGATGAAAGGCCTCCTATCCTCATGTGGGGGGAGGGGACTTCAACATAATTAGAAGGCAAAAAGAGAAAAATAATGACAACTTCGGTGAAAGATGGTCATTCATGTTTAACACGATTATTGAGAGTCTCGATTTGAGGGAGATAGACCTCACTGGGAGACAGTTCACGTGGGTAAACACTTTGCTAGTTCCAACATATGAGAAGTTGGAGAGGGTGCTCACCAGCATAGAGTGGGAACAAAAGTTTCCTCTAGTAACGGTACATGCATTGCACAGAGCAATTTCTAATCATGCACCGTTGCTGGTCAATTCTGGGAAGCGACCCATGTGGAAAATAGAAATAGTTTCTCTTATGAATTAGGATGGTTTGAGAGGAAGGCTTCATGGACCTCATTGCTACAGAATGGGCCAATGAGTGTGGTGGTATTTCAAATGTTGATAGATGGAAAAATAAAATTAGCATCTTGCACCAGTTCTTGAGGGGCTGGGTGATGCGTCCAATTTGCATCATGTTTTTCTACTGCTTTGTAATGTTTTATCAATATAATACTTTGTGGTGCAATTCTAATGCATTTTCTCCCTTAATTTGCAAAATTTACATGAAGAGGGAAATTGCCGGCAGCTGGAATTCTGGACCTGAAAAAGGTACATTAGAGCTACCCATTCTGCACATCTTCAAATGAGATGAAATTTCACAAAGAATTATTTTGAAATATATTAAAAAATACTGAAGAAAAGAAATACCAGAGGGGACCCACAAGGCATATGGGACCGCCCACCCCTCTGGGCATGCCCATGTGCTTGTGGGACCCCTGGATGGCCTCGGAGACCCATCTTCTCCTATATGATGCCAGAGTCATGTAAGATCTCCGTCACATGATGTAATCGTTGTCAATGGTCAATGGATAGTATTATACTAGATCGATGCATGTTGGTGATTGATGTTGTTATTGCTATATGATAGCCCAGAATTAATGTTGGGTTGATCTGATCTATATGAGTGTGTGCTTGCTAGATCCGTTGGTAGTTGGTACATGAAAGCCTTGGTAGATGTATGACTCAACTTTTGCTACCTCTGTTATTCCGGTAGTTCGATTAAATCTGTCGCTATCAGGTTCTCCAAGTGCTATGATAATCATGCATAACACTTACTAGACACAAAATAAGATTTTTATAAGAGTTTTCAGATATCAGACGCACAGATTCCTACCATGTGTCTCTCCTCTCAGCCAAATTCTCTATACCCCACAATTGATCAGCCATGTACCCACTAATTGCTACACAACATAGCTGAACTCGTTTGCCAGACAGATTTGGCATGAAGTCAGCTTGGGGCAAGGAGGATTGGGCACCTACAACTACGGATGGTGTGCTGGAATGGTCATCGCTATCACCAACAGCTCATTCAAGGAAGGACTTCAACTCCATGATCATCCTCGTGATGTGGAAAATTTGGATGCAAAGGAACGTCATCGTATTTGACAACGTGTCTCCACCTGTGGGGTTTGTGTTAGGTTTTGGTAAAGCGTCTCAACTCCCATAACATGTGAGCCCGCGATATATATTGTATTGATGTGACGAGAGGGATCTCGTGGTCATTTATAGAAGTTGTTCGATTGAACAACAAACCATCGAGAGATTACAGAGGGAGATCGAGATACATACAAGAGAGATAGAGAGATAAGGGTTAACAAGATTAAAAGAAAACAATCTCTCTAACTACCCTACACTTGAGGTACAAATCTGACCTCTAGTTGTTTGTTTGCAACTCGTTCTCTGACAAAGTTAAAATCTCAATATGCTTTGTCCTGCCATGGAAGAATGGGTTAGCAGATAAATAAGTAGCACTAAGATTATCACACCAGAGACACAGGGGTTGCATTTGTGGAACTTTAAGTTCTTTCAGCATAGACTGGACCCAAATAATTTCTGCTATTGCATTTGCTAGTGCTTTATATTTTGCTTCTGTACTTGACCTGGAAACAGTTGCATCTTTCTTTGCACACCAAGATATTAGGTTTGGTCCATAGAATATGGCAAACCCACCTGTAGACCTTCCATCATCCACGCAGCCAGCCCAATCCGCATCAAAAAATGCACTTACAAGAGTAGAAGATGATTTGCTAAATGTGAGACCAACTGTCTGTGTATTCTTCACATACCTCAAAATCCTTTTGGTTGTTGTCCAATGAGCTGTAGTGGGTACATGGAGGAGACCAAGCAGTTACCCGAACCACGGTCGAACCACCTCCTGCTATGTGGTGCTTCTGCTAGAGCTGTTGATGCTACCCACAGATGACTTGAATTAGAAGACATGGGTGTTGTTTCACATCAAAAAAATTATTTGGCTTGCTCTCCAAGATAATGTGGGCTGCTGAGGTGTGGGCTACCAGATGCACCCCCCCCCCCCCCCCCTTTTTTCTTCTTTATGACCAGGAGCCCAAAACCATGCATCGCTTGATTGTGGGTTGTTCATTATCGCGGTAGGTGTGGCATGAGTACCTATCATGGTGGGTGACGACTCCGTTGCCGAGCGCGAACAACAACTTCCTCGACTGGTGGGTAGCCATGGTTCCTGTCGGGCAGCGTCGAAGGATATCCTCCATGATCATCCTCGTTTAATGGTGGCTTTGGAAGGCCCAAAATGCTTGCGTCTTTGAGGCCGATCAACCATCGGTCTCTTAGCTTACCATGACCACTGGAGATGAAGCAAAGTCCTGGGCGGCCGCCGGAGGTCCTGGGCTATATGCATTGCTGCCTGAGATGTAGCCTAGATTCACCATGCATCCATGTTGGTTGCTTTTCGGCGCATGATCAAGCCATTGCAGTGTGTACGAGTGATTGATGCGCGAGATCAATTAAATGAATTTTTTAAAGCCTATCGATGAAATGATACGCAAGTCCTTGCGTATTCAAGAAAGTAGATACATTATCAGCTGAAAAATAACCTGAATAGTATATGTATGCCCTTGTACTTATAAAAAAAAAGTATGTCCTTGTACTTTCCCAAGAACTCGGGCCGCCGGTAGTATTTTCCAACGTGAGCATGCATGCGCAATTTGCAATTCAACTCCGATCCATGTCGTGCGATTTGTTCTGTCTTTGTTCTAACAAACAATATTATATCCCGTGAGTTCCAGATTTAAAAAGAGATGGTGTTTTTTAAAAAGAACGGATGGAAATAATAACCAGTTAAAAAAGATTTCAGAACAATACCAGTTTAAAAAAAGGAAAAAGAGAATCTTATCCACCTCAACGTCTGTAGAATGCAAATGGTCTCGTTTGAATCTCCAGCTCTATCTGCATAAAGAAGACGTCTGCTTAATCCATGCGCACACGAAACGTACTGCAGGAAACCACAACCCAAAGAGACCTCAATCTACTAGTTGGATAAAAATTTCAAATGGTTATAAAAATATTCAAACTTGTCTATCTCTAACGTGCCCTGCCGGCCGGCCGGAGCAGTATAAATAGTTGGCAAACACACGAATGCCATCCACCGATCCACGCATCCTCCCCTCACGCAAACAATGGCGCGCTCCAAGTACACCGTGGCCGTGCTCTTCGCCCTGCTGGCCATCGCGGCGACGCTGCAGCCGTCCGACGCAAGGCTCCAGCCCACCGCCGCCGCAAACCAAGAAGAAGCCAAAGCCACCACCACGGCCGATGGGGGCTCCCCGTCTCTTCCCGGCCTGCCGTTGCCTCAGATCCCCGGTATGCCTAGCCTACCACCGATATTCCGCTCCCTTTTCCCACCACTGCCCCAGATCCCGGGCCTGCCGCCGCTGTTCGGGCCGCTCCCTGGTGGTGCACAGGGCGCCCCTCCATCCCCTGCACTGCCTAGCCTCCCACACCTCCCACTTCCCACCGGCTCACCAAGCCCGCCGCCGCCAAAGGAGTGCCTGACGCCGCTGACGGCCATGATACCGTGCATGGACTACCTCACCAACATCACGGTGTTCTCGCCACCGGACGCGTGCTGCGCCGGCCTCAAGTCGGTCGTCAACACTGCGCCGATCTGCCTCTGCCACGGCCTGAACAACAACGGCGGCATGAGCAAGCTCTTCCCCAAGCCCATAGACCCGATCCGCATGATCATCCTCCCGGTTAGGTGTGGCGCCATGATACCCATCCAGACGATCTTCTCCTGCGGCAGTAAGTTACTAACCTTGTTCTGTGTGTTTTCCTTCATATGTGCTGCTTACTTGAAGGAGATTGATTAACTTGCATTGGTGATTATTTGACAGCCCAACCCTTGCCGCCGTTGACGCCTCCTGCCACGACTCCGGCGCCTCACGCTGCTTCTCCCGCGCCATCACCATAGGAGCAAGAGGACGCACATGCTTTTGTAGGATTATATATCGTTTAAGTTGGTTTTGTTTAGGTAGGATCAGAGAAAGATATCAGCTGCGTTTAGGGGTTTAGGACGTCTCTCATATGTAGCTCTTAGTGCTACTTAGTTATCATATAAGTATACAGTCATGTAAGATCTCCATCACATGATGTAATCGTTGTCAATGGATAATAAGTATTATGCTAGATCGATGCATGCTTGGTGATTCATGTCGTTATTTCTGTAGTTTGCTTGTGTGATGGCCCAGAATTAACTGTGGGTCGATCTGATCTATATGCCTGCGTGCTTGCTGGCTCCGTTGGAAGTTGGTACATGAAAGCCTACATGTATGACTCAACTTTTGTTACCTCTGTTATCCCGGCAGCTCGTTTAAATCTGTTGCCATCAGGTTCTCTAAGAACTATATATGATAATCATGCATGCCACCAGCTCGACACAAATTCCTACCATGTGCCTCTCCTCTTAGCCAAATTCCCTATACCCCAGAATTGATCGGCTACGTAACCAAGAATTTCTACACAACATAATTGAGTCCGTTAGTTCTACATGCTTGATCATGAGAGCAGAGGGACCCAAAGCATGCAGGAGAGGGAAAGAGCAGAGGGACCCAAAGCAGAGCAGGACAGGGAAACGAGAAAAACTAGAGGGGTAAAGAGAGTATGGGAGACAGCCACCCTCCCTGACCTGGCCCCGGCCGATGCAGATCCCGGGGGTTTACCCTCATTTTCGAAAAGAAAATGACGAATTAGAATGGGAAGACAAACATCGTCGACTGACCCAGAGGATGAAGTTTACTTAATTTTCTTTGAGTCGGAAAATGCGAAAGAAGAGCACATCCAATAGAGGATATGTATGTAATGCTTTGTGCTTCCTATAGCAGTTGTTGCACAATCAGTGCCAATTGTGGCCTCATAGTATGGGGATTGCCAGGAACATGCATAAAAAAGCTCAATTCAAAACAATAACGGCATGCTAGATTTCATTGCATATAAGCAACGGCTGGATAATTTAACTGGTGATATGATGAAAAACAAACTGGGCTTATTACAACATCCAAATAACTTTCTTTTAACTAGCTGATCACTTCTTTGAGATAACAAACAGGAGGAACCGAAAAAGAGCAACAATCCAAACGCGGCATTACTACTTTCATACTTTTGAACGTGCTACCATTGGTAAGACTAATAAATTTCTTTAAAATGAACAGTTTTCGTTGGACAAATGCCGAGAAAACTGCCCTTTGAAACAATTCGGTTAGGGCATTTCTAACTGATCACTTCTTTGAGATAACAAACAGGACGAACCGAAAAAGAGTAAGAATCCAAACGCGGCACTACTACTTTCATACTTTTGAACGTGCTAGCATTGGTAAGACTAATAAATGTCTTTAAAATGAACAGTTTTGGTTGGACAAATGCCGAGAAAACTGCCCTTTGAAACAAGTCAGTTAGGGTATTTCTAACTGATTCCTTAAAAAGCCATAAGGGAGTAAAAAATTGGTTATACTCCATACGGCGCACCTAGCCGATCCCTTATCGGGCTTAGTGGAGTAAAATGTTTACTCCATCTCCCTAAATCCTCTCAAATCTCTCTATTTTTACTCCCTCCCGCGGTGACCGAGTAAAAGTGGCGCCTCTCTTCCTCCCCCTCCCACCCCGCCCTGCCTCCCGCCGCCGCAGCCGCAACGCCCCACCACTGCCACCGACGACCGGCCGTGTAACGTTCCTGATGTAACTTGCCATATTTGTAATCCAACTATTGCCATTTCCAGCTATGTGTTATGATATTCCCTCCGTGGTTGGGTTCTCTCCGTTTTGCATTTCGGTCATGTCTTGCATTTCATATCATGTCATCATGTGCATCGCATTCGCATACGTGTTCGTCTCATAAATCCGAGCATCTTTCCCGTTGTCCGTTTTGCAATCCGGCGCTCCTATGTCTTCCGGTGTCCCCTTTTGCATTTCTTCGTGAGCGGGTTTTAAACATTCTCGGAATGGACCGAGGTTTGACATGTGGCCTCGGTATAGCACCGGTAGACCGCCTGTCAAGTTTCGGGTCAATCGGAGTTCGTTTGGTACTCCAACGGTTAACCGGGTAACCGTGAAGGCCTCGTGTGTGTTGCAGCCCAACGCCCCTTCTAAACAGCCCAATAACCCATCTAAGACACTCCCATGTCCTCCGCCGTTCGATCACGATCGCGTGGCCGAAAACCGCACTCCATTTGAAGCTTCCTAGCCCCCTCTAGCTATAAATATGTGCTCTCCCCCGGATTTCTCGCGCAGTTCAAACCCTAGGCTATCTCCTCCCGCATCCACCGGACACGTCCGCACCCCATCGGACGTGTCCGCCCCACCGCCACGTCACCCGGCCAATCCGCGCGCGACCCGTCAGCGCGCGCCGCCGCCCCCAGCCACTCGCGCCGCGCCACCTCAGCGCCCGTGCCGCCCCGCTCGCGCCGGCCCGCGAGGCCCACATCGGGCCCGCCGGCCCGTCCCGCCGCGCCGCCACCCGCGGGCGCTGCCCGCCGCTCGCCAGCCGCCGCCGCCTGCCCCGCTGCTCGCGCCCGCCGTGCGCCGCCTCCTCCCCGCGGTCGCCGGCCGGCGCGCCCGCAGCCGTCGCCGTCCTCCGCGCCGGCGCCCGCCGCCGATCCGCGTCGCCCGCCGCCGCCCACCGCGGGTCCGGTCGGGCCGGACCGGATCCCGCGCCTCCTCCCTCGCCGGAAGCCGCCTCCACCTCCCCGGCGACCGTCTCCGTCGAGCTCTCCGGCCGCCTCGTTTTCCGTGCTCGGACGAACCCTAGATCTGGGTCAAGGTTGACCCCGGAATTTTGTCCAAGTCTTTAAATTTTTTGCATCAACTTCACATGTTCGACATGCCATAACTTTGCATCCGTTGCTCCGTTTCGCGCGTATAATATGTCAAATTGTCCATTTCGAAGAGTACATCATTTCGTTACATTGTATCATTTTCATTTGAGGTCATCTTGATGCCCGAAATGCTGTTAGAAGAGGGCTAGTTGATGTTAGTGGCTGGATCTTATCTGAACATGCACTTTTGTCATTTTTTGCCATGATTGATGTGTACCTCCTATGAAGTTATGCCCTACATGAGTTTTGAAATATACCATGTCACCTATCCAGGGAATTTTGCCATGTATTTTTGTGATCTATGTGGTGACTAGCACAAGCATGCAAACTAGGTATCTTGATGTTGCAGATTTCAGAGACTTAGTGATTTCACTAAGTCCCTGACTGTTGTTATTTTCATGCCATGTATTCATGTTGTTTCTGAGAGATCCATGCATAATTTGAGCATGATCATTAAGGGTGTTTTGAACTTGAGTATTTGCTTAATCCATCCGTGCCTTTGTCTGAAATTATGGAGTGACATAGCTTGAGTCAATCAAGCTCTACTTTTGCTTCAAAATGTTGCTGGCAGATTGTTTACATGTTATTCGATTTTGCCAAGCTTGGTGTAGTTGATCCTTGCATGCTATGATCTTATTCTTGCCATGTATTGTTACTATGCCATGTCTTTTTGATGTATGTATGCTTAATTTATCATGAAATACCCTGTAGTGAGTGCATCGAGCTCACGAACATGCCTAGTCGTTATTAATTTCTGCCATGTCCAGTTTTCTGCCAAGTCTGAAACCTGTAACGAAACTTGCTTATTTGACATGGGTGTAATCATATTTTATGATCCTTTTTGGCTTATGGTAAGTAAGAGACTTTTGTCAAGTGCTTTGTGTAGATTCACGCCATGCCTTACTTTGCTATTTTCTGAACCTGTAGCATGTTGTTTCATTGCTCTGAACATGTCATCCTGATGTTAGTTTCTGCCATGTTGATAATTTCACCAAGTCTGAGAATTTGTTATCATGTTGCACTTTTGCCATGCTTGTTTGAACCTGTTATGATGGGATTGAGCCGTAGCTCAGTGTTCATCTTTTGTCGTGCATCTTGTGTAGATTACTTTCGTATGCTTTGTTGCCATGTTTGGGTGCAGTAGCTTAATAAATCGTTGTTTGCTAAGTAGCATCATGCTGTTTATGGCAGATTCGTGTCATTCTTGTATTGCTTGCCATTTGCAAACCGTGCATCCGATTCCGGAGTTCTTTATATCGATTTCAACCGAAATCACCTCATCTATCCAGTGGCATGCTTGGTTTGCCAAGATTATGCCCTGATCATCCTTGTCCTTCCGTAGCTTGCATACGCATTGCATATCACCTCTCGCATATCATGCCACGTTTTGCATCATATTGCTTGCGCATTGCATCGTGGTTGATATTGGTTCCTTTGCTTGTTATCTTGTCTTGGGTAGAGTCGGGAGACGAGTACGTGAACGAGGATTCCGTTGAGAACGCTTTCGAGGACCAAGCTTTCGACAACTCTGAAACTCTTGCAGGCAAGATGACCATACCCTTGAAATCACTTCTATCTTTGCTTGCTAGATTGCTCGCTCTTTTGCTATGCCTATGCTATGATACCTACCACATGCTTTATCATGCCTCCTATATTGCCATGTCAGCCCCTAACCATCCATGTCCTAGCAAACCGTTGATTGGCTATGTTACCGCTTTTGCTCAGCCCCTCTTATAGCGTTGCTAGTTGCAGGTGAAGATGAAGTTTGTTCCTTGTTGGAACATGTTATTGTTGTTCCTTGTTGGAACATGTTTACTTGTTGGGATATCACAATACCTCTTATTTAACTAATGCATCTATATACTTGGTAAAGGGTGGAAGGCTCGGCCTTATGCCTGGTGTTTTGTTCCACTCTTGCCACCCTAGTTTCCGTCATACCGGTGTTATGTTCCCGGAGTTTGCGTTCCTTACACGGTTGGGTGATTTATGGGACCCCCTTGACAGTTCGCTTTGAATAAGACTCTTCCAGCAAGGCCCAACATTGGTTTTACCATTTGCCACCTAGCCTTTTTTTCCCTTGGGTTCTGCAGACTCAAGGGTCATCTTTATTTTAACCCCCTCCGGGCCAGTTCTCCTTCGATTGCTGGTCCAAACTAGAGCGTTGTGCAGCGCCCCCTCAAGGCAACTTGAGGTTTGGTTTTAGTTGTATGGATAGCTCATCCGGATGTGCCCTGAGACCGAGATATGTGCAGCTCCTATCAGGATTTGTCGGCACAATCGGGCGGCTTTGCTGGACTTGTTTTGTTGCTGTCGAAATGTCTTGTAGTCCGGGATTCCGAGATTGATCGGGTCTTCCCGGTAGAAGGAATATCCTTCGTTGACCGTGAGAGCTTATCATGGGCTAAGTTGGGACACCCCTGCAGGGTATAATCTTTCGAAAGCCGTGCCCGCGGTTATGAGGCAGATGGGAATTTGTTGATGTCCGGTTGTAGAAAACCCGAAGTTGACTTTAACTAAAACACATCAACCGCGTGTGTAACCGTGATGGTCTCTTCTCGGCGGGGCCCGGGAAGTGAACACGGTTGTTGGAGTTATGTCTGACGTAGGTTGTCTCAGGATCACTTCTTGATCACTTTAGCTTCACGACCGTGCTTTGCTCTCTCTTCTCGCTCTCTTTTGCGTTGTAGCCACCATATTGCTAGTCGCTTGCTGCAGCTCCACCTCACATACCCCTTTCCTACCTATAAGCTTAAATAGTCTTGATCTCGCGGGTGTGAGATTGCTGAGTCCCCGTGACTCATAGATTCTATCACAACAGATGCAGGTACCAACGATGCCAGTGCAGATGGTGCGACCGAGCTCACTTGGGAGTTCGATGAGGAACGTGGCCGTTACTATGTTTCCTTTCCAGATGATCAGTAGTGGAGCCCAGTTGGGGTGATCCGGGGATCTGTTAGCATTTGGGGTAGTCTTCTTTCATTTTGGTACCGTAGTCGGACCTTGAGTGTAATCTGGATGATGAATGTTTATTTATGTACTTGTGTGAAGTGGCGATTGTAAGCCAACTATGTATCTTTCCCTTATTTATTACATGGATTGTGTGAAGATTACCTCACTTGCGACATTGCTTTCAATGCGGTTATGCCTCTAAGTCGTGCCTCGACACGTGGGAGCTACAGCCGCATCGAGGGCGTTACAGGCCGGCCGGCCAGAATGGATAGCCCGGCCCCTTCCCTCACCCCGTCGGCCACCGACGCCGGCTTTTCGCCACCGGAAATCACCCATGTGCTGCCGCCGGCATCAAAGAAGAGTCTGGGTATGAAAAAAAAACATGACGTCCAAGCTCCTCCTTCAACCACTCCAATGTCCTCTGGGGTGGACGCCGCCTCTCCGCCAATGGCACGCCGCCCTCCCGCCGAACCGACCAGAGCCAAACAGGCTCGAAAGCCAACAGCAGCAGCGGTGCTCGCTGAGGCGGTCACGAAGAAGAAGATGAAGAAGGCCAAGGCGGCGCCTCATGCTGCACCTCCGGCGGCCCCTATGGCCACTGCTCTGGCGCGGGCGGCGGCCACAGCCAGCAACAAGCGTCGCGGCCGCAGCCAGCAATAAGCATCATGGCCGCTAAATGCTCAATGAAATGCCAACAAGGTAAAAAGAAAAACCTCGCATCTTGTTGGTATCCGATAGTGATTGTTGGTGACCAATAGTGATTGTTGATAATGTTTTCTTTGATATTGTAGTGCGGAGATGAACACGATCGAATTCCACACCTCATTGGAGTCCTCGGCTGCCGTTGGACTTGATGAGCTCAACTACGACTCCTTTGGGATCATTCGGCCACCCAAGACATGGAGGAGGAAGAGGCTGAGGAGTAGGTGGCCGAGGAGGAGGTCGAAGTGGTGGTGGCCGAGGAGGAGGTTGTGGTGGTGACCGAAGCAAGCACAAAGGTGCCAAGGTGACGCACCCAAAACTACAACCAAAAGAAGGACATTGCGATTTGCGACGCTTGGTGCGCGATCTCCATGGATGCAACCATCGGAACGGATCAAACCAAGACCATGTTTTGGAAGAGAATTACCGACCATTACAACAACTCTATGGACATGCGATCAAGCCATACGCAAGGTTCTCTTTGCCGACGACATCGTATGAGTGGTGGTGGGCGAGGGGGTTGTGGTGCATGCCATTGGATGGCTCAATCCACAACATATACATGTTATGTTTGTGGTGATTTTGGATGAAGCATTATGCTTGGAGTGATGTCTTTTGGGTGAACTTTGCATGTTTTCATTTTGAAAAACGCGATGATGAAACTTTATGTTATGATAGTTATGTTATGCATGTTATAATTTGAATGGTTTTAAGATATGTATTATGTTGTGTTCGAAGTTCATGCGACTAGGTGCTACTTGTGAGTTGTGTTGGGATTTTCTCGAAGAGTGGAAGATGAAGTAGTACAGTAGAGATAAGTATTTCCCTCAGTTAAGAACCAAGGTTATCAATCCAGAAGGAGAACCACGCAGAACCTCTTTAGCAGCACCTACACACACAAAAGCAAATACTTGCACCCAACGCAAACAAGGGGGTTGTCAATCCCCTCGTCGGTTATTTGCAAGGATCAAATCTCATAGTGGTAGGCAAATAGACAAATTGCAAAATAAAAAATAAAGAGAAGTGCAGCAAGGTATTTTTGTGTTTTTATATATATGATAAAAGTAGACCCAGGGGCCATAGTTTTCACTAGAGGCTTCTCTCTCGAGCACATAACATATGGTGGGTGAACAAATTAATGTTGGGCAATTGATAGAAAAGCGCATAGTTATGATGATATTCAAGGCAATGATCACGTATATAGACATCAAGTCCAAGACATGTAGACTGACTCCTGCCTGCATCTACTACTATTACTTCACCCATCGACCGCTATCCAACATGCATATAGGGTACTAAGTTAATAAAAACAGAGTAACGCCTTAAGCAAGATGACATGATGTAGACAAATTAAACCCAAGAAATTGAATAAACCCCATCTTTTTGTTCTTAATGGCAACAATACAAATGTGTGTCATGTCCCTTTCTGTCACTGGGATTGAGCACCGCAAGATTGAACCCATCCCAAAGCACATCTCCCATTGCAAGATAAATCAATCTAGTTGGTCCAACCAAGCGGATAGATCGGGGAAATATAATGCTATATAATCATGCATAAAAGAATTCAAAAAGACTCAATTAATATTCATGAATAATCTGATCATAAACACACAATTCATTGGATCCCAACAAACACACCGCAAAACAAGATTACATCGGATAGAACTCCAAGAACATTGTATTGAAGATCAAAGAGAGAAGAGGTCATCTAGCTACTAGCTATGGACCCGTAGGTGCCGGTGTCAAAACCGGCGGATCTCGGGTAGGGGGTCCCGAACTGTGAGTCTAAGGTCAATGGTAACAGGAGACAGGCGACACAATGTTTACCCAGGTTCAGGCCCTCTCTATGGAGGTAATACCCTACTTCCTGCTTGATTGATCTTGATGAGTATGAGTATTACAAGAGTTGATCTACCACGAGATCGTAATGGCTAAAACCCTAAAAGTCTAGCTTGTATGATTATGATTCTGCCTATGGACTAAACCCTCCGGTTTATATAGACACCGGAGGGGACTAGGGTTGTACAAAGTCGGTTACAAAGAAAGGAATCTTCATATCCGGTCGCCAAGCTTGCCTTCCACGCCAAGGAGAGTCCCATCCGGACACGGGTGAGAGTCTTCGGTCTTGTATCTTCACAGCCCATCAGTCCGGCCCATGTCCAATAGGCCGGACGCTCGAGGACCCCTTAGTCTAGGACTCCCTCAGTAGCCCCAGAACCGGGCTTTCAATGACGATGTGTCCGGCGCGCAGATTGTCTTCGGCATTGCAAGGCGGGTTCTTCCTCCGATGACTTCAAAGAGATGTATTTGGTCTTCCATTGAATGTCGTACACATCGGCTTCTGTGCATCCATGACTTCAGCTTCCATGTGTCGAGCGAATACGAGAGGTCAAGGTATTTTTTGCACATAACACCCCAGCCATGTGAGAAAAGCGTCTATTTAAAGAGATTGGATCTCAGATCCGTTCCACACCACTCAGAAAAATCCTCAGAGCTTGCTAGGAGGAACCATTCCAACATGGCCAGCACTCCCAATTCTTCCTCCCGTCCTCGCGGCCCTGAAAAAGGCGATTGAGAGAAATGTTTCGTATCCCACGGTCAGCTAGTGAAGCTACAAACACAGGGATTTCTTCGCCCCATGGATCTAGTCCCCGTTCGAGCAGGATTGACTTCCTTCAACGCGGGGCTCAGGCGGAGAATTTCCCCAATCCATCCAAGGGGAACGAGTGTGTGCTTCGTTCCCTACTTGCTGAGAGGCGTTGGATTTATAATCCACCCGTTCCTCCGAGGACTTCTGTAGTATTATGGCCTCCAACTGCACAATTTCACTCCTGCCTCCATCCTGCACATCGCAGGTTACGTTGCTCTTTGTGAGCTATTCCTAGATTGTGAGGATCATTTTGAATTATGGAGGAAACTATTCTGCCTCGTCCCTCGTAACCAAGAGGGAACAATATTTCAAGTGGGCGGAGCCAAGGTATGGCGCATCGCCGGGACCGGATACCTGTCCGGCACGCCAAAGAAGGCATCCGAAGAGTGGCCTTCCGAGTGGTTCTATATCGAGGATGTGGCCCTTCCCGACCCAGTTCGAATGGGTCTTCCCGAATTTTCAAGCGTTCCATTGAAGAAATGCCACAGCTAGCGCCCTCGAAGCCTCGATGAGGAAGATAGCGCGGAAGTCCATCAATTGATGGGCAAGATAAAGATGCTCGCCTAGTCCGGACTATCAATAGTCGAGATAATGGAAACCTCCATAGTACGGGGGGTTCAGCCACTCCAATATAGAGTGCTTCCCATGTGGCACTATAATGGGGAAGATGACGCCTCCCGCTGCGGTCGGAAGGGTCCGGACACCCCCGCCGCTTTGGCCAAAATATTGGCTGAACTATACAAAGGGGAGAAAGAGGAATTCACTCGTATTAAGCGCCAAGATGGATTTTCCATGTACAATTGTCAGGACCCCGATCCTAAGTCACACCGATCCAGCATGTAACACATCATATCACTTTGCGGCCTCACACACGGTATTCCCACGGGTGCCACCTTACCTGGCCCGGGACCGTTTGCGCCTTTTGGCTCACGTATATGATAGTGTCGCTAGCATCCATATGACAAAGAACCCGGGCCGACATGGCTAGTCGTGAACCCAAGGCGGCACTAACCCATGAGGACAGGCATACATGAATCACATCGAGCATGTCGGTCAACAACGTATATATCCGGGCTGTAGCACTGGGCTAACAGGACTCCGGTAACCCGGGCTGTAGCAGGCTAGGCAGGACTCCGGATAACACCGCGTGACATTTCCCCGAAGGGACAGACACAGGAACGAAGTGAATCACATGCCGGCCAGTCAAGTGTTCCGAGCAGTAGTGCTGGGCTAGCAGGACTCCGGTGAACCGGGCTGTAGCGGACTACTATCGCTCCGAAGCACTAGACTACATTTCCCCATATGAAAGGCTGCCAAGGATAAACAACTAGATAGTCGGATCCCACACATAGCAAGCATTTCAATCATACACACAATATGCTCGATATGTGTAGATACAACATGGCATCACAACAAGACTCTACGACTCCAAATATTTATTCATTAGGCTCCGAAGAGCGAGATATTACAAACATGGGTCTCATGACCCAACATTCAGAGCATACAAGTCAAAGCACATGCGGAAGCTTAACATGTCTGAGTACAGACATCTACAAATGAAAAAGGCTGAGAAGCCTGACTATCTACCAGATCCTGCCGAGGGCACAAGATCGTAGCTGAGGTATCAAGCTAAACGTCGAAGTCCACACGGAACTACTAGCGAGACTGACGTCTCTCTGCAAAAACATAAAATAGGCAAACGTGAGTACAAACGTACTCAGCAAGACTTACATCAGAACTAGCTACATATGCATCAGTATCAAAAGGGGGTAGTGGAGTTTGACTGCAGCAAGCCAGCTTTGACTCGGTGGCTATCCTGAACAACGACTACAAGCGACTCTTTGAGGTGGCGCACACGAGTCCACATATTCACCATCCAATACACCACTATGGATCCACTTCCGTCTCCCTACGAGAAGGCCATCCATAGCACTCACGCTTATCTTGCGTATTTTAGAGTATCCACTTTCACTTGTCTATGAACTGTTATAGGCAACCCAGAAGTCCATTACCGCGGACACGGCTATTCGAATAGATGATGTTAACCCTGCAGGGGTGTACTTCTTCACACACGCTCTCACCACTTACCGCCGTTTACACGACATGTACTCGGCAACCTTCAAGCGGAAGCCCAGCGAGGGTGTCGGCCACAGCCTACCTAAACACTCAAGTCTCTAGTCCAGGTTTATCGCCTGTTCGGGTTCCATCCGCAGGGAGTTCGGCCGAGGTTTCCACTAACGGCCCCGAACGATGTGTGCAGGGTTCCCGAGACACCAAACGGGCGAATCGGTACACCGTGCCACGTGCCTACCGCAACACAGCCCACCCCTACGGTCAGCGCTGCGTGCGGCCCCCAGCATACTACAAACACCAGAAACTACTTGCAACTCCTGGACAGAGGACAAGGGTGATTAAGAAGCCGAGAGAGTCAATTAAGGATCCCAATGTGTGGTAGTAACTGTTTCATGGATCACAAACACAGAACTCAGTTCCTGAGGACGGCTTCAATGAGACAACCCACCATGTACTCCTACATGGCCTCTCACCAATACCTTTACCAAATCGTGTTCACACACTTAGCTCACACACAATAGGACATGTTCATCACCATTCCAATTCATTCCCGATGAATCAGACCCGACTCAACTCTAAGCAGTAGCAGGCATGACAACAAGCATGAATGAGTAGGCACAACATGGGCTCAAACAACTCCTACTCATGCTAGTGGGTTTCATCTATTTACTGTGGAATGACAGGTCATGCAAAGGATAAAGGGGTTCAGCTACCGCAGCAAGTAACACATGAATCGTTGTTGTCTTAATGCAGTAAAAGAGAGCAGGAGCGAGAGAGTGGGATTGTATCGGAATGAACAAGGGGGTTTTGCTTGCCTGGCACTTCTGAAGATGATAATATAGTTCTTCATCGGTGTCATCGAACTCATCGTCGGAACCACGTCTATCGGGAGGGGACAAACACCGGCAACTGAGAAAGAACACAATCAATGCAATGCCACAATATGATGCATGATCATGACATGGCAATATGCTGTAATTTGAGCTAATGCATCTAGCTATGATTTAAATGAAGTTGGTTTGAATACATGATTCAAAATCCAACTCCATATATGATTATTTAAATGCCCTTTATGTGTTTTGTCCAAAACAGAGGACAAACATTGTTTAAACATGCATGAAAATGGTACAGATGGATTCCTTGAATTTTTTCTGATAATTTTTCATATATAAATCTTTTCATTTGGAGATATAGATTAATTTCTATGATTTTTCAAAGTTTTGGATATTTTCTGAATTAAACAAATCATTTCTGATTTATTTAAAATCCCAGAAAAACTTTACTATGTCAGCATGACGCAAAGGTGATGTCATCGGGTCAACTGGTCGGCCAGGTCAAACCTGACCGGTGGGACCCACGTGTCAGTGGCTAACTAAACTAACCTAGTTTAATTAGCACTAACCTAGGTTAAACTAACTAAGTTTAAACCTAAACTAGTTTCATTAGCCGGGCGGGGCCCGCATGTCATAAACTCTGGGGAGGTCAAACCCGTGGTCAAATAAAGTCAAACCCGCCGGCGTTAAGCCGCCGGCGAGGTCAGCGGCGGCCGCGGGCTTCGGAAAAGCTCCACAGAGCACGGCTGGATGCGCGGGAGGCAGCTCTAGGAAGCTGGCGACGCGGCGCGTCGGATGGTGGTGGTCTCCGGGCCTAGAATAGCCTGTAGCGTCGCCGGCGACGACCACAGCGGCGGCCGGAGCTCGAGCGAGCTTGGGGTCGAGGCTACGGCGTGCAAAAGGACGAAATAAAGCTCCCGCGGGGCTCTACGTGTTGCCGCGAAGCAATTGTACGCACTGACGTGACCAAATGGTCGCCGGAGCTACGCCGGCGACAAGCTCGGGCGGCGGTGGTTCTCGGTCTCGATGAACGCGACGGCTAGAGGACGGGGAAGATGCGGGAAATAGAGGGGAAATGCGGCGGAGCTCACTGGGAGGTCGTTGAGAAGCTCAGCGTGCTTGGGGGCGGCTCGGTGATGACGAATCGGTCGACGGCGGCCGTCGGTGCAGAGGACGAAGATGGCGTCGATGAGGGCGCCCCAGGGCGTCCGGCGTCGTGTGGCTCGGCGGGGAGGACGATGACGTCGTTTCGGAGCTCGGGGTTGTGTCGGAGAGGTTCGGGGATGGCTGTGGCCGCGATGGCAGAGAGCGCGGCGGCGAGCGCGTTCGGGGGGGTGAGAGAGAGAGAGGTCCAGGGGAGGGGATGAGCATGGGGGAGAGTGGGAGAGGGACCAGGGGGGTGCGGGCGTCTCCGTGGCGCTCGAGTGAGGACGGGGGAGGCAGCAGGAGGTGGAAGCAGGAGGTGGCTTCGCCTCCTGTGCGTGCGCCACACCGTCGTCCTCCTGGCAAGGAAGGGGACGACTGGCGCCTGGCTCTGGTGGGCTGGGCCGGTAAGTGGGCATCAGGTGGGCTGCACAGGTAAACTCTCTTTCCTATTTATTATTTCCTGTTTTCTATTACTCTGCAACTTTGTGGCTTTAATTAAAATATTAAAACAATCCCAAAAATCATGAAACTAATCATGGCTACTGTTTATAATAAATCCAACAGTAAACATTTTAGTTTATGATTATTTGAGCATTTTAAAATATTTTATAGCATTTAAATGCCCAAATGCAAATATAATATGGTTTAATTCAGTGACCAAATATGTCATGGAAAAATGTGCATCACCTCTGGTTACTGTTTCCAGTATTTTCCAAAGATGATGAACATTTTTGAAAGCCACTTTGGGTTCACTAAAAATATTTTGGTTGAACCTATTGATTTCCTTTTATGCTAGGGTTTGAAACAATCCCCATTTCAAATTTCTGAGAAATTTAAACATGATGCAAGAAGATGATGCGATGACAAGCAAAGCCAAGGCTAGGGCTGTGACAACTCACCCCTACTAAACAAGAATCTCGTCCCGAGATTCAAGTCGTGAGGCAAGAAGACAGAGGGACACAAGCTAACACAATCTTCTCGATCCAATTGCCCTTCTCGAAGATGTTGATCCATTCCATCATCTTGGTCTTGACAACTTTGCCTTCGAGATCTTCACTCGACACGACAACAGAAAGAGAGGGAAACCCTACAGGATTTGATCCTTGAAGATCGAGCAACTCAAGATCAGTTCATGAAGTGAGACGTAAGAACATCTCTTGAGTTGAGACAGAAAACACACATCAGAGATGATGGAAAAGAAACAGATGACGAAGGTTCAAAGTAGCGAGGGAATTTTCCATGATTACGAAACGGGGCACCTTGGGGAAGGTGACTTGTAGAACTTTTCCCTTAAGTGGCAAAAGAATTACTTTTGATACAAAGATCATTGAAATTCTTTATACTAGCCTAAGGCAACCCACAACTATCGATAGTTTGGCGGAGTTCGAATGGATGAGGTGGACTACCTTGTTGAAGACAACGCAATGGATGATTTTGCTTATCATCGGAAATGGATGGGACCATGACAAGTCCACTCTTGAATATGATCCTGGACAACAACTATTGAGGTGCAAGCTGGGAACAAAATGCAAATGCTGGGAATGATTCTGGTAACTGGGAGATAACTCAACAGTCGGGAGCAATTCCATTGTTGGAATGGTTATAGCATAATCGAGGAATATTAATAGCACAAGGATCCCTAAGGAACAACTTCTAAAATAAGTCGCATGAGATTCTCATGGAGAAGATGGTCAACTAGTTCAATCAAGATACTACCATGATAGCTCTTCCGGCTAGGTGTGTCGGCCAGACATCAACCTTGTCGGGACCTACGTAATAGATCTTGGAAAAGTTCCAACCATCACATCTGCCTGAGATTCAGACCTGGTTGGTAACAGGATATTTCAGACAGCATGTCCGGAAAAGGAAATTTGCAACACAAACCGACGAGATGACGTTGCGAGATTCTCAGGAAATGAACTACGATAGCAAGCTCCAAAACATGAGCTGGTTCTGCTACAAACCTGTGAACACACTACCTTAGACAAGCATGACCACATGGTAGTCTTATAATAAAACACTACCGAGTTCAGGTGGGGAACCATCATCGAGGATAACGAAGTCCTAACATAAGTCATGATTCTTAGGAAGGAACTTCTTCTCCTTGAACAAATCAATCAGTGGCTTGAGGTGTAAGGAATTGCACATGGAGTGGAGGTAGCGAGCCTATCAAACCATGGAATACTTCGCACATGCATGACTGACTTGGGATGCTTCCGGAGAGGCAAAAACAAACTTTCTCAAATTTACGGCGGCAACTTGCACCTGATGCACGTGAACTTGGAGAAAGTCACTTCTTACACCAAACATGTATTTCATGAACGGAACATGAAGATAATGCTTACACAAGTTTCCAATACTAGCTTGATGTTCAACATGAATCATGGGGGAGACAAAATGCTGCTAATGGGCTCAACAACAACTCATCGGAATTCCCATATCACTGGACTTCCACCATCATGTGAACACGGTGATAGCATTGGTCAGACCAAAAGATGTAATGGTGTATGCTCGAGGAATCAACCACGAGTAAGACAACATTACGAATATCGTTGGTTCTGATTTGACTTGACGATAGTCCATACTAAAATCAAAGTTTTGACAAGACGATACATCCAACAACTGATCACGAGGACCAATTGGTGAAGATATCATCTTTCTTCAACACACACCACAAAAGATATCCCTTAACATGAACTAAGTCAGACAAGCTTTATCTTCCAACTCTCCAAGTTGTTGTCTAGCTCAACCAACTAGCTCAGGGATATCTAACACAGATTCTTGGAGAAGGGGTGGTTTATAGGAAACCAACTTGATCACGAACTCAACATAGCGGTCAGGTGACAACCTGGTAACACTTCCGAGAAGATATTCGGAACATCACGAACCACCGATATGATACTAAGCTCGAGATCAATCTTGCTTTTCAGGGCAAGACGATATGATCAAAAGAGCAAGGGATTGAATAATCCTAACTCATTGATCGAAGAGTGCACCAGAAATAAGGACTAGGTAGCACGATCAATCTTAGGATGATGATTTAGTAACCAACACGCTAAGAATGAGAATATTGTCCATTTACTACAAAGCAACGAGTTGCTCAGAGTATTGATTTCACGCAACACGATTCACTTGTCGGCATTCCGGTTGTGACAACACGGAACCGAGGAATGAATAATGATAGCGAGAAGTATTACTGCGTCAAGAATTCATAAGAGGTGGTGCAATTCTCATGACATTCTTGACATAGAGATGGTAACACTCCAGGGTGGAACAGAGCAAAAGCTGGATTGGCATTTTGATCTGCGGGATACAATTACTTTGACCCAATCCTAGAAATGGATGAGGCACTGGAGTTTGTCTCTCCTAGTCATTCTGGAATAGAATGGTTGGACGGACCATAAGAATAATAGGCATCGATAACACGAATGCTCAACTACTCTTGATCAACAATTGACAGACGAAGGTCAGAAACAACTAAGGAGAACAACTCAAAGGAACATATCACTTTCTGAGTTGTGGATGCATAGATTAGTATATCGAGCAAAGCTCAACATTTCTTCCGGATAACCCATGCAGAAGAGAAAGAATTGGCAGCATCACAATATAGAATGAAGAACTCATCAAGAGCACTCTAGTTAAGATTTTTGGTTCAACAATGAACTTCTGCCATAAGTAGTTCATGGTATTGGAAGAAGGATTTACCATGGACCTCGAGGACTAATGCAAAGGTTACTACTATCCTAATGGAACTAGCAAACACTATCAACATGAGGTAAGTAGGGTGAATCTCGGGTTCAAGAACCCAAGAGAAGAATACCTACATACTAATGGCATCACGGGATGCTTTCGAGAATGGTGGCCAGATTCATCACACTGAGGACACGAAACATGGCTAGGTTACTAGGTGACTCCCTAAGACACCTAGGGTCATAATAATAGCTCCAACATATATGTCAAGGCAACGGGGTACCTCAACAGACCGATTAGTGTGCTTATTCCGACCAAAAGGACATCGGGAATGGAAGGAAAGTATTTGCAAATGCATCAGACTAGTTGGAAACCTGGGATGACTCGGACAGCATAACGGCTGTAAATGCTCAGAAAAAGATTTGAGACATTCACAACAGTTTGCATAGACACTCAACAACATCATATCAAAGTTCTGCGACCAGTTATGAGCATATGGAAGTAGTAGGAACTGAACTGAGGTTTAATCCAACAATCTTAGGCAACTACAGTTTAGTAACACGTCATCCTGATAGATAGATGAGAAGCCTATTTCTTAAACCCCGTAGAAGAGAAGAGGATGACTCAGATCAGAAGGCCATGAGGTATAAGGAGTAAAAAGAGCCTTACGTTCCCTTCCACAATCAATTCCCTTATATAAGTAAAGCATTTCTAGACTCAACTTCGACCAGTTTGGCTTGGTAATCCTACAGGCAGTCAGGCTCTGATACCAACGCTGTCAGGACCCCGATCCTAAGTCACACCGATCCAGCATGTAACACATCATATCACTTTGCGGCCTCACACACGGTATTCCCACGGGTGCCACCTTACCTGGCCCGGGACCGTTTGCGCCTTTTGGCTCACGTATATGATAGTGTCGCTAGCATCCATATGACAAAGAACCCGGGCCGACATGGCTAGTCGTGAACCCAAGGCGGCACTAACCCATGAGGACAGGCATACATGAATCACATCGAGCATGTCGGTCAACAACGTATATATCCGGGCTGTAGCACTGGGCTAACAGGACTCCGGTAACCCGGGCTGTAGCAGGCTAGGCAGGACTTCGGATAACACCGCGTGACATTTCCCCGAAGGGACAGACACAGGAACGAAGTGAATCACATGCCGGCCAGTCAAGTGTTCCGAGCAGTAGTGCTGGGCTAGCAGGACTCCGGTGAACCGGGCTGTAGCGGACTACTATCGCTCCGAAGCACTAGACTACATTTCCCCATATGAAAGGCTGCCAAGGATAAACAACTAGATAGTCGGATCCCACACATAGCAAGCATTTCAATCATACACACAATATGCTCGATATGTGTAGATACAACATGGCATCACAACAAGACTCTACGACTCCAAATATTTATTCATTAGGCTCCGAAGAGCGAGATATTACAAACATGGGTCTCATGACCCAACATTCAGAGCATACAAGTCAAAGCACATGCGGAAGCTTAACATGTCTGAGTACAGACATCTACAAATGAAAAAGGCTGAGAAGCCTGACTATCTACCAGATCCTGCCGAGGGCACAAGATCGTAGCTGAGGTATCAAGCTAAACGTCGAAGTCCACACGGAACTACTAGCGAGACTGACGTCTCTCTGCAAAAACATAAAATAGGCAAACGTGAGTACAAACGTACTCAGCAAGACTTACATCAGAACTAGCTACATATGCATCAGTATCAAAAGGGGGTAGTGGAGTTTGACTGCAGCAAGCCAGCTTTGACTCGGTGGCTATCCTGAACAACGACTACAAGCGACTCTTTGAGGTGGCGCACACGAGTCCACATATTCACCATCCAATACACCACTATGGATCCACTTCCGTCTCCCTACGAGAAGGCCATCCATAGCACTCACGCTTATCTTGCGTATTTTAGAGTATCCACTTTCACTTGTCTATGAACTGTTATAGGCAACCCAGAAGTCCATTACCGCGGACACGGCTATTCGAATAGATGATGTTAACCCTGCAGGGGTGTACTTCTTCACACACGCTCTCACCACTTACCGCCGTTTACACGACATGTACTCGGCAACCTTCAAGCGGAAGCCCAGCGAGGGTGTCGGCCACAGCCTACCTAAACACTCAAGTCTCTAGTCCAGGTTTATCGCCTGTTCGGGTTCCATCCGCAGGGAGTTCGGCCGAGGTTTCCACTAACGGCCCCGAACGATGTGTGCAGGGTTCCCGAGACACCAAACGGGCGAATCGGTACACCGTGCCACGTGCCTACCGCAACACAGCCCACCCCTACGGTCAGCGCTGCGTGCGGCCCCCAGCATACTACAAACACCAGAAACTACTTGCAACTCCTGGACAGAGGACAAGGGTGATTAAGAAGCCGAGAGAGTCAATTAAGGATCCCAATGTGTGGTAGTAACTGTTTCATGGATCACAAACACAGAACTCAGTTCCTGAGGACGGCTTCAATGAGACAACCCACCATGTACTCCTACATGGCCTCTCACCAATACCTTTACCAAATCGTGTTCACACACTTAGCTCACACACAATAGGACATGTTCATCACCATTCCAATTCATTCCCGATGAATCAGACCCGACTCAACTCTAAGCAGTAGCAGGCATGACAACAAGCATGAATGAGTAGGCACAACATGGGCTCAAACAACTCCTACTCATGCTAGTGGGTTTCATCTATTTACTGTGGAATGACAGTTCATGCAAAGGATAAAGGGGTTCAGCTACCGCAGCAAGTAACACATGAATCGTTGTTGTCTTAATGCAGTAAAAGAGAGCAGGAGCGAGAGAGTGGGATTGTATCGGAATGAACAAGGGGGTTTTGCTTGCCTGGCACTTCTGAAGATGATAATATAGTTCTTCATCGGTGTCATCGAACTCATCGTCGGAACCACGTCTATCGGGAGGGGACAAACACCGGCAACTGAGAAAGAACACAATCAATGCAATGCCACAATATGATGCATGATCATGACATGGCAATATGCTGTAATTTGAGCTAATGCATCTAGCTATGATTTAAATGAAGTTGGTTTGAATACATGATTCAAAATCCAACTCCATATATGATTATTTAAATGCCCTTTATGTGTTTTGTCCAAAACAGAGGACAAACATTGTTTAAACATGCATGAAAATGGTACAGATGGATTCCTTGAATTTTTTCTGATAATTTTTCATATATAAATCTTTTCATTTGGAGATATAGATTAATTTCTATGATTTTTCAAAGTTTTGGATATTTTCTGAATTAAACAAATCATTTCTGATTTATTTAAAATCCCAGAAAAACTTTACTATGTCAGCATGACGCAAAGGTGATGTCATCGGGTCAACTGGTCGGCCAGGTCAAACCTGACCGGTGGGACCCACGTGTCAGTGGCTAACTAAACTAACCTAGTTTAATTAGCACTAACCTAGGTTAAACTAACTAAGTTTAAACCTAAACTAGTTTCATTAGCCGGGCGGGGCCCGCATGTCATAAACTCTGGGGAGGTCAAACCCGTGGTCAAATAAAGTCAAACCCGCCGGCGTTAAGCCGCCGGCGAGGTCAGCGGCGGCCGCGGGCTTCGGAAAAGCTCCACAGAGCACGGCTGGATGCGCGGGAGGCAGCTCTAGGAAGCTGGCGACGCGGCGCGTCGGATGGTGGTGGTCTCCGGGCCTAGAATAGCCTGTAGCGTCGCCGGCGACGACCACAGCGGCGGCCGGAGCTCGAGCGAGCTTGGGGTCGAGGCTACGGCGTGCAAAAGGACGAAATAAAGCTCCCGCGGGGCTCTACGTGTTGCCGCGAAGCAATTGTACGCACTGACGTGACCAAATGGTCGCCGGAGCTACGCCGGCGACAAGCTCGGGCGGCGGTGGTTCTCGGTCTCGATGAACGCGACGGCTAGAGGACGGGGAAGATGCGGGAAATAGAGGGGAAATGCGGCGGAGCTCACTGGGAGGTCGTTGAGAAGCTCAGCGTGCTTGGGGGCGGCTCGGTGATGACGAATCGGTCGACGGCGGCCGTCGGTGCAGAGGACGAAGATGGCGTCGATGAGGGCGCCCCAGGGCGTCCGGCGTCGTGTGGCTCGGCGGGGAGGACGATGACGTCGTTTCGGAGCTCGGGGTTGTGTCGGAGAGGTTCGGGGATGGCTGTGGCCGCGATGGCAGAGAGCGCGGCGGCGAGCGCGTTCGGGGGGGTGAGAGAGAGAGAGGTCCAGGGGAGGGGATGAGCATGGGGGAGAGTGGGAGAGGGACCGGGGGGGTGCGGGCGTCTCCGTGGCGCTCGAGTGAGGACGGGGGAGGCAGCAGGAGGTGGAAGCAGGAGGTGGCTTCGCCTCCTGTGCGTGCGCCACGCCGTCGTCCTCCTGGCAAGGAATGGGACGACTGGCGCCTGGCTCTGGTGGGCTGGGCCGGTAAGTGGGCATCAGGTGGGCTGCACAGGTAAACTCTCTTTCCTATTTATTATTTCCTGTTTTCTATTACTCTGCAACTTTGTGGCTTTAATTAAAATATTAAAACAATCCCAAAAATCATGAAACTAATCATGGCTACTGTTTATAATATATCCAACAGTAAACATTTTAGTTTATGATTATTTGAGCATTTTAAAATATTTTATAGCATTTAAATGCCCAAATGCAAATATAATATGGTTTAATTCAGTGACCAAATATGTCATGGAAAAATGTGCATCACCTCTGGTTACTGTTTCCAGTATTTTCCAAAGATGATGAACATTTTTGAAAGCCACTTTGGGTTCACTAAAAATATTTTGGTTGAACCTATTGATTTCCTTTTATGCTAGGGTTTGAAACAATCCCCATTTCAAATTTCTGAGAAATTTAAACATGATGCAAGAAGATGATGCGATGACAAGCAAAGCCAAGGCTAGGGCTGTGACAACAATCCTCCTAGCTAGGCGAGTTCTAATCCCACTACTTTACTCAATCCTCTCCCCGAGTCACTTTCAATGGACATTAACCCGTCCATTTGTAACAGGAATGGCGGAAGGTCACCAAGGGACTCCACAGCCCCGTCCCACAACCAGAGGACCACAACCGGGACCTTGACCCTGGATTCGAAGAGGATCCGGACATATTTGCGGAGCTCGAGGATGGGGTGTTCTACCAGGCGAGCTATGACGGTACGAAAGTGGCCATCACCATCGACTATCCTGGTCTTCTCCCTGCCTCGCATGTAAGTGATCAAGAGACATCTCCTTCGAGAGAGCTTCCCTCATTATGCCTCACACACCGCACTATTTTGTGCTCCGAAGGGGAGGTGCCCGATGTCTCAATGTGCGCCAGAGGCATCTCCTAAGAGAGCGGCGCCCGCACCAAGCAAATCTTCGAAGAGGAAAGCGAACGACAACATGGCAGAGCCTTCAACAAAGGGTATGGTTTTCGATCATGCCCCCTGGCAGTCACATCAAACTGTGACATTACCCACTGTGTCTTATCAGGGGAAACATCCGCCAGACTATGTCCGGGGATCCTGCTCATAACGCTCCCAACAGTTAGGTTCCCGACCCTGCCATAAAGACCAGGGTTGATACGGAAGTGACGCCAGATTGTCCTTTGGCAGAGGATTCGGATGATGTATCCATCACAAACTTGGAAGTGGAGAGTGTCATGAATCATCGGCACCGGAGGCCGCTCTTCGCGACCCTGGCTTTACGAACGAGGCATTCAATGCCTTCAGTTCGGCTGATGCGTACATCCGAGCTGCTCGAGACAGGCTTACCAGAGCCACAGACCAACATTTGAAAGATATGCGGGTGAGCTCACATTGTACAAATCTGATAATTATATACCAGTAGCCCCTGAGACTTGAAGCAGTTGATACAACTAATTTAAGGATCATTGTATAACCAGGTGCTTATGGAGAAGAACAACCTGTTGTCTCAAGAGCTAGAAAAGTGTTGGACCGAGCTAGCTGCTGCTACTGCCAAACTAGAGAAATCCAAGAAGGCATTGTCTGGTAATGTTTCCCTCCATCGAGAAAAATAGAATTATATACCAGCTATGCTAACACAGTTGCGTATCTCATGGCAGGATCGTCAGATCAACTGAAAGAGGCACTAGAAGTCGTGCAAGCGGGTGAGCAAGAAGCCAAAAGGCTACGAGCCACGGGCGAATGTGTGCTGACACGGGTCAAGGAGGAGAAAAACAAACTGCAGGACTCCAACACCCAGCTGGGCGAAGAACTGAAAGATGTGCGGGCCCAGCTAGCTGACTCCGTGAAGGAAAATAATAGGCTACGAGGCGGCATATTTAGTATGCATTCGAACCTACCTCCGTGTAATTCGGCGAGGAAAGGAAC
This sequence comes from Aegilops umbellulata, assembly GCA_032464435.1. NCBI lineage: Eukaryota > Viridiplantae > Streptophyta > Magnoliopsida > Poales > Poaceae > Aegilops > Aegilops umbellulata. The sequence continues at coordinate 530,527,978 of CP136059.1, forward strand.
TGACAGGGTTATGTCTGCAGGTATGCTGACTGGCCGTCCCAAAGAGGAAATGTCCGGATCTTCAGGCGATCTGCTAGAAGAGCTGTTGCAAATGCACGAGCGAGCTCGGCAGGCAATGCAGAGTATTGCCAAGGCCTTATGGCCATCCACCTCCCCTCCAGGAAGTATGGAGGAGCTTGTGTAGCTATTCAATGGGGCGCGGCGGCATTTCCGATTATGGAAGATATCGGCCTGCCGAGAAGGTGCGCGAGAGGTCTGGGCCATGGTGAAAACACGGTATACCAAGCTTGATCTGAATCATATGGCCGGAGTCGGACCTCTAGGGTCAGATGGAAAAGAAATTCATGTTAGTTTGTTATATGACCAGGTAAAAGTAGTCGCAAAATATTCTCAACAGGATTGTAAGTTAGACAACTTGTTAGACGACATAGAGGAGGAAATTTTTGAGTCCAAGTGACTATGTACTTTCCTTGACATATTTATCCCTAGCTGGATTGTAAAACGATTGTCAAGGCAGACCTTTTCGCTTCAACCTCTGGACCCAAAGGTGCGGAGTGTGTCCGAATACTTGAGCGGCAAAATAAACCGGAGTATGCGTGGAAACCAGGCGTAGGGGTCATAGTTGCTTGAATAGACAAGTTGTATCCGGGTAGCTATGTTATATTACATTATGATTGTAAGAAACATCTTCCAGAGAGAATAGTTCCGTTAAGGGTTCCTTTCCCTGGTTGAACATGCGTTAACGTGCATGCTCGAACTGTGATTGAAAAAATCGCAGTATACGTAACATCTGGGGGTTCGTAGTGTAATGAGTGTAAAAACATCTTTAGTCCGCCGATCGAATATTCCCTTAAGAATGCTAGCTTTCGGCTTCACCCAGTCTGAGGTACACATCCGGATGACCCGGCAGTAACAATCGCAGAGGTGCTCCCTTTATGTCCTACCTGAACTAACGGGAACGTAGGGCATAAGCACAGGAGCCAGGCAACCCAGCTTGGCCAAAACTTAAGTCATATCGATGTATATAATGGCGAAGAAAAGGTACATACGAGGAAAAGACACATATGTGGGAGCTTGATGCTCGGAAAATAATAATAATAATAATAATAATAATAATAATAATAATAATAATAATAATAATAATAATAATAATAATAATAATAATAATAATAATAATAATAATAATAAGCTTCTGTACAAGAAGCCTCCAGGTATAATGGACGTACATATTTAAGGATGTGTACCTCATAGGTGCGCGGTTTAGCGGCACGAAAGCTTTAAGGCTAAAAAAAGGGGGCGAAAAGAGAGGAAAAAGTAATGGAAACAAAAGGGAGAAGGAGACGAACAAAGAGTTCGGCGCTAGGCATAGAATCTTCGGAGTTTGGTCGTGTTCCATGGGTTCGGCTCTAGGCGATTGTCTGATGCATCACGCAGGCGGTACGCTCCTCCGGTGAGAACTTCGTCAATGATGGAGGGACCCTCCCACTTGGGCTTGAATTTATCCTTTTTCTTCTCTGGCAAGCGTAGAACGAGTTCGTCAACATTATAAGTCTTGGCCCGCACTTCTCTGCTTTGATATCTGTGAGCCTGCTATTGATAAAATGCGGAACGGGCTTTTGCAACGTCGCGCTCCTCCTCCAGGGCATCTAAGTTGTCCTGTCGATCAAGCTCGGCCTCTCTCTCTTCATACATGCGCACTCGAGGTGAGTCATGAATGTCGCAGGGTAACACAGCCTCTGCGCCGTACACCATGAAGAAGGGTGTATATCCGGTAGTGCGATTGGGCGGGGTCCGGAGCCCCCAGAGTACGGAGTCGAGCTCCTCAACCCAGTGCTTGTCTGATTCTTTCAAGGACCGTACTAGTCTAGACTTGATGCCGCTCATAATAAAGACCATTGGCTCATTCGATTTGACCGTTTGTTTGCAGGTGATAGACGGAGGCGTAATCGAGCTTAATACCCAGATTAGCACACCAGGTTTTCACCTCATCGGCTGTGAAATTGGAGTCGTTATCGGTGATGATGTTGTGTGAGACACCATAACGGTGCACAACACCGGATATGAAGTCTATCACTGGTCCGGCTTCGGCCGTTTTAACTGGTTTGGCCTCTATCCACTTAGTGAATTTATTCACCATGACCAGCAGATATTTTTTCTTATGGCTTCCTCCTTTAAGGGGTCCGACCATGTCAAGCCCCTAGACCGCAAAAGGCCAAGTGATGGGGATTGTTTGTAGAGCGGTGGGTGGCATATGGCTTTGGTTGGCGAAAAGCTGGCATCCGACGCAACGTTGGACAAGGTCATGTGCATCTGCTCGGGCCGTTGGCCAATAGAAACCTATACGGAAAGCCTTGCTTACAAGGGCCCGAGCCGCGGCGTGGTGACCACCGAGACCGGCATGAATTTCAGCCAAGAGCTGATGTCCCTCTTCTTTGGAGATACATCTTTGAAGTACTCCAGTAGCGCTTTTATTGTAGAGTTCTCTGTCATGAACCTTGTAGGCTTTCGAGCGCCGGACAATGCAACGAGCCTCATTCTAATCCTCAGGGAGCTCTCACCTATTAAGGTAGGCCAAGAAGGGTTCGGTCCATGGGGCAATGACTGCCATGATAAGATGGGCCGACGGTGTTATTTCGGTGGCCGAGCCCCCGATGATATCGGTGTGTTCGGAATCTGGGGGTATAGTCTGATCTGAACTGGTGTTGCCGCTCTCCCCTTGCCACACCACGGATGGCTTGAAGAGCCTTTCCAGAAAGATGTTAGGTGGGACGGGGTCGCGCTTAACGCTGATGCGATCAAGGACATCCACCGCTTGATTACTCTCGAGCCACATGATGAAACTCGAGCCCCTCGAACCGAGTCGACATTTTGAGAACGGCGTTACAATAAGCCGCCATCTTCGGGTCTTTGGCGTCTAAATCTCCATTTATTTGAGATATTGCGAGGTTTGAATCCCCGCGCACCTCCAGGCGTTGTATGCCCATGGAGACAGCCATCCAAAGACCATGCAATAAGGCCTCGTATTCGGCTGCATTGTTGGAGTCTGTGTATAATATTTGGAGTACGTACTGCACTGTATCTCCAGTGGGGGATGTTAGGACAACGCCCGCTCCTAAGCCCGCCACATTTGGAGTCGTCGAAGTGCATGACCCAGTTGGAATATGTGCCTTACTCTTTAGGGAGTTCGGCCTCTGTCCATTCGGTGACGAAGTCAGCCAGTACTTGGGATTTAATGGCCCGGCGCGGTTTGTATGTTATGTCGAATGGAAGGAGCTCAATGGCCCACTTGGCAATCCGACTCGTGGCATCGCGGTTGTTTATTATGTCATTGAGTGGTACTTCGGAAGCCACCGTGATTGAGCACTCTTGAAAGTAGTGTCGTAGCTTTCGGGATGCCATGAAGACCGCGTATGCTATCTTTTGATAATGAGGGTACCGGGATTTGCATGGTGCGAGGACGGTGGATACATAGTATACCGGCTTCTGGAGCGGGAATTTGTGTTCGTCCTCCTCCCGTTCAACGACGAGCACCGCACTCACGACCCGGTGTGTTGCCGATATGTATAATAACATGGGTTCGCTGATGTTTGGTGCGGCCAAGATTGGGTTGCTTGCTAAAAGAGTCTTTATTTCTTCCAATCCGGTCGTTGCCGCATCCGTCCACTTGAAGTGATCGGTGCGTCGGAGAAGGCGATAAAGTGGCAATGCCTTTTCTCCTAGTCTGGAGATAAAGCGGCTTAAAGTTGCCACACATCCGGCTAGATTTTGGACTTGTTTAACGTCTGTTGGCGTAACCAACTGTGACAAAGCTCGGATTTTGGCTGGGTTTGCCTCAATTCCTCTATTGGAAACGATGAAGCCCAGCAGTTTTCCAACGTGAACGCCGAAAACACACTTTTCCGGATTGAGCTTGATGTCATATGTACGGAGGTTGTCGAATGTGAGACGCAGATCGTCTATTAATGACTCGACGTGCCTAGTTTTGATGACGACGTCATCCATATATGCTTCAATTGTCTTGCCGATCTGTTTCTCCAGGCATGTTTGAATCATGCGTTGGTAGGTGGCGCCGGCGTTTTTGAGTCCGAAGGGAATAGTGTTGAAGCAGAACGGCCCATATGGGGTAATGAATGTCGTTGCAGCTTGGTCGGACTCCTTCATTTTGATTTGATAGTATCCGGAGTATGCGTCGAGGAAACACAGTGAGTCGTGTCCGGCCATAGCATCAATAATCTGATCGATGCGGGGGAGGGGAAAGGGATCCTTAGGGCAGGCCTTGTTGAGGTCTTTGAAATCGACGCATAGGCGCCAGGATTTATCCTTCTTTGGTACCATCACCAGGTTTGCTAGCCCGTCCAGGTGTTTTATTTTTCTGATGAACCCGGCCTCGATTAACTTGGCTAGCTCCTCCCCCATAGCTTGTCGTTTGGGTTCGGAAAAGCGCCGCAGTGTTTGCTTGACCGGTTTATATCCCTTCAATATGTTGAGGCTGTGTTCGGCCAACCTGCGTGTGATTCCTGGCATATCAAAAGGGTGCCAGGCGAATATGTCCCAGTTCTCGTGCAGGAACTCTCGTAGCGTGGCGTCAACCGTTGGGTCCAGCTGTGCCCTGACGGATGCTGTCTTCTTGGGGTCCGTCGGGTGGACTTGAAATTTGACTATTTCATCTGCTGGTTTAAAGGAGGTGGATTTGGGTCGCTTGTCCAGGATTACGTCGTCCCTATCCACCGTGGAGCGCAGCGCTGTTAATTCCTCGGCCGCGAGGGCTTCAGATAGTGCCTCGAGGGCCGAAGATGCAGTTTTGTTTTCAGCGCGGAGTGCTATGTCCGGATCACTGGTAAGAGTGATAATAACATTGGGCCCGGGCATCTTGAGCTTCATGTACCCGTAATGAGGTATAGCTTGGAAGCGTGTAAATGTATCTCGCCCCAATAGGGCGTGATATCCACTGTTGAAAGGGGCCACTTGGAAGGTTATCTCTTCGGACCGATAATTCTCCGGTGTGCCGAATACCACGTCGAGCGTACATGATTTTTCCTGCGCATCGCGCCTCCCGACTGGGAATGATTCCTCGGAAGGTCGTGCTACTTTGCTCAATGCGGCTCCTATCTATTTCCATTTTATTGAGTGTGTCCTCGTAAATGAGGTTTAATCCGTTGCCGCCGTCCATGAGCACTTTGGTAAGCCGACAGCCGTCCATGATTGGACTGAGGACCAAGGTGGCTGGTGCCCGGACTGTCCTGAATTTTGGTTCATCACTGGCATTGAAAGTTATAGCCGTGTCATTATAGGGATTTATTGCCGCGACTTGGCAGACTTCGGCGAGGTCGCAGAGTGCCCTTTTGCGCCTATTGTTTGAAGCAAAAGTCTCGAAGACCGTCAATACTCTGAGTTCTTCGTCTTCCAGGGGGTGTTGCTCTGGGGTATTTTCGGTGAGGAGATCCTCGCCGCTCTTGGCCACTTGCCGGAGTATCCAACATGCTCTAAGGTTGTGGGTTGGTATGGTATCCGGTGTTGTGTGAGCCATCCCTCCAGAATGGTTCCGCGCCCCGTAATGGGCTTAGATTTCTTTACTATGGATCGGGCGCCCCACGGGGGTGCATCCTTTTTGCCCGGGCGAGGGGTTGAGTGGAAACTGGTGGCTCCTAGCGAGCTTCCTGAGTTTTCCAGGCGCTTTCCATTGTGCAGTATTTCTGTACTATGGTTGCCAAGTCAGCAAAGTGTAATACGCGACGGCGGTGGATGGTGTTGAGGATTCCTTCATCCGTGCAATTGTTGCAGAATAGTGAGATCGCATCTTCGTCGCGGCAATCTTTAATATTGTCTTTGACAAGGAGGAATCTGGCCCAAAAGTGATGGACCATTTCCTGAGACTGCTGCCGTATGTACATGAGATCGCATATATCTGGGTGGGTGGGTGGCTTTAAATCCGAACCCTGACCCAATTTAGGATCCGGAGTTTGAGAAACTTCCGAACTCAATAGTTCGGGCTCCGGGATATCAACTGATTTTTCAGGCCCATCGTCCGATTCTAGGTTCGGAGGGTGGGGTGTGTTGTTCCGCAGACAGGTATTCGGCTCTTCGAGCTCGGAAATCCGAACATAGTTCATCCTCAATATAGAGGAAGAGTCGTTGTCTTGCTCCTCTACTACTGCTATCTGATGGGTGACTGGTGGAGATTTGATTTCTCTCTTATCGGGTTTAAGCCCAATCCGATCGTAGTCCGTAGCAACCCCCAAGGCAGCGATGCAATCAAGGAGTTCGTTTAAAGACGACAACTCCGTCAGATCCATCCGTTTGGAGTATTCGGGGTTAATGCGGAGGCGATTTTCGATGACCCGAGAAGTCATCCTCGGCTTAATGGCCGAACGGGCGGTCATGATGAAGCCGCCCAGCCGGAGGGTTTGGCCTGGGGCTAGGGCTCCTCCGGAGGTGATACTCTCCTTGACAATAAGGCGAGCCATCAATCCTGTCTTCGACGTCACAGCGGAAATCTCAATGAAAGCACCAATGTCGGTGTCAAAACCGGCAGATCTCGGGTAGGGGGTCCCGAACTGTGCGTCTAAGGTCGATGGTAACAGGAGACAGGGGACACGATGTTTAACCAGGTTCGGGCCCTCTCTATGGAGGTAATACCCTACTTCCTGCTTGATTGATCTTGATGAATATGAGTATTACAAGAGTTGATCTACCACGAGATCATAATGGCTAAAACCCTAAAAGTCTAGCCTGTATGATTATGATTCTGCCTATGGACTAAGCCCTCCCGTTTATATAGACACCGGAGGGGACTAGGGTTGTACAAAGTCGGTTACAGAGAAAAGAATTTTCATATCCGGACGCCAAGCTTGCCTTCCACGCCAAAGAGAGTCCCATCCGGAAACGGTGAGAGTCTTCGGTCTTGTATCTTCACAGCCCATCAGTCCTGCCCATATCCAATAGGCCGGACGCCCGAGGACCCCTTAGTCCAGGACTCCCTCAGTAGGTCTGTGGTGAACTACTCACGCATTATCGGAAGGGCAGCAATGATGATATAGAAGCCCTCCGTGATCAATTCCCCCTTCGGCAGAGTACCGAAGAAGGCCTCCACATGGGATTGCGGAAGAACATAAACTTGCGATGGCGGAAAAAGTGTTTCAGGTGGCTTTCTGTTGATTTCCCGATTTTAGAGAACTTATAGAGGTGGAATTAGGTCAGACAGGACCACAAGTCATCAGGACGCGCCTACCCCCGAGGCGCGCCTTGTTGCCTTGCCGTCTCCTCGTTTCTCGTGTGGTCTCCTCTCGAAGCTTCTAAGGTCTCTCTTGTCCAGAAAAAAATCATCAAAATGTTTTGTAGCGTTTGGAATCTGTTTGATACTGATTTCCTGGAAAACCAACAAGAAGCAGAAAACATCAACTGGCACTTGGCACTGGGTTAATAGGTTAGCCTAAAAAATGATATAAAATGGCATATAATTGTATATAAAACATCCAAGATTGATATAGCATGGAATAATAAAAAATTATAGATACGTTGAAGACGTATCACCTAGCTATCTAGGAAAGAATATGAGTGTGTACACGGAGCCACCGGTGGATGACTTTCTCGTTGCCTGAAACATTGGGGTAAGGACATACAACGCTATTTCAAAGAAGCACTTCAATATGCATATCTGATACCACACATCGCTACATTACCTACCGACACGTGCGATATTTTGTGGCTGGTTGTAAAGGGAAAATGGCCTTGCCCAATGTGCTGACAACGTGTGGCTTTCATTTGGCTAGCTAAGGGTCGCAAGTATTGCTGCTTTGACCAACATCGGTAATTCCATCGTCTTGATTACTCATTCAAACAAGACATTGTGAACTTCCGGAAATGTGTTATTGTTGATGACCTGGCTGCCATCACCTATTATGACTGGTGCCTAGCTTAAGGACGAGTTAGATGCTCTCCAGGAAAATCCCAATGGGAAAGGTTTTTTGCGATATGGAGAGACACACCAGTAACTCACATTCCAAGCTTGTGGAGGCTCCCTTACTTTAAAGATCTCCTCCTTCCACGTAACATTGATGTAATGCACACTAAAAAGCTGAGGCCCTTCTTGGCACACTCCTTGACATCGAGAAGACAAAGGATAACGTTTAGGCTGGCATCGATCAAGCCCACCCATGCAAGTGTAAAATCTTGGTCCAAGCCACCGGCCCCGTTCAGCCCTACGAAGCCCCAAAAGGAAGGAAATACTCCTGTGGATTCTGAACAAATTGTTCTTTCCTGAAGGCTACAGAGGTAATATCATAAGGGGAGTGAATATGGGTACGCAGCAAATAGGGGGCTCAAGAGTCATGACTACCACGTATGGCTTGAGCGGATAATGCATGTGATGATTGGAGTGTTTGTCAAAGAGGATACTCGGCAAGTGTTGGTGGAGTTGAGTTACTTCTTCTGCTAGCTTTGTGCCAAAGAATTAGATTTTGAAGTGATTGCAAAATTGGAGAAACAGACACCCGAGTTACTATACAAGTTAGAGAAGATATTTCTGCCAGAGTTCTTTAATCCAATGCAACATAATATGTTGCATCTCCAGTAGGATGCACTAATGGGGCCGGGGGGGGGGGGGGGTACCGATGGCAGTATGCACCTTCATGCTCTTGTGCTAGCATTGATAAGAGCAAATTTGTGCTGGCCAAATGCCGATAAACTTCACTTCTAAAATCAACTTTCAGTGAACTAAACTTCTATTGAAAAGTTGTTTGGAAAATAGAACCTTTTAGTTCTACATGTGAATTTGCATCTAGGCTCCATCATGCAGCGACAAAAAAAATAGCACGGAAGCATCCATGACCAGTTCAACAAAAAGTACCAACAAAAATTTAAAGTGTAGGCTCACTTCGTTCACAAGATGTAGCCTTTCGAAACAAGGTTTCCATGAGAAAATTATTATAGTTGATTGACATTACTCCCTCCGTTTCTTTTTAGTCCGCATATAAGGTTTGGTCAAAGTTAAGCTTTGTAGAGTTTGACCAATTTTATATTAAAAGTTATAAACATTCACAATATGAAATCAATATTATCAGATGCACAATGAAACGTATTTCCATACTATATAGTTTTAGTATTGTAGATGTTCATATTTTTTTATATAAATTTGGTCAAACTTTGTGCAGTTTGACTTTGACCAAATCTTATATGCAGAGTAAAAAGAAACGGATGGAGTACTTTAGACAACGAGTACTAGTATCTACTATGTGACATGGCAATCTTGCACAGGGCTAATTAGCAGAGGCCTTGGCCGGGACAAGCTTTGCTCAACCCCAAAGAAAATAAGCAAAACATATCTCTCCAACCCTCCAATCCAGATACATCCAAATCTCAAACAACGTACCAACTCATCAGGCTAGCCTCGCGAACAACTAACTCCCGGAAGAGTTGGATCGCTCTCGAGGCGATCAAGGAGGCGACCAGGGGTCCCTTGCGCGCCGCCAGTGACGTCGCCGGTTCCCTCTCTCTCCGTCGGCCGCCCCGGCGGCGGGAGGGAGGGGGAACCTCGGGTCTGTTCACTAGATGGGTGTGTGGTAGGGTTAGGGTTGAGGGAGACGCTGCCGAGGCCGTTGCGGTGGTGTCGCGTCGGAATAAGTTTCTTCGAGCTCCGTTCGCGGTCAGGCGAGGCTTTTGCCTTCGTCTAGGAGCCAGCGGTGTTGGGGATCCCCGGATCTCGTCGAGGTCACGGGCTATGGTGGTTGGAGGTCCATTGGCACTGGCCGTTTGGATCCTCAGATGGGCGATGGAGGTAGGGAGACGAAGACATTTTTTCTTCCTTGTTGGTACGATTTGCTGCTGCTGTTCTTCTCCTTCCTCTGCGCTGATGCTGGTGGGAGATCCTGCTTTGCCCGGGCGGATGGCCCGGCCGCGGTGCTGGACTGGTCGGATGACTCGAGTTCTCTTCCTTCCGGAAGGGACACTTTTTGCGGTACTCAAAGCCAAAGATGGCGACGGCTGTTGCAGGTGTGTTGGATTGATATCCATACCCTCTCAGCGTTGGTGTCAAGGAAAGAGGAAGCAGCGTGGCGGCAATTGTATCGTGGTCGAAGATGATGACCTGTTTGCGACTAGTTGCAGATCCTTCTGCTGCAGGTGTCTTCTCTCAAGATTCAGGGACGATGACACAGGGCTCCGGCAATCTTCTTATGTTATGGTTGTCTTAGGGTACTCTAGGTGTTCATGGTCCTTTGTTTTTACGTTTCAGTGTGCTTGTAAGGGTCACCTACTCTGTAATGATTCGTGATTTGAATGAACAATTTCTTAAAAGAAAATATCTCAAACAACGTAGGCACTCCATATGTATATACCATGCAGTTACTGATCCTTTCTTTTACTCGACATTGGCGTCTGCAATTAAAACTAGAGATTATAAACAAAATCACCCCGCGTCAATCAAGATAGAGAAAATGAAGGTGGGCAGATCATTATGTGCTGCAGTAGTTCAATGGGATGATGATCATACCAGAGGGGGTGATCGGGATTAGCACCGGGGTGTCCGAAGAGGCGGTGGGATTAACCTCATATACATCCGCCGTGCACGTGTACGTCCTGGACGTGGGCGCCTCATGTCCATGTCGGCGAGCAGGTTGAAGAGCTGCTGCTTCCTGGTGTCCATCCCCGCCATTTGACGGGCTGTCTCCGGGTCGGGCTGTGGCTCAGCTTCGACGTACACAGGCTCGCCGTCGGCGGAAGATGAGTTGCGGCTGCGGGTTTGGGCGGCGGCGGCGGCGGCGTTGGAGGAGGAGGACAGAGATCGCAGCACAGGAAACGAGGCGGTGAGCAGCGGCGAGGCGGCGGCCTTGCGGACCGCCTGCGCTTGGCCGCCGATGAGCCCCCTCGCCGCGTGTCGGATCGCGGCCATGGTCGAGGCGATCACATCACGTTCTACGGCCGCCAACGCTAATCGTATCGAGGGTAAACGTGTAACTGATGCGGCGCCTCACTGCTTCCCTGCGGATTTGGACGCTAGGCCCTCTTAAAAGTTGGTTGCTGCCGCCCGTCTCCTGTTCCGACACGGCTTTTTTTTTAGCAGTTGCTTCAACACGGCTAATTCTACATTTGTTTCTATCCCAATCTATTACTTCCTCCATCTCAAAATAAGTGACTCAACTTTGTACCAAGGGAGTATATCTTTGTACCGGCCCACAATTTAGTACGCATAGTGAGTGCATTTGTAGCATTATGATAAAATAAACGCCCCATTCCAAAAAAAAAAAGGATAAATGAGCATCATATCAGAAGTTCAGGTGTATTCAACTGATATTCTAAACTTTATACTATCCATTGTCCAATAGGTAATGCAAACATGTTCCATAATAATTTATTCCTTCTAATAAACCAAGTCAAAGTACTATATATATACAACCTCACTGGTATATACAGATATAATACACACACAGAATCAATAATTCTAAGTTATCTTGCATATATATATGCAGCATAATAATAACTTATTAGGACAAAACTAAAATGACATACTCCCTCCGATCCATACTAAATTAGTGACAATTAATATGGATCGGAGAGAGCGGTATATTTTACAAGGGAGGGATGACACTAATAAATTATAGAACAGGCCGTCCGCATCTGTCCTACAGCATGAAGGTGCTCATCGGATTAGCGAAGTAGCGCCGCCTTGGAGACCTGGAGCGTTCTTCATAGCGACCTTGCTTCAAAAGACCCTGCAGCATGATGGGAGCACTAGGCACATCTTCATCAAACACCCCAACATGAACATATAGGTGTTTGTCAATTGTCAGCTTCCCCAGCAAGGTCCTGCATGTCTGCACATGGACAGGGTGAACTAGTTACTAACATTTGAATATCGAATGTATTGTGCAAACATGATATGATTTAGCCAACATACATACCTGAGGATTCAGTACATCCATCCGACGGATTACGTCCTCCTGGTACACGTAACAGCAGAGCAGAGCAACTTTTAACTCAACAATATTGACAATTATAGGTAGAATCATAGCTCCATATGGAAATGCAAACATCTTTCAGTAACTGATAACATTTCAGAACAACTGTCTGATGGATGTAGGAAACCTTAAATATGAGTGCTTTAAGCGATATCATGGTATGAAGTTTAGAGTTGCAACACCCATAAATAAGATCTTGCTACAGGTTTACCTATTTTGAAAGTCAATACAATCGTACTTTCTTCATAACATTAATACGACTGACCCAGCAACTCACAAGTCCAGTTGCGTGTATAGAAACTTCCCATCACAAAATAAGCAGGTCTAAATAATAAAAATCAACACACTCACCTCCGAAATTCCTGGATATTGCATGACATATCCAATAATACGACGGCTTAAACCTTCATAGACAGTGCTATTCATGCTGCCATCGCCATTTATCCACGGTAATATTGGATGATAAATACGACTTCTGCAAACATGACAGCAAGTAGATGGCCTTTCATCATCTCCAGGACTTCCACTCTGCAAATGAGAGCTTGACTTCCTTTTAACATCAACAACTGTGACAGTGTGCCCCTCGCCAAGCTTCCTTACAGTTCCATGCAAATTAAGAGGCTTCTCTTTCAGTATATGTCTGGTGTCTCCAGTTGATGCCATTTCAGAACCCGGAGCTCGCAAACAGCTGCAATGGCTGTACTCGGCGAGTGTGGTTATATGATACTTTGGCTTATGTAATGAGTCAACAATCTGCACACCATCATATGCATTGACCTGCCATTGACCAAATTCAGACTCCTATATGTTAATTGATGTGCTGGAAAAAAAAATGTAATCTTCAGAATACTTGATCTTCTACAACTTCTACACAATTTTGGCCAATTTTTTACAATCTTATCCTTCCTTAATTGCATCACTAAGTTCTTCCACCATATGCACACCTTAGAGAGGACAAATTGAGGGTCAGATGGCATTTTATTTACCTTCTTAGTTCTTGTGGACAACTCTAAAACAAGTATTGTGAAGCAGAGGAGTACATATTTAACAATGTTGATGCCAATTTTAAGTGTATAATATTCACTATAGAAGGAAAGGGAATATCACTATCTGTCTTCTGAATTTATACAGAACTAGAGAAAAGAAACATAAAAGGAAAAAAAAAAAGAAACTAAAACAACAGAAGTAAATTTTAATCAATCCATCGATAGACAGTAATAAATAATAAAAACAGGTACACCAATCTACTATATACATATTCACAGATCTACCTTAATGGCCAGCTGAAATCTCTCAAGCATATCAACAACCAAACTGACAGATTGCATGCCTGCATGCAGGGGATAAAACCAAATAAATGAATCCTAGCAAAAAAAAATGTAGCTTTATGCAAGTTCTACAAAAACTACACCAGTTTTTATTCACAAGGATAAAGAGTACCTAGTGGATGCAGTGCCTGTGACATTTCCCTCAGATTAACTCCTTGTTCACCAGTTTGACGAATAATACAAAATGCATTTCTGAACAGGTCAGATGAAAGAACGATCGGTTCATTTTTATTACAACATAATGATGGTAACTGTTCGGCATATAATTTCATAGCATCCCAAGGCCATCCTCTATAAGAATTCTCCAAATGAAATGCAGACAATAAACAGCGACATGAATTCAGATCGTTTAAGTCTGGCAACATGTCACGGCTTTCTACCTGGGAATCAACATCCTTGCTGCCCATTTCCCTAGCTAAAGTAAACATAAGGCATTCTTTATGATGTAACACCTGCATGGGATTGTTTGTTTGAATCCTCTCTTGATTCAAAGCCACTTGGATACCAGGGAAACCTTTCTCTCGGCGGCTATCTATATGGGGAAAAGGTTTGTGTCTCTTAGTCCTACTGCTTTCCAACTCAGTACCCTTGCGTTTGTAAGTACAGTCATCCAAATCACTGGTATCCTCGATTGAAGGACTGAAGCTGTTAGGTTCATCAGCCTCACCAACTCCTTCACTTGGCAAGGAAGGTGAAATGAGTAGCTCTCCTGACAACACAAGAGAAAAGAGGTGAACAATTTCCCCGCATTGTGGATCTGGATGCAAATAAACTGTACTGTCCACAATATTCTTTCGTTGCCCTATAAGCCATTTCAAAAATTCAGAAGCCTTTTTCCCTGAACCATATGGGAAGGGTGAATAAGAAGCATCAAAGAAGAATTTTCCAGAAAGGGTTACAGGTTTCATTCCATTTCCAGTAACCTGAAAAACAGGGGACAGTATGTAAAAGTCAGAGACAGTGGTGCAGGAATGTAACTACACACATTAATACTTTGGCTTAACATAGTTCTAGCCATCCACATCAGAACCCAACATCGACATCCACTATAGACAAGCTTACATTAGTGCGTCTAAGTTGTACAAAGCTAATCTCCTAATGGTGGTTTGTGATACGACCACGTTTCAGATATATATTATGTTTAATCCTATGAAAATGCAACCTAAATGTAGAAATAGGCCTCTCACGCAAAAAGAACAATCTTCTTTTTCAACTAACAAAACTCAACATTGCATGTAAGATACTAAGATATTAAATTTTAATGATATTATAAATACATTTGATTTTTCAGATGCAGGTCCCAGCAAGGGAAGTTACTACAGATCACAACATATGGAGCATAGTGAAGAAATAAATAAAAGAGATTGATATAGTGATGGATAAATTACACATACTAACCAAGAAGTTCTTCCCTCTCAGAAAGGAAAGGGCAGTAAAAATTTCACTCTCTGTATAAAGCTGAAAAGTGGCTTTTAATGCAGCTTGTGCTTCTGAAGCCGATAATGAACTGAGAAGAAACACCTTCAGGAGCTCTAATGCATTGGCAATTGCCAAGGATTTGCATACACCTCTTTTAGTAATTTCAGCTTTGTTGGGTCTAATGTTGTTTTCATGAACACTGCAGGGAATTGCGATCTTTTTACTTGGATGCAAATTGCAACATGTACACAATTCCACGTTCTCTGGAGCTACAGCGCTTGTGCTGGTTGGACATTGCATAACCTGATTATTTGAAGGTGAAAAATCAATATTAAATAGTATATATTGGCTGGGGAGAAATATAAAATTACTGAGCGGTCATACCTGCTCAGTTGGAATTTCTTCAGCGACATCATCATCCCTCCTTTCATTCTCTGGACTAATCCGATTGGTCTGCCCCATGTTTCCTAGTCGAATGAATTCAAGGATTTCATCAAGTGCATTTCTTATTTCCGGATCATCGAAATTATCCCAATTGAATTGCTCAGAATCTGAATCTGCAGAATTCTCATAACTAGAATTTGATAATTCTTTCGCTTTTGATCTCTTGTACCGTATTGCAAGAATGTTGCAGATTCGATTCACAGCTGTTCTTATGTTTGTTTTAGCTCTTAAGCTTGACATCCTTTTACGACATGCAGCTGGTAGAGCTGGAAGATCAGAAATAGAGTTCCAAGCTACACGGGATATTTTTGCTCCACGTCTTGTGCGGTATCTAGTGTATGCCATGAGCAATTTTCTGAAAATAATAAAAACAGATCAGGCCCCAAGCATCATGGAAAACTTTAAATCATTATTAAGTGTAACTGAATTCTTTTAATATATAAGAATATGGATAGTCAATCAAGGAATACCTGTCAGATTCGGATGTCCAAAAGAAAATTTTCTTTCCCATGCGCCTGCTGCCCCTCTTGTCTTTATTTGTATGCAAGAAAGTACCAACAATGTTGTGTGTGGGAGTGCTGCCAGCTTGATGACGTTGTTCTGGTAGGCCAGTGGGTGATGAGATTTCCTCTGTTATTTCTCCATCCAGAATAGACTTGACAAACCTCTGTGAGGATGATCCACTAGCTTCAATTTTTTGCTTAATAAACTTCATGGCAATCTCATTAGCCGATCTTTTCCTTTTCTGAGAGGTTGATCTAGAATTAGATTTTTGTTGATGTTGCGTATCAGAAATGCTTGCCTGTCCATGAACCTGTCTATTCTTGGAGGAAGCATAAAGCACCTACATCAGCAAAACAAATCCGTCCAGTGAGTGATATAGAACAGCAACCATACAGATGGTATACAGAACTAAAAATACTACTCAAACGGAAAAGATTAAAACAACTCAGCCACAAAATAATGAAAATGGGATGTTGTTCTTAATTACAAAAGAATGATGTAAGAGGTGCAAGAAAGGAAATATAGCCTAATAAGGACTCCTAGACCAATACAAATACTCCTTAATTACAAAGAATGATGTAAGGTCTCAAATGGAAAGCCTGTGCAGTAGCATAGCATTTGAAGAAGTGTAACATCAGGGGGGGGGGGGGGATGATAATCCAAAATCCACAACCAAGTCCCTCAGCTCTCCCAACTGGACACTCCCTTCTCTCCGCAGGAGATCCAGGATGCCTTCTTCCAAATGAACCTTCACGCTAGCCCTAGCCCAGACGGGCTGGGGCCGGGCTTCTATCGCATATTGTGGCACTCGGTTAAACACTCCATCCTTCCCTTTTTAATGATTTCACCAACCTGCAGGTCGATGTTGAACGCTTCAGCCGGGCTCACATGGTCCTTCTGCCTAAGAGTGATTCTGCCAGAAGTCCCGACGCTTTCCGCCCTATCTCTCTGCAAAACTGCCCCCCTAAAGCTATTGCTAAGGCCATCACCATCAGGCTCAAACCCTTAATCCCTCTGCTAGTGCATAACAACTAAACAAGCTTCATCTCTAGCAGAAATATCGCAGAAAACTTTATCTACGCCACAGACATCCTTAGTGCCTGCCACATCAGAAAGGCCCCGCCAATGATTTTCAAGCTCAAATTCTGAAAAGCTTTTTGACTCCATCTGCTGGGACTCCCTGCTGCTTATCCTCACGGCACGGGGTTTCCCACCTACGTGGGTATCCTGGATCAGGACTCTCCTCATCTCCAGCAAAACTGCTATTCCTCTCAATGGTATCCCCACCAACTGGATCTCTTGCAAGAACGGCCTTCGCCAGGGGGACCCCCTCTCCCCCTACTTCTTTATCATTGTGGCAGACCTGCTGCAACGTATGATCCTGCAGGCTTTCAAACCAACTGATTTCTGCCACCTGATCTACCCTGACCGCGCTCCCACTGTTCTGCAATATGCTGTTGACACTCTTATCATCGCTCAGGCCTCAGCCTCAGCCGCCACGAATCTAAAATCCATCTTGGATGACTTCGCCCTGGCTACAGGCCTATCCATCAACTTCCACAAAACAACTTTCCTTCCCATCCATATCGAGCCAACGGTTGCTCAAAATACCACACAAACGTTTGGCCACGACCTTTCCTGCTTTCCCCAGATTTACCTGGGACAACCCCTGTCTCACAATTGTCTCCCCTCGTCTGCCTTCGAACAGCTGGTACAACACTTTCTAAAGTACCTCGCCGGCTGGGCCGCCCGCCTGCTCTCTCAGGGTGGCCGCCTAACCCTAATCTCCGCCACTCTCGATGCTCTTGCCACTCACTTCATGTCTGTCTTTAAACTCCCTAAGAAAATTATCAAACCATTAGACATGATTCGCCGGTCCTTTTGGGCTGCCGAGGAAACCTGCTCGGGCGCCAAGTGTCTTATCCCTTGGGAAAATGTTGCCTTCTCCTACTCTCCTCCGCCAACGAGGTCGACACCCACGCTGACAGGATTTGGAGTTCCCAAGACACCCATCAAGGTCAAGATTTTTGGCAGGCTTCTCTTTCGGGGTCGACTAAATACCAAGGCAAACCTGCACCACTAAACCATTGCTTCTGACTCTTCCTGCCCGAGGTGTGCCCGCCACTTCAAGGATGCCTCTCATCTGGCCATCTCTAGAGGGGAGGCGGCGGCGGGTGTCGATCTAGAGGTGGCGACCTTGAGGAGGAAGACCTACGGATGGATGTGTATGTTGGCCGAACAAGGACGAATCGAGCAGATCGATCTAGAGGGAACGAGGCAACGACGGGGATATAATTTGGAGGAGACTATGAGCTATCACTTGGATAGGGACTAAAAAAATAGATCGAGATTGGATGAGCATGAGTTGCGCTTGTGGAAGAGAAACTTGTGGCTCTAATACCATGTTAAAGAAGCAACTTATTGTATTGTAAGGCCTATGGGGCAAATACATAGTACGAAAGACTTGAGGTACAAGAAAGGAAAAGGACTACTAGAACAATACTAATACGCCTTAACATCTTCATATGAGGGCTCTAAGGTCATATTGGTGTGGCAGATCAATAAGGGTAAGCCCGGAGACGTAAACTGTCAGTTCAATATCCCAACAATAATCATCATGCGGTGGTGTACGTAGTTGGATCACCAGATGGGATTCACACAAGGCGGTTTACCCGGGTTTGAACCCTCATGGTGGAGGTAACACCCTACTCCTGCTTTTGTGTATAGTATATGACCAGCCTCATATTAGAGCTTGGATTTGAGTACAATAGTGAGATCGCAATCAGAAGGGGAGCCTTGGCGCAGTGGTAAAGCTGCTGCCTTGTGACCATGAGGTCACGGGTTCAAGTCCTGGAAACAGCCTCTTGCAGAAATGTAGGGAAAGGCTGCGTACAATAGACCCAAAGTGGTCGGACCCTTCCCCAGACCCTGCGCAAGCGGGAGCTACATGCACTGGGGCTGCCCTTTTTTTTAGTGAGATCGCAATCGTGTAGGTAACATGAGTCATTGAGAGAGGACCATAGCCATGCCTTACATATGGGGATAGGGCTAGGGTTCCTGGTTGGTTACGATCTAGCAGGATACTACTCGATCTCTGGGACGACAGTCTTTTTCGTCAAGTTGGTGATACGCCCCTAGTGTACGTCGTCAGCCGGGTGGCGGGCTTGGGCTACCTCGTGGCCTTATGGGCCGAGTCCCGGCCTGCTCGTACACCCAAGGCCATGGCACCACCAGTAACCCCCGAATCCAAACTGAACACGCTGTCTTGATGGACTCCTGGAACTGCTGAAAAATAATTAGACCCAGTAGCATTCACCCGAAGGGCAGGAACAGTGAGATTAGCTGGGGCGGGCACCCAGAGGTGAGGTCGGCTACGCGCACGTAGGACACACTCGACAGTCGAATCCTTTGCCTTGTCGTAGTTGTACCAAGGGCCGACCCATAATGAGCCGGCCGCTCTATGCAGCAAAGAGCGCCCGACCCGGTCAAGCTTGCCGGAGGCCACACAGGAAGAGTGAAGCACCACGAATCCTTAATGAGGTCATCACTGATGTCATGCCTGGCTGAGGTCAGGCCTAGTTCGATTGTCACTAAGGAAAAGATGGCCAAATCCATAGGTTCAGGTCATCATAGCTCAAAAGGGGACACAAAGCGGCACGAGCCCCAACTAGCCCATATCCCATCGCCTGCCACTCTGCCACATTAAGTGCGAGTAGACGACACAACGGGTGTATGGAGAAGCAGGAAGCAAAGAAGAAAAGGAGGCTTGCACTGCTGCTGTTGGCTATTGCTTTGGTGCGTCAGATGTTGCATACGTTGTTGCTACTGATTGGAGAGGGGAAGTTGGAGCAACTGGAGCAGGTGGTGGAGCAATTGGAGCAGGTGGTGCAGCTAGGGCAGAGCTGCTGCGTCAAGGCGCGTGAAGGCAACGGAGGGTTGTGGTCGCGCCAAGGGGGAGTCAGTGCGGCTAGGAGAAGACCATGACCTGAAGAGGACACATGTGCTAGGCAGTTATGAGCTGCGCGAGGTAGAGGCGGCAACGACGAATGGCATTGGTTTGCTATGCACACGTGCAGCAAGTATGTCGCAGTAGGTGTGTGCTTTGTTGCTTTCCCTTGGCGAAGTGATCCAAGAAGTAGAGGATACCGGTGAGAACGAATATGATCATAGCGAGGAGGATACTAGTCTTCGAAAGTTGGCTCAATTATCTGTACAAATGAGGGTAACACTGAAAAGGCCAAAATTGTTGCTCACAAAACTGATCCGGAGTGGGTTCTAGACTCTGGTGCTTCTAAACATGTTGCAAGTGACTTCAGGGAATCTGAGTCATATGATCAGCTCACTCCTTCTCAAAGTAACACTATGTACTGCTGACGGGACATCACAACCTATTAAGGGTATTTGGGGACAATTCAATGTACACCTACTCCTACACGTGCTTTGATTCACCACGTGTGTTGTAGGGCAGTTGATAGAGGAATATGCTTGATTGAGGACGGGCCGACTGGAAGGAGGAATGGGACTAGAATAAGGCGTAGGGGACTGTGATGTATGGACTGTGAGGGGCTTGGTCAGATGGGCAACCCAATGTTTGCGGCAATTGTGTAAGAAAGAGAGTGGCCATGAAACATCCCTGCGGGATGGGTGTACAAGTTGTTTCCTGATGTAATGCATGGAGTAGATAAGGATAAGCTGAAATGTGATGGGTGTGAGTTTGCGAAACACACGAGAACATCTTATATCCCGATCCATGCTTGTTCACTCGGATGTGTGGACAAGTCCTGTGGTGTCGGTTAGTGGTGCAAAGTATTTTGTGACCTTTATTGACTGCTACACACATATGACATGGATCTATGTGATGTGTCACAAGGATGAACTTTCCAATGCTTCAAGACTTTCCATGCCTACGTCAAAAATCACTTGAATGTTCAGGTACAAGTGATAAGAAGTGACAATGGCACTGAGTATGTGAACAAAGTAGCAAGGGAGTTTGCACCAAACCTCATTTTCGAACACTCGGACTGGGTGGCAGAAAGGAAGAATCGACATATTCTGGAGGTTGCTCAACCATTGGTGTTTACTATGAATGTACTAAAATTCTTGTGGAGTGAGGTCGTGATGACCGTGACATACCTGATTAGTCGCACATCATTGAGAATACTAGGTATGAAGCCACCTTTTGAGTTACTTTTGGGAAAGAATGATTTCATCAGGGATCACAAGCCAACTGCTAAAGGTGTATTCACGGAGCCGAGCTGATTCACAAGCCAACTGCTAAATGTGTATTGAGGTGAGGTGATGGTGTTGCACGTCAGGGGGAGCAACTAGATCAGCCACAGACAGAACAACACTAGGGTGGTACTCATGTGATTTCAGGCTGAACTAGCTACAGAACGGTCAATTGACGAGAAAATTGTTGAGGAGAACTACTCGAGCAACAGCAGAGATGCCGGAGAAACGGTATGGGTTCGATGCAAATGATATTGGAAATTATGTCTCCTATGAAGCATTATCTCCTATCTACAAAGCATTTGTTTCTTCACTTCAACTAGTTTCTCTTCCAGCTAATTGGAAGGCAGCAAAAGCGGATCCAAAGTGGCGAGCAGCTATGATAGAGGAGCAGGACGCATTGAATAAGAACAAGATATGGGTACTAACATCTCTTCCAACAGGAAAGAAGACAGTCAATTGCAAGTGGGTGTACCTGTGAAGCAGAATGCGGAAGGAAAGATTGAAAGGTACAAAGCAAGGCTTGTAGCGAGGGGGTAGAGCAAGACCTACGGCATTGACTATGATAAGACTTGCTTCAGTAGCAAAGATGAACACAGTGAGGATTATGATCTCCTGTGCAGCAAATTTCGTGTGAGCTTTACATCAACATGATGTGAAGAATGCTTTCTTGCATGGCGCCTGCAGAAGGAGGTCAACATGAAGATCCCACCTAGGTTCTCTACATCACAAGCTACTGACAAGGTATGCAGGTTAAAGAAAGCTCTTTATAGGTTAAAAAAAAGCTCTTTATAGTCTGAAATGGTCTCCGAGAGCATGGTTCGACAAGTTCAAACATGTTGTATGCAATATAGGTATGGGTACTGTAATGGTGATCATACACTGTTCTACAGACATGAAAAGGGGGGAAACACTATACTTGATGTATATGTGGATGATATTATTATCACAGGGGATCTATGTTGCGCGGATACTTCAGAGAGCGCACGTATCCAGCCAAATACTGCCCTGATACAGCCCGATACGTATCCCTCGATTTTTTTTTAAAAGAAAATATTGTTTGATACTCCTGGGATACTACTGCGATACATTTTGGATACGTGAAACCCCTCGTTCGACGTGAAATCCCCTCGAGAGCAAAGACACACCTTTTGAAGATTCCCAACATTGGGGTGACTTCATGTCAAAAGGTGACAATCGATGTTCTTGTTCAGTTGAAAGGTGAGCAAGTGAGAGCCGAGGCACTGATTTAGAGCAACAAACCAAGAAGAATGTCACTGCCAACTAATGGAAGTGGACCAAGTGCAAGAAAAAAAGGAGAGGTAATCCTATTGAAGCATGCTTTGACATGGAAGCTCCTTATCTTTTTTCATATTTTTAATATAAACGTATCCCCGTATCCTAGTTTTTAGAAAATTGGCGTATCGGGCGTATCCCAGTATCGGATTATCCCAGTATCGCGTATCCGATACGTATCCTAAGGGGATTAAAAAGAAGAAAATATCAAGGTTGGAAAAGTGTTTGGGTAAGGCCTTTGAAGTCAAAGATCTTGGCCGACTCAAATACTTCTTCGGCAAAGAGGTGTCCAGGTCTGCCAAAGGATTGCGCTATCTCAGATGAAGTATACTTTGGATCTCCTAAGCGATGTAGGAATGATAGGATGTCGGGCAGCATCAACTCCAACTGATCAAAACCACAAAGTGACAACTTAGTCCGGGGAGATAGTGAATAAGGAGAGATATCAAAGATTAGTCGGGAGGTTGTTGTACTTACGTCATACACACCCTAACATTGCCTTTGCAGGTATATGCATGAATCTAAGAGTGATCATACAGAATTCGGAGGTGCTTGAACGGAATTCCAAGAAGGGGACTATTATTTTTGAGTAACACGCATCTCGTGGTTGATGGATATTGTGATGCGGATCAGGCAAGTTGCCTAGATGATCATAGATCAACTTCGAGATTTTGTGTCTTTGTTGGTGGGAACTTAGTATCATGGAGAAGTAAGAATCCGATTGTTGTGTCTAGGTCGAGTGCCGAGGCCAAATATAGAGCTATGGCTCAATGGCTAAGTGAGAAGTTGTGGACCAGAAATTTATTAAAAGAATTTAAGATATTGAAGACTAATTGTATGAATGTGTGGTGTGATAACCAATCAGCAATCAACATAGCACACAATCCAATGCAACATGATAGAATCAAACTTGACGCTGGGGTCATCAAGATTGAGCATGCGAGTTCCGGGTAGCAGATTGCATACTGCTTGGCTAAAGGATTTGGGAACTAAAGAATGTAATCTGGCGTGTGACAAGATGGGAATGATAGATATCTATCACCCCTCTTAAGAGAAGTGTTGGATGAGGGGCCCATGTATTGCTGGCCCAAGTGGCCCGGGCCCATTGTGACTGACCAAATAGAAGAAGACGGGGCAGTGGCAAGGAGCTCGACCAGAAGGGAGAGAGAGCCCCTCCTGCACTGCACAGCCGCCTAAGCTGTCGACAAGGTACGCCCCTCCTGTGCTCAACACATAACAATGACACTGGGAACATACCTTAGGTTCACTGCTGAAACATTAAGCATTCCCATATTTTGGGTTGAGGTTTTATTGATTCTTCAGCAGATTTCTGTTTGGCCTTTACTTAATATACTTTGCATGTGTCTTTGTTAATTTGTTATTTGATAGGTCAAGAAAAAGCATTAGTACAGAAGTTGAATAGACATGCTAAAAAAAAGAGTAATCCATACGAATCTCCAAATGGAAATGGGCGACCTTCAAACACATACCTGCTGCACAGAGAGATTCAGATCCTTTGCAATTATACAGCAAACTTTGTGAGGAAGTATCCCCTTCTCGTTTTCATTCATGAGACGCGTTTGTAATTCCAGACGTTGCTTGGTTGTCATTACTCTTACTGAACTCCATGACCGTACATGAGAAACCTACAAGGACAGTATCATATAAGAACTTCACAACTCAGGCCTGACAGATCTCAATAAGCTTGCAAAATAGCCAATGCCAACCAATATTGCTTACAGTGGGTATAATTATTGAGCCCATAAAAAATAGCAGGATTAACTACTGGAAAAAAATTCAACAAGCAATAACATGCTTGCAGGTGAAAATATATGTACTTAAAAGATACTACAAGCAATAAAGTGTATATCAAGATACATGCAACTAGCCAACTAAGGTTTCAATGGTCATATTGGGCAGCAGCACTGCAGCAGACAATCATGAGTAAAACTGAAATAGTGAATACCAGCAGTAGTAGTCACATATGGTATTGAAGTCATACAGAGATGGCAATAGTCAAATACCACAACTATGAAATGATAAGAATGCAAGCCAGCTCGGCCCATCCAAATACAGCATGCACATTTTACCAGAGAGGATTTTATGTGATGGAACAGTTTACAACAAGAGAATGAAATAAAGGTTAGCGTAAAAAAGCACTGGCCACTTTAGCCAATAATAATACCCGTAACATAACATGCATGAAGGGATAAAAAATAATATGTTCACGAAAACTATAATAAAAGATAAAAAAATTATCAGATGTCATTATTAGGTGGCATCATACCCACACGTTGTGGTGGATGTCAATAAAGTAAAGAATTAGATTTGAAGTTGAAATGAAAAAAAAAACTCAAACCTAGAAATCATATAGTACATGAATATTTGGGATGAATCAACCACCTAGGTACATTAGGGGCCTCCACTATGTATTCTCCTCAAAAAATAAATCACCTATATATGATTAAAGAATGCATTTTTTGCACATGATATTGCAAACAGCACTACATGTTTATAGATGTGTAAGCCACAAAAGATCTTCAGGAGTAAGGGGTGAGCGTAGAACACACTACCTCAGGTACACAATTACCAGGGAAGGCACTTGGCTCAGCTGAACCAGCTGTTAGATAACAGTACTTCAATGTTTCCCAGTAAGCATCTACAGATTCCTGCTTTGAAAGCACAAAATCATGCCGAAATTTTGGACGATGGTTCACACTGACATGTGATGACTGAACAATGCTTGGTGTAGGTTCTTCAATGTAAGGCCTGAGCTCCAGCGAATATGTAGGGATATCCCCTGATCGCACATCAGAATCCTCTACATGATTGCTTACAAGTTCAATCAACTAGCAAACACACAAAAAAAAACGGTCACTGTTGCGCTCGCCAGTCCAGATAGCATGCAAGCTGACTTGCATTAAACATGAAGAGGAATTGCTATAACAAAAGAAACATCATCCAAATGTCAACCCAAAAAACCCAGCTTTGTGATGTTAGTTTTAAGAACACACTTAAAATTTGAGATTCTCGCAATACTAATTGAAAATAGGAAAGGCAAATGTTACCTTGAGCCTATTTAAAATAGTTATTAAGCGTGAGAGGCGGCCCTTGGCATGAGCGCCCATGAGCTGACTGTATATGCCGATATGAATCTCTGAAAGTGTTTTCCCACAACACTTAGTTACAGTGCTGCTGTCAATCTTTGCTGATCCCACAACTTGTAGAAAGAGTTCAAGAGGCATTTCTTTTATTGCTGCTGTGATTGAAAACTGACATGATTGATTAAGGTTCTTGTCATGTTGCCCCTCTTTGGCACAATCAAGATTTGGCAAACCACTAACATATTCCCACAGAAATTTATGCAACAGCTTTGCCCGAATCATCTTTGCACCTATGAATCCATTGGCATGAATAGCTTCTGATATTGGTGTTTTTTTAACTTTGGCTCTGCGTTGAACCTTCAATCCATGTATGGCAAGCTTATGCTTTTGCTTCAATTTAGCTGCTGCACCTGAACGCCTTTGAGAATCAAAATTCCTTAGTCTGTTCCTAATTTGATCCATGAGTTCCGGTGAGATGACCTTGACAGAAGGATTCAGTATCACATCAACGGAACGACTGCCAGTGTAGTCTGTAACAAGAGGGGCATTAACTTTGATACACCTTAGCTGAAGCTTATTCAAAGTGCGAATCAATGTCTTCCTGTCCATTATTTTTCCATTTTCCTTTTTCTCTAACCATTTACGTAACTCCACCATCAGTACAAAATTCTTTTTCTGCACAGGGAAACAGGAAGGTGCTACATAAGATGCGGACAGATATGCAAAGGGTGTGCATACACAGGGAATGAACATGACACACGCACACGCAAAGATTGCTTCTCGCTATTCTGATTATAATAAAACTACAGATTATTCTCTTGCATCTGCACCAGTATGATAGGCTGTGCCTACCTCTATGTATCCTTCATTGGAGCGATAAAATTAAACAAAACTGTTAATCCAGTTTCACTCAAATGAAGAACATGAAACAGAGAACTAAACATCACTGTAACAAAGCTGTCACATTCAAGAAAATTGGAATGTACTGTAAGCAAACATGCCTAGGGAATATAGAACCTACAATCTGAACCTGCAGACCATTTAACCTAAAAAAAGATTTTAAAAATAATACTGTGTAACTGACCCTTAAATAAGTTATTTTGGATTATTAAAATCCCCAGAAATCATGTTATCATGTATAAATATCACCTATAACTCTATTTTCATCATTCTATTGCAAATTCCTTGTGTCTGTCATCAAATCTTGACATATTAGCAGCCATAGAACTGTCCCAACCATGACACATGGACGTACTAGGTAGCAAGATGAGAAAAACTAACAGTATTTGTATAGGAAAATAACTTATAGGGGTGTCAATGACCCATAAAAAGCTTGTCTAACAGATTTATGTTTCAAATGATTGGTGCTGAAAGTGAATAAGCGACTGGAGTCCTATATAGAGGGTACAAATTGCACAAAGTAACACTTACAAAGTATGTCAGGTGCTCCTATAAAGTGTAGGAAATTCTAGACAGCCTTACCCTTGCATAATAATTCTGCAAGGAGGCTGGTTCGAACCAAGGACCTCCAGGCCACAAGTGGAGAAACTCTACCACTGCGCCAGGCCCGCCCTTCAGGAAATGCGCAAATTCCACGGACATTTATATAAGTGCATCTAACGCATGCACAGACAATGCGATTAGAAGTATATGTAACAGGGCACAGACAAATCCATGATCCTATAAAGTTTGTCAACCAATAGCAAACTTTCGAGTCAATGTCATAAGACAAGTCAAGCTCATAAAAAGTCAAGGACATATAGAAAAAGAACGATTCCCAGCACATCAGTAACCATGGCAGATGGTTCATACAAAAAGATTAATTAACGAATACTCAGCAACCAACCTCTAATATGTGAAGAATCGTTTTCTGTCTCCCATCATCAGAAGTTGACAAGGGCCAGCTACGCCTGTTGCTCTGAAAGGCAACTTTATGTAGAAGAAAAATAAAAATAGGATCACTTCAATTGAGATAGCAGTACTCTTTTTCTTTGTAAGCAAATACAGTGCTGGTGAGCCCTACTCTGCTACATATACATTTATATTATATAAAGAAAGGGAATAAACAGCCTGTGCAAGGGAAAAAGGATAAAAAAACAAAAGAAATAAAACTTAACAAAAGTTTATAAGTCGCTGCAACTAAACCTATATTTTCTTTCACAATAACTGTGTTGGTGAAAAAACTAAAGAGTCTAAATACATAAAAGAAGTCATGTAAATTCACAATTGAAATTACTTTTGTTCATAACAACAACAACAACAACAACAACAACAACTAAGCCTTTAGTCCCAAACAAGTTGGGGTAGGCTAGAGCTGAAACACATAAGATCTCGAAACAAACTCATGGCTCTGGCACATGGATAGCTAACTTGCACGCACCCCTGTCCATGGCTAATTCTTTGGTGATATTCCAGTCCTTCAGATCTCTCTTTACGGACTCCTCCCATGTCCAGTTTGGTCTACCCCGATCTCTCTTGACATTATCAGCACGCTTTAACCGACCGATTATACGATCATTGCATCAAATTATTAAAGAAATTATAAAAGAGTTAACTGCTAAAGTTAAAGTTTCGTAGACTGTGCCAAGTCAAACCACGCATTACCAGAGCCAATAAAGGAACCACATACAGATAAATAAAACTTCAGAAATAAATCAAAACAAGTAAACAAAATCAAGCGGAGCAGTATGTTGAACAATAATAATTGGAAGAAATATTACATCTGACATGCCTATAAAAGAATTTTTTTTAGCTATCATCTGCCGTGCGCCCCCTCAACAGAATGTGCAGGGTTTTAAAATAGATCATACTACCTGATTGCATAGTTACCTGAGTGGAATTATTAAGCCACTGGGATCTATGGATGCTCAAAAGTCAAGGCCAAATTGAGTCAAGTTTCAGGCAGCACAAATACTACAAGCTCTTACAGCAGCATGGCAATTCTCAAAGAGGTATTGAGCACAGCTTTTACAGAAAAGTATAGGAAATTAGATTGCCGTACCTTGTTCAACTTGAGAAACTCCGACAGAAGCTTCATGGTTATTTGGGAGATGATGTACAGGTACGACTGGTTTTTCACAACAATCTTCAAACAAGAGTTTGTCATCAACAAATGAATCATCCTGTGGGCTAAGAGAATCTGATTCTTTAGATGGAATAGAAAACCACAAATCGGGGCGATGGTCATGATCATCTAGCGCATCACAATTCTGCAAAGCAGTATTTGCTTTGTGCAGTGTGAAGTTTTCTGAAGTCCAAAATCGGTATTGTGTTGTTTTATCTATGACTTCGCCCTGCGAAGCCAAATTGTATTTTTTAACCATTAAAGACACTCTTCTACCAAGCTCTTTTGGATTGCTGTGCTTGCCACCAAGACGTCTGCCAAGCTGGTTGGAAGTGTAATGAGAACATGAGTTACTAATTTCAACAAATAAAGAAAACTAACATGAGATAAACAATGTTTCTTATTACACTAGCAACTTGCGTATGGTTTGCGAGCTGCGATGGATCTTAAATAAATACACTGTAAGTCACAGAAGCTCAAATAAAAATAATTCTCCTCTTGTTGAAAAAAGGGATGCATAGTACAGAAAACAACAATCAACTTTACTATATAATAACTATCTTCATGCCAGAGAGTTTTGTTCTATTTTTGTTACAGATTAGAGTCAAGAATGATAATGCAATGGCAAGAATTTCATGTCTTTATCACATTTAAGTTGACCAGTCAATAAATTCGAACGTATTAATGCCATTGAAGCTAAAAAAAGTAATTGTGATGCTAGAAATGAGCCAGGTACAGCCCAGAAGGAAGGAAGGGGTGCAAATATGTCAGTGAGACACCTGCTTACATGAAACGATATCAAAAATTCTGCCAGAAACGATTCAGGGCTAGAAGTGGCTAACATCTTGTGATAATCTGCACTCAATAGACTGTATTGTAGAACTGGCTAATATCATGTGATAAGCTTGGCCATGTAATATAAGGTAGAGAAATTAATGATAGCTCAGATTATAAACTAATGTCATTTTCTACTACAGAAAAATAGTTTTTCTTTCTTTTGAGTCTTTACCTCTGTGTTTCAGACACAAACCACACTTGCACACTATACAACCCACATGTCTCAAAAGGCCGACGGCCACATCACAGTGCCATTGTGGCTCATACATAGTAAGGCTTGAGAACTCTTTCTGGAATTCAAACTCTGGTGAGATGCCCAAGTCATCCCTGGGGATGGTGTTCGTGTCGATGTTGGTGCTGGTGTACTGTATGCTGAGCTTTTGTGGGAGGAAACATGTACACAAGTGTGTCACTTCTAGAATGTTTAAAAACAATTACATCATAAACAACTGCACATGTGTATATGTAAGAACTATGTGGATGTGTTGCGTGAAGATAGTTATATTATATAAAGCAGGTGCAGAGAGTCAGAGACAAGGACACTAATGGTCTGTCAACAAGGGAGTTGTGTTAGATAGGACAAGGAAGACGAGGGAGCCCTGGTGTGCTGCGGCCATCGTTAAGGCCCCAACCCTTGAAGAACAACCGCTATGACACTATGGAGAGGATCTTGCGCTTGGATTGCTGCATGCCATGGTGAGGTCCTACTCCGACTCCAGGTACCAGTTCACGGAGTTGCCTTGGCAGCCCCTGCTCTGGCACAAGATCTGCCTGCTCCGCTCTGAGAGCAGGGGCTGCCAAGGCAACTCGTGGTTGACGACTTCTTCGTGACTATTAATGGCAATTTGTTAGCAATGATAGGACAAAAAGGAAATACTGTGGAACCTGCCTAACTTAATTACCTTACAGGCAGGTTGTTTTTCTATAAAAACCAGAAGAAACCATGGGCAAACAGCGCTAACCTGCACTGCAAAGATACACCACCGTGGCAGTCCACATGATGCCTCAACCACTATGCACAGTTGATGTTGCACCCTCAACCTACCGCCACACCCAGTCATCGCTGTTGCTATAGTGTGAGACTGATCATAGCCACTGAACCTGTAGAAAAGGACTGCACATGGCAACAAGGACGACCTATGATCCGGTGGTGGCACCTAGGACTCACAAACCACTATACGTCCAAGGGAGATAGAAGTTGGTAAGTGTTTATTTATTTCTTCGGAAGGTATTATTTTCCATTTTGTCAGATAGTTCTATGGAGATAAAAGGGAGAGGATTAAGATTACTGCTGTCCTGCAGGTTGCTAAATTAAATAACCAGCTGCGGAAAAACCTATATCTTTTAAAACAAGTATAATATTTTCTACCTAGTTGCAAACAGCTATGACAAGTTAGGTGAACAATATGCATAACTGAAGTGAAGCTCTGAAAACAAAGAAACATGAAGGCGCTCTTGATGTTATAGCGAAAGTTAGCATGCCATTTCAAAAAGAACACTACACACCACAATTGCCCTGCTGAAAGTTTCAGAGAGGTACCTCAACAAGAGTTGCACCTTTTGGCCCTTGGGCATGGATCATATCGTATATGCAGTTGTCTAATGGAAGCTCCATAAGTTGATCCGTTGCAAGGCATTTCATGCCAAGTTTGTAGTTTAAGGCTGTACTTTTTGGCTTAAACTCATCTGGATTAAATTTCTTCAGAAGGCGCAAGCAGCCAACAACCTGGAAAAAGGAATGATTTACACAACTTGTAGGTTCACGAAGAATGCAACTGCGTAAATGATTGAAGCTTAAACGGTGCACTGCAGACTGAATTAACGGTGTCACTACATGCCCGACAGTCTTTGTTAGCCCTTTCATAGCAGTTTCAGGCCCTGTTTGGTTGCGATTTTCTTGCCGGATTCTGCTGCTTCGCAGCTAAATCTCAACCAAACGGCCGAATCTCAGCTAAATCTCAGAAGAAGCTACTGCACACGTGGTTGCAGTCCCCAAATAGGTCATTATTGAATGGAATTGCTACAATCCTTGAGATACCGTGTGGGCATGCTACCCATGGTTTCTCTTTTTTACTTCAATGCGAGTAATTTTGCAATTCATGCTTCTCTACCTCATAGAAATCTCTAGTCTGGCCTTTCCCGTCTTTAAATTGGACTGTTTTATCTGGACTCTCGGGACTCAGTTATGTCAACTTACACTCTGCTTCAGATTAGTATAGTGGAAACAGAACTGTGGCCATATATCCTTGTGAAAAAGAAAATCGCCAGCGTATTGA
The DNA here is from genome assembly GCA_032464435.1 of Aegilops umbellulata. Lineage (NCBI taxonomy): Eukaryota > Viridiplantae > Streptophyta > Magnoliopsida > Poales > Poaceae > Aegilops > Aegilops umbellulata. The sequence goes on from CP136059.1 coordinate 530,559,430, forward strand.
ATCATCATTATGGTACAGTAAATCAGTAACTAGTGTTTATATATTAAAAAAATAGACCAACAGGGGAGGAGCCCTGCAGATTTTTAATTACGAAAGAGAAGTGTGAGACCCACGTTCGAACCCACGAATTAAATCTCGCTCACAGGGTTCGAACCTGTGCCAGCTGGGACGCCCAGTTGCGCTCCAACCACTGGGCTCTTAGCCCATCCACAGTAACTAGCATTTATGAAGGATAAAAAGTTTAAATTCCTGCATTGTTTTTATTAATAAAGGTTATTATGTCAATTTCTTGAATTCTCATCCTTAACAAGAAGCACCATGAACCAGAAGAATTAAGCCAAAAAGTGTTAGGAAATGGTATGAGATAATAACACCAAATGATCAGAGAACAAAGGGGCAAGGTCAAACATCACCTTATTGTCAACTTTGGCACTGATTTTTTCAACAAGCTGTGCATCTAAAAGTCTACACAGTACCTAAGAAAAGGGTGTCTCAGTAGAATCCAGGAGTACAGAGAACATATGCAACAAGTGATTCCACGAATACCTACATTTCTCCATGCCCTGTGCCCACGTAGCTTGCTGTAACCAAGATCCTTTTTTATATCTGAAATAGCAAGAACCTATACATGTATGGAAAATAATTGCACAAAGTTAGAAAACTGAAGACAACAGGTAACACACAAACAAAAGGAAGAGAACAGTCAACCTTTCCGCTAGCTTCTTCAAGTTTGTCACATATGGCTTTCATTGCTGGAAGATGATCGTGAATAGAAACATGGCTCTTGTGGTCTACACCGAGGGTCTCATCTTCTTGTAAAGCATCTATGTTTGTAATCTCTGTTCTTTGATGCGAGTTCATATTCAATCCTTTGGCATATCTTGAGAGATACAGTAAGTTGGTACTGGCGACAAGACTTTTCCCTGAATCATCTTCACTCTCACCCCCAATGCCATTAGACTTTACGATTGCTTGTTTTCCAGCAATTAACCCCTGCGTCTGAAGGGTCTTGACAACAAAATAGAACTTGTTTGGTTCTATGTGGAACCTCTTCGACAGAGTCCTTTGCGCAACGCCGGAAGTCCTATGAAAAATAGAAGTTATTAACTGCGCACGGCATTATCAAAGGCATTACTGTATTTTCTTTACCGATGCACATATGTATTTTTGAAAATTAAAAGGTACACGATATGGCCGACACCGCAAGAAAGGGATAACAGGTAGTAATTCCCTTCCCAAAGTAGACTATATAGTACTAGTGTGCACAAAAATAGAATGAGCATAGGCAGGGTGTGAGTAAACACACGTTGGCATGCCATATTGATTCCCACATGGCCTGCACATGGTGTGAGTAAATCTTATAAGCTTCCTAATCCAGTAAGAGTGAGCAAATGTGGGCCTGAAACATCAGTCTCAACTTCTCCTTGGAGTAATAATAGAACCATGTGGCATGTAATTACTTAATTAATTAGCTGAGTCAATCAATATGGTAGTACTACAAGATTTCTAAATTCCCACCTGCTTGCAGCGACATGTTCCAGCGTCTTCCTCTGGTTGTCGCTGAGCTTGGAACCGGAGCACCGGTGGTCGTAGATCCCGAGGAAGTTGTCCCCCAGGGCCGGGCTGGCGACCAGCCGGGCGCCGCGCCGCTCGGCCGCCTCCACGTCCTTCTCCGGGGAGGGGACGAGCGCCCCCTCCTCGCCCTCCATGAGGCTGAGGACGGGGAGGGCGAGGAGGCGGGCGAAGAGGACGCGCCTGACGGGCAGGCCGGGGGGGAGGCCGGCCGCCCGGAACGCGCCGGAGAGAGCGGCCCAGAGGTCGGCCACCGGGAGGCCCAGGGAGAGGCGGGCGCAGACCTCCTCCACCGCCGACGAGACGAGCGCGTCCATTGCCCGCGAATCGAACGCGGAGCGGAACGGGGACCTTATCGTCGGCGTCGGGCGGACTAGCAGCCGGAGAGGGGGAAGGGTAGAGACTGCATTGCCTGGCGGGAGAGGGGACCGGAGCGGGCGGACGGCGGAGGGCGTGGCGACTGGCGGCGGCGGTGGCTTGCCCTTGTGAGGTTTTTTTTTTTCCTTACTTTTGGATGAGACGGGGGTGCTGTGTTTGGTTGCTTTTTTTTAGGGTATTATTCCCGGCCAGACTAGGATTTGGCCCGGCCCGGCGTAGCTGAAGGCATTGTTGGTTTGTTGCATCCCGAAGACATTGTTGGTTTTTTTTTTATTATTTAGAAGTTTTATCTTTTAAACCATGCGTTCGAATCCGAACCGTTTTCAGCATTGGATTCTTGTGTCGAGATCTTCGAAACTAGATCTCATGTTAATAGGTTTTGATAAAAAAATTAAAAGAAAACAGAAAGAAAATAAAATGAGTCGGAAGCATGGTTTTATTTTCTTAACACATGTCTACTTTTCTAGTATATAATATACATTTGTAGTTTACATATGAAACATTTTATTTGGTACACATTGAATTTCTTTAAACACACGATGTATATATTTATTTTAATACATGGTTTGAACACTTTTTCGAATTTATAGTCAAAAAGCATTTAAATGCACATTGAAGATTTTTTAATGCAAATAATGTTCTCTCTATAATTTTGTGACATGTTTTAACATTGTATAGACACTTTTAAAAATTCCATGTATATTTTTTGGAAACATGTGAATATTTCTTTCAATGTCACATGCATTTTTTATTGGCAATAACATTTTTTTAACCTAAACGAATATTTTTATAACATTGTATAAAAGAAAATTGTGTACACTTTGAACATTTTTTCAAATACATGACTAACAAGTTCTTTTAAACATATGTTTTGATGTCAGCTTTTTTCCATACACATTCTACATTTGCGCATATACACAAGGAACATTTTTTTATATACAAGTTTACAATATTTCAAATTTATGATTAATATGTTTGAAAGCTTATACTTTTTCATACACATTTTCTATTTTTATATACATTGGGTGCAATTTTATACACACGGTTAACCTTTTCAAATACATGATTACTTAAAACATATAGTTTTTTATATCTACTTTTTCCATACACATTGTACCTTCTATATACATCAAAAACTTTTTTCACATACACGTTTAACATTTTTCAAATACATGATTAATATTCTTTTCATATAGTTTTGATGTCTACTTTTTTACGTACACATTGTACAATTTTCATATACATTAGAAACATTTAAAAAAATTCAAGTACACGATTGACATTTCTCAAATTTGTATGCATAGTGATATTTGTAATAGAGATCTTTGGAATATTTCAAAAGACAAGCAAAAGTTAAAAAAACAAAAAAGAAAGCAAAATATAACAAAAAGGATGAAAAAAAAAGAGGGTTGAAGGCAAGTGTCTCCAAGACGGTGCCCTTCTCGGGTCGGGTCGAGTCCCGCCATACACTTGCCACCTCCTTTAGGCATTATAAGGGTGGATGGTGCGTCGACAAGGGGAGCTCGATGGAAGTTGCAGTTCTTCGGAGGCCGGTGTCGGTTGAGACGCGGCGAGGTTTTTTTGTTTTCGATAGTCTCTTTTGTGTTATAGTTGTTTTGTCGTGGATGGTTGTCTTTAGACCCGGGCGTGGAGTTTGTGTTACGCACGCTCGTTGTTCGCAGCGAGTTTGTGCTGTCTTGTACTTACAATTCTCTCTTCTATAAAGTTATGATATGCAATTTGTGTATTCTTAAAAGAATGAGCACGCACCTCATACGTTGGAGACAACGCTCGTCTCGTCTTGTGCTAGATTAAACATTGCACAGCGGCGTACCTGCTCTAGTTTTCGACTACCTGCGTTGCCTAGCCTGCAGTGCCAGCCGGGCGTTGGAAGCCGAAGACGATGGTGTGTGCTGGCTGGCTTATTGAGGTCTGGTCCCGCTGTGCATGCATGGTCGCTCCTCAGTGCTGTTGGGTGTGGACGTGTGGCTATGGTGTGATGCCAGGCCCCATACCATACGGGCACGTCAAGATCGTAGACCTTGCACTCCATAATCTCGCGGGCACGCACGTCAACATCCAAGGGGTGCTCCCAGTCCCGCCTCCATGAGCTCAACGGACGTACGTCGGGCTCCGCCGGCAGCCATAACACTCAGCTCCGCCGCCGTGATCATAGTCCACCCAGTTTAAGTGGACGTCCACCGGTCGACGTACGCCATTTTAGTGGGGGGCATGCGTGGGATAAGTGGTGTCCACCGCCACTTACATCCGAGCGGCATGGTGGGCACAGTGGATTAATGGCTCGTCCAAATTAAGCTTGAGCTTGGTAATTACTTCCACAAGATTCTGGGAGGATACGAGGGTGCTTGGATACGTTTTAGTCCCATGACTAAAAGTAGTGGGACTAAAACTTGCTAGTCTCACTCATGCTTGGATCCAAATACTAAAGAGACTAAAATCAAGTTATTGAGCATTTATTATCCTCCAAACCATCCAATCCTGAACTTGCATGTGTTAAAGTAGAGGAATTAAATGAGGGGAGAGAGAGCTAATCCATATTTTAGTAGGGTTCCCTTGACTAAAACTTTTTAGCCTCAAGACTAGTTCTAGTCTCTTTTTAGTCAGGGGTGCTTGGAACTTTAGTCTCTAAAAGAGACTATTTTTAGTCTGACTAAAAATAGTCCCTTGATCCAAGCACCCTCTACATGGTTAGGGAAGACGCCTCTAGCTATCCAATATCCTTCTCTCTATAATATTGTCCAACATAGAGATGATTACGTTGCAACAGTACTACAGTTCACTCCCCTCAATATTCAATTCAGGAGGACTTTAGCGGGAAACCGTTGGGAAGCTTGGCTCCATCTTGTAAGAAGATTGATGGGTGTTCACCTCTCTCAACAGCCAGACCAGTTGCGCTGGAAACTTACTCAGAATGGAGTATTTTTGGTAAAATTCATGTATGTGGATATTATTAATTCTGGCATTATCCCTCGATCTTTGCATATCTGGAAAGTCAAAGTGCCCTTAAAAATTAAAGTGTTTATGTGGTTTGTTCACAAGCAAGTCGTTCTAACTAACTACAATTTGACTAAGCGTAACTAGACAGGATCGTGAAGATGTAGTTTCTACGATCACGATGAGTCTGTCAAACACCTCTTTCTCGATTGTCCAATGGCAAAAAAATTATGGCGGTCAACATTACTCCTCCGAATACCATTCGCACGTTATTTGCGACGTGGCTGGATGATGTACAATCAGAAACCGCGAAACTCAGGGGCGGAGCCAGCTCATTACTGTGTCTACTCCGCTTTCTTGCAGTTAGCTCTTTGTGAGCTTTTTTGTAATTTGAGACCTGATGACTTTATCGGACTATTTGCGTTTTATTAAGATGGTCGCATGCATTTTTCTGATGCAGAGGCCGGGAATAACCTCTTTTTCGTAAAAAATGTCTAGCTTGAGCTTTAATCACTCGGCTATCGCACGCACCACAATCGAATCAGAGAAAGAAGTGGAGGAGATTGTTGAGATTAGAGAAAGAGTATTTATCTCCTTGCCTTGATTGATTGTCTGCCACCGTGCATTGCTCGATTGATTTGATTGCCACCATCCACATCACATTGCGTCTGTCTGAATCGCGTTCCCGGGCCTCCCACTCGATTGGCTTCCTCTTTATCTTGCGCTCTCTCGTCCCACGCCTTCCTCCCCGGTACGGAAATCACCCTCCCTTCTAAATCAGGTTCTGTCAACTAATCACGGTATCTCAAAAAACGGTCCCTAGAAACGCAGCCGTGCCCAAAAGACTGCCAATCATTTGGGGGCAAGAAAACATCTCCAACAACAATGGTGCCGAAAATATATAGGTCTTGCCTGAAAATTTTATCCATCTATTTATCTTTTTCCAATATAGTACTACCTCCGTCCGGGATTATTAGTCCCCTCAGCGCCTGAGGGCCTGTTTGTTTCATAAGTCCCAGGACTTTTTTAAGTCCCAACTTATAAGTCATAAGTCCCTGCCTGTTTGTTTACATCGACTTATAAGTCCCGAGTCCCTGCCTGTTTGTTTACAGGGACTTATAAGTTGATAACCATTTTTCATACAAACGAATTACAGAATAATGACAACCGAAATAACACTTGTTCATACAAATGATTAACACTTGTTGATAAGAACCAAAATAAGAGAGAGTACATAACAACCGAGATAAAAGAAATTACAAGCGAACAACACTTGTTCATATCATTGTTGTTTCAACGAACGGACGCAGGTTAGAGCCGCCTCGGCCTCCGATGTTCAGAGACCGGCTGCGGCCTCCTCCGCCCTGGGGCACGGGCCTCCCACGACCACGTCCAACCGGAGGAAGGCCATGACCGGCCGACTGGTCAAAGAGAAGTTGCTGGTATGAGCCCAACTCCGGGAAGACGTCGATGCTGTTGTTGAGATCCAAGAAACCCATTCCTCTCCCGAGATTTCCACCGGCGGATGAGCCTTCGGGTGCCTCCTGAGACGAGGGGAATTGAGAGAAGAAGGGGATCTCGTCTTCCTCGTCGGCCATGGCGGTGGCTGTTGAAGCTACCGGCGGCGGCGGCGATTGGTGCGACGCAGGAAAGAGCGAGGCGACGAGGGGAACGAGGGGGCGATGCGGTACGCGAGGCGAGGAGGGGAACGAGCGGCGTGCGGGGCGATGCGGTACGCGAGGCGAGGAGGGGATCGAGCGGTGCGGGTCCAGATCGATAAGTCCCAATAAGCTCCTCCCTGAGAGTCTTATTTGATAAGTCCCTAATCACCCCAATAAGTCCCAATAAGTCCCTTGTGTTTGGTTTAGGTGGGACTTATAGGGACTTTTTTAAGTCCCTAAACCCATAAGTCCCTGAAAACAAACACACTCTGAGTCTCGTCCGTAAATATTAGGCCGTGATTTGTTTTCCAATGCGCAATTAATGACGCCTTCGTCTCTCCTACTGGCCAAGCCCGGTGACGAGGCCGCGATCTGCGAGCCGGCGAGGCCAGCCAGTGCATGCGCGCGGTAGTTATGGCCAAGTGCATGCCGCCAGTTAAATCTCCCGTGATCGTTATTCCCAAAGAAGTATCCAGCCAATTACTGTTGAGCACGTAAGCACAGCCACCTGAATTGCTGCAATTAATTCTGATCTAAACGCGTGCATGCAGATTAGACTAGTCACAATGGGAGTAAGGCTGTTCGTAATGTGAGTATCATAGCTAGTATCATGCACACCAACTAGACTATTTTGATGAGGTGGCATAGAATTAAATGAAGGAAGAGATGCTTCAGTATCATATCATGATACTGTATCATAATAAATGCTATGGTATTATGTGTCATGCATGACAATAAATAAGGTCATCTATTAGTATATGATACTATGCATTACGGAGGTAGTATTATACACTAGTATCATATGCATGATACTAAGTTGTGATACTACCCATTACGGGCAGCCTAACTTGACTAGTAACATCACACATTTCAATACAAGATTGCTTATGTGGCAGCTAATTAATGAGGAGAGAGGGGTTTGTGGTAACTTAGCTAGTTACTGTAACATCACACATTTCAAGACATAATGAGTCTATAGCCTAATAAATGAACTCTTGCATGATACCACTCATATGTTACTACCCACTATGGAGGTAGTAACATAGACTAGTAACATCGGCAAGTTACTACTCTATGTTACTCCCCACTGTGAGCAATCTAACTATGGTTGCCTTGGTCTTAGAGTTTTGGTCTGCGGGACTAATAATCCTGGACGAAGATAGTACATACATAGACACTTGTACATATGCATATATACCCATCACTATGAATACATGCACGCACGTACCCTATCCCTATAATAAGCATCTCCTAAAGATCAAGCTGACACATCATCTTAAGATTGACGAAGCCGTCAGAAACGCCTTCGAAGTCGATGGGAACGCCTCTTTTGACTGAACATGTATCACTGGAAGGCCTAAAAGAAATTCATACCAATGCAAGCATCGGTGTTAAGTTTAGAACTTGAATTCTGGTGGGCTGGGATACCATTTTCTCCTAACATTGTAACGAGTAGGAATTACCAAAATATTATAATTCTGTATGGATAGAGAGTTCTTGTCGTATGCGCACATTGAATGATAATTCATTAGCTTGGACGTCCTATTATTTTTGGGTCCACGTATACCATTTATAGCTGGGCTCCCCAAAGTGACTCGACTGGCCTTGTCAAATTGGCCACCCTCAAACCCAGCTCAAATCTGAAGCGAGTATGGGGAGGCCTGAACGCGCCTGAGCGTGTAATTGCCACGTCTGACAGGCCCATCCTGACCCATTCGGACCTCACATATATTCCTACTCGGAAGAAACCTAGACCGCAATCAAACCTTACTTCACTCCACTTTCCCTCTCCTCCTCTTCTCGCCCCTTCCACTTCATATCGATGTTCGAGCTCTGGCAACACATTGCCCCACAGCGACAACCACGCGGACTAGGAGTCCCTGTTGCGCGATGCGGAGCCGAACGACATGGAGGAGCTTGCCATCCGTGGCAGCGAAACCTTTGAATTCAGGTCGTTCCCTATCGCCCATCGTTGTAGTGCAGACGATGGCGCTCGCCCGTCGCATCCGTGCAACTTCGGGCGCTCCGCGCCCCTCTTTGCCTTCTCTTCATACTCCCAAGGGCGTCCCCGCCCCGATGGGTCCTCGTTCCCGCGCCAGCGTCGGCACGGAAGCGGAATGCGAGGCGTGGGCCGCATGCCATGAGAAGCAATGGGTGAGACAGAGGGCGGCGGTGACAGAGGCATTGTCTTCCCACCGGGCCCGCATGCACGTGTCGGTGGATCCGAACGACCAACTCCTCGCGATGGTCCTCCGCCGCTCGCTTACTACAACCGATACCGGCGTGTGGCGGCTCTACCGCAAGGATGCCAAGGCGCTCCGGCTCGTCATCGAGCAGTCGGGGCACAAGGCGGCAATGGATACGGCGGTGAAAGCCAAGGCCGCCTGACTGGCGAAGGAGAAGCAACCCGCGGTCCGTCGGCTGGCTGGCATCATCTCGTACGTCTGATGGCTCTGACTCTGACGACTCCGCCCTCCCGCCGTCGACGCCTACACAAAGAGATACAACTGCACCAGTGACCGTGAGGGGAAGGGAACGACAAAGAAATGGTGATTTCCTCATCCTTTCTTAGCCTCCATTTTATCTATTTCTTAATATGAATTAGTATTGTCCGGCGATGAACTGTGAGATCATTTGGTTGTATGACTATGTTCGTTTGCTACTATGATCTATGTCGGTTTGTTTTCTGTGTTGATCTATGTAGTTCGTAGTATGTTCCATGGGTTGCATAAATTTGGGGGTCGGATAGGGGGATGGCGGCAAAGGCATTAAAATGAAGGGTGTCCGTGGACGCTTCCGGACAAATTCGCAGATGTTTGATGTGGTGGATTAGCTATGTAGGCTGTAATGCTCTTATAAGATTGACGTGGGTGGTTCAGTCTCAAAAAAGACATGAACATTTTTCTTTTTCAAGGCACGCAACATTATTTATGTTAAACTGCACACTCGGTAGTGGGAGGAAGGCTTGCTTGCTATGTACAAAGTATAGTAATATTTACATATGCACATGAATTCCAATGTAATAACACGTGCACATGAATAATGGACAACTGTACATTAAATAATTAATTAGGCCTCTTTCAATGCACATGTGCTAAGATGCATGGGTGCTAGATGTTTAGGCTGGTCGTAATGGTAGTATCATAGCTAGTATCATGCATGCCAATTAGGCAATTTTGATTAAGTGTCATGGCATTAAATGAAGAAAAAGAGGATGTAGTATCATATCATGATACCGTATCATATTAAATGTTATGCTACTTTGTGTCATGCATGGCAGTAAATAGAGTACTACATGATAGTAATATATGATACTATGCATTAGGGAGGTAGTCTTATACACTAGTATCATATGCATGATACTAGTATATGATACTCCCATTACAACCAGCCTTAGTTTGTTGTTGCGAAGCTTTCTATATTTAATGTTTAGCAACTAAACTCTTTCATGCATAGGCCAAACTTCTTGCATTTAAGTGTTCTGCATAGGTCCGCGTGCTTGGCATCATTAGTTCTTCCTGGGTCACCACACTTTTCTCTCACCTTTTAATTACCTTGTCACGTCAGCTTTTAATTACCTGTACACCATGAAGGGAAGGGCCTTATAAAACCATGTTACTAATTAGAGTGCTCAAATATTCGTTTTTAACGATAGATGAGCCAAGAAACCCAGAAACTGCACTAAACGAAGGCAAGGCAGGTAGTACACCACATTTAACAACTAGATCCAAATAAAACAAAAGATTATAGGTAGGTTTCATAACATATGCCAGGACCCCAAAAAGAAAAAGGAAAGATGCAACCGGGTCGTCAGTTTCCCATTGTAGCTAAATACAAGTCGCATAGATTTTAAATTTGGGTCATTTGATTTTTCGAACCGTTGATTATTGTTCCAAGATTCATGCTCTTTGTGTGTGTGTGTGTGTGTGTGTGTGTGTGTGTGTGTGTGTGTGTGTGTGTGTGTGTGTGTGTGTGTGTGTGTGAGGATTTTGTTAATGGGCTTGTAGCCCGTTACTGTTTGCTCTTTTGTCACTCGTAATCCCCTCCTGCACAAGCTGTTTTTGTCCATTGTGATCTATCTTTGCTTTGTTCTATCACTTCCCCCCTTCGATTTTCATGGGGGAAACCATAAGATTTATCTAGGTTACTTTGTGATTTGTTGTTTTCACCCCCTGATTTTCATGGGGAAACTTTGAGATTTTTTGTAGCTTAGTAATTTATGTACTTTTGTATTAGTGGTAAACTCTTTGTAGCTAGTACTGTCAAAACTTTGCATATATAAAGCCTAAGATGTCCAGCTTATGTAGGGAGGAACTATCTATTTTAGGCTTGGGCAAAGAAAACCCTAGATGATGTTAGCCCTTATGTTGCATTTGTTTTAGTTTTTATTTTATTTTCCTTCTTGTTTAAGGGTAATATCAATGTCACTAATTCATTCTTCTTTTATAAAACTTAATCATTTTTTCTTTTGTTTTTGTTTAATTTCATTTTCTTTCTTCTTTAAGGGTATAACAGTGCCACTAATTTATTCCTACACAGATATTTTCTTTGCAAGATTTTCACTATTATATGTTTACACTTGCATATTATAAAAAAGTGCATTGTTTTGATAAATTGTGTGCATTTTTTTCATTATTTGTTTTAGTTAATTTATATTTTCTAGCTTTTTGAAGGGTAATACTAATGTCACTAATTCATTCTTTTTAGAAATTTATCCGCATAAGTTACAATATGTGCTTAAATTATATCCGAGTGCCAAAATTGCACTATTATATGCTTATTCTTTTCGTATAACAAAATGTGCAATTTTAGTTTAAGGTTATGTGCAACTTAAAAAAAGCCTTTTCCTTTTTTCTTAAAGGGTACTATCAATGCCACTAATTCATTCTTCCTTATAAAAATTTGCTATTTTGATTTTGTTTAAATTTATTTTTCATTTACTTTCTTCTTTAATGGTAACACCAGTGCCACTAATTCATTCTTCCTTATAAAACTTCATTATTTTAACTTTGATTTTGTCTTAGTTTCTATTTCATTTTTCTTTCTTCTTTTAAGGGTAATACCAGTGCCACTAGTCCGTTCTTCCTTATAAAACTTCATTATTTTGATTTTGTTTTAGTTTCTATTTCATTTTCTATGTTCTTTAAGGGTAATATGAACGCCCCTAATTCATTCTTTCTTAGAAATTTCCTTTTTTTTGTGGAACTTTCACTATGATATTTTTATTGTTGCATATTTAAAAAGGCACAATATTTGTGTAAATTGTGTGCAAAGTTTCTATTTCATTTTCTATGTTCTTTAAGGGTAATATGAACGCCCCTAATTCATTCTTTCTTAGAAACTCTTTTTTTGTGGAACTTTCACTATGATATTTTTATTGTTGCATATTTAAAAAGGCACAATATTTGTGTAAATTGTGTGCAAAAATTTCATTAACTAAATTAATTTCTTATGTTGTCTTCCTGTTTAAGGGCAGTACCAATGCCACTAATTCATTCCTTCTTATGAAATTTCATTTTGTGAAAATTTCACTATTATATGCTTTTCTGTTTTGCATACTATAGAAATGTAATTCTGTATGTAAATCATGCGCAAGTTTTGTAATTATTTGTTTTCGTATTTTTGTTTTCTTCTTTAAGGGTAATACAATGCCTGTAATTCGTACTTTCTTACTCACTCTGTCCCATAATATAAGACGTTTTTTGACACTATATTATGGGACGGAGGGAGTAAATAACTTTTTTTGTGCATTTTGCTCCTGAAGGTGAAAGCAACGCAAGTATGAGAGAGAGAGAGAGAGAGAGAGAGAGAGAGAGAGAGAGAGAGAGAGAGAGAGAGAGAGAGAGAGAGAGAGAGAGAGAGAGAGAGAGAGAGAGAGAGAGAGAGAGAGAGTTTCATTTCCAATCTAATGTTTGGGTGAGACTTTTTTTTGCCGGTAGAAGCTTAAAAGTGAAGAATGTCCGTGCGATCGATGCCTGTACCAGAACGATTGTTCCCCAATTCAGGTACAAAGTTGTGTGCCTTCTGTAAGAATATTTTGATATTCAGAATGGCATGTATAATTTATCGGAATGATTGGAATATTAATTTGTCTTGTGTGGTGATTTCTAGACATAAATGAGTTAGAATTATATATGGGTTGAAATGCCCTTTTCTCTTCCGTCAAAATGATAGTATATGTGTACCAGCGTATGTATGTGTGTATATATGTATTGCTTGCATGTATGTAAAAATATACTCCCTCCGTTCCCAAATACTTGTCTTTCTAGCCATCTCAAATGGTTACAACATACGGATGTATGTAGACATATTTTAGAGTGTAGGTTCATTCATTTTGCTTCGTATGTGGTCACTTGTTGAAATCTCTAGAAAGACAAGTATTTAGGAACGGAGGGAGTATATGCGTACCAGTGAAGTAGTACAACAAATCACTTTGCGGTTCCCGTAATGATTGTGACGGGTGGTTTTGCATGTGATTAATTGAATTCACTTTGCGGTTCCCGTAATGATTGTGACGGGTGGTTTTGCATGTGATTAATTGAATGCTAATGGCCGGTGCATAATATTGCACATGAGCTAAGCTGGTTCGTTGTTGCATGTATATGTCCCACCCAAGGGATAGAGATACAAGATAGGGTGTGGGGGCGAGCGAGGGTACATTTCCAAGGAGATTGTGCAGCTGTGTGCATGCATGTATCGCAGGCAAGTGGACAAGGACGGGTTCCAGCTCCGCTCCAGCCACACCTGAGCAGCACTACTTGGACGGATCATGCATCGATGGACTCTCGGGGTCGATCCATCCAGAGCGCTCTGTCCCTCCATTCCAGCTGCGAGCAAATCGACCCAAACAAATTTGTCCGACCCAAATTTTATTTTCAGTCGGCGCTCAGCTCCAAGCTCACCGTCGCTGAGGACTAGGCCGGCCATTTGGGACAACGGTCCCCCATAACTTCGCATACTCCCTCCGTCCGCCAAAGAGTGGACGTCTGAGTACATTTGATTGTGTTGTTGCTCAACAGACATGGATACATATTGTTGCTGCCACTGGGATCTCTGTTGCACAGTACTTACTAGCCAACTAGCAAGAATCATGCTGCACTCAACTCTATTTCCACTTGTACTTTATGGTGCATTTGGAAAACAAGAAATGTACATGTGTGTTCAATAAGGCCACGTGATGTGATCTTAAGCAGATCTGGAGGATGATCGTGGTAACTCTAAAGAAGTTGCAAATAATGCTGCCCTGACTCATCAGTTCTAGGGTTCATTGAGCCCATCACGGTTTAAGCTGGAGAGCACGCGTTTCACGAGCTGGGCCCCCAATCCACACGCAGGTGGCCACGCGGGAGCTAGTTGGGAGAGGGTTTTTTTCGAGGGGAAAACCAAGCTTTATTCATCAAAAACCACAGAGTGTGGGATACATCGTTGGTCGTGGGATTGGCCAAACCATATGTGACGTCCCGGACCAGAGTGAGAGAGTGCTTGGCTAATCTATGAGCCTCTACATTGACCCTACGACTTTCATAAATAAAATTACAATTGAAAGGTGCCGCTTGGAGTTTGATTTCCTTAATGATCGCTCCATATCTTGCTGCCAATCCGTTCTTTATGTCCCCAACTACTTGCTTGCAGTCCGAAGAGACTATCATATTCTAAACATGAATATCTGCCGCAAGTGCTAGTGCTTCCCTCACTGCAATGGCTTCAAGAGTAGTTGGGTCCTGTACCCCTACTATTACCAGCGATGAACTGCCGATAAAGTTGCCATTGCAGTCCCTGCAAATAGCAGAAACAGCTCCGCCTCTACCCTGGCGCGTTGCTGCATCAACATGTATTTTATGGGAGCCCGTCAGTGGTGCCCTGGGCCGCTGAGCTCGTCCCTGCACTGGAGCTTCGGCTTGCCTCGTCGCTTCCTTTTCAGAGATCATTCCAAGTTCCTCAATCAAGCCTTAAAAAAAAGTTGGGAGAGGTTCGTGTCTTTTTTTTTGAAGTTCGCTTAGTCTTTATTTAAATGTCCCACCCAGGGATCTCATCCGACACAGCTTGCAAAATGCAGTCCGGGGGTTCGGCTAACCAAACCTTACACAAATTATTTGCCACACTATGTCTAGCTAACAAATGAGCTGCATTATTAGCAGAACGTCTAACCCAAGTGACTTTCCATCTCTCCCTCAACGACAAAAGTTGCTTAACCTCTTCTATGACCGGTCCCAGCAAAGATAAGTCCCTCCCCTTGTTATTCAGCTTGCTGACAATCTCAAGGGAGTCCATCTCCACATGCAGGCTTCCAACATTCAGCTCCTGAGCTAGTTGTGCTGCCCTTTTGCATGCCTGTAACTCCACCATCGCCGCATCCTTGCACTGAGGATAGACCTGGCACGCCCCGGCCGTGAACGCGCCCTCCTGGTTCCTGAGGACCACTCCTACTCCTCCCAGCTCCCCGCCCTTGGACGTAGCTCCGTCCACGTTTGCCTTCACCCACCCTTGATCAGGTGGTTGCCATTTTTCCTTTGGAGCAGGGTTGTCTTGCTTGCATTTTCGACCATGGATGGTGAGGGAGTCCTGGATTAGGGGGTGTTCGGATAGCCGGACTATACCTTCGGCCGGACTCCAGGACTGTGAAGATACAAGATTGAAGACTTCGTCCCGTGTCCGGAAGGATCTTTTCTTAGCGTGGAAGGCAAGCTAGGCGTGCGGATATTCGAGATCTCCTACCATTGTAACTGACTCTGTGTAACCCTAACCCTATCCGGTGTCTATATAAACCAGAGGGTTGTAGTCCGTAGGACAACAGAACAACAGAACCATACAACCATCATCATACCATAGGCTAGCTTCTAGGGTTTAGCCTCCTTGATCTCGTGGTAGATTAACTTTTGTACTACCCATATCATCAATATTAATCTAGCAGGAGTAGGGTTTTACCTCCATCGAGAGGGCCCGAACCTGGGTAAAATAAAGTGTCCCTTGTCTCCTGTTACCATCCGACCTTGACGCACAGTTCTGGACCCCCTACCCGAGATCCGCCGGTTTTGACACCGACATTGGTGCTTTCATTGAGAGTTCCTCTGTGTCGTCGCTTTCAGGCCCGATGGCTCCTTTGATCATCAACAACGATGAGGTCCAGGGTGAGACTTTCCTCCCCGGACAGATCTTCGTCTTTGGCGGCTTCGCTCTGCGGGCCAATTCGCTTGGTCATCTGGAGCAGATCGAAAGCTACGCCCCTGGCCATCAAGTCAGGTTTGGAAGCTTAAACTACACGGCGGATATCCGTGGAGACTTGATCTTCGACGGATTCGAGCCACAGCCAAGCGCGCCGCACTATCTCGAGGGACATGATATAGCTCTGCCTCCGAACAGTGCCCTGGAGGCCGCACACGCTCCGGCCCCGATCTTCGACTCGGAGCCCGCTGCGTTCTCTGAGGATGAACGGTTGGACGTCACCTCGGGGGCTGCGATCTCAAAGGCGATCGAGCCGAACGCCAGCCCCGTACTCCGCACGGCCCAGGTCTCCAAGGAGCCGGACTCTTCTCCGTGAAGGAAATATGCCCTAGAGGCAATAATAAAGTTATTATTTATTTCCTCATATATCATGATAAATATTTATTATTCATGCTAGAATTGTATTAGCAGGAAACATAATACATGTGTGAATATATAAACAAACAGAGTGTCACTAGTATGCCTCTACTTGACTAGCTCATTAATCAAAGATGGTTATGTTTCCTAACCATGAACAAAGAGTTGTTATTTGATTAACGAGGTCACATCATTAGTTGAATGATCTGATTGGCATGACCCATTCCATTAGCTTAGCACCCGATCGTTTAGTATGTTGCTATTGCTTTCTTCATGACTTATACACGTTCCTATGACTATGAGATTATGCAACTCCCGTTTACCATAGGAACACTTTGTGTGCCACCAAACGTCACAACGTAACTGGGTGATTATAAAGGTTCTCTACAGGTGTTTCCGAAAGTACTTGTTGGGTTGGCGTATTTCGAGATTAGGATTTGTCACTCCGATAGTCGGAGAGGTATCTCTGGGCCCTCTCGGTAATGCACATCACATAAGCCTTGCAAGCATTGCAACTAATATGTTAGTTGTGAGATGATGGATTACAGAACGAGTAAAGAGACTTGCCGGCAACGAGATTGAACTAGGTATTGGATACCGACGATCGAATCTCGGGCAAGTAACATACCGATGACAAAGGGAACAACGTATGTTGTTATGCGGTCTGACCGATAAAGATCTTCGTAGAATATGTAGGAGCCAATATGGGCATCCAGGTCCAGCTATTGGTTATTGACCGGAGACGTATCTCGGTCATGTCTACATTATTCTCGAACCGTAGGGTCCGCACGCTTAAAGTTACGATGACAGTTATTATGAGTTTATGCATTTTGATGTACCGAAGTCAGTTCGGAGTCCCGGATGTGATCACGGACATGACGAGGAGTCTCGAAATGGTCGAGACATAAAGATTGATATATTGGAAGCCTATATTTGGACATCGGAATGGTTCCGAGTGAAATCGGCATTTTACTGGAGTACCGGGGGGTTACCGGAACCCCCCCGGGGGTTAATAGGCCCATATGGGCCTTAAGGGAAAAGAGGAGGGGCGGCCAGGGCAGGCCGCGCGCCCCCTCCCCCCCTAGTCCGAATAGGACAAGGAAGGGGGGGGGGCGGCTTCCCCCTTTTTCCTTTTCCCCTCTCTCCTTCCTTCTCCTACAAGGCAAGGGAGAGGAGTCCTACTCCCACCGGTGGGAGTAGGACTCCTCCTTGGCGCGCCCCTCTAGGCCGGCCGCCCCCTCCCCCTTGCTCCTTTATATACGGGGGCAGGGGGGCACCCTAGGACACAAGTTGATCTTCGTGATCGTTCCTTAGCCGTGTGCGGTGCCCCCCTCCACCATATTCACCTCGGTCATATCGTTGCGGTGCTTAGGCGAAGCCCTGCGTCGGTAGAACATCATCATCGTCATCACGCCGTCGTGCTGACGGAACTCATCCCCGAAGCTTTGCCGGATCGGAGCCCGGGGAGCGTCATCGAGCTGAACGTGTGCTAAGAACTCGAAGGTGCCGGAGTAGCGGTGCTTGGATCGGTTGGACCGGGAAGACGTACGGCTACTTCCTCTACGTTGCGTCAAAGCTTCCGCTTCAGTCTACGAGGGTACGTAGACAACACTCTCCCCTCTCGTTGCTATGCATCACCATGATCTTGCGTGTGCGTAGGAATTTTTTTGAAATTACTACGTTCCCCAACAGTGGCATCCGAGCCTAGGTTTTTATGGCTTGATGTTATGCACGAGTAGAACACAAGTGAGTTGTGGGCGATATAAGTCATACTGCCTACCAGCATGTCATACTTTGGTTCGGCGGTATTGTTGGATGAAGCGGCCCGGACCGACATTACGCGTACGCTTATGCGAGACTGGCTCTACCGCCGTGCTTTGCACACAGGTGGCTGGCGGGTGTCAGTTTCTCCAACTTTAGTTGAACCGAGTGTGGCTACGCCCGGTCCTTGCGAAGGTTAAAACGGCATCAACTTGACAAACTATCGTTGTGGTTTTGATGCGTAGGTGAGATTGGTTCTTGCTTAAGCCCGTAGTAGCCACGTAAAACTTGCAACAAACAAAGTAGAGGACGTCTAACTTGTTTTTGCAGGGCATGTTGTGATGTGATATGGTCAAGACATGATGCTAAATTTTATTGTATGAGATGATCATGTTTTGTAACCGAGTTATCGGCAACCGGCAGGAGCCGTATGGTTGCCGCTTTATTGTATGCAATGCAATCGCCCTGTAATGCTTTACTTTATCACTAAGCGGTAGCGATAGTCGTAGAAGCATAAGATTGGCGAGACGACAACAATGCTACGATGGAGATCAAGGTGTCGCGCTGGTGACGATGGTGATCATGACGGTGCTTCGAAGATGGAGATCACAAGCACAAGATGATGATGGCCATATCATATCACTTATATTGATTGCATGTGATGTTTATCTCTTATGCATCTTATCTTGCTTTGATTGACGGTAGCATTTTAAGATGATCTCTCAATAATTATCAAGAAGTGTTCTCCCTGAGTATGCACCGTTGCGAAAGTTCTTCGTGCTGAGACACCACGTGATGATCGGGTGTGATAGGCTCTAGTTCAAATACAACGGGTGCAAAACAGTTGCACACGCAGAATACTCAGGTTATACTTGACGAGCCAAGCATATACAGATATGGCCTCGGAACACGAAGACCGAAAGGTCGAGCGTGAATCATATAGTAGATATGATCAACATAATGATGTTCACCATTGAAACTACTCCATCTCACGTGATGATCGGACATGGTTTAGTTGATGTGGATCACGTGATCACTTAGAAGATTAGAGGGATGTCTATCTAAGTGGGAGTTCTTAAGTAATATGATTAATTGAACTTAAATTTATCATGAACTTAGTCCCTGATAGTATCTTGCTTGTTTATGTTGATTGTAGATAGATGGCCCGTGCTGTTGTTCCGTTGAATTTTAATGCGTTCCTTGAGAAAGCAAAGTTGAAAGATGATGGTAGCAATTACACGGACTGGGTCCGTAACTTGAGGATTATCCTCATTGCTGCACAGAAGAGTTACGTCCTGGAAGCACCGCTGGGTGCCAGGCCTGCTGCTGATGCAACTGACGACGTTAAGAACGTCTGGCAGAGCAAAGCTGATGACTACTCGATAGTTCAATGTGCCATGCTTTACGGCTTAGAACCGGGACTTCAACGACGTTTTGAACGTCATGGGGCATATGAGATGTTCCAAGAGTTGAAGTTAATATTCCAACAGAATGCCCGGATTGAGAGATATGAAGTCTCCAATAAGTTGGAGGAGAATAGTTCTGTTAGTGAGCATATACTCAAAATGTCTGGGTATTGTAATCACTTGATTCAACTGAGAGTTAATCTTCCGGATGATTGCGTCATTGATAGAATTCTCCAATCACTTCCACCAAGCTACAAAAGCTTCGTGATGAACTATAATATGCAAGGGATGGATAAGACGATTCCCGAGCTCTTCGCAATGCTAAAAGCTGCGGAGGTAGAAATCAAGAAGGAGCATCAAGTGTTGATGGTCAACAAGACCACTAGTTTCAAGAAAAAGGGCAAAGGGAAAAAGAAGGGAAACTTCAAGAAGAACAGCAAGCAAGTTGCTGCTCAAGAGAAGAAACCCAAGTCTGGACCTAAGCCTGAAACTGAGTGCTTCTACTGCAAGCAGACTGGTCACTGGAAGCGGAACTGCCCCAAGTATTTGGCGGATAAGAAGGATGGCAAGGTGAACAAAGGTATATGTGATATACATGTTATTGATGTGTACCTTACTAATACTCGCAGTAGTACCTGGGTATTTGATACTGGTTCTGTTGCTAATATTTGCAACTCGAAACAGGGACTACGGATTAAGCGAAGATTGGCTAAGGACAAGGTGACGATGCGCGTGGGAAATGGTTCCAAAGTCGATGTGATCGCGGTCGGCACGCTACCTCTACATCTAACTTCGGGATTAGTTTTAGACCTAAATAATTATTATTTGGTGCCAGCGTTGAGCATGAACATTATATCTGGATCTTGTTTAATGCGAGACGGTTATTCATTTAAATCCGAGAATAATGGTTGTTTTATTTATATGAGTAATATCTTTTATGGTCATGCACCCTTAAGGAATGGTCTATTCTTATTGAATCTCGATAGTAGTGACACACATATTCATAATATTGAAGCCAAAAGATGCAGAGTTGATAATGATAGTGCAACTTATTTGTGGCACTGCCGTTTAGGTCATATCGGTGTAAAGCGCATGAAGAAACTCCATACTGATGGACTTTTGGAACCACTTGATTATAAATCACTTGGTACTTGCGAAACGTGCCTCATGGGCAAGATGGCTAAAACACCGTTCTCCGGTACTATGGAGAGAGCAACAGATTTGTTACAAATCATACATACAGATGTATGTGGTCCGGTGAATATTGAAGCTCGTGGCGGATATCGTTATTTTCTCACCTTCACAGATGATTTAAGCAGATATGGGTATATCTAGTAAACACAAGTCTGAAACATTTGAAAAGTTCAAAGAATTTCAGAGTGAAGTTGAAAATCATCGTAACAAGAAAATAAAGTTTCTACGATCTGATCGTGGAGGAGAATATTTGAGTTACGAGTTTGGTCTACATTTGAAACAATGCGGAATAGTTTCGCAACTCACGCCACCTGGAACACCACAACGTAATGGTGTGTCCGAATGTCGTAATCGTACTTTACTTGATATGGTGCGATCTATGATGTCTCTTACAGATTTACCGTTATCATTTTGGGGTTATGCTTTAGAGACGGCCGCATTCACGTTAAATAGAGCACCATCGAAATCCGTTGAGATGACGCCTTATGAACTATGGTTTGGCAAGAAACCAAAGTTGTCGTTTCTAAAAGTTTGGGGCTGCGACGCTTATGTCAAAAAGCTTCAACCTGATAAGCTCGAACCCAAATCGGAGAAATGTGTCTTCATAGGATATCCAAAGGAAACTATTGGATACACCTTCTATCACAAATCCGAAGGCAAGACTTTTGTTGCTAAATTCGGAAACTTTCTAGAGAAGGAGTTACTCTCGAAAGAAGTGAGTGGGAGAAAAGTAGAACTTGATGAGGTAACTGTACCTACTCCCCTATTGGGAAATAGCACATCACAGGAACCGGTTTCTGCGACGTCTAAACCAATTGGTGAGGAAGTTAATGATGATGATCATGCAACTTCAGATCAAGTTACTACAGAACCTCGTAGATCAACCAGAGTAAGATCCGCACCATAGTGGTACCAATCCTGTTCTGGAAGTCATGCTACTAGATCATGATGAACCTACAAACTATGAAGAAGCGATGGTGAGCCCAAATTCCGCAAAATGGCTAGAAGCCATGAAATCTGAGATGGGATCCATGTATGACAACAAAGTATGGACTTTGGTTGACTTGCCCGATGGTCGGCAAGCAATAGAGAATAAATGGATCTTCAAGAAGAAGACTGACGCTGACGGTAATGTTACTGTCTACAAAGCTCGACTTGTCGCAAAAGGTTTTCGACAAGTTCAAGGAATTGACTACGATGAGACCTTCTCACCCGTAGCGATGCTTAAGTCTGTCCGAATCATGTTAGTAATTGCCGCATTTTATGATTATGAAATTTGGCAGATGGATGTAAAAACTGCATTCCTGAATGGATTTCTGGAAGAAGAGTTGTATATGATGCAACCTGAAGGTTTTGTCGATCCAAAAGGAGCTAACAAAGTGTGCAAGCTCCAGCGATCCATTTATGGACTGGTGCAAGCCTCTCGGAGTTGGAATAAACGCTTTGATAGTGTGATCAAAGCATTTGGGTTTGTACAGACTTTTGGAGAAGCCTGTATTTACAAGAAAGTGAGTGGGAGCTCTGTAGCATTTCTGATATTATATGTAGATGACATATTACTAATCGGAAATGATATAGAATTTCTGGATAGCATAAAGGGATACTTGAATAAGAGTTTTTCAATGAAAGACCTCGGTGAAGCTGCTTACATATTGGGCATCAAGATCTATAGAGATAGATCAAGACGCTTAATTGGACTTTCACAAAGCACATACCTTGACAAAGTTTTGAAAAAGTTCAAAATGGATCAAGCAAAGAAAGGGTTCTTGCCTGTGTTACAAGGTGTGAAGTTGAGTAAGACTCAATGCCCGACCACTGCAGAAGATAGAGAGAAAATGAAAGATGTTCCCTATGCTTCAGCCATAGGCTCTATCATGTATGCAATGCTGTGTACCAGACCTGATGTGTGTCTTGCTATAAGTCTAGCAGGGAGGTACCAAAGTAATCCAGGAGTGGATCACTGGACAGCGGTCAAGAACATCCTGAAATACCTGAAAAGGACTAAGGATATGCTTCTCATATATGGAGGTGACAAAGAGCTCATCGTAAACGGTTACGTTGATGCAAGCTTTGACACTGATCCGGACGATTCTAAATCGCAAACCGGATACGTGTTTACATTAAACGGTGGAGCTGTCAGTTGGTGCAGTTCTAAACAAAGCGTCGTGGCGGGATCTACATGTGAAGCGGAGTACATAGCTGCTTCGGAAGCAGCAAATGAAGGAGTCTGGATGAAGGAGTTCATATCCGACCTAGGTGTCATGCCTAGTGCATCGGGTCCAATGAAAATCTTTTGTGACGGTACTGGTGCAATTGCCTTGGCAAAGGAATCCAGATTTCACAAGAGAACCAAGCACATCAAGAGACGCTTCAATTCCATCCGGGATCTAGTCCAGGTGGGAGACATAGAGATTTGCAAGATACATACGGATCTGAATGTAGCAGACCCGTTGACTAAGCCTCTTCCACAAGCAAAACATGATCAGCACCAAAACTCCATGGGTGTTAGAATCATTACTGTGTAATCTAGATTCTTGACTCTAGTGCAAGTGGGAGATTGAAGGAAATATGCCCTAGAGGCAATAATAAAGTTATTATTTATTTCCTCATATATCATGATAAATGTTTATTATTCATGCTAGAATTGTATTAGCAGGAAACATAATACATGTGTGAATATATAAACAAACAGAGTGTCACTAGTATGCCTCTACTTGACTAGCTCGTTAATCAAAGATGGTTATGTTTCCTAACCATGAACAAAGAGTTGTTATTTGATTAACGAGGTCATATCATTAGTTGAATGATCTGATTGACATGACCCATTCCATTAGCTTAGCACCCGATCGTTTAGTATGTTGCTATTGCTTTCTTCATGACTTATACACGTTCCTATGACTATGAGATTATGCAACTCCCGTTTACCGTAGGAACACTTTGTGTGCCACCAAACGTCACAACATAACTGGGTGATTATAAAGGTGATCTACAGGTGTTTCCGAAAGTACTTGTTGGGTTGGCGTATTTCGAGATTAGGATTTGTCACTCCGATAGTCGGAGAGGTATCTCTGGGCCCTCTCGGTAATGCACATCACATAAGCCTTGCAAGCATTGCAACTAATATGTTAGTTGTGAGATGATGTATTACAGAACGAGTAAAGAGACTTGCCGGCAACGAGATTGAACTAGGTATTGGATACCGACGATCGAATCTCGGGCAAGTAACATACCGATGACAAAGGGAACAACGTATGTTGTTATGCGGTCTGACCGATAAAGATCTTCATAGAATATGTAGGAGCCAATATGGGCATCCAGGTCCCGCTATTGGTTATTGACCGGAGACGTATCTCGGTCATGTCTACATTATTCTCGAACCGTAGGGTCCGCACGCTCAAAGTTACGATGACAGTTATTATGAGTTTATGCATTTTGATGTACCGAAGTCAGTTCGGAGTCCCGGATGTGATCACGGACATGACGAGGAGTCTCGAAATGGTCGAGACATAAAGATTGATATATTGGAAGCCTATATTTGGACATCAAAATGGTTCCGAGTGAAATCGACATTTTACTGGAGTACCGGGGGGTTACCGGAACCCCCTGGGGGTTAATAGGCCCATATGGGCCTTAAGGGAAAAGAGGAGGGGCGGCCAGGGCAGGCCGCGCGCCCCCTCCCCCCCTAGTCCGAATAGGACAAGGAAGGAGGGGGGCGGCGCCCCCCTTTTTCCTTTTCCCCTCTCTCCTTCCTTCTCCTACAAGGCAAGGGAGAGGAGTCCTACTCCCGGTGGGAGTAGGAATCCTCCTTGGCGCGCCCCTCTAGGCCGGCCGCCCCCTCCCCCTTGCTCCTTTATAGACGGGGGCAGGGGGCACCCCAGGACACAAGTTGATCTTCGTGATCGTTCCTTAGCCGTGTGCGGTGCCCCCTCCACCATATTCCACCTCGGTCATATCGTTGCGGTGCTTAGGCGAAGCCCTGCGTCGGTAGAACCTCATCATCGTCATCACGTCGTCGTGCTGACGGAACTCATCCCCGAAGCTTTGCTGGATCGGAGCCCGGGGAGCGTCATCGAGTTGAACATGTGCTAAGAACTCGGAGGTGCCGGAGTAATGGTGCTTGGATCGGTTGGACCGGGAAGACGTACGACTACTTCCTCTACGTTGCGTCAACGCTTCCGCTTCGGTCTACGAGGGTACGTAGACAACACTCTCCCCTCTCGTTGCTATGCATCACCATGATCTTGCGTGTGCGTAGGAATTTTTTTGAAATTACTACGTACCCCAACACTCCGAACTCCGGGCCTCTCGTGCCCCTGCCGATCGAATCTGATTGGGCGCCTGTAATGGAGTTCACCGCCGCGGACATCTTTCAGTGCTCACCTCTCGGTGATATCCTGAATTCTCTCAAGTCTCTCTCTTTATCAGGAGAGCCCAGGCCGGACTATGGCCTGCGAGGTTGGGATTCGGACGACGAAGAAATTCAAAGCCCACCCATCACCCACTTAATAGCCACTGTCGACGATTTAACCGACATGCTTGACTTCAGCTCCGAAGACTTCGACGGTATGGACGATGAAGGAGGAGACGAACAAGAACCAGCACCTGTAGGGCGCTGGACCGCCACCTCGTCATATGACATATATATGGTGGATGCTCCAAAGGATGGAGATGGCGATGGAACTGCGGAGGACGGCACCTCGAAAAAGCCGCCAAAACGCCGGCGCCAACGGCACCGCTCTAAATCCCGCCACAGCAGAAACGGTGATTCCGGCATGGGAGATAATGCTACCCCGGACAGCGCCGAAGAACACCAGAACCAGCAAGATTCGGCGCAGGAAGATGGAAAAGCCAGCCTTCAGGAGAGAGCGGCAGAGCAAGAGGTTGAGGATGATAACTACATGCCTCCCTCCGAAGACGAGGCAAGCCTCGGCGACGATGAATTCGTCGTACCATCAGACCCCGCCGAACAAGAGCGCTTTCAACGCAGGCTTCTAGCCACGGCGAACAGCCTAAAGAAAAAGCAGAAACAGCTTAGAGCTGATCAAGATTTGCTAGCTGACAGATGGACTGAAGTCCTTGCGGCCGAAGAGCATGAACTCGGGCGTCCCTCCAAAAATTATCCTAAACGCAGGCCGCTTCCCCAACCAGAGGAGGAAGCTCATGACATGGCAGACCGGCCACCTCGCGGCCGCGACAGAGAGGCCTGCCGAACCTTCAAACAAGCCATGCCCCGGTGCCGCTCAACTAAGGCACGGGAAAACGAGCCAGACCTGCAAAACGTCCTGGAAGATAAAGCAAGGCAAACAAGATCGATCTACGGATCGCGCGGACGCCCGACGACACGTGCCGATTTTCACTCCGGACACAATAAATCAGGCCGGGCCAAATACAACAGGCACAGCTCTTCCGAACTGCGTCGTGATATAGCCCAGTACAGGGGCGCCGCACACCCACTATGCTTCACAGACGAAGTAATGGATCATAGAATCCCAGAGGGTTTCAAACCCGTCAATATCGAGTCGTACGATGGTACGACAGATCCGGCAGTATGGATTGAGGACTATCTCCTTCACATCCACATGGCACGTGGCGATGATTTGCACGCCATCAAATATTTGCCCATTAAGCTCAAGGGACCAGCCCGGCACTGGCTCAATAGCCTCCCAGCAGACTCAATCGGTTCTTGGGAGGACCTGGAGGCCGCATTCCTCGACAACTTTCAGGGGACCTATGTGCGGCCACCGGACGCCGACGATCTAAGCCACATAATCCAGCAGCCAGAAGAATCGGCCAGGCAATTCTGGACACGGTTCCTAACAAAGAAAAATCAGATAGTCGATTGTCCGGATGCAGAGGCCTTAGCAGTCTTCAAACATAACATCCGTGACGAATGGCTTGCCCGGCACCTGGGACAGGAAAAGCCGAAATCCATGGCAGCCCTCACGACACTCATGACCCGCTTTTGCACGGGGGAAGATAGCTGGCCAGCACGTAGCAACAACTTATCGAAAAAGCACGGTAATTCGGATACCAAGGATAAAAGTGGCAGGTCACGTCGGAATAAGCAAAAGCGCCGCGTTAGCAGCGACAGCAATGAGGATACGGCAGCAAATGCCGGATTCAGAGGCCATAAATCCGGTCAGCGGAAAAAGCCATTTAAAAAGAATACCCAGGGCCCGTCCAGTTTGGACCGGATACTCGACCGCTTGTGCCAGATTCACGGCACCCCCGAAAGGCCAGCCAATCACACCAACAGGGACTGTTGGGTGTTCAAGCAGGCAGGCAAGTTAAGAGCCGAATACAAAGACAAGGGGCTGAATAGCGACAACGAGGAGGAGCCCAGGCCGCCGAACAACAATGGACAGAAAGGGTTTCCCCCACAAGTGCGGACGGTGAACATGATATACGCAACACACATTCCCAAGCGGGAGAGGAAGCGTGCGCTACAGGACGTATACGCGATGGAGCCAATCGCCCCAAAGTTCAACCCATGGTCCTCTTGCCCGATCACTTTCGATCGAAGGGACCACCCCACTAGCATTCGTCACGGCGGTTTCGCCGCATTGGTTCTTGACCCAATCATGGACGGATTTCATCTTGCAAGAGTCCTCATGGACGGCGGCAGTAGCCTGAACCTGCTTTATCAGGATACAGTGCGGAAAATGGGCATAGATCCATCAAGGATCAAGCCCACAAGGACAACCTTTAAAGGCGTCATCCCAGGTGTAGAGGCCAATTGCACAGGCTCGATAACACTTGATGTGGTCTTCGGATCTCCGGATAATTTCCGAAGCGAAGAGTTAATCTTCGATATAGTGCCGTTCCGCAGTGGCTATCATGCCCTGCTCGGACGTACCGCATTCGCTAAATTCAATGTGGTGCCGCACTACGCATATCTCAAGCTCAAGATGCCGGGCCCTCGAGGAGTGATTACGGTCAGCGGAAACACAGAACGCTCCATCCGTACGGAGGAGCACACGGCGGCCCTCGCAGCGGAAGTACAAAGAAGCCTTTCAAGGCAACCCTCCAGTCTGGTCATTAAAAAGCCGGACAATGCAAAGCGCGCCCGGAGTAACCTGCAACAAGACCACCTGGCACGATCAGAGCAAGCGTAGCAATACGGCCTCGACCCCAGCCATCGCAACATAGCGGAGCAAGTACCTCGAGTACACAATTACGCCCTTAAAATTCCATGGGCATAGGGGGAGGGGCACATTAACGGCATGCCTACAACACGGCGTCAAACATACTAGGGGCTGCCGGATTTTTTCTTTTTTACTTTCAGGACTCCATACTCTGGATACCTGTTCGGCAGTGTTGCTGCACAGACGATGCAAGACCCAGGAAAACAGACAAAGCTACGCCGCACTCCAGAATTCTCAGGTGGTCTCTATTTCGAGCGATATATCTGTTTCTAAACTTCGCGGCCTGCGCCTGGTCAGTACATGTTAAATGGTCTAATATCTTTTTTGCTTATCGCACTACTTGTATCGTTCGACTTTGATAAACAATGCATAGCTTTTTGTCTATTTTTTGCATTATCCTCTTTTTATATATATATGTTTATTAAATAACATGATCGCACCCGTACACCATGGTACGGCAAACCACGCCAGGGGCTTCATTACCCTTTTATCTGGTTGTGAGAAGTCCGTACACTTTCACAAGTGCGGCACCCCGAACTTATAGCACTATATGCATCGGCTCCGAGTCATGATTTTGGTCACATGTTGGGTTTGCCCGACTCCTATGTTTTGGTGCCTTACGTTCCGCTATATCGGCTAAGGTAGCACTAGGAGAACCACTGCGATTGTGCCCCAGTTCAGGTGGGTTGAGCACCTCAGTGGAGAAAGCTAAAACAGACTATCATGATAAGGCGTGAGACCGGTCGCTGTTCGAGAGGTTTTCGAGTCCTTAAAGGCTTATGCCGCTTCGAGCGAGGAGCTGGTTATGTCCGGCCAAAGGCGTGGATAGCGCCCCGAATTCGGCCTTCCGAACTAGGGGCTTCGCCGAAATTTAAAATTATAACGTTCTATGGCTAAGTGAGAGTGTTCAAGCATTATAGTCCGATTGCCTGGTTCGCTATGCTGAGCGCCTCCCTCGAAGGACCCAACTATGGGAACAAGAGCCCTCAGGTTTATCCCGAACACCGCAGTACTAGTGGCATGGGGGCAGAAGCCAACGACTGGCCATCTCTCAATTTTTGATAAACGGCCGCACAGAAGATAATATTTTAATTAAATAAGCATTGCTTAGCGCATATGAACAAGTTTTCAGCGCATAGGATACAAACGAGCGAGTTCATTCAAATATTACATCTTTAGTACATTCATCCGCGACAAGGCGGGCTCCGGCAAGAACTTCCTTGTAGTAGTTCTCGGGCTTGCGATGCTCCTTCCCCTGCGGCGGCCCGTCCTTCACCAGCTTCTCTCCGTCCAGCTTACCCCAGTGTACCCTTACACGGGAAAGGGCCCTCCGGGCACCTTCAATACAGACGGAGCGCGTGATAACCTCAAGCCGTGGACAGGCCTCCACCAGCCGCCGCACTAGCCCGAAATAGCTCCCAGGCAGGGCCTCTCCAGGCCACAGCCGAACTAGTAAGCCCTTCATGGCCTGTTCGGCCGCCTTGTGGAGCTCGGCCAGCTGTTTCAGCTGATCGCTCAAGGGCACAGGGTGTTTGGCCTCAGAATACTGAGACCAGAACACACTCTCCGTCGAGCTGCCCTCTTCAGCTCGGTAGAACACGGCGGCGTCGGATGCGCTACGGGGAAGATCGAAGAACGCCCCTGGAGAACTCCGGATTCGGGTAAGTAATAGGTAATTTACTTTTATATTCCTACTTTGCATTGAGAATGCCTTACCCGCTGCTATCCTTTTCACATCCTCCAACTCTTGGAGGGCCTTCTGGGCTTCGGCCTTGGCACTCTTGGCAGTCTCAATGGCCGAGGCGAGCTCGGATGCTTGCGTTTTCGCCTCAAGCTCCAAACCCTCATGTTTTTTCATGAGAGCTTGCAGCTCTTGCTGCACCTCGCCGGCTTGAGCCCCAAGCCTTTCTCGCTCGGCGCGCTCCTCGGCCGTTTTCTTCTCGGCCTCAGCCAGTGCCTGCTTCAGGGTTGTCACCTCGGCTGTGGCCCCTACAATAAGCAGCACAATCCTGTTATTTCTTTTTGCAATCAAGCCTCTCTATAGGCACCTTTTTTTCCTTTTAGGGTATTTCTTACCTTCTTTCTCCTCGAGCTGCCGTTTGGCAAGGCCGAGCTCTTGCTCGGACCGCCCGAGGTCCTTTTCAAGGACTTCCACCTGCGCAGTCAGTGCGGCGGTGGAAAGTAGCGAAGCCTGCATACGCATATTTGACTTTTTTTGTTAGACTCCTGCGATAATTACTAGATCCTCTATCCGGCTTTTCTTTCCGAACACCGAACAGAGCATCAGGGGCTACTGTCTATGCGGTAAATAATTTGACATATTTTTACTCACCTCAAAGCCTGTTAGAAGGCTAGCGCAAGCTTCATTCAGTCCGCTCTTGGCGGACTGAACCCTTTGGATCACCGTACTCATAATATTACGGTGCTCCTCATCGATGGCGGCGCCCTTAAGCACCTCCAGCAGATTGTCCGGCGCCTCCGGTTGGACGGAGGCCGCCGGCTCAAATGGCTTACTCCTCTTGGAAGGAGTTCGCCCACCGCGGACCGGGACTGTCGAGTCCGGCGCGGTGTCCGGCACAAAGCCGGACTTGGAGCCCTGGGGGGTTTCGTCCCCTTTACTCCTGGGGTCCGGAGGATTGCCTTGTGGCTCCTCCAGGACCATCTCCTCCTGCCCCAAAGCTTGGCGGGGCGCCACTTCGGTGTCGTCCGCCCTGCAGGGGGAGACCGCGGGCGGAACAGAGTTCACGTCCGACGAATCCAGGGAGCCTGTCAAAGGTAAAGGGAGTTTAGATCCCGCATAGAGTTAATCTATGTAGAAGAGCTTAACGAACCTGTCAAAGGTATAGATAGCTTACCTCGCCAGCATTGCGCTGCGAGCTGTATCCGCGATCCTCGGAGGCGGATGTGGGGGACTCGGCGCCTTTGGTCAGCACCTTCCAGACGTCTTCATACGTCGTGTCGAATAGCCTACTGAGGGTTTGGTGCCGCGCCGGGTCGAATTCCCACAAAGTAAAATCCCGTTCTTGGCACGGGAGGATCAGGCGAACGAGCATGACCTGGACTATATTGGCAAGCCGGATTGGCTTGTCCACCAGGGACTGGATGCATGTTTGCAACCCAGTCACTTCCTCCTCGTTGCCCCACGACAGGCCTGTCTCTTTCCAGGACATGAGCCGCGTGGGGGGTCCGGATCTGAACTCAGGGGCCGCGACCCATTTCGGATCGCGGGGCTCGGTGATGTAAAACCACCCAGCCTGCCACCCCTATAGGGACTCCACGAGGGAACCATCGAACCAGAGGACGTTGGCTATCTTGCCAACCATAGCGCCTCCGCACTCCGCCTGGGTGCCGGACACCACCTTGGGCTTGACGTTGAAGGTCTTGAGCCAGAGGCCGAAGTGGGGGCGGACGCGGAGAAAAGCCTCACACACGACGATAAACGCCGAGATGTTGAGAACAAAGTTCGGGGCCAGATCGTGGAAATCCACGCCGTAGTAGAACATGAGCCCCCGGACAAATGGGTGAAGTGGAAAGCCCAGTCCGCGGAGGAAGTGGGGAAGAAAAACTACCCTCTCATGGGGCCTTGGGGTAGGAAGAAGCTGCCCTTTATCAGGAAGCCGGTGCGGGATGTCCTTGGACAAGTATCCGGCTTTCCCTAGCTTTTTGATTTGAGCCTCCATCACGGAGGAAACCATCCACTTGCCTCCCGCTCCGGACATTGTTGGAGGAGGTTGAGGAAGGAAGAGCGGACTTGGGCGCTGGAGCTTGAGTGCACGAGAGATGGATGGGAAAAGGAGGAAGAAGGCGTAGGTAGAAAAGGCGGATTCTTATCCCCTTATATAGGCGGATGCGGCTATGCGTCCCCACCTACCTAATAAAACTCACTTGCCTTTCGAGCGCCGTGGTAAATGGCGCGGTTGGGTTACCCACGTCCGTATTAATGAGAATCCCACTAAAGGGGGGGCACATGATCTCTGCTTTGACAAGACGTGCCAAGGAAACCGCCTTGCTAAACGAGCTGAGGTGGAACAATGAAAACAATTTATGTAGAAGGCTTGGCCGCAGTGTTATGACGCATTGCGGGATACGTCAGCAGATTTGATTTGTGTTAATATTATTCTCTGTATGGCAATATGTGGAAACTTATTTTGCGGAGCCGAACACTATCTTGTGGTGTTTACAAATCTTTTTGAAGAACTTGGAGGAGGAACCCGCCTTGCAATGCCGAAGACAATTTGCGCGCCGGACTCGTCGTCATTGAAGCCTGGTTCAGGGGCTACTGAGGGAGTCCTGGATTAGGAGGTGTTCGGATAGCCGGACTATACCTTCGGCCGGACTCCAGGACTGTGAAGATACAAGATTGAAGACTTCGTCCCGTGTCCGGAAGGTCTTTTCTTGGCGTGGAAGGCAAGCTAGGCGTGCGGATATTCGAGATCTCCTACCATTGTAACCGACTCTGTGTAACCCTAACCCTATCCGGTGTCTATATAAACCGGAGGGTTGTAGTCCGTAGGACAACAGAACAACAGAACCATACAACCATCATCATACCATAGGCTAGCTTCTAGGGTTTAGCCTCCTTGATCTCGTGGTAGATCTACTGTTGTACTACCCATATCATCAATATTAATCTAGCAGGAGTAGGGTTTTACCTCCATCGAGAGGGCCCGAACCTGGGTAAAATAAAGTGTCCCTTGTCTCCTGTTACCATCCGACCTTGACGCACAGTTCGGGACCCCCTACCCGAGATTCGCCGGTTTTGACACCGACAGATGGACTGCCACTCCCCCATTAACTGGAAAACTCTTCTCGCAATTGCTGCAGCATCTTCGATCCTATGTCCTTCTCTTGCATTATTCCTGGCTAACCATGGTGCATACACACCTTGGACCAAGACGGCTTTCTCATCATCGGACGCTGCTGGAAACCACGCCATGAGCCACCTAGACAATGCACTCTGGGGGCATGCTGATTCCGGTGGGATCGCCACCGGTACCCCCAATTCCGACTGCATGATCTTCCAGAATTTTGCTGAGTGAAAGCAGCCCCAAAATCTATGATAGTTGGTCTCCTCCCTCCCACATGCAACGCAAACAACTCCCTCCTTGATCTTCCTCCTCTGTAGCTCGGTGCCCACAGCCAGCCCATTCCGAATAAGGCGCCATATATGTATTTTAACCTTGCCCGGTGCTACAGTATCCCATAGGCTCAGCCAAGATTTGTGCTCCGCCACCGGAGATGAAGTTTCCGGCCTACATGCTTTTAGGCGTTTCTGTGCCATTCTCAGGTGGTAAGCTGACCTCACCGTGAACACCCCGTTTTTGGTGAAGTTCCAAGCTAAGTAGTCATCCATGGCTGGCCCCCCAATCGGGATCTGCAGGATCTCTTCCACCTCGTCTGGGGCAAACATGGACTGCACCTTGCTGTGATCCCAAGCATTGCCTTGATCATTGAGTAGATCACAGACCCTCATGATCCCATGTATATAGTTCTAGCCCAGTGGCCTTAAGCATCCCTTCCTTGGTATCCAATTGTCATGATGTATTTTAACTCTTGTTCCATCCCCAATCCTCCAAATGAGCCCATCCAATAGGAGATTCCTCCCATGAATAATGCTTCTGAAAGTGAAGGAACCGCCATCCGGGCACATTGCATTAAGGATCGAACCATCCCCAAAGTATCTAGCTTTTAAGACTCGTGCACACAACGAGTTTGGCACCTGAAGTATTCTCCAGGCTTGCTTGGCAAGCATCGCTTGGTTGAAAGCTTCTGGGTCACGAAACCCGAGTCCGCCCTCATGCTTTCTAACACACATTTTTTCCCAAGCAATCCAATGTACCTTTTTTTGACCATTAGCTTCACCCCTCCAGAAGTTTGAAGAGATAGATGACAGATTCCCGCACATTTTCTTCGTGAGTTGAAAACAGCTCATGGTAAAAGTTGGTGTTGATTGGAGGCCCGACTTGACAAGCACCTCTCTCGCCATCTTGGATAGACCTTGCCCCTTCCATCCGCCTACTTTCCTTCTAGCACTCTCCTTAACATACTTGAACGTACCTTCCTTCGATTTTCCAACGACTATGGGGAGCCCTAGATACCTCTCACTTAGGGCCTCCTCAGAAATGCCAATAGGCTGCTTCACCTCCTGTTTCAATGCATCCGGGCAACCTTTCCCAAAGAAAATAGCAAAATTTTGAAGGTTAACTTTCTGTCCCGACGCCACTTCATACTCCTGCAAAATGACACGAAGAGCCTCAAAGTTATCCCGGGATCCCTCCAAGAACACCACACTATCATCTGCAAAGAGGAGGTGAGTAACAGTCGGCCAATTGCATCCAAATGACACTCCTTTGATTTCCTTTTTACTGTGTGCATTCTTTAGCAAAGCTGAGAAACCTTCTACACAAAAAAGGAAGAGATAGGGGGAAAGGGGATCTCCTTGTCTAAGTCCATGAGACGGTCAAAACCTGTGAGATAGCCCGCCATTCAACTTAACCGCAAAGGTAGCTGATTTCACACACCTCATAATCATCTCCGTCCAGTGACTGGAGAAGCCAAATTTGAGTAACATTTGTTCTAGGAAATCCCACTCCACTCTGTCATACGCCTTCATCATATCCAGCTTTACTGCACATAAAGGTTTCCTTCGTTTCCGCTTTCTAATCGCATGCACACACTCATATGCCACCAAGACATTGTCCGTTAGTAACCTTCCCGGGACGAAGGCACTTTGTTCCTCAGATATCATAAAAGGTAGAACCCCCTTCAGCCGGTTAGCCAGTGCTTTCGTGGCGATCTTGTACAAGACATTACAGAGACTAATTGGGCGGAACTGTGAAAGCAGCTCCGGTGAGCTTACCTTCGGAATCAGCACCAGAGTTGTGTCATTAAATCCATTTGGGGTTGCACCCCCGGCAAGGAACTCGCGTATAGCGTTACACACATCATTTTTAACTAATGCCCAATGCTTCTGAAAAAACATGGCCGGCAACCCATCTGGCCTCGGCGCCTTCATGGGGCCCATCTGGAAAAGCGCCTTCTCGATTTCATCATCCGTGAACGGTGCCCCCAACTTTGCATTCATCTCATCTGTGACGCACCCGGTAATATGTTGCAAAATTGTGTCGCCATCACGAGAACCCTCCGAAGCAAACAGCTTGGCATAGAACTCATCAGCCATCTTCCTCATACCATCAGTCGTCCGTGCACTTTGATCCATCATCCCTCCTCAAAGCCTTGATAGTGTTTTTCCTTTTACGGTGTGAAGCGCGATTCTGAAAATACTTCGTGTTTTGGTCCCCCTCTGTTAACCAATCAATCCGGGATCTTTGCTTGTAATACACTTCTTCTCTTTCATATAATTCATGTAGTTGATCCTCTATATCTTTTACTTCCTGTCTGTATCCCGTCCGAGCGGCCCGTTCTTTAGCATCCACTAACTAAACCTTGAGGTGAGCGATCTGTTTTTCAATTGAGCCGTCGACTCTAGTGTTGAGGTACTAGTAGTAGTTGCTGTAGGGCACGTCACACGGCCGTGGGCGTGACACAACATGTGGTTTTCAAATCCGTTGCCTTCCTTCCGCAGTGGAGGGCCCTGCCACCAGAGAAGTGTAGAAAGGAGACGTTCGTGGAGGTGGCTCGCAGCCTAAACTTGTTTATTGCTTGGGGGTGGTTTTTTTTTCTTAACACACTATAGAAGCAAGCGCTCATACACACGCATACATTCATCCATATAAACGTATATACACACTACCCTATGAGCATCTTTAAAAGACTGAGTCGGCATCATCTTAAGATTTACAAAGTCACCGTAGGCGTCTCGTCGTCAACGGAAACGTCTCCTCTCACTGAAAACGTATCGCAGAAAATCCTGAAAACACCATAACTTGAATCCTGATAGATTGGGGATATCAGAGTCTTTTTAACCATCCAACCACAGATTGAGGTTGGTGTTGGTATGTATGTTGATGGCTATAAATAACTTTTTTCCTTTTGCGTTCCCGCTGTTTCATTTTGCCTGCAAGTAGCTGTCGTGCACGTCATATTCGGGAACGGTGCTAGCTACTGTAGTACACATGTTGCCTTGATGTCGCAGTGAAGAACGGGCCTGCTGCCTGCCGGAGAAGCAAGCGTGCGTAAAGAGGAGATAGGCTTGAGGGTGGACAAGATCTTCAAGGTGGCTCGCAGGTCACAACTTAGAGCATCAACGACCGGATTTGGCAAATCTAACTCTCAAATGTCCACGGACGCGTCCGGATACGTTCACGGACATTGACCAATCAATTCTTAAATTTCTGCATCTGCATCCGGATATCTCATAGTAGAAATCTTAAATCCATACAAAAGCATGCAAAAAGAAAAAAAATCTTACGTACTACATAGATCAACTAGTCTACTCCTCTTCGGAGATGTCCATTATCTCCGTGCCCGGCGCTGGGTACATGGGCGGCAGCTCCGGCTCCTGCGCTCCTCCGCGGCGGCCTGTGATCCATCTCCGCTTCGACCTGCCCGTTCCTGCCGGATGAACCGCCGATTGGCCTTCCATAGGCCTTATCTTTGATGGACTCCAGGATGGCCTGCTGCTCCGCCTTCTCGTCCGCTTTGGCGACGGCGAATTCCGCCTCCGCCTGCTCCATTTTGAAGCTCAGAGCCGGCGCCAGCTCCTGCTCTGCCTCTTCTTCCTCCTCCTCCTCCTCCTCCTCCTCCTCCTCCTCCTCCTCCTCCATCGGAGTCGACTGCTTCTCCTCTCCCTCCCCCTCCTCCTCCGCCTACTCCTCCGGCTCCGGCGAGTCTAGAGGCAGCCCGATAGCGATGCGGGCGGCGCGCCTTGCCCGGATTCCCTGCTGGATCTCGTACCGGCGCTCGGACGTGAGCATGGCGTAGATGGTTATCTTCTTCCGGACCATGGCGAAGCCGATGAGCGTGGGAAGAGACGCGAAGCGGGAGAGAGGAGGTGAATGGGTTCGGGCTGACGGCACGGAGAGGGAGGAGGTGGGCGGGATAGGATTAGGGGACGCCAGCCGGCTTAAATAACCGGATTTGGCCTCAAGTGGCGAGCCAGACCGGCACCATGCGACGTTCACACCTCATCAGAGGAGACGTCTGTCGGATAGCCGGGTATCCTGGCAATTCCACGTGGGATCCCAACGTCAGTCGGACTTGGCGGACACACCTGGGCGCACCCAGGTGCCCCATATCCGTTTCATATTTGTGCTGGATATGAGGCCCGTTTGAGGCATGGTCGAATTTTCGTGACCGGACGGCCCGCTCGGACGTTTGAGGCTGGTTTATGGCGCCGGTTGTAGATGCTGTTAGATTTCTTTCCTTTTCCGGTGTAAGCATGCTTCCTTTTGTGTTGTGTGTGTGGTTTTTTGTTGTTGTGTGTGTTAGGTGGTCCCTGTACTCATTTGGTGCTGGTTCTTGCTGTAGGCGTTTGGTGTTGGTGGGCCGGAGTCAGTGTTGCCACCCCACCGCTGAATGTGGGTGGTTGTAGTCTAGTGCACGTACTTGTCTCCGTTGATTTTAGTCCTTGTTGTTTCTCATGCACAGCGGTGTCCCCAGCATGCTTGACTGTTGGCTTTTGTATATATAAATAAATCCGGACATAGATGCCTTTCCTGTTGCCTCTAAAAAAGGAGCGGAGCAACTGAGATTGAGATAAAGAGTGTCGATTGCTCGTTCCAGTGCAGTGCTGTAACTGTAAGACAGTTTTACGCTTTCTATAAAAAGCTTGGCAGTGTGGAGGTGGCCGGTTAGGCGAGCATCTGTCTAGCTCAAGCCTCGTTCAAACTATTCCCCTGCTGCCTTGATTGATTAATTGGCTGTCAGAAGGGGATCGGGCAAAGGACTGATGATCATGGGTCCATATCATCGATCTCAAAGGATATATTCCCACTCTCTCCATCGGCATCCTCTTATTTTTGATTATCATATCATCAATCACATCCACCTTCTTCTTCCCCAACACGCCTTGCGTGCGCGGCGTATATAATGGTGGCAATGGAGGGAGCACCACCGGGCAACACAGCACGTACGGCTCTTCACTGAGAAGAAGCTAGGAAGAAGGGTCGACGATGGCGTCTGCTGCGCTCCCGGAGGCGGCGGCGGCGGCGGCGGTCGAGCCCAAGAAGAAGAGCAATTTCAAGTACGCCTGCACCTGCGCCCTCTCCGCTTCCATGGCCACCGTCGTCCTCGGCTACGGTACCTACCTCCTACATTTCCAATACGCCCATCTTCTTCCTTTCGCCATGAATGCATAACTAAGTCCCCTCCCACTGCATGCATGTCCAGACGTCGGGGTGATGAGCGGGGCGTCGCTGTACATCAAGGAGGACCTGCGGCTGACGGACGTGCAGGTGGAGATCATGATGGGCATCCTCAGCGTCTACGCGCTCCTCGGCTCCTTCGCCGGCGCCAGGACGTCCGACTGGATCGGCCGCCGCTACACCGTCATCATCGCCGCCGCCATCTTCTTCGCCGGCTCCCTGCTCATGGGATTCGCCGTCAACTACGTCATGTTCATGTTCGGCCGCTTCGTCTGCGGCATGGGCGTCGGCTTCGCCATCATGGTCGCGCCCGTCTACACGGCCGAGGTCGCCCCGGCCTCCACCCGCGGCCTCCTCACGTCTTTCACCGAGGTGTTCATCAACGTCGGCATCCTCCTCGGCTACGTCTCCAACTTCGCCTTCGCGCGCCTCCCGCCCCACCTCAACTGGCGCATCATGCTCGGCATCGGCGCCGTCCCGTCGGCCTTGCTCGCGCTCATGGTGCTCGGCATGCCGGAGTCGCCCCGGTGGCTCGTCATGAAAGGCCGCCTCGCCGACGCCAGGGTCGTGCTGGAGAAGACCTCCGACACGCCAGAGGAGGCCGTGGAGCGCCTTGACCAGATCAAGGCTGCCGCCGGCATCCCCCACGACCTTGACGGCGACGTGGTCGCCGTGCCCAAGAGAAAAGGCGGCAACGAGAAGCAGGTGTGGAAGGAGCTCATCTTTTCGCCCACCCCGGTCATGCGCCGCATACTGCTCGCCGCGCTCGGCGTCCATTTCTTCCAGCAGGCGACGGGCTCCGACTCGGTCGTGCTCTACAGCCCACGCGTGTTCAAGAGCGCCGGCATCACCGGCGACAACCACCTGCTCGGCGTCACGTGCGCCATGGGGGTCACCAAGACCCTCTTCATCCTTTTGGCCACCTTCCAAATCGACCGCGTCGGCCGCCGGCCGCTGCTGCTCACCAGCACCGCCGGCATGCTCGTCTGTCTCATCGGCCTCGGCACGGGCCTCACCGTCGTGGGTCGGCACCCGGACGAGAAGATCACGTGGGCAATCGGCCTGTGCATCGCCTCCACCTTGGCCTACGTGTCCTTCTTCTCCATGGGCCTCGGCCCCATCACCAGCGTCTACGTCTCCGAGGTCTTCCCGCTCCGGGTGCGCGCGCTCGGCTTCGCCCTCGGCGTCGCCTGCAACCGCGTCACCAGCGCCGCCATCTCCATGACCTTCCTCTCCTTGTCCAAGGCCATCACCATCGGCGGCAGCTTCTTCCTCTACGCCGGCCTCGCCGCGCTCGGCTGGCTCTTCTTCTACGCCTTCGTTCCCGAGACGCGCGGGCAGCCGCTCGAGGACATAGGGAAGCTTTTCGGCATGAAGGACGCCGCCGTCGAGGACGACGACGACACCGCCACCAAAGACAAGCAGGTGAAAGCGGCTGTGGAGATGAACTAGCTAACGTACGGCCGGAGAGTGGTTTTCCTCCTAACATGCATGCATGCAAGGGATGGATCACCATCCATTGGGGGTTCTTTTGAGTTCCCTCCTACTTCTTTCTTGGGTTTTTGATAAAATTTGTCCTGTTTTCGGGATGTTTCATTGTGTTTTTTTATTTTCCACCAAAGTGTATCACAATGTTTCGTCGCCTACTGACAAATAAGAGTGTATTTGTCTTACATAATGAGAGTACGTTGTTAGTAGGACAATGTTGTTGGAAAGACCCAACTAATGACACACTACGAGATCACATCGTCACTCTGTTATTAGTATAATCATATCAAATGTTAGGATATACTCACGTCTTTAGACCATGAGAATGTCGTCTACCTTCATGTCGGCCAGTTACTTTGGGGTTGTCAAACGTTACCTGTAATTGGGTGATTATAATGGAACTTCCAGGTATGTCGGAAAAGCATATCTAGGGACTCGATAGTTCAAGACTAAGATTTGCTCCTCTGATGATGGAGAGATATTTTTTGGGCCATATCTATATTACGTTATCCATCATCATTTGGCCAGACACAACGCGAAATAATCACGGGGATACCGGAATACGATGACAAGAAAAGAGAACAAAACTAGTAACGAGGATAACTTGGTATTGTGATTGAATTATTGGTTCACAAGGATACCAAAAAAAGTCTTGCCTCAGGTTTTGTTATGTATCACAAAGTAAAAGTAATTGTGTACACAAGCAAAAATTGTGCTCATAAATATATTCGTGTGTATGTCGGAATCAATATGGGTGTCCAGATCCCGCTATTAATTATTGACCAAAAGGTGTTCCAGGTCATGTCTGCATATTACCGAACCTGCAGGGTCACACGCTTAACGGCCATCAAATTTTTAAGTACTAGGAGGTGTTAAGAGTACGAGAGAAATGCAGCAGAAATGCTCCAGAAATATCAAAGGTGTTTCGAAAAGGTTTCGGAAGTGTTTTGGAGGAAACCGAAAGTGTTCCAGCAATACCGAGAAGGTCCCAACTAGCCTGGAAGGCACTGGATGTGTCATGCCTACAGCCGTGACGTGCACTGCACCAACTACCACCTCAAACACTAGCATCGACCCTAACCTGTCACAAGGTCGTGAACCAAACTATGGTTGGATGATTAGGAGGACAGTAGTATCCCCAGTCCACCAGAGTTGATCACCTGTGTCTGGACTGGCGGCCCAGCCCATGTAACGTTCTCTCCTACTTGAACCCTAGAGTGTTATAACTAGTATCTAGAGTCAAAATAACAGTATCTAAAGCCATCATTCCTAACGGTTCCTCCCTCGATTTGTAATTCCGACGAGAGGTTCGCGGTTGATTAGTTCGGTGGATGTAATACCGCTCTGAGGTCGACCGACTTGAATCGAGTGACCGGATCAAGACGTCACACCGAAAACCACCTCCCAGTTCCAAGAGCGAGTCTCGAAGACCATGGCGGAGGTGGCGGAGCATAGCACTAAATCTACTATGCCGATGGAGAAAATATTGGACAGGCTCATCGAACTCATCGGTGCAAAAAGCACTAGAAACAGACTGCTTGTATTGCTTGGTTGATAAGGCGATGCATAGCCCTAAATCCACTGTGCATGCCACTGGACCCACCAACCGTGGACACGGTTTCTATACAGCGGGTTTCATATGTAGCGCATATCGTGTCGGGGAATACACTTCGGTTCTGGTTGCATATATAACCTATATGAAGATTTTTGTAATAATTAAATAAAAAGTCAAAATAGTTTAGAAGTATTTTTAGAATAAATTTGACTTACTTTTGCACTAGTATATAAATTTTCATGAATAAAAAACCAACGTTGACTTCAGAGAAAAGAGACAAATTCTATTTGCTATTATAGATCACTATTCACACTATTTTAGCCAAATTTTGTCTTTTCTAAAAAGAAGTCAAAGGGGATTTTTTTGGAATTTTTCTCACAAATACAATTGAAGGTCAAGTTTATTTCAAAAACATTTTCATATTTTTTTGACTTTTTGTTGATTACTAATTTTTTTATATAGGGTGTAGATACGCCCATATATAAACTAAAAGTTCCCCTCCATATCGCGTCCGTCGTTCCACCCACCAGACTGCTTGTATTGCCCCGTATAACAACTACTCCCCGTATTTCAGCTCTCACCGTATTTCAGCTGGTGGGCCACCTTTCCTGGCACGCGTGACATGTGGCACCCACCTCTCCCATCTCTCTCACACCAACAGCTTAATCCGGACAGGGGCGCATGCGCGTGGTACTACTCCTCTCCAAAGCCTGCATGCGTGCTTGTATTTTATTCATATAGTACGCGATGCTGCTTCGAGCTGGGTGCAAGGTAGGCAGTAGTATCACATCAACTTCTCACAGCATCTCCACTCGTTCGGCCCCGCAAAGACTTGAAATAGCGTCGCCTGAAACGCGCCAATAGAAAAATTGGTGCAGAGGTGGTCGTTTTCCCAACACCGTCCAAGGCCGCCTCACGCACCGAATTTTGAAAATTAAACTCAGTCAAAATTTGGCCAAACACAACACAAATTCGGCCAAACTAAACGATTTCATTCATATTTGCACAAAAACTGAAAACATAAGTTTAAAAACAACTAAATACTACTACTAGAAGATGCCGCCGCCGCCCGCCTCCTACATGTCGAGCAGCCTGTATATCTTGGTGTAGTTGTCGCCATCGTCCCGCCGTCCTGCGTGCCGCCCCCGTCCCTGCTGGACCCCTGACCTGCGTCGCCGATGCGTGGGGGATTGGACGGCCCAAGCGCCTCCTCGTCGCTGTCGTCGAGGATGACGATGCCACCCTCCTCGTGTCCGCGGCCAGGGGCGGACCTACGTTAGGGGCCGTGGGGGCAGCTGCCCCCACTTGATTTTCTGCATCCAGTTATAGTGCTAGTACGTGATTCATTAGTGCCCCCACTAAGCCTAATGACCTGCCCCCACTAAGCCTAATTAGTTGGATATTGTAAAAGCCCAATCGTAAGAAAAACAGCCCAGTAAAAGGCCACAGCCCGCAGCGTAAATCTGAACCCTGCCTACAGACGTACGTATACACAACCTAAGAAAAAAATCAGCCGAGTAAAAGGCCATAGCCCGTAGCGTCGTAAATCTGAACCCTATCTTGTATACACAACCTAAACGGACGCAGCAGCCCCGCACGGGACTGGAACGAAAGCCCTCGCCTGTCGCCTCAATCTCAAACCGCCGCGCAGTCACCGGCTCGCTGCAGCGCCGCCGGCAATCGTGAATCGTCGACTCCCCATAGTCCGTGCCTTGCTGCTCGTGTTCCTGGCCGGCGGCACACCGACACTGTGGCGGCACGGCGACGGCGACAGTGATCTCATTTCTCATCTCTCTAGTTCTGCAATTCCCTAACTTCAGTTGACATCAAGGTAAATCCCTAGAATTTTTTTCTTCAAACTTGTTGTTCTTTGTTTCTATGTTAAAAACCATCTTAGTCTTGTTAACTCATGTGTATAATTTATCAATTTGTGTGATTAGATCAGTTCAAACAATTTTTTCTATTGATGTTTGAATTTTGGCACTTAATATATTACAGGACAGCTAATGGAGAGGTTTTTCAAGAAATCAACAAGTTCCACGATGCCTGAACTAGTTGATTTGGACATGCTTCATAGGGATCATTCTAAAAGGAAAAGGATTATAACACTTACTTTGCCTGTTGCCACTGCAACCATTGAGAGATGCTTCTCAGCTATGAAGATTGTGAAGAATGCTCTACGTAACAAAATTAGTGATGATTTAATGAAAAATAATTGCGGTGAAAGAACATGCGGTGAACAAAATTCCAAATGAAAATGCTGAACAAAATTCCAAATGAAGTGATAGTTAAATGTTTTCATGTGGTGAAAGAACGTTGTGGGATGAAACGGAAGGTAATGCTCTTCCTAAAGCTCTTGCCTTTTTAATACCAGCCTTTTTCAACATTTGCACTTCCCCTCAATTTTGATCATGTTTTTCGTTGTTGTTGCAGGTTGTAGATTACAGTGTTAGAACAATGTGTCGATGTGCTCTTTTGCAACTTCATAACAAGATATTTTAATATTGACAAATGGTTAGTTTCCTTTCACTTTTCAATGAACTTGGTTACCATGTGGATAATAAAGAGATTATCTCTGCATTTTTAGTTTACATGGATGTTTTTGCCTTGTTGGTTTATGAATATGGCCATATATTTTTTGCCCCCTCTCAATTATTTTCCTGGGTCCGCCCCTGTCCGCGGCGCCGAGCGGCGATCTCATCGAGGGCGCGGCGCTGGCGCGCCACCTGCTCGCGGGCGGGGCTGTTTGGTTCTAGGCCTAGCATTGCCATATTTTGCCACACATTTCTGTCAAGCTTGCCTAAGGTTAGTTCATCAAAATAAGGGCCATAAGTTGGCAAGCCTAAGGGAATCTTGCCACACTTTTTGTGTGTATGCCATATGGGGCACACGTGTGGCTGGAACCAAACACTCACTTAAGTTGGTCAAACTTTTCTAACCTTAGGTGTGGCAATCTTTGGCAAAGTTAGTCACAAACCAAACAGCCCCGTAGTCCTCCGTTGCCCATTTGAGGGCGGTCTTGTTGATAACCCACAAGTATAGGGAATCGCAACAGTTTTCGAGGGTAGAGTATTCAACCCAAATTTATTGATTCGGCACGAGGGGAGTCAAAGAATATTCTCAAGTATTAGCAGCTGAGTTGTCAATTCAACCACACCCGAACGATTTAATATCTGCAAAAAATATTTAGTAGCAAAGTAGTATGAAAAAAACCGTAAGGGTGGAAAAATTAACAGTAGCGGTTTTGTAGCAATTGTAACAGTGGCAACGGCAAAGTAACATAGCAAAATATCAATATGTGAAAAGCTCGTAGACAATGGATCAATGATGGATAATTATGTCGGATAGCATTCATCATGCAACAGCATAACCTAGGGTGACACAGAACTAGCTCCAATTCATCAATATAATGTAGGCATGTATTCCGAATATAGTCATACGTGCTTATGAAAAAGAAGTTGCATGACATCATTTGTCCTATCTCCCGTGGCAGCGGGGTCCTAATGGAAACTAAGGGATATTTAGGTCTCCTTTTAATAGAGAACCGAACCAAAACGTTAGCACTTAGTGAATACATGAACTCCGGTAATCACCAGAAATAATCT
The DNA here is from genome assembly GCA_032464435.1 of Aegilops umbellulata. Taxonomy (NCBI): domain Eukaryota; kingdom Viridiplantae; phylum Streptophyta; class Magnoliopsida; order Poales; family Poaceae; genus Aegilops; species Aegilops umbellulata. The sequence goes on from CP136059.1 coordinate 530,603,994, forward strand.
CAATTATTGTCACCTTTGAGTATGCGGATCATAACTCGTAATAGGTGTCTACAACTTGCAAGATAGGATCAAGAACACATATATATTCATAAAAACATAATAGGTTCAGATCTGAAATCATGGCACTCGGGCCCTAGTGATAAGCATTAAGCATAGCAAAGTCATAGAAACATCAATCTCAGAACATATTGGATACTAGGGATCAAACCCTAACAAAACTAACTCGAATACATGATAAATCTCATCCAATCCATCACCGTCCAGCAAGCCTATGATGAAATTACTCACACACGACGGTGAGTATCATGAAATTGGTGATGGAGGAATGTTGGTGATGATGATGTGGCGACGAATCCCCTTCTCTGGAGCCCCGAACGGACTCCAGATATGCCCTCCTGATGAAGAACAGGAGGTGGCGGCGGTTCCGTATCGTAAAATGCGATGAATCCTTCTCTCTGATTTTTCTTCTCCCCGAACGTGAATATATATAGTTGGAGTTAGGGTCAGAGGAGGTCCACGGGACCCACAAGGCAGGGGGCACGCCCTCTTGTGGACACCTGGTGGGTCTCCTCTGATTGATTCTTTCGTCAATTTTTTTATTTATTCTCAAAATATTCTCCATAATTTTTTAGGTCATTTCGATAACTTTTATTTCTGCGCAAAAATAACACCAAGGCAATTCTGATGAAAATAGCGTCAGTCCGGGTTAGTTCCATTCAAATCATGCAAATTAGAGTCCAAAACAAGGGCAAAAGAGTTTGGAAAAGTAGATACGATGGTGACGTATCACTCGTCGGCTGCGGCCAAGGCCTTGTGCTCCTTCTTCACGGGGAGCAGCCCCGGCTCAGTCTTCGGCCTGACGAGGCGGGAAGAGGAAGGAGAGGGGCCATGGTAGCCCTCATTGATGACGAGGGCGCCGACGCGGGTGCGGCGCCTAAGTGGCGTCTCATGTGGCTTCGGCTTGACGGGGTGGAGGGCCGCCGATCCGGAGGACAGGGAGCCCGACGACGAGGAGGTCGCCGTCTCCATTCACCTCGGCGTCCAAGAGCTGCCGCGACGGCGAGAGAAGGTGGGACGCCAGGTACTCCAACCGTGGCGTGTTGCCGGCCTTGATGTGCTCGAGGACGGCTTCGAGGGTGCGGACGGGGACGCCCCACCATCGGTGCCGCCCCTCGGAGTTGTGCGGCCACGGGGCTCGACGCCGTTTGAGGAGGCGAGCTGGTCGGCGTGGCGGCGTACGAAGTACGCCATCCACAACGCGTTGCTGTCGGGGGCGTACCTCGGCTCGTTCCGCGCTTGCTCCGGCAGCGAGGACCGGATGCGCGCTATCTCGGCGCGCCGCGCAGCGCCGGTGGGTGGTGGTGGCTGATAGGTCTCCAACGTATTTATAATTTTTGATTGTTCCATGCTGTTTATATATTCTTTTTTAGATGTTTATGGGCTTTATTAAACACTTTTATATTATTTTTAGGACTAACCTATTAACCCAAAGCCCAGTGCCAGTTTCTGTTTTTCCCTTGTTTCAGTGTTTCGCAGAAAAGGAATATCAAACGGAGTCCAAACGGAATGAAACCTTCGGGAGTGTTATTTTTGGAACGGAAGCAATCCAGGAGACTTGGAGTACACGTCAGGGAATCAACGAGGAGAGCACGAGGCAGGGGGCGCGCCTACCCCCAAGGCATGCCCTCCACCCTCTTGGGCCCCTCGTGGCTCCCCTGACCGACTTCTTTCACCTATATATATATCCATATACCCTAAAAACTTCGGGGAACATAATAGATGTGGAGTTCCGCCGCCGCAAGCCTCTGTAGCCACCAAAAACCAATCGGGACCCTGTTTCGGCACCCTGCCGGAGGGGGGAACCCTCACCGGTGGCCATCTTCATCATCCCGGCGCTCTCCATGACGAGGAGGGAGTAGTTCACCCTCGGGGCTGAGGGTATGTACCAGTAGCTATGTGTTTGATCCCTCTCTCTCATGTTCTTGAGGTGGTACGATCTTGATGTATTGCGAGCTTTGCTATTATAGTTGGATCTTTTGATGTTTCTCCCCCTCTACTCTCTTGTAATGGATTGAGTTTTCCCTTTGAAGTTATCTTATCGGATTGAGTCTTTAAGGATTTGAGAACACTTGATGTATGTCTTGCCGTGCTTATCTGGGGTGACAATGGGATATCACGTGATCCACTTGATGTATGTTTTGGTGATCAACTTGCGGGTTCCGCCCATGAACCTATGTATAGGGGTTGGCACACGTTTTCGTCTTGACTCTCCGGTAGAAACTTTGGGGCACTCTTTGAAGTACTTTGTGTTGGTTGAATAGATGAATATGAGATTATTTGATGCACATCGTATGATCATACCCACGGATACTTGAGGTGACATTGGAGTATCTAGGTGACATTAGGGTTTTGATTGATTTGTGTCTTAAGGTGTTATTCTAGTACGAACTCTATGATAGATCGATCCGAAAGAATAACTTTGAGGTGGTTTCGTACGCTACAATAATCTCTTCGTTTGTTCTCCGCTATTAGTGACTTTGGAGTGACTCTTTGTTGCATGTTGAGGGATAGTTATATGATCCAATTATGTTATTATTATTGAGAGAACTTGCACTAGTGAAAGTATGAACCCTAGGCCTTGTTTCCTATCATTGCAATACCGTTTGACGAAGTCATATACCTAGGGTAGGGTCATGGGCCTGCCCAAGAGCACCCTCCCCAAGGTCACTTACTAAAAGAGGATGCTTACCAGTCGACCTGGCAAGCATTCACTCGACTAACCTGGAGGCACTCGACCATGAAGATTCACTCGACCATCGGAAGAACGGGAGCCACTTCGCATACAAACGGTCTGTAATTAACTAGTCTTAATGGTCATCAAAGCCCTTCATTAGGGGCGTTACCTGTAACGCCTCACCTCAATGTACTTTAAACCCTTTGCGACGTGGGCTGGGGGAGGTCTGAGCGCACTCTATATAAGCCGCCCCCCCACTGGCACAAGGGTTCGCATCTTTGTAACACACATGCATATAATCCAGTCGACTGCCTCCGGGCTCCGAGACGTAGGGCTATTACTTCCTCTGAGAAGGGCCCGAACTCGTTAACTCTTGCGTGCACAACTACTCCAGAGCTAGGATCTTGCCTCTCCATTCCTACCCCCATTCTACTGTCAGACTTAGAACCACGACAGTTGGCGCCCACCGTGGGGCAGGTGTTCTAGCAAATTTCTGGAGAAGTTGGGATTCTTTTGATATCTCCCATCATGTCTTCGAGCGGAATCCTGGTCGAGGGGCGCGAGATCCGTCTCGGCGCCCTCACTTTCGTCGTCGATGATTCTGCTTGGCTCCAGGAGGCTCCACTCGACGTAGACGCGCTCCCCGCCCGCGGAGCGACGCACTTCCGCGCGTGCATTCGTGGCGTCCTCCTGCGACAACCGTCGGCCCAGTACGGGTCGGTACCCGTTTCGTCCTCGCTCCCTGTTTCCCGCCGGCGCAAGCGTTCTGGTCGGTCGAGACTCCAGCGGTGGGTGAGGCATGCATTGGCCCGCCAGTCGGCCATCCCCCAAGTCGCGACGATCGAACCCGACGAATCACTCTACGGCCTGTTCGATCTATCGACTGGCTCCGCAGAGACTGCGTCCGAGTGCGACAGCAGCGATCCAGCGGCGGAGGTACTCATGGTCGACGGACCGTGCAGTCCCCCCGGTTTTCCCCACACCGAAGAGGTTGCAGGGGGAGGAGTCCCGACGCGGGGCCATGAAGAGTACAGGCCCGAGCCTCTCACCTCACTATAGAGGGAGGAACTTCGTCGCTGGAACATGGACGCGCTTCACACTCCTATCGTTGGAGAAACCCCCGAGGCACGTGCCTTGGAGGAGGCGCGCTTGGCCAACCTGGCTGAACATACTCAACTGGAGAATCTCCAGAGGGTACTCGACGAGCGCGCTCGACCGCCAGTCGCCGAATCCAGTCGACGCCGCCTCTTCCAGCCACCAACTCAGGTATACCGAACCCCGATTCAGAATTTAGCAGCTGCAGCTCGTGTAGCAGAGTCGATCCAACCTTCTCAGTCGGAGGCGGGTAGAGGTCTGTTACAGATCAGAGATTTGCTCCGGGAAGCGGGGAATCAGAACTCAGTGGTATCTCAGTCGCGTAACAGGATTCACAGCCGATCCGTCGCTGCGAATTCTGTACAGTCGGCTCACAGTCCAGGATTGCCTCCGAGGCATGGGGAACGTAGAGACCGGCGCAAAGATCAATATCAAGACCGTGAGCGGTACGAACACCGAGTCGATCGCAATGATCGACGTCGAGTACCCACTCCTCCCCTAAGGGGTGGATCGTACGTTCCTCGGCAGCAAGATGACAGACACCAGCTCAGTGCTGGGCGAAGGTTTCCAGTCGACCCCAGAGAACCAGGCTTTGATGCGAGATCCATTATCGTTCAAGGTCTGGTCGACAGGAATAGAGCTCACAGAGGAGGCCATGACAGAGACGCTCCTTCCAGCAGCAGGGCTCGTGTATCAGGACCAGAATGTTTCAGCAGGGCAATCAGAGCCGCAGTAATTCCCCCCAACTTCAGGTTGGTGGCTGGAGTTAGCAAGTTCACCGGCGAGTCCAAGCCTGACACCTGGCTCGAGGATTATCGAGTGGCTGTTCAGATTGGGGGCGGCAACGACGAGGTAGCCATGAAGCATTTGCCTCTTATGTTGGAAGGGTCGGCCAGAGCCTGGTTGAACCAGTTGGCACCCAGCAGTATTTACACTTGGGAGGATCTTGCCCGAGTGTTTGTCAGGACATTTGAAGGGACTTGCAAGCAACCAGCAGGGTTGACAGAATTGCAGTCGTGTGTTCAGAAGTCGAGTGAAACTCTGAGGGATTATATCCAGAGGTGGATCACTTTACATCACACAGTCGAGAATGTATCTGATCATCAGGCAGTTTGCGCCTTCAAGGAAGGCGTCAGGAACAGAGAACTGAGTTTGAAATTCGGCCGAACCGGAGATATGACATTGAGTCGAATGATGGAAATTGCCACCAAGTATGCAAACGGTGAAGAAGAAGATAGGCTCCGGAGTGGCAAGTATAAAGCAGCCGCTAATGAGGCCGGCGGAGGGAACTCCAGTCGGAAGCAAAAGCGCAAAGCCGAGCCAGCTGCACCCGGAGAGGCCTTGGCTGTGACCCCAGGAAAGTTTAAGGGGAAACCCAAAGGTCCCTGGAACCCCAAGAAAGTGAAAGACCAGGATGGCAACGATGTGATGGACTTACCGTGTCACATTCACGCGAAGAAAGACGAGGAGGGTAAACTCATTTACCCAAAGCATACCACTCGACAATGTCGACTCCTGATGCAGCAGTTTCAAGGGAAACATGCCAAAGACAAAGAGAAAGAGTCAGACAAAGTTGAGGACAAGGAAGACAGCGGTGAGGAATACCCCCAGGTCAATTCCACCTTGATGATTTTTGCTGACGTCGAAAGCAAAAGTCGATTGAAGGTCATCAATCGAGAGGTGAACATGGCCGCTCCGGCGACACCCAATTATCTGAAATGGTCCCAGACTGCCATCACCTTCGACCAGTCCGACCACCCGACTCATATTGCTACCCCAGGGAGGCAAGCGTTGGTGGTCGACCCAGTCATTGAAGGCACTCGACTAACCAAAGTTCTGATGGATGGTGGCAGTGGTTTGAACTTGTTGTACGTAGAGACACTGAAAGGGATGGGCATTCCGATGTCCAGACTCAGCACCAGTAATATGAGCTTCCACGGAGTCATTCCTGGAAAGAAGGCTGAGTCACTCGGCCAAATCGCTCTCGATGTGGTTTTTGGTGACGCGAAGAATTTCCGAAAGGAAAAGTTAACCTTTGAGGTCGTGGATTTTCAGAGTGCATACCACGCCATTCTTGGAAGGCCAGCATACGCTCGTTTCATGGCCCGACCATGCTACGTGTACCTCAAATTGAAGATGCCCGGTCCGAGAGGTGTGATAACTGTCACGGGTAATCGGAAGAAGGCAGAAGAGTGCTTCCAGAAGGGTTCCAAAATTGCTGACGCTCAGATGTCCGAAATGGAGTTACAGGAGTACCAGAAGACTGCAGACCCGAGTGATTTGTTACGAGCCAAGAAGCCCGACACAGAGTCAACATTTTAGTCGTCCGGTGAGACAAAACAGGTTCATATCCACCCGACTAACCCCAATGCGGCTCCGACCAATATCTCCACTACACTCGACTCTAAATAGGAAGAAGCGCTCATCCAGTTCCTCCGTGAGAACTGGGACATCTTTGCATGGAAGCCTGCTGACATGCCGGGTGTTCCCAGAGGACTGGCTGAGCACCGCCTTCGAGTCGACCCAAAGGTCAAACCAGTTAAGGAACATCTTCGACGGTCCGCCGTACAGAAGAGAAAGGCCATTGGCGAAGAGGTGGCTCGACTCTTAGCGGCAGGTTTGATTCGCGAGATTTTCCACTCCGAGTGGCTCGCCAACGTTGTAATGGTCCCGAAGAAGGACAAGTCGTTGCGCATGTGCATCGATTTCAAACATGTCAATTGGGCCTGCCCGAAAGATCATTTCCCTCTTCCTCGCATCGACCAAATAGTCGACTCGACTACAGGATGCGAGAGGTTGTCTTTTTTAGATGCTTACTCCAGATACCATCAGATCCGTCTGTATGGACCCGATGAAATAAAAACAGCTTTCATCACCCCGTTCGGGTGCTTCTGTTATGTTACCATGCCTTTCGGTCTCAAGAATGCTGGAGCTACATTCATGAGAATGATTCAGAAGTGCCTGATCACACAAATCAGTCGGAATGTAGAAGCATACATGGATGATATAGTGGTCAAGTCGCGAAAAGGTTCCGACCTGTTGACTGACCTTACTGAAACATTTGCCAATCTCAGGAGGTATGATATCAAGCTTAATCCATCAAAATGCATGTTCGGAGTCCCTGGAGGAAAGTTACTCGGTTTTCTCGTTTCCGAACGAGGAATCGATGCTAACCCTGAAAAAGTTGGCACTATACTCCGAATGAAACGCCCTGTGCGTGTGCACGACGTCCAGAAACTTACTGGATGCTTGGCCGCTTTAAGTCGATTCATCTCCAGGCTCGGTGAAAAGGCACTGCCTCTTTACCGACTGATGAAGAAGTCAGACAAGTTCGAGTGGACTCCAGAAGCTGATGCAGCGTTTGCAGAGCTAAAAGCCCTGCTCTCCACCCAGCCGGTGCTTGCTGCCCCTGTCAGCAAAGAGCCATTGTTGCTTTACATTGCAGCCACTGGACAAGTCGTTAGTACCGTTCTTACGGTCAAGCGGGAAGAGGAAGGGAAAGCCTTCAAAGTTCAGCGCCCAGTTTATTATCTTTCTGAAGTTCTGACCCCGTCAAAGCAAAGATACCCTCACTATCAGAAGCTTGTTTACGGGATTTACATGACCACGAAGAAGGTTGCTCATTATTTCTCTGATCACTCCATTACAGTCGTCAGCGACGCCCCGTTATCAAAGATTCTTTATAACAGAGATGCAACCGGTCGAGTGGCAAAATGGGCAATTGAACTTCTTCCTCTTGATATCAAGTTCGAGGCAAAGAAAGCTATCAAGTCCCAAGCAATAGCTGATTTCCTCGCCGAGTGGACTGAACAACAACTTCCGACTCAAGTTCACTCGAAACACTGGACTATGTTTTTTGATGGCTCCAAGATGCTGAATGGGTCCGGTGCGGGGGTTTTACTTGTTTTCCCCCCGAGGAGATAAGCTCAAATATGTCCTCCAGATTCACTTTGATTCCTCCAACAATGAGGCAGAATATGAAGCACTCCTATATGGGTTACGTATGGCCATTTCACTCGGCGTCCGTCGCCTTATGGTCTATGGCGACTCAGATCTGGTTGTTAATCAAGTGATGAAAGAGTGGGATGTCCGAAGCCCAGCCATGACGGGATATTGCAATGCGGTGAGAAAGTTGGAAAAGAGATTTGAGGGGTTAGAACTCCATCATATACCCCGACTGAAAAACCAAGCCGCAGATGACTTGGCGAAAATTGGGTCCAAGAGAGAAGCCATCCCCAGTGACGTGTGTTTAGAGCACATTCGTGCACCATCGGTACAGGAAGATCCTTTCACAGAAGAACCTCCGCAGCCAAGGAGCGCCAACGATCCGACTGAAGTGGAGATTCCAGCCGTGGTCGACCTGATTATGGAAGTTGTAGTCATCACTCCCGACTGGACAACGCCTTACATCGCGTATATTATGAGGAAAGAGCTCCCAGAAGATGAAGAAGAGGCTCGACAGATCGTCCGTCGATCCAAGGCATTTACAGTAATCAAAGGGCAGTTGTACAGAGAAAGCGCGACTGGAGTTGGCCAGAAGTGCATCACGCCAGAAGAAGGTCAGGTAATTCTTGAGGATATCCACTCAGGGACCTGTGGCCATCATGCGTCCTCTCGGACTATTGTGGCTAAAGCATACCGAGCGGGATTTTACTGGCCGAGGGTGAATGAAATGGCAAAAGACATAGTCGACAAGTGCAAAGGGTGTCAGTTTTATTCCAACATGTCGCACAAGCCCGCCTCTGCTCTGAAGACCATTCCACTTGTCTGGCCCTTTGCTGTTTGGGGGCTAGACATGATCGGACCGCTGAGAACTGGTAGAAGCGGCTTCACTCACTTACTGGTCGCAGTCGACAAGTTCACCAAGTGGATAGAAGCTAAACCCATCAAGAACCTCGATGCAAGCACTGCTATCAGTTTCATCAGGGAGCTGATATTCAGATATGGGGTTCCACATAGTATCATCACGGACATGGATCAAACTTTGATAACGACAGATTCAAAGCCTTTTGCGCCTCCCAGGGCACGCGAGTCGACTATGCCTCAGTTGCCCATCCTCAGTCGAATGGGCAGTCAGAGCGTGCGAATGGCCTCATCCTCAAAGGTCTGAAACCTCGATTGATGCGTGATCTTAAGCACGCGGCAGGAGCTTGGGTCGACGAACTTCCATCAGTTCTTTGGGGATTAAGGACCACTCCTAATCGGTCGACTGGAAGAACGCCATTCTTTCTGGTTTACGGGGCTGAAGCGGTCCTTCCGAGTGATCTGCTCCACAACGCACCTCGAGTCGAACTATACTCTAAAGCAGAAGCGGAACAAGCTCGGCAAGATGCAGTCAACCTCTTGGAAGAAGAGAGGGAGATGGCCCTAATCCGCTCGACTATCTACCAGCAGGACTTACGTCGGTTCCACGCGAGAAACGTGAAGAGTCGAGCCTTTCAGGAAGGAGACTTGGTCCTCCGAGTGGATCAGCAAAAACCTCACAAGCTCGCTCCAACTTGGGAAGGCCCCTTCATCGTCACCAAAGTCCTCCACAACGGAGCATACCACCTCTACAACGTTGATCGCCGGATCGACGAGCCTCGAGCTTGGAATGCGGAGTTGCTCCGTCCTTTTTACACTTGAAGAAAGAAACTCACTCGACTGAGATGTAATAAAAGTACCTCTGTAGTTCTTTTATCTAAAGCAAGAATGTTATAATTTTCACAGAAGATTGCTATTTCTTTTTCGAAATTTCCCCCAGTGGGTGGCTTAGCCGCGAATCCATTTCGCCTAAGTTTGTAAAAGTCCCACCGAGTGGAGAGCCAGCCTCCCACTCTGTGGCTTAGCCGCGAATCCGTTTCGCCTAAGTTTGTAAAAGTCCCACCGAGCGGAGAGCCAGCCTCCCACTCGGGGGCTTAGCCGCGAATCCGTTTCGCCTAAGTTTGTAAAAATCCCACCGAGTGGAGAGCCAGCCTCCCACTCGGGGGCTTAGCTGCAGTCCAAGTACTCGCCTAAGTATTCAAAAATCCTACCGAGTGGACAGCCAGCCTCCCACTCGGGGGCTTAGCTGCAGTCCAAGTACTCGCCTAAGTATTCAAAAATCCTACCGAGTGGAGAGCCAGCCTCCCACTCGGGGGCTTAGCTGCAGCCCAGTGCTCGCCTAAGTATTTGAAATTCCTACCGAGCGGAAAGCCAGCCTCCCGCGAAGTCAAACTCTCAATATAACGAACGCTTCACAAGGACGGCAAGGCACATGTCGACTGTTTCCTTCTCCTTAAGAAGCTACATTCAAAAATCCTACCGAGTGGAGAGCAGACCTCCCACTCGGAGGCTTAGCTGCAGCCCAGCGCTCGCCTAAGTAATTCAAAATCCTACCGAGTGGAGAGCAGACCTCCCACTCGGAGGCTTAGCTGTAGCCCAGCGCTCGCCTAAGTAATTCAAAATCCTACCGAGTGGAGAGCAGACCTCCCACTCGGAGGCTTAGCTGCAGCCCAGCGCTCGCTTAAGTAATTCAAAATCCTACCGAGTGGAGAGCAGACCTCCCACTCGGGGGCTTAGCTGCAGCCCAGCGCTCGCCTAAGTAATTCAAAATCCTACCGAGTGGAGAGCAGACCTCCCACTCGGAGGCTTAGCTGCAGCTCAACGCTTGCCTAAGTAATTCAAAATCCTACCGAGTGGAGAGCAGACCTCCCACTCGGGGGCTTAGCTGCAGCCCAGCGCTCGCCTAAGTAATTTAAAATCCTACTGAGTGGAGAGCAGACCTCCCACTCGGAGGCTTAGCTGCGACCCAGTGCTCGCCTAAGTAATTAAAAATCCTACCGAGTGGAGAGCAGACCTCCCACTCGGAGGCTTAGCTGCAGCTCAGTGCTCGCCTAAGTCATTTTGAGTAAAAGTCGAGCCAAATCCCACTCAACGGATAAATCACGAAGACATTCAACGATAAATCAAGTCCGGATAAAGATCAAAAGGTCCTGGACCGCAGATAAAAGTACCCGAGCCTCCAGCTCGACAGAGTTTATCGGTTACACAAACCACTCGGCATTCCGAGGCAAATTTAAAGTGAGACTCAATAGTTTTTTACTCCTCCGGTGGAGGACTGGATGGGGCAACGAACTCGTCCAAATCAATCCCGTCTGAGATACGGGTGGCAGCAGCAATGAAGGTCTCAATGAAGTCTTGGAAATTATGCTTCCTAGTATTGGCAACTTGAAGGGCGGCCAGCTTCTCTTCTCGCGCCTCCTTGCAGTGGACACGAACCAGCGACAGAGCAACATTGGCACCACACCTGGCAGAAGACTTTTTCCACTCATGCACTCGACTTGGCACCTCGCTCAGTCGAGTGACAAAGGATTCGAGGTCATTCTGAAGTGTCTGATTTGGCCAGAGTGCAGAGTCGATCCGCGACACTGCAGCCTTCAGTCGAGCGAGGTAGTCCACCACTCCGGCGACGCGAGACTCCAGCCAGAGGACATTCATGGCAGCTTCATCCTTCACAAGAGAGTTGATGGGGTCCAGATTGGTTTCCACTCGACCAGTTTCTTCCTCGAAGTTTTGACAGAATTCTGAAAGGTACAGTCCCGTATTATAATTGAATGATGAGTCGACAACGACAAGTCAGTTGAGTAAAGGGATTACCTTCAAGCATGAGGAATAATTTTTTGGCGAGCCCTCTGAGGTAAGCCTCCAGATCCTTTCGCTTCCCCGCCATATCGCCAACCTTGTCAGTCAGAGCAATCTTGTCATTTTTCAATCGACTTGCTTCCTGGTTGGCCGCGTTAAGAGCAGACTTCAGCTTGGCATTCTCGTCTTCAAGCCGACCAACTGAAGCAAGCTTTTCTTCAGCGAGCTTCGTTTTCTCTGAAGGCGCCTTCTGTGCTTCTGCAAGGTCAAGATCTTTCTTCCTCAGAGCCTCCTCCAGTTGGTCTGCAAAACATTAATGAGGACAGAGTTGAGAATAGGCAGAAAAACAGAGACAGCCATCGAATCCTCACCAGCCATACCTTTTGCGTCATCCTTCGCCTTCTGCAAGTTTTCCTGGGCAAACTGTAAGTCGAGATTAAGCCGGACTTGTTTCTCCTTCAATTCAGCAAGATGAGCAACAAGCTCGCAAGACTTCTGCAAAGAGGCAATCGACAAAAGATATCAAAGACAAGTTACTTCCGAGTGACTAAGGGAAAAGCCGTAGCACTTCTAAGACTACAGCCGAATCAAAACATTCCACAGTAGCCTCGGGGACTACACCCAGTGGGTGCACTCAGCGTGCCCCCACCGGTAATCTTTCAAAATCATGATCGATCAGTCGACCAAATATGATTCTAATGCCATGGCTAACAGTCTCAGCGTTTCTAAGACTACAGCCGAATTAAAACATTCGACAGCAGTCTCGGGGACTACACCCAGTGGGTGCACTCAGCGTGCCCCCACTCGACCAAAGGCCGACAGACACACCCACTGGGTGTACAGATATAAAGATCTTCGGAAAAGAGATTCTTTGAACAGCACATTGCAACAGACCAAGTGTCGAGTCGACTGACCTGGACGTTACTCTGAAGAGCCGAAATCGCGTCATACGCCGCTTGGCTGGCATCCCGAACTACTTTCACCTGCTCAATCATGATGCCCGCCTGGCGTGTAGCCTCTTTTGCGGCACTCACTTGGTCCTCTCGGGCAGGGTATGTAGTAAAAAGCGAAGGCAGATTTGCAGCCGACGCCGAAGGCCGCTCGCTCGTCAGAGGATCAGCAAAGGTCACGGAAGTCCGTGTGGCATCGCCACCATCCTGAACTACAGCCTCAGACACCGGAGCAGATTGGGGGGTCTTGCCAGTCGATGCCTTCCGGTTCCTTCTTGCTCTCAGTGGCTCGTCATCTTCATCGTCCGGCAAGTTGATAACATGAGGGGAAGCTGCAAGAAAAGTCAATCGACCAGGGTTACAAGAAATATTCAGTCGACCAAAGACAGAACATCAGTAACTGTACCTGGATTGGAAGTAACAACATCTTCCATCTCTTGATCTCCGTCCTTGGCAGACATTTCAGAAGTAGCAGCACTACAAATTTCGGAAGTCAGTCGGTTGGTTTAATGAATCGACCAAGGATCCGCCCACAGTCGACAAAGGGAGATAAGTATTATTATTACCCAGAAATGGTGGGGAAGGTCATCTTCATCTTGGGCAGAGCCTTGGGCGGCTTGGATGGTGTCGCGCGTTGGTGCTTGGGAGCGTTTTCAATCGGCGTAGGAGAAGAGGTCCGAGGGCGTTTCGACGACTGCCCAACAGGAGCAGTCGCCTTGCCACGCTCCCTCGCGGGGTCGTGTGTAGTTTTGGATCGCCTCTCTGTACGGGGGGGGTTCAACTTCCTCCTCCTCCTCTTCGCTGGAGTAGACGTCGTCGTCTCCCTGCCTTTCGCCATCGGATTCCCACTCGCCGTGCTCATCTCCGCTTTCACCTCCGCTCACCTCCCCTTCCTCAGTTGGCTCCTGTGCCCCGTTGGGCGTCGAGTACATCTCAGTAGTTTCCTGGGAAACAACAGACACAACAGAAACCAGTCGACCAATTCAAAGAAGACCCATGAAGAAAACAAGATCTCAGTCGGGTGCATGAGGTCTTACCTAGTCCACTTCGTAGGTGCTGTCGAGTGGAGGAACCCTCCTGGCTCCTCGGGGATTATCTTTGTTTCCTGTGATACTCGACAGCCACCCTTCTAGCATCTCGTCAGTAACCTCCTTCGGGTGGATTTGAGTGGTGTCATCAAGACCCGAATATAGCCACATCGGATGGTCGCGAGCCTGGAGTGGCTGGACGCGCCTCCTAAGAAAGACTTCCAGCAAGTCCATGCCAGTCACGCCGTCGCGGACAAGTTGAACCACTCGACCGACCAGCACTTTGACTTGGGCCTTTTCCTCCGGCGTCACTTTCAGAGAAGCAGGTTTTTGGGCTCGTTCCAGAGAGAAAGGGGGAAGTCCAGTCGACTGACCTGGAGTCGCCTGGTCTTTGCAGTAAAACCAGGTCGCCTGCCAACCACGGACCGACTCAGGGAAAGTGATGGATGGGAAAAAACTCTTTCCCCTCGTCTGGATCGCCAGGCCTCCGCACAGCTGGATCACCTGCGTCTTCTCGTCACTCGACTTGGCCTTTTTGACCGATTGGGAACGGCAGGTGAAGATATGCTTAAAGAGTCCCCAATGGGGACGACAGCCCAAGAAACCCTCACACAAGGAGATGAAGGCAGCTAGATACACGATAGAGTTGGGAGTAAAATTGTGGAGCTGCGCTCCGAAGAAGTTCAGGAAACTCCGGAAAAAGGGATGAGGAGGCAGAGAAAACCTGCGATCGATATGGGTGGCAAGGAGCACACACTCACCATCGAGAGGTTGGGGCTCGACTTCTCTCCCGGGGAGACGCGCGGCTTCATGAGGGATGACCCCTCCCTCAACCATATCATCGAGATCCTCCTGCCTCAGCACCGTCGGCATCCAGTCGCCCTGCATCCAGCCTCTGGGCAGAGAAGCCGTTGAGGAGGATCCGCCCCGAGCGGATTTCTTCCCTTTTCCCTGCGTCGCCGCCGCCTTCTTCGCACGCTCCAGGGCGGACGTCTTGTCCTTCACCATCGTCGCCGGAAAGCTCGAACGGACCTGTGGCGCACGGGCGAGAGCGGAGGCGGTGGAGAACTTTGCGAGGGGAGAAGGGAAGAAGAGAACGCACTATTGAAAACCCAGAGCTGGCAGCTTTTAAGGGGTCGCTTCCGAGTGGCTGACTGGTAGACCCAGGCCGTCCCGTCAAATCCCGCAACAAGCGCGCGAGCGATACGTGGCGAAAAAGGCGGCGCGAAGATCGAGGCGTCATCGTCTCGTCCCATCCGAGTGCCGCAGTTTTCTCCGCTTCGCGCGCTTCCCAAAATTCGGATCCCATGAAATCCGCTAACCGCAGAGCAACCAACCTGATAGCAGATCTCCACCGATCTGTCACTCGGAGATCCTCAAGGCTACGAAAGTCACTCGACAAACGCAAAGAATGGATCAAGGCGACTGAAAGGGAATTTGAAGCCATCGTTGAAAGACCCTTGATCCAAGGCAAGACACTCTTTCAACACAAGAAACAGGGCGGAAGACTATCAACTCTTTCCTCACTCAAACCTCGATCCATTCGGGAGCTAATGACGAAGTCATATACCTAGGGTAGGGTCATGGGCCTGCCCAAGAGCACCCTCCCCAAGGTCACTTACTGAAAGAGGCTGCTTACCAGTCGACCTGGCAAGCATTCACTCGACTAACCTGGAGGCACTCGACCATGAAGATTCACTCGACCATCGGAAGAACGGGAGCCACTTCGCATCCAAACGGTCTGTAATTAACTAGTCTTAATGGTCATCAAAGCCCTTCATTAGGGGCGTTACCTGTAACGCCTCACCTCAATGTACTTTAAACCCTTTGCGACGTGGGCTGGGGGAGGTCTGAGCGCACTCTATATAAGCCGCCCCCACTGGCACAAGGGTTCGCATCTTTGTAACACACACGCATATAATCCAGTCGACTGCCTCCGGGCTCCGAGACGTAGGGCTATTACTTCCTCTGAGAAGGGCCCGAACTCGTTAACTCTTGCGTGCACAACTACTCCAGAGCTAGGATCTTGCCTCTCCATTCCTACCCCATTCTACTGTCAGACTTGGAACCACGACACCGTTTACGCTCACTTTTATCATTTGTTACCTTGCTGCTTTTATATTTTCAGATTACAAAAACCTATATCTACCATCCATATTGCACTTGTATCACCATCTCTTCGCCGAACTAGTGCACCTATACAATTTACCATTGTATTGGGTGTGTTGGGTACACAAGAGACTCTTTGTTATTTGGTTGCAGGGTTGTTTGAGAGAGACCATCTTCATCCTACGCCTCCCACAGATTGATAAACCTTAGGTCATCCACTTGAAGGAAATTTGCTACTGTCCTACAAACCTCTGCACTTGGAGGCCCAACAACGTCTACAGTAAGAAGGTTGTGTAGTAGACATCAAGCTTTTTTCTGGCGCCGTTGCCGGGGAGGTGAGTGCTTGAAGGTATATATTTAGATCTTGCAATCGAATCTTTTTGTTTCTTGTTTTATCACTAGTTTAGTCTATAAAATAAAACTACAAAAAAAAGGAATTAAGTTTGCCTCATATGCTTCATCTTTTTAATATCTTTTGTGAGTATGATGGAAAGGAAAATTGTGCCAAAATGTTAGAAGAAGAATGCGTTAAAATGTTTGGCACTAAATCTTTGAATGATGAGCATGATTTCAATGTTGTTAGTATGAACTCTTTGAATATCCATGGTACTAATGATGATTGCACTAGTCATGATGAAAATGTCTCCTATAAACATGTCAATTTTTGTGGAGTGCATTGGGTTTGCAAGTACACACCAAATAGGGAAGATAGATATTGCAAGAGGCATAAGCATTTAGAAACTAAATTGTTGCAAGAAAGGCTAGATGTTTGTGCTGAAAGTTTAAATTTTCTTAGCCGTACATGTGAACTTTGCAATGAACGGGGTCATTTAACTATCCGATGCAAATTGTTTCATGATCTAATCGTGTCCAAAAATTGTGATGATTTGATTTCCCTTGCACATTATAATGAACTTTTTTTTGCTTATGGGTTACGAAGAAATGAAACGTATAACTAAGCATCTTCCAGGATTTGCCTGCTATAAACTTCTTGATTTTTATCTAGAGAAAATTTATATGTATTGTGCGGTGAATTGCATTGAAAATCCTTATATTGCCAATTACGTAAAGACAAGAAAACAAATAGAAGATGCAGAGAATACTAATGAAAGGGAAGAGACTTCCCAATATCCTCCTATTATTTCTTATGATGAATCATGTAACGAGGAGGAGCCTTCTATTCAACCAATCTCATTAATAAGGAGCTCCAAAAAGAGGATTGAACCCACACATGATGTGGTGAATAAGAAGAAAAGAAAAAGTAAGAGATGCAAAAAGATATCTCTCCCAAATAATGTTGCTCCTATTATTGTTGTGCCTCATGAAAATGAATCAAAAATAATTGTGGAAGATGATGCACTTGATGATGATCTCGTTATGCCTATTGCTTTTTGTGATGATTATGATTGGGAAGATAATGATACTTCTTATGGTCTTGAAAATCTTTTTGGCATTTGCTTGGAAGAATATGATAATTGCTATACTATTGGTGATATCCATATTATTAATGATGAGAGTGATTATGCTTATAATATGGAAAGGCCCAAGCTTGGGGATGCTATGTTTGAAGAAGATGATGTTTTTTAGAATATATTTGCTGAAATTAATGTTTGTCCCAAGCTTGGGGATGCTATGTTTAATGAAGATGATATTTTTAGTCTCCAAAGTTTTGATATGCAAATTTATAATGATGATAGCATGCCTCCTACTTATGATGATTATATTGATGAAAGTGGATTTGGAGAGGTCATGACTTTATTTAGTAATGATTCCACTATCTTGGAAAAGGTTTCAATTGATTATGATGAGAACAAAGTTGCTACTTATGATGATTATTGTGATGAAACTTATGCAATAAAAAGTAGTGATGATTATATTTATACAACTTGTCATGATTATAATTACCCTTTTTCTGAATATTACTCTTTTAATGTGGAAACAATTTATAGTATTCGAGTTTCTTATGATACTCCCACTATTCCGAATGAGAACAATTTTGCTTATGAGGAGAGTAGTAAAAATTCTATACTTGTAGATCATGAAAAGAATGCTTTAGGTGCTGTTTATATTGTTGAATTCATTCATGATGCTACTGAAAATTATTATGAGGGAGGAATATATGCTTGTAGGAATTGCAATAATATCAAGTTTCCTCTCTATGTGCTTAAATTTTTAAAGTTATGCTTGTTTTGCCTTCCTATGCTAGTTGATTATTGTTCCCATAAGTTGTTTGCTCACAAAATCCCTATGCATAGGAAGTGGGTTAGACTTAAATGTTCTAGTAATATTCTTCATGATGCTCTCTTTATGTTTCAATTCTTATCTTTTATGTGAGCATCATTGAAATCATCATACCTAGCTAGGGGCGTTAAACGTTAGCGCTTGTTGGGAGGCAACCCAATTTTATTTTAGTTTCTTGCTTTTTGGTTCTGTTTAGGAATAAATAATCCATCCAGCCTCTGGTTAGATGTGGTTTTTTGTTTTAATTAGTGTTTGTGCCAAGTAGAACCTTTGGGAAGACTTGGGTGAAGTCTTTATGATCATGTTGTAAAAAACAGAAACTTTAGCGCTCACGAGATTAGCTAAAACTTTTTACTGAAGAGTGATATTTAGTTGATTATTTTTGCAGATGATTACTAGACAAATTCCTCTGGTCCACCAATTTATTTCAGAATTTTTTAAGTTACAGAAGTATTCGAATGATGCAGATTACTACAGACTGTTCTGTTTTTGACAGATTCTGTTTTCATTGTGTTGCTTGCTTATTTTGATGAATCTATGAGTAGTATCGGAGGGTATGAACCATAGAGAAGTTGGAATACATTAGATATTACACCAACATGAATTTAGAATACGTTCACAACAGTACCTAAGTGGTGATTTATTTTCTTATACTAACGGAGCTTACGAGTTTTCTGTTAAGTTTTGTGTTGTGAAGTTTTCAAGTTTTGGGTAAAGATTCGATGTACTATGGAATAAGGAGTGGCAAGAGCCTAAGCTTGGGGATGCCCAAGGCAACCCAAGGTAATATTCAAGGATAACCAAGAGCGTAATCTTGGGGATGCCCCGGATGGCATCCCCTCTTTCGTCTTCGTTCATCAGTAACTTTCACTACAAGAAATATGTCAAATTGTGGCCCTCACTATTGGTCACTGAAAGGTCACAAATTTCCATTTACGACCTTTTTGTGACCAAAAACAGAAGGTCAAAAGCTGGCCGTCGTAAACTGACTATAGCGACCTTCTCTGTGATATGTAAAAGGTCGTTGGTTCTTCGACCAAAATTTTGGTCACTAGTAGTCTCCCCAAGCCACGTAGGATCCAGCGTGGCAAGCTGACGTGGATAAGATTCAGCCCGGTCCGATTAGGTGTCTATATGGGCCGAGCCCATTAATTCAACCTTTTTAGTATATATTTTTCTGTTAATTTTCGCTAGCTACATGGGCCTGGCCCAACAATTTGGCCTTTTATATTCTAGAATGCAGCCTTTTATAGTCTACTAATTTTCTATTTTCAGCCATTTTATTTTGCAGCAGGTCCCACTTGTCATGTTTAGCTCTGGTCCCACACATTAGAAATTTCGAAATTTGTCAAACAACCATTATAACTTGGACCCACTTGTCAGGGTTCCATTTCACAGGTATTCAAATCACATACACAATCATTGTTTCGAAAGATCAGAGAGCAAATGAAATTGGTCCAAAACAATACTACATTAATCTATTACAATCGTTACAATATATTACAACCCAGATATGCCTACTACTACCTACAATTACAACACATAATATGCTATTCTTTGTTGATATGCTTCACAGCTTCGGACATGGATTCGCACTTCACCTATGCAAAAAATAAGAATGAACATATAAGAATAAGAATAGGTACAGAACATCAAATAGTAGCCAATGAGGGATCCAATAACTTATAATCAAGAATTGACAGCAAATGCCATGTACATCAATAGTATGACTAACACTAACCAGTATGCGTTCATGGAGTGACTAAAATGTTCTCACTAGCTAGGATTTTTTTAGTATATAATATACTGACATGTGCAACTCTCTAAATTGATCATAGAAATGAAAACTGTAGGTGCGCTACAGGCCACATCATCATATTTGAGCATTAATATTTTTGTATTAATACACAGCAACTACAGCACTAGGGAGTACACAGCAACTAGTAGCAGAACTAGATGAAAGTGCGTTATATCGACTAGAGGGGGGGGGTGAATAGGCGATTTTTATGAAATTCTTCACTGAGGAATTTGCTCGTGAGGAAATTCCTTAGCGAAGAAATACTTGCAGCGGAATAAGTACTCAGAAGTAAACATAACAGATTACATGCATGGTCATCATGATGAAATGAGGACAAACACAGAGTACAGAAAGCGTAGGCACAGGATAACTCTAGATGAAGACAAACAGACTGAAGAAATTGAACTGAGGAATTTGTGAAAGTCTTTAGTCAAAGTCTTCAAACACAGATATGAACAAACAGACAACACAGTAATGAGGAAATGAAAGTGTTGAGGAAATAGAACCAGTAAGCTTGGTGAAGACAATGATTTGGTAGACCAGTTCCAACTGCTGTCTCAGTTGTACGTCTGGTTGGAGCGGTTGAGTATTTAAACTTGAGGACACACAGTCTCGGACACCCAGTCCTGAGCACGCAGCTCGGGACACCAAGTCCTCACCGTATTCTCCTTGAGCTAAGAACACACAGTCCTCGCCCAATCACTCATGGTAAGTCTTCAGGTGACTTCCAAACCTTCACAGACTTGGTCACTCGGCGATCCACAATTCCTCTTGGATGCTCTAGACCTTGACGCCTAACCGTCTGGAAGAAGCACAGTCTTCAAAGGTAACAAGCGTCGGATCCACGCAGGATCAATCTCTTCAGTGATGCTCAATCACTTTGGGTTTGTAGGTGTTTTGGGTTTGGATTTGGATTTTCCTCACTTGATGATTTTCGCTCAAAGTCCTCGGAGGATGGGTTGCTCTCAAATGACAAGTGTCAAGTTCTCTCGGAGCAGCCAACCAGCTAGTGGTTGTAGGGGGCGGCTATTTATAGCCTAGGGAGCAGCCCGACATGATAAGACATAAATGCCCTTCAATGATATGACCGTTAGGTGGACAAGATATTTTAGGACAGCTGGCGCGTAGCACAGCAACGGTCGGAAATTTGAGGTACAAATTCCTCAGGGCTATCATGTTCCTCACTATGTAGGCAATTCGCACTGGCGAATTCCTAACTCCTCTCAGTGACCAGAAGAACTGCGTCTCTGTCACTGAAGAAATTGACTGAACTGTATGAGATTTCCAATGGCTTCACTCGAAGGGATTGGTAGGTGTAGGATTTGAGTTGAGCATCACATGGAAATTTTCTCCTTAGTATTTCCTCGACCCCCTTTAACAGTACGGTGTTTCCTATGACTCAAGAAAGCGAAAAATGAAACTACGAAAACAGAAGTCTTCACGCTTCACGTTCCTCGAACGAATACTAAGTCTTCAAGGTCACACCAATTTCTTCACTTTCAAAGTCTTCAGAAAGTCTTCAGAATATCAAAGTCTTCAGTCGAAGAACTTCATTTTTAGGGGTCGACTTTCAATGTAAATATCAAAACTCCTCATAGACTTATAGACCTGTGTACACTCATAAACGTATTAGATGCTTAACCTATAAGTCTTCAATATACCAAAATCACTAAGGGGCACTAGATGCACTTACACTAGAAGAAAACCGTATAGGTGGGGCGTGCCAAGTGTGAGCAGCAAACTTATGTCAGAAGTCCAGAATTCCTCCATGTACACGCGCGCGAGCCAGCCTCCAGCTGAATGCCCTATCAATGATAGCTTCCCATCTGCAAGCATCAAACAGTCCAGAGTCAGGATAAATGCCCTCACTTTTCAAATATAATTCATTTTATTCCATGGTTTTCTGCAAAAAAAAATCTGCTTGCAGTTTCGTGGACAACTGAGCATATTGTCCATAATCTTGAACCAGTCAGAGGGCTGAAACTAGCAGCAACAGAAGGAGATTCAAATTGGAAGAAACAAACAAATTTTAGATGGTGAATTGGAAGCAAGATTTTCTTTTTCATGGCAACTGAAACCAAGCACAAGTTGCTCAATGGCACAAGGCAGTAAAACAGCTAGCTTCAATCGCGGGGCACTGATCAGTGCTAGAAATTGCACCATGATTCGGGAGACGGACCTGGAGAGGAAAGCTCCCTGGCCTCGGACACCGCTTCCTCCACTCGTCTCAGGACACCATTCCCACAGGAAAAGCAAGCACCTTAAGCCCTCTCGCCACGGATCCTCGAAGAGACCCACCAGGTAGGCCTCTGCAGCCTCCTGAAGGGCCAGCACCGCATGGCTCTGGAAGCAGAGGTCAGTCTGCACAGACAGAACAGGGTGGTGCTTTTAGTTTACTTGATTCATCATACTATAAGAGTTGAGATAACAGGAGCATAACAATGTAGTGCTGTACTGTGAAGTTTGAGGAGCATAACAATGTAGTACTGTACTGTGAAGTTTGAGGAGCATAAAATATATGAGGCAGTTTACTTGATCCAAAGTTTAAGGAGTATCTTATCTACTAGTAGTACTGTACTGTGAGACTTTCCTAAAGCAGAGTCTGTTACCAAACAGAGTGAGAACCATCAGAAGAACATAGATGGTATTTGAACAAGCAACTCCAGTATAAATTTGAACAAGCAATGGTATTTGTCAATGCTGGAGATACAGTCAAACTGTAATCACAAAGAATGATTGAGTCCATGGCCAGTCTGCTTCTGGTAATGTACTGCGCTGCACATTTCATTTAAGTTTACTTCAGCATGCAATATTTAAGAAGTTCCGCTTTACTGAAAAAATCTTATAAATGAATATATTTTTAGTCATCGAGCATATGCCACAGTACTAGTCATGATCTTTCAGTAAGCATCGATTGTGGAAACAGTAGCACTGGCTACTACGGCTACAACAACACCAAGCAATTCAACGAAGCAACGACCACCATACAGAGCTAAGCACTGGCTACTACGGCTAGTAAGTGAGTCGGTCAAATAGCCCTACGTACTTCTTGTTGATATGCAACAGTACTTCATTGATCTAGGGATTCTGATTCCACATTGCTGCCTGAAATGCTTGTATTAGCTAAGAGAAACCTAGCTTCGTGGTAATAAATCAAGCACATATGACACTAACATACGTGTATTTGCTATTTCAATGGTACAACAGAAATCTGATCAAGAGCGACAGATCAGGCAGCATACGCGTGCGGAGAAGAAGATAATCACAGACAAGCTACTATTGAATTGGTTCATAAAGAGCTATCAAACCAGAACAGACTAGCTGTAATAGATAAAACATGCATAGATTAACCGATGAAACCATGCGGCATCAGGAATTCGCCTGGAAGACGGTAGTCCTAACCCTTCAGTACAAATTACAAAATAAACACAATATCTACACGAAAATAGATAGGCTTATACATCAATCCAGAGACTCAACAAACGGCAGGAGCTACTTGGGGGAATCTATGAGCAGGAACTGACGGACTAGTACATAAAACATGCATAGATTTCGACCATCCATCCTGTGCACGAGCACATCCACCCATTAATTACAAATTAGTACCCGAGAAATCCTTACGAACTCGCCAAATCTTCACCGATCTAACCACAGATCGGAGCCAAATTCCACAATACTAGACGCCCAACTATCACAGAGCACCACAGAAACGCGGATCTAGACGATACAGGGAGGAGAGGGGAAGGAGTCGCCGTACCTTGAGGCAGTGGGGGAGGAGGATTCGACGAGCCCCGGGTCGAGGGCGGTGGTGACGGAGCGCGCCTCCGGGGCTCCGGCGAGCACGTCGTCGATGGCCTTGTGCACGCGGAGGTAGTGGAAGAGGGCGCGGCCGTGGAAGGAGATGAGCCGCCGCTGCCAGGAGCAGGGAGCCGGGGCGAGGAGGGAGGGAGGAGGATTGGATCTGGTATCGGGAGAGGGGTTCCGGTTGAGGATGGATCGATGGATGTGGGATCTTGACGGAGGGAAGGAGGGAGGAGTAAAGCACGGCGATCTTGCCGGAGGGAGAGGAGGGAGGGGAAGGATGGATCTGCGAGGGGAGGGGAGGGTGGCGGCGAGGGGAGGGATCTGCGAGCGCTAGGGTTAGCTGAGAGAGCGGAGGGGTGGATGGACGGACGGATGGATGTATGGATGGATGGACAGATGTTTGCCATGTCACTGATCCATGCCACAGCTGGTTCCACCAATCAGAATTAAGCATTTTTTGTTTTTTCTCTTATAGTTTGTACCCTCTTATTCAGGCAAACATTTAACCTCTTATAGTTAGTTCAAATAAACCAATATTTTGTACATGTGTGTATTTAGGCATGACAAACAATGTTGATTTGGGAGGTTTTCATTTTCTTTGCTCAAAAGAACCATTTTTCATTTTCTGAGTGACCAAAACGTGTTTTTTTGTGAAGGACCTACCATATGTTTCTTGCAAAATTGTACCAAATCATTTTTCTAAAATACTAGGCCATATTTAATGCACATTTGACCAAATGGTTGGGTGTAAAAAGTTTTGATCCACCTTTCGTGAAAAAGACGAATACCCGCCGATTCAGCTGGAAGCGGGTCAAATTTGAACTGTAGCTAACTTATAGTTTGCTCTTTATTTTTTCCAAAAATCATTTCTAGGTACATAAGTATCTATTTAATCAGAGAAACACCAAAAAAATTCCAAGATTCAACCACTAGCAAGGAACGGTCATTCCCGCCGTTTCGACCGCACTTTGAAACGGGCAAAAAAAATGCAAAAAAAATCAAAAAATTTGGAAACCTTCACATTGTGTCATTATATTGGCCAAGTTCCCAGGAAAAATAATAAACTTGCAATTCGGCAATTATTTTAAAAAAGTGTTCTCAGAAATGAGCTATCATGCGTGAAGATTCATGGCTTTCGAGCCAAATGATCAATCTTATGGCCACATTCATGGCATAGTTTGTTCAAATTATCTCATATTGTGCACAAGGGTGCATATTGGAATGACAAACAATGTTGCCTAAGGAAGTTTTCTTTTTCTTTGGACGAAAGAACCATTTTCCATTTTTTGAGTGCCCAAAAGGAGGTTTTTTTGAAGGACCTCCCAAATAATTGTTGCAAAATTGGACCAAATCATTTTTCTAAAATACTAGGCCATATTTAATGCACAATTGACCAAATTGTTGGGTGTAAAAAGTTTTTACCCACCTCTGGTGAAAAAGACAAATTCCCGCCGATTCAGCTGGAAGCGGGTCAAATTTGAACTGTAGCTGCCTCGTAGTTTGCTCTTTATTTTTTCCAAAAATCATTTCTAAGTACATAAGTATCTATTTAATCAGAGAAACACCAAATTTTTTCCAAGATTCAACCACTAGCTAGGAACGGTCATTCCCGCCGTTTTGACCGCATTTTGAAACGGGCATAAAAAATTAAAAAAAAAACAAAAAAACATTCGCATTGTATCATTATATGTGGCCAAGTTCCCAGGAAAAATAATAAACTTGTAATACAGCAATTATTTTTAAAAAGTGTTCTCAGAAACGAGCTATCACGTGTGGAGATCAATGGCTTTCAAGCCAAATGATCAATTATATGGCCACATTCATGGCATAGTTTTTTCAAATGATCTCATATTATGCACAAGGGTGCATATTGGAATTCCAAACAATGTTGCCTAAGGGAGTTTTCATTTTCTTTGCACGGAAAAACCATTTTCCCTTTTTTGAGTGCCCAAAAGGAGGTTTTTTTGTGAAGGACCTCCCAAATAATTGTTGCAAAATTGGACCAAATCATTTTTATAAAATACTAGGCCATATTTAATGCACATTTTACCAAATGGTTGGGTGTAAAATGTTTTTATCCACCTCTGGTGAAAAAGACAAATTCCCACCGATTCAGTTGGAAGCGAGTCAAATTTGAACTGTAGCTGCCTCATAGTTTGCTCTTTATTTTTTCCAAAAATCATTTCTAGGTACATAAGTATCTATTTAATCATAGAAACACCAAAAAAATTCCAAGATTCAACCACTATCTAGGAACGGTCATTCTCGCCGTTTTGGCCGCATTTTGAAACGGGCATAAAAAATTCAAAAAAATTCAAAAAATTGGGAAACCTTCCCATTGTGTCATTATATGTGGCCAAGTTCCTAGAAAAAATAATAAACTTGTAATACGGCAATTATTTTAAAAAAGTGTTCTCAGAAACGAGCTATCACGTGTGGAGATCAGTGGCTTTCAAGCCAAATAATCAATCTTATGGCCACATTCTTGGCATAGTTTGTTCAAATGATCTCATATTGTGCACAAGGGTGCATATTGGAATTCCAAACAATGTTGCCTAAGGGAGTTTTCATTTTCTTTGCACGGAAAATACATTTTCCATTTTCCGAGTGCCCGAAAGGAGGTTTTTTTGTGAAGGAACTACCAAATAATTGTTACAAAATTGGACCAAATCATTTTTATAAAATACCAGGCCATATTTAATGCACAATTGACAAAATGGTTGGGTCTAAATTTTTTTGATCCACCTCTCGTGAAAAAGACAAATTTCCGCCAATTCAGTTGGAAGCGGGGCAAATTTGAACTGTAGCTGCCTCATAGTTTGCTATTTATTTTTTCCAAAAATCATTTCTAGTTACATAAGTACCTATTTAATCATAAATACATGGTTTGGTGGCGATACGTCGAGGTTTGGGCGGTGGCCGAGGGCCCAACTCTAGAGCGTGTAAACTCGCATGCCCGCTGCGTGGTCACCGCGTGACTGTGGCGTCGCCATGTGTTCTGGGAGGCCTAGGCATGTCTTGTGGGTTGGGCACTCCCTAGGTAGGTGCTAGGAATAAAATTACAACATAATATTCTCACGAGGAGACCGATCGATGCTCAAACATGAATTAGCAGCCAAGTGTTTGATTAGCGGTACGGGAATGTACATGGCTAATGGGCGTGAGTTTTGGCTGAGGACGATCAGTTACTAAGAAGACCGTCTTCACAAATTTTCAGCTCAAAAGGAGGAGCCTAGGTGGTACTTGCTTTGCAAACCACCACACTGGACATAAATACGAATGTTGAAGCTTGGCTTAAAATAATGAATGGATTGAGCTGACATTTGGTGGAGGATGGTTATTTGGGCATAGGAAAGCACTGTAGAAAATGGATACTATTTGGACATGCCAAAGTGGTACTTCCTTCACAAACTGTTACTCTGAACAGAATAGGAAAATGAATATTTTTTAATTATTTTTGAACTAGGCAAGGAAGGTTTTTACATATTTGACGAAGATATGACCCAAAGAATTTATGAGAATTTTTTGGGAATTTTGGAAATGACAGAAATATAGGTTGCTTCACAACCTAGGGCAAAAACTGCTACATGGACATGACACATAGGCAAAACTGATGAGGTGGCGCCTAGTCATAGCAATAAGTACCAATGCATCCACGTTCACAACCTCATGACTATTTATATTGGTTGTAATCGGGTAGAAATAAGGCCATTGGCGCCTCTTGTCTACTTTGTGACCATTTGGTGTAAGCAATTTCAGGGTTTGAGCCCTTCCAAGCGAAATGGCCGTGATTTTACGACCAATTCAGCTGGGGTCACTAAGAGAAGGTCATAAGTTGACATATTTCTTGTAGTGTTTACTTGGAGCTATATTTTTATTCACCACATTGTATGTGTTTTGCTTGGAGCGTCATGTCGTTTTATTTTGTTTTGCTTGCTGTTTGAATAAAGTATCAAGATCTGAAATTATTTAATGTTAGAGAGTCTTCACATAGTTGCATAATTATTCGACTACTCATTGATCTTCACTTATATCTTTCGGAGTAGTTTGTCGTTTGCTCTAGTGCTTCACTTATATCCTTTTAGAGCATGGTGGTGGCTTTATTTTGAAGAACTATATGAACTCTCATGCTTCACTTATATTATTTTGAGAGTCCTTAGAACAGCATGGTAATTTGCTTTGGTTATGAATTTAGTCCTAATATGATGGGCATCCAAGAGGGATATAATAAAAACTTTCATATAAAGTGCATTGAATATTATGTGAAGTTTGATTCCTTATGATTGTTTTGAGATATGAGGATGGTAATATTAGAGTCATGCTAGTGAGTAGTTGTGAATTTGAGAAATACGTGTGTTAAAGTTTGTGATTCCCGTAGCATGCACATATGGTGAACCGTTATGTGATGAAGTCGGAGCATGATTAGCTTATTGATTATCCTCCTTATGAGTGGCGGTCGGGGACGAGCGATAGTCTTTTCCTACCAATCTATCCCCCTAGGAGCATGCGCATAGTACTTCATTTCGATAACTAATAGATTTTTGCAATAAGTATGTGAGTTTTTTATGACTAATGTTGAGTCCATGGATTATACACACTCTCATCTTTCCACCATTGCTAGCCTCTCTAATACCCCGCACTTTTCGCCGGTATCATACACCCACCATATACCTTCCTCAAAACAGCCACCATACCTACCTATCATGGCATTTCCATAGCCATTTCGAGATATATTGCCACGCAACTTACCACCATTCCGTTTGCTATGACAGGCTTCATCATTGTCATATTGCTTTGCATGATCATGTAGTTGACATTGTATTTGTGGCAAAGCCACCGTTCATAATTCTTTCATACATGTCACTCATGAGTCATTGCACATCCCGGTACACCGCCGGAGGCATTCATATAGTCATATTTTGTTCTAAGTATCGAGTTGTAATTCTTGAGTTGTAAGAAAATATAAGTGTGATGATCATCATGTTGGAGAACGTTGCAGAAAACAAAAAATTTCCTACGGTTTCACCAAGATCCATCTATGAGTTCATCTAGCAACGAGTGATCGGATGCATCTACATACCTTTGTAGATCGCGAGCGGAAGCGTTCACTAGAACGTGGATGATGGAGTCGTACTCGCCGTGATCCAAATCACCGATGACCTAGCGCCGAACGGACGGCACCTCCGCGTTCAACACACGTACGGAGTGAATGACGTCTCCTCCTTCTTGATCCAGCAAGGGGGAAGGAGAGGTTGATGAAGATCCAGCAGCACGACGGCGTGGTGGTGGATGCAGT
The DNA here is from genome assembly GCA_032464435.1 of Aegilops umbellulata. Classification (NCBI taxonomy): domain Eukaryota; kingdom Viridiplantae; phylum Streptophyta; class Magnoliopsida; order Poales; family Poaceae; genus Aegilops; species Aegilops umbellulata. The sequence goes on from CP136059.1 coordinate 530,632,651, forward strand.
TGTCACCTGCAGCAGGGCTTTGCCGAGCGTCTGCGCGAGAGGGAGAGGTGTAGCAGGGGAGAGGGAGGCGCCAGGGCTCAGGGTGCGGCTGCCCCTCCCTCCCCCTTTATAAAGGCCCCCTGGGGGGCGCCGGCCCTGGAGATCCCATCTCCAAGGGGGGGCGGCGGCCAGGGGGGGTGGAGTACCCCCAAAGGCAAGTGGGGCGCCCCCCCACCCTAGGGTTCCAACCCTAGGCGCAGGAGGTGGGCCTAGGGGGGCGCACCAGCCCACTATGGGCTGGTTCCCCCTCCCACTTCAGCCCGTGGGGCCCTCCGGGATGGGTGGCCCCACCCGGTGGACCCCCGGGACCCATCCGGTGGTCCCGGTACAATACCGGTGACCCCCGAATCACTCCCGATGGCCGAAACTGCACTTCCTATATATAATTCTTCACCTCTGGACCATTCCAGAACTCCTCGTGACGTCCGGGATCTCATCCGGGACTCCGAACAACTTTCGGATTACTGCATACTCATATCTCTACAACCCTAGCGTCACCGAACCTTAAGTGTGTAGACCCTACGGGTTCGGGAGACATGCAGACATGACCGGGACACCTCTCTGGCCAATAACCAACAGCAGGATCTGGATACCCATGTTGGCTCCCACATACTCCTCGATGATCTCATCGGATGAACCATGATGTCGAGGATTCAATCAATCGCGTATGCAATTCCCTTTGTCAATCGGTATTTTACTTGCCCGAGATTCGATCGTCGGTATCCCAATACCTGATTCAATCTCGTTACCGGCAAGTCACTTTACTCGTACCGTAATGCATGATCCCGTGATCAAACACTTTGATTACATTGAGCTCATTATGATGATGCATTACCGAGTGGGCCCGGTGATACCTCTCCGTCATACGGAGTGACAAATCCCAGTCACTAGTAGAAAAGGGGGCAATGGTCCAGGGTGGGTTAGCCCATTAGTCCCGGTTCAATCTATAACCGGGACCAATGGGGGCATTGGACCCGGTTCGTGAGCCCAGGGGGCTGGCCGGGCCACGTGGGCCATTGGTCCCGGTTCGTCTGGACCTTTTGGTCCCGGTTGGTGGGACGAACCGGGACCAATGGGCCTCGCTCCTGGCCCACCACCATTGGTCCCGATTGGTGGCATGAACCTGGACCAAATGCTCCCATTTAGTCCCGGTTCATGCCACGAACCGGGACCAGTGGTCCAGCCTATATAAACCCCTCGCGCCGGAGCAGAGCACTCAGTGCTCTGTTTTTCTGGGCCGGCGAGAGGAGGGGCTTTAGGTGCTCGAGCTCACCTCCTATGCACATGAGGTGTTCGATGAAATGCCCGAGCCACACTAGTTAAGCTTTCTCCTCTCGAAGCTCAACCTCAAAGCTCCATTTTCCTCGAGATTTGTCTAGATTTAGCGGTCCGTCACGCCCCACCCCTGTCTTCACCGCCGTCAATCACCCACGCCGATCTCATCACCGACACCACCGTGGTGAGCCTCTTGCTCTTATCTTCTTTCTGAAAGGAAAAATATTCTTACTTGTATGTTTAGATAGATACTTGTATCATTTTCTTACTTTTATTATTGCATCTTATATAGTGCGATGGTTTTTGTATCCGCCCCCGTCGGCCCTCGTCCTGTCTATGATTCGGATGTGGTATATATATTAATCTTTATAAATATTGGTTCATTTATTGTTTATGATAATTATGCGGACCAACGTGACATAGATTTTATTTATCTAGGATGTATGTGAACCGGAAATTCCAACCGACCCTATTGTTGAGAGGTTAAATTTAGTTGAAGAAGAAAACAATTTCCTGAAGGAAAAAATAAAAAAAATTGAGGAGGAGAAGATGATATTGGAGTTGCATGTTGCGGATGTCGTCGATGATCACAAGATCAAGATGGATGCAATGCGCTTGAAGATTAGAAAGATTAGAAAATATGCCATTCATACCGAGGCTTGGTATCATTATGCCGTTGGATCAATTGTCACCTTGGTTGCGATTATGATCGCCTTTGTTTTCGCATTAAAATGTTTTACATAGTTTCAATGTATGGTTTAATTAATTAGATGCTCTGGAGAGCTATATGTTGTTAGATGAGAACTATGTATGTACTTTGCTTTTAATGCATGTGATGATGAACTTCTATTAATTTGGACACTTAATTATATATAATGCACGCAGATGAACCGGCAATGGATGTACGGTGACAGACACACCTCCGAGTACATTAAGCGCGTGCATGAGTTTCTCGATGCGGCTGAGGCAAACAAGCAGAATGGTTTTATGTGTTGTCCATGCCCTGATTGTGGGAATACGAAGTCTTACTCTGACCGGAAAATCATTCACACCCACCTGTTCTACAAAGGGTTTCATGCCACACTATAATGTTTGGACGAGGCACGGAGAAATAGGGGTTATGATGGAAGACGACGAAGAAGAAGAGTACGATGACAACTACGTGCCCCCTGAATACTGTGATGCTGCAACGGGGGGAGCTGGTGAAGATCAAGAGGAACCAGACGATGTACCCAGTGATGCTGCAACGGGTGAAGGTGTTGAAGATCAAGAGGAACCAGACGATGTGCACGGTGATGGTGATCTCCGCCGTGTCATTGTCGATGCAAGGACGCAATGCGAAAGTCAAAAGGAGAAGCTGAAGTTCGATCGCATGTTAGAGGATCACAAAAAAGGGTTGTACCCCAATTGCGAACATGGCAACACAAAGCTCGGTACCGTACTGGAATTGCTGCAGTGGAAGGCAGAGAATGCTATGCCTGACAAAGGATTTGAGAAGCTACTGAAAATATTGAAGAAGAAGCTTCCAAAGGATAACGAATTGCCCGACAGTACATACGCAGCAAAGAAGGTCGTATGCCCTCTAGGATTGGAGGTGGAGAAGATACATGCATGCCCTAATGACTGCATCCTATACCGCGGTGCATACAAGGATCTGAACGCATGCCCGGTATGCGGTGCAGTGCGGTATAAGATCAGACGAGATGACCCTGGTGATGTTCACGGCGATCCCCGCAGGAAGAGGGTTCATGCGAAGGTGATGTGGTATGCTCCTATAATACCACGGTTGAAACGTCTGTTCAGAAACGGAGAGCATGCCAAGTCGATGCGATGGCACAGTGAGGACCGTAAGAAAGACGGGAAGTTGAGAGCACCCGCTGACGGGTCGCAGTGGAGAAAAATCGTGAGAAAGTACTGGGATGAGTTTGCAAAGGACCCAAGGAACGTATGGTTTGCTTTAAGCGCGGATGGCATTAATCCTTTCGGGGAGCAGAGCAGCAATCACAGCACCTGGCCGGTCACTCTATGTATGTATAACCTTCCTCCTTGGATGTGCATGAAGCGGAAGTTCATTATGATGCCAATTCTCATCCAAGGCCCTAAGCAACCCGGCAACGACATTGATGTGTACCTAAGGCCATTAGTTGAAGAACTTTTATAGCTGTGGAATGGAAATGGTGTACGTACGTGGGATGAGCACGGACAGGAGGAATTTAACCTAAAGGCGTTGCTGTTCGTGACCATCAATGATTGGCCCGCTCTCAGTAACCTTTCAGGACAGACAAACAAAGGATACCACGCATGCACACACTGTTTAGATGACACTGAAAGTATATACCTGGATAAATGCAAGAAGAATGTGTACCTGGGCCATCATCGATTTCTTCCGACCAACCATCAATGTCGAAAGAAAGGCAAGCATTTCAAAGGCGAGGCAGATCACCGGAAGAAGCCCGCCATGCGTACCGGTGGTCACGTACTTGCTATGGTCAATGATTTACACGTAATCTTTGGAAAGGGTGCCGGCGCACTAGCTGTTCCGAATGACGCTGAGGGACACGCACCCATGTGGAAGAAGAAATCTATATTTTGGGACCTACCCTACTAGAAAGACCTAGAGGTCCGCTCTTCAATCGACGTGATGCACGTGACGAAGAACCTTTGCGTGAACCTGCTAGGCTTCTTGGGCGTGTATGGAAAGACAAAAGATACACCTGAGGCACGGGAGGACCTCCAACGTTTGCACCAAAAAGACGGCATGCCTCCGAAGCAGTATGAAGGTCCTGCGAGCTACGCTCTTATGAAAGATGAGAAAGAAATCTTCTTTGAATGCCTGCTCAGTATGAAGGTCCCGACTGGCTTCTCGTCGAATATAAAGGGAATAATAAATATTCCAGAGAAAAAGTTCCAGAACCTAAAGTCTCATGACTGCCACATGATTATGATGCAACTGCTTCCGGTTGCATTGAGGGGGCTTTTAGCGGAAAACGTCTGATTAGCCATTGTGAAGCTATGTGCATTTCTCAATGCAATCTCTCAGAAGGTGATCGATCCAGAAATGGTACCAAGGCTAAGGAGTGATGTGGCGCAATGTCTTGTCAGTTTCGAGCTGGAGTTCCCACCATCCTTCTTCAATATCATGATGCATGTCCTAGTTCATCTAGTTGACGAGATTGTCATTCTGGGGCCCGTATTTCTACACAATATGTTCCCCATTGAGAGGTTCATGGGAGTCCTAAAGAAATATGTCCGTAACCGCGCTGGGCCAGAAGGAAGCATCTCCATGGGCCATCAAACAGAGGATGTCATCGGGTTTTGTGTTGACTTCATTCCTGGCCTTAAGAAGATAGGTCTCCCTAAATCGCGGTATGAGGGGAGACTGACTGGAAAAGGCACGCTAGGAGCGGACTCAATAATATGCAGGGACGGGCATTCTTGGTCTCAGGCACACTACATAGTTCTATAGAACTCTACCTTGGTGACCCCGTATGTAGATGAACACAAGAACAGTCTGCGCTCCAAACACCCGGAGCAGTGCGACGACTGGATTACATGTGAACACATCAGGACTTTCAGCAGTTGGTTGGAAGCACGTCTCAGAGGTGACAACACTGTTTGTGATGAGTTGTACTTGTTGTCCAGGGGACCATCTTTGACTGTATTGATTTACAACGGATACGAGATAAATGGGAATACATTTTACACGATTGACCAAGATCAGAAGAGCACCAACCAAAACAGCGGTGTCCGCTTTGATGCAACAACCGAGAAGGGAAAGGACACATATTATGGTTACATAGTGGACATATGGGAACTTGACTACGGACAAGATTTTAAGGTCCCTTTGTTTAAGTGCAAATGGGTCAATCTGTCAGGAGGCGGGGTACATGTAGACCCACAGTACGGAATGACAACAGTGGATCTGAAAAATCTTGGGTACACTGATGAACTGTTCGTCCTAGCCAATGATGTGGCACAGGTTATCTATGTGAAGGACATGTCTACCAGACCGAGAAAAAGAAAAGATAAGGAAACGGATACATCATACGATGAGCCAAAGGGCCACATAGTTCTTTCAGGAAAAAGGGATATCCTGGGAGTGGATGGCAAGACAGACATGTCTGAAGATTATGAAAGGTTTCATGAAATTCCTCCCTTCAATGTCAAGGCTGACCCAAGCATCCTGATAAACGCTGAAGATTATCCATTGTTACGGCGCAATAAGCAAATGACACAAGCGAAGAAAAAGTGAAGACTTTCTCCCGCAACTATTATGATGATATCATGCCAAATTTGTAACAGACGAGTATGTTATGCCAAGTATTTTAGAGTTCATTTGAAAACAGACGAGTAGGTGCATCTACGTTAATTTTTTTAATTAAAGTTAATCACAAACTTGTGATTCACACAAATTTCAAAGAATTCAAATTTTAACTATTCAAATTTGAAAACTAATGGCACTAACAGAAAGTTTATAATTTTTGTGACCTAAAATAAAAAAGAAATCACTACAAAACTATAAGTATTTAGTTCTAAGTAGAAACAAAAAAAACCAGAAAAAATGCCACCTACTGGGGCCCACGGCCTGAATACGACTAGAAACCCTACCATGGGCCAGGATTCAAGCCCGTGGGAGGCCCAGTAGGCCCACAGGCACACATTGAACAGTTAGGCCCGAAAGCCTGCTTTAGAGAGGAGCTCGAGAGGGAAGGCGCACCGCACCTTATAAACAGGTGCGGCTCCCTCTCAACTAGCGAGGTGGGACTAAACATTTGGGCGCGGCGCAGCACAAGGCCATTGGTCCCGGTTGGTGGGACGAACCGGGACCAAAGGGTGGCATTAGTCCCGGTTCGTGGCACAAACCGGGACTAATGCCCCCCTTTAGTCTCGGTTGGTGCCACCAACCGGGACCAAAGGCCGCCGCTTCCCGCCCTTTGGGCTGCTGAAAAGAGGCCTTTGGTCCCGGTTGGTGGCACCAACCGGGACTAAAGGGGGGCATTAGTCCCGGTTTGTGCCACGAACCGGGACCAATGCTCCGTCTATATAAGCCACACTCGTGAAAATTTTGGTTTAGTTCTTCGATCCTGCCCCGACGACGCCGCCAGGCTGCCCCTCTGTGCCTCGCCGTCGCCGCAGTTGCCCCTGCCCTGCCCCCGAGCCCACGCCGTCCTCCGCCCCCGAGCGCGCCCTGCCTCGCCGTCGTCGCTGGCCGCCCGTCCGCCGCCCCCGAGCACCCCCTGCGCCCCCGAGCCCGTCCGCCGCCCCCGAGCGCGCCCTACCTCGTCGTCGTCGCCGACCGCCCGTCCGCCGCCCCCGAGCACCCCCTGCGCCCCCGGGCCCGTCCTCCTCCCCCAAGCGCGCCCCACCGTCGACCTCGCCCTCGCCGACCCCGAGCCCGTCCTCATCGCCGTCGCCCCCGACGCCGGCCGCCCTCGTGTCCTCCCCGATCCCGCCAGGAGAGGTAGCTACCGCCCCATCCTCCCCCCTTCCTTCCTTCCCCCTACTCCTTTGCAAAATATAGCTCATTTGCAAAATATATGTATGTATGTATGAGTTGGGGAGAAAGTTTATAATTTTTGTTCATATATACTATAGATGTATGTATGATGAATTTTGATATTTTTTTGTTCATATATAATGTAGATGTCTATGTATGTATGGAATGATATCGATGGATGTATGTATATATAACATTCGTAGAAAATATGACGAATCCGATATGACCAATCCCCCTCCGGTTCACTCGGGAACACTAACTCTCTCGGAGAAAAAAATGTTATCGAGGAAAAAAATGTTATCGGGGTCGAGGGTTGTCGAACATGAGAGGAAGAAGAGGATAAAAAAGAAGAGGAAGAATAAAAAAAGAGGAGAAGAAAGAATAGAGGAGTTCTTCTCCTCTATTCTTTCTCCTCCTCTTTTTTTTCTTCTTCTTCCTCTTTTTTTTTATCGGGAACGAGGGTCGTGGAACATGAGAGGAATAAGAGGATAAAAAAGAATTAGAGGAAGAAGAAGAAAAAAAGAGGAGAAGAAAGAATACAGGAGTTCTTATCCTCTATTCTTTCTTCTCCTCTTCTTTTTCTTCTTCTTTCTCTTTTTTTTATCGGGAACGAGGGTCGTCGAACATGACAGGAAGAAGAGGATAATAAAAGAAGAGGAAGAAGAAGAAGAAAAGAGGAGAAGAAAGAATAGAGGAGAAGAGAATAGAGACTCCTCTATTCTTTCTTCTCCTCTTTTTTTTCTTCTCCTCTTTTTTTTCTTCTTCTTCCTCTTTTTTTATCGTGAACGAGGGTCGCCGAGCGGTAGAGGAAACCCTAATTAAATAGCAAGTATCGTCGGTGTGAGATACATGTGGCCGTCGGTGTCGGACACTACATCCACGTCCCACAAGTGATGCGGGCTTCGACGCCCACGTCACTTGTGGGACGTGGATGTAGTGTCCGACACCGACGGCCACTTGTATCTCACACCCACGATACTTGCTATTTAGGGTTTCCTCTATCGTTCGGCGACCCTCTTTTTTTTTTCTCCTCTTTTTTTCTTCTTCTTCCTCTTTTTTTATCGTGAACGAGGGTTCTTGCTGAGCTTTTGTTGAATCCTTTGACACTAGGCAACCTCCCCGATAGCCACCCCAAACCCTTGAAGCGTTGTCGAGGCCACCCCAAACCCTAGAGAAGCAGCGTCGAGGCCACTAATTAATATATATAATTCCTTACTATGATTAGCTAGAACCTTCTACGTTTGCCACTAATATATCCATCTCTCATGTTTGAATAATAATTGCCATGTTGTAAATATTTGTAGAAACTATGGACACCACCCGAGACGAAGCAAAAGAAGCGATGTTGAGGGACATAATCGCAGAAGGAAGTGTTGCCGTCTCGTTGTATCTCAACGACACCGATGGTACTCTGGAAGAAGAGGGTGAAGAAGCTGGGGCAGGTGACCTAATGCCGGTGCAAGAAGAAGAACGTGAGGACGGCTCCGGTGACCCAATGCTGGTGCAAGAAGGACACCGTGATGACGGCTCTGGTGACCGAACCGAGTCCGGCCAGGTATATATATTAGTTAAGCCTGTGCTGACTAGCTAATTGATGCATTCATTGTTTTGGTATGTACACATATTAATTAAGTCTTTGTTCTTTTTTCTAGCCCTCCGGATCGAGCACAACTGATGTAAAGAGGCGAGGCCCGAAGAGAAAGTTGAGGTCGGATGAAAGGTTTGAGATCATAGCAATCGCGCCCGACGGCCAACCTACTGAACCCATCCGAACAAAGAAGGCATTTGTTGCTCAGTGCGGGGTTCTGGTTAGGGACAAGATCCCGATCAGCATCCAACAATGGTTGAAGCCGGCTACTGAAGACCCTGAGGTGTCTTACGTCACTGATATGCAGAAAAATGATCTTTGGAATGAGTTGAAGACAAATTTCACCCTACCGCCAGAGGATGATCCGGAGAAGCCAGTTAAAGAGCAATTAATCAAGTCTTTTGCTCTTAAGAGGATGGCAGACCTATTCAGGAGGTGGAAGAAAGACCTGAATAGGTTTGTCGAGAACAAAGAGACACCAGAATTCAAGGGCATATATGAGAAGATCAGAGATGACTGCCCTGCATTTGTGGCCCACAAGACATCGGAAAAGAGTAAGAAAATGTCGGAGACAAACAAGAAAAATGCTGCGAAGAAGAAGCATCACCATCGCACGGGGTCAGGTGGCTACCTGGTAGCCCGGCCTAAGTGGGCCAAGGCTGAGAATGATCTGGTTCAAAAAGGGATCGAACCAGAGACAATGAGCTGGCCAGACCGTTGCCGGACTTGGTTCTTCGGGGCTGGCGGAACCTTGGACCCTGTAACAGGGATGTGCATTTGGACGGACGAGCAACTTGACATTCCCTTGAAGAAGCTTCGGTACTATATCAAAGCAGCGCAGAAAGGGACGTTCCTTCCAGACAGAGAGAACGACGAGCTCACAAAGGCCCTCGGGAATCATGAGCACCCTGGACGGACACGAGGCACGCCAGGCTCCATTCCGTGGAAGGTTGGGTTTCCGGACGCAGGCGCTTACAAAAGCCAGGAGAGGAGGAAGCAAGTGCAACAGTCCAAACTGCAGGCGCTTAAAGCAAGGGTACTCGGGATAGAGGAATGAGAAGCAAATCGCAGCAACCGAACTGCCGAAGCTTCCCCTGAAGCTACCCCGCCATCTCAGCGGAGAAGCAGCGTGGCTTCCACCGAGCTGCTTCAGCCGGAGCTTGTCTTGACGGCTCCTGCCAGCTATCCCGTGGATGCTATCACGGAGGCTCAAATTTGCCACCTTATGACGCAATGGATGAATTTGAAGGTCAAGGCGGCTGTTGGCTCTGTTTTTCCTAATGAACCCGACGCAACTTTTCACTGCCGGCCGATTCCAGAAGGATATGCTAAGGTCATGGTGGATGAAATAACGGAGGGATTTGAGGACCTCCAGCTTGACCACCCTATCGGAGAAGGGGAGACTCGGCTGGGTTCTTCTCTGAAGACTCCATGCCTATGGCGGAAGGAGCTCATCAACCTTCCGAACTGGACGCCTCCGCCTCCTCCTCCTCCTCCGGCGAGTCAGGGCACTCCGCCTCCTCCACCGCCTCCTCCTCCGGCGAGTGACGACCAGGGCCCTCAGCCGGCTCCTTCTCCGGCGTGTGGCGGCTCTCCGCCTCCTCCGCCTGTGCCGGCGCGCCCGAGCAGCCAGCCTCCTCCTTCTCCGCCTCGTCAGCAAGGGCGGAAGAGACCCGCCGCCGCTCCGGCAGCTGCTCCGGCGCGTCGTAGTCCTTCTCCTCCGCCTCGTAAGCAAGTCAAGAAGGCTGCCGCTCCGTCTGCTCTGCCGGCGTCTCTGAAGACTCCAGAGAACGGGAGGAAATACAACCAGAGGCGGGAGGAAATACAGATACGGTCCTTCTCTGAAGACTCCAGAGAAGTTACCATACGAGAGGACCGTGGAGGAGAACGCGAGGATCGTGCAAACCGAGGTGGAAGACTGGTTTGAAGGGTTGAAAACAAAGAGAAATCCACCTCCGAAGGAGAAGCTAGATCGGGCGAAAGTGAAGCGCACTCTGGCTGCTCTGGCAAAACCACCAAGTCTCCGCCGAAAGGCAACTATGAGCGCATTATTGCAAAGACATGGGTCGAAGCGTCGCGGTCGGTAAGTACAGTCAGTGATCAAAGGCTGAAAGAACGACGAGCAGCTGGGAAACAAATTGCCCAGCTCGGGCAAAGCAATCGTGCCCCCCGCTCAACGTGCCTAGCGTCGATCCGAGGATGGCGCCCGGTTATAACAATCCTGACGATTACCTGCCCGACGATGTAGATTTTGGTTTCCTGGACGTGCAGATACAAAGATACGAGTACGGGAAGCCTCTCGTCGAAGATGAAAGATCTCTAACAACGATGATGCGAAGATTGCATGATTGGTACATGAAAACCTGCAGAGAGTCAGGAGGGAGGAGTACTTTGTATGTGAGAGTTAAACCGGAGCATGACCTCGTTGGAATTGGACTGTTGCATGTTCCATTTGAGGATTTCTATCAGTTCTTCAATCAATTGGCCCTCGATAAAACAACGGTCACCTGCTACTGTCTGTAAGTACTACTACTTCTGTCATTAAGTCTCTCTATATAGCTCAGCTCTTTCATTGCATGTATTTATAATTATCCTCACTATATTATGCAGATTGAAGATCGCCGAATTGAAGAAAAGACAAATCGGTGATATTGGGTTCATTAACACAAATCTCATAGATGCAGTTCAGGTTAAAGATCATGCCGCAGAAACCGAGGCCAACTTGCTACGATCATTCGAAATAAATGAACACAAAGATATAATACTCTTTCCTTACAACTTCAAGTGAGTGTTGTCTTGTGCATATTCGGTTTCCCTTATATATTAGTCCAGGTATAGTACCGTAATTGATGAGTTATGCATGCGTGCGCAGTTTCCACTATATTCTCCTGGAGATTAGGCTTGAGAAGGGAATAGTAACTGTCTTGGACTCGAGACGAAAAGATCCCGAGGAGTATGCGGACATGATTAAAATCCTAAAGAAGTAAGTTAAATCGATCATTATCCACCATATCAGCAAATTTGTTCATTTCGTGATATCAAGTAATTGTTTTCTTTTGTCTGGCAGTGTTTGGAGAAAATTCAGCACAAAATCCCCGGGACTCCCGAAGGAGCTGCAATTTAGATACCCGAAAGTAAGTACTATAGTACCATGTTCCGCGCGTCTCCTAGCTATTGATTCAAGCGCTAGTTTCATCAATACCATTTGGCATTCTTGCTTATCAGTTTGATTGACCTCTATTTCTTGTAAAGTGGTTGTGGCAGGAACAAGGGAATGATTTCTGTGGATACTACATCTGCGAGTCCATCCGCCACACGACCTGTGAGCGGGGCCGGTACTCTGACAAACACTTTGAAGTGCGTAAGAAATAATATTCACAACTTTTGTTTATTACCATCATTTGTGTAGAGTTTCATTCATTCATATATATATATATATATATATATATATATATATATATATATATTGACCCCCTTCTTCAAATTAGATGTTTCGGCAGCGGAATGAACTCCTAGCACCAGATCGCATGCGAGCAATTCAAGAGGAATTGGCGGCATTCTTTCTTGACCACGTGATCGCTGAAGACGGAGAATACTATGTGGACCAGGCGTCCATATTTTAAGAGATTATATTTGTAAAAGATAATTATTATATATACGTAGCTGGTAGTGTCGGACGATAGATATACGAGAACTTGTTGTTCGACCAATCTCTCGGAGAAGGAGAGGTGGTCGATATCACTTCTCTCTGTATGCATATATGTGCATGATGATCTTCTGTTTCCTTCGTTTGCTTACTAGCTACGTAGCGTGCCTAGTCCTCTCTATACGTATGTATATATAGTACGTAGCGTCGACCAAGCACGGACATAAGAGTGGACACTTCTCTCTACTAATTAGCTATCTAACACAATATATGAAATACCTAAATTAACCCCCCAAACCCCCTCCCTTTCAAACAAAACCAAAAACCCCAGCCACAGAAATGCTGACGCGTGGAGGTCTATTGGTCCTGGTTGGTGCCACCAACCGGGACCAAAGGCCCTCCTGCCTGGGCTCGGCGCGCAGGCCACGTGGAGGCCCATCTGTCCCGGTTCTGGTTTGAACCGGGACTAAAGGGTGAGGGTATTAGTAACGACCCTTTAGTCCCGGTTCGGGAACCGGGACTAAAGGCCCTTACGAACCGGGACAAAAGGCCGGTTTTCTACTAGTGAGTCTCGATCCGTGTCAACCCAACAGACACTTTCGGAGATACCCGTAGTATACCTTTATAGTCACCCAGTTACGTTGTGACGTTTGGCACACCCAAAGCACTCCTACGGTATCCGGGAGTTACACGATCTCATGGTCTAAGGAAAAGATACTTGACATTGGAAAAGCTCTAGCAAACGAATTATGCGATCTTGTGCTTATGCTTAGGATTGGGTCTTGTCCATCACATCATTATCCTAATGATGTGATCTCGTTATCAATGACATCCAATGTCCATAGTCAGGAAACCATGACTATCAGTTGATCAACGAGCTAGTCAACTAGAGGCTTACTAGGGAAATATTGGTGTCTATGTATTCACACATGTATTACGATTTCCGGATAACACAATTATAGCATGAATAAAAGACAATTATCATGAACAAGGAAATATAATAATAATGCTTTTATTATTGCCTCTAGGGCATATTTCCAACAGTCTCCCACTTGCACTAGAGTCAATAATCTAGTTACATTGTGATGAATCGAACACCCATAGAGTTCTGGTATTGATCATGTTTTGCTCTAGGGAGAGGTTTAGTCAATAGATCTGCGACATTCAGATCCGTATGCACTTCACAAATTTCTATGTCTCCATCTTGAACATTTTCATGAATGGAGTTGAAGCGACGCTTGATGTGCCTGGTCTTCTTGTGAAACCTGGGCTCCTTGGCAAGTGCAATAGCTCCAGTGTTGTCACAGAAGAGTTTGATCGGCCCCGACGCATTGGGTATGACTCCTAGGTCGGTGATGAACTCCTTCACCCAAATTGCTTCATGCGCTGCCTCCGAGGCTGCCATGTACTCCGCTTCACATGTAGATCCCGCCACGACGCTCTACTTGCAGCTGCACCAGCTTACTGCTCCACCATTCAACATATACACGTATCCGATTTGTGACTTAGAGTCATCCAGATCTGTGTCGAAGCTAGCGTCGACGTAACCCTTTACGACGAGCTCTTCGTCACCTCCATAAACGAGAAACATGTCCTTGGTCCTTTTCAGGTACTTCAGGATATTCTTGACCGCTGTCCAGTGTTCCTTGCCGGGATTACTTTGGTACCTTCCTACCAAACTTACGGCAAGGTTTACATCAATGTTCAAGAAATCGTTAACTAGTAGCTGCTCAGTCGGTTTAGGAGTAGCGAGTAATTGGTGAATCGGCCTATTAACTGGATTAATCGGTCGACCATTAATCGGTAGATTGAATAGGAACCTCCCAATATATATCTAATTTTTTTTATGTATTATACCATACTCTCATGCTCCCAACTATGTATAATACACCAAAATATGTTGTTGTACACATATGAAAAGTATAAAGAGTACGTAAAATTATTAATCCTAGCTATTAAGAAGTGGTATGGGGCTGGAAGGGGTTACGGGTCAAAAATTTAGGCTTTGTTTGCCCACCCGTTAATGGACTACCAGGGATTAATCGGCTTGACAACAGATTAATCGGTCTAACTGGCCAATTAATCGGCCTGGCAAGTTAACGCGATGAATAAGTGTTATTCGATTCGGCCACGCTATGAGTAGCGATTAACTGGCCTATTAACTGATTAATCGTGTGAATTCTTGAACAGTGGTTTACATCAGGTCTGGTACACAGCATGGCATACATAATAGACCCTATGGCCGAGGCATAGGGGATGACACTCATCTCTTCTATATCTTCTGCCGTGGTCGGGCATTGAGGTGAGCTCAATTTCACACCTTGCAACACAGGCAAGAACCCCTTCTTGGACTGATCCATATTGAACTTCTTCAATATCTTTTCAAGGTATGTGCTTTGTGAAAGACCTATGAGGCGTCTTGATCTATCTCTATAGATCTTGATGCCTAATATATAAGCAGCTTCTCCAAGGTCCTTCATTGAAAAACTCTTATTCAAGTAGGCCTTAATGCTGTCCAAAAGTTCTATATCATTTCCCATCAAAAGTATGTCATCTACATATAATATGAGAAATGCTACAGAGCTCCCACTCACTTTCTTGTAAACGCAGGCTTCTCCATAAGTCTGCATAAACCCAAACGCTTTGATCATCTCATCAAAGCGAATGTTCCAACTCCGAGATGCTTGCACCAGCCCATAAATGGATCGCTGGAGCTTGCATACCTTGTTAGCATTCTTAGGGTCGACAAAATCTTCCGGCTGCATCATATACAATTCTTCCTTAAGATAACCGTTAAGGAATGCTGTTTTGACGTCCATTTGCCATATCTCATAATCATAGTATGCGGCAATTGCTAACATGATTCGGACGGACTTCAGCTTCGCTACGGGAGAGAAAGTCTCATCGTAGTCAACCCCTTGAACTTGTCGATAACCCTTAGCGACAAGTCGAGCTTTATAGATGGTAACATTACCATCCGCGTCCGTCTTCTTCTTAAAGATCCATTTGTTTTCTATCGCTCGCCGATCATCGGGCAAGTCTGTCAAAGTCCATACTTTGTTTTCATACATGGATCCTATCTCGGATTGCATGGCCTCTAGCCATTTGTTGGAATCTGGGCCCGCCATCGCTTCTTCATAGTTCGAAGGTTCACCGTTGTCTAACAACATGATTTCCAGGACAGGGTTGCCGTACCACTCTGGTGCGGAACGTGTCCTTGTGGACCTACGAAGTTTAGTAGTAACTTGATCTGAAGTTTCATGATCATCATCATTAACCTCCTCTCTAACCGGTGGAGGCACCATAGAAACATTTTCTTGAGCTACGCTACTCTCCGGTTCAAGAGCTAATACTTCATCAAGTTCCACTTTCCTCCCACTTACTTCTTTCGAGAGAAACTCTTTCTCCAGAAAGGATCCGTTCTTGGCAACAAAGATCTTGCCTTCGGATCTTAGGTAGAAGGTATACCCAATGGTTTCCTTAGGGTATCCTATGAACACGCATTTTTCCGACTTGGGTTCGAGCTTTTCAGGTTGAAGTTTCTTGACATAAGCATCGCATCCCCAAACTTTTAGAAACGACAGCTTAGGTTTCTTCCCAAACCATAATTCATACGGTGTCGTCTCAACGGATTTAGACGGTGCCCTATTTAAAGTGAATGTAGCTGTCTCTAGAGCGTATCCCCAAAATGATAGCGGTAAATCAGTAAGAGACATCATAGATCTCACCATATCCAATAGAGTGCGATTGCGATGTTCGGACACACCGTTACGTTGAGGTGTTCCAGGCGGCGTGAGTTGTGAAATGATTCCACATTTCCTTAAGTGTGTGCCAAATTCGTGACTTAAATATTCTCCTCCACGATCTGATCGTAAGAACTTTATTTTTCGGTCACGTTGATTCTCTACCTCATTTTGAAATTCCTTGAACTTTTCAAAGGTCTCAGACTTGTGTTTCATTAAGTAGACATACCCATATCTACTCAAGTCATCCGTGAGAGTGAGAACATAACGATATCCTCCGCGAGCCTCAACACTCATTGGACCGCACACATCAGTATGTATGATTTCCAATAAGTTGGTTGCTCGCTCCATTGTTCCGGAGAACGGAGTCTTGGTCATTTTCCCCATGAGGCATGGTTCGCATGTGTCAAATGATTCATAATCAAGAGACTCTAAAAGTCCATCAGCATGGAGCTTCTTCATGCGCTTGACACCAATGTGACCAAGGCGGCAGTGCCACAAGTATGTGGGACTATCGTTATCAACTTTACACCTTTTGGTATTGACACTATGAATATGTGTATTATCACGCACGAGATTCATTAAGAATAAACCATTGACCATCGGAGCATGACCATAAAACATATCACCCATATAAATAGAACAACCATTATTCTCGGATTTAAATGAGTAGCCATCTCGCATTAAACGAGATCCAGATACAATGTTCATGCTCAAACTTGGCACTAAATAACAATTATTGAGGTTTAAAACTAACCCCGTAGGTAAATGTAGAGGTAGCGTGCCGACGGCGATCACATCGACCTTGGAACCATTCCCGACGCGCATCGTCACCTCGTCCTTCGCCAGTCTCCGCTTATTCCGCAGCTCCTGCTCTGAGTTACAAATATGAGCAACGGCACCGGTATCAAATACCCAGGAGCTACTACGAGCACCGGTAAGGTACACATCAATTACATGTATATCACATATACCTTTAGTGTTGTCGGCCTTCATGTCCGCTAAGTATTTGGGGCAGTTCCGCTTCCAGTGGCCCTTCCCTTTGCAATAAAAGCACTCAGTCTCAGGCTTGGGTCCATGCTTTGACTTCTTCCCGGCAACTGGCTTACCGGGCGCGGCAACATCCTTGCCGTCCTTCTTTAAGTTCTTCTTACCCTTGCCTTTCTTGAACTTAGTGGTTTTATTGACCATCAACACTTGATGTTCCTTTTTGATTTCAACCTCTGCTGATTTCAGCATAGCAAATACCTCAGGAATGGTCTTTACCATCCCCTGCAGATTGTAGTTCATCACAAAGCTCTTGTAGCTAGGTGGGAGCGACTGAAGGATTCTGTCAATGACCGCCTCGTCTGGGAGGTTAATCTCCAGCTGAGTCAAGCGGTTGTGCAACCCAGACATCTTGAGTATGTGTTCACTGGCAAAACTATTTTCCTCCATCTTACAACTGTAGAACTTGTCGGAGACTTCATATCTCTCGACCCGGGCATGAGCTTGGAAAACTAGTTTCAGCTCCTCGAACATCTCATATGCTCCATGATGCTCAAAACGCTTTTGGAGCCCCGGTTCTAAGTTATAAAGCATGCCGCACTGAACGAGGGAGTAATCATCAACACGAGACTGCCAAGCATTCATAATGTCTTGGTTCTCTGGGATGGGTGCTTCACCTAGCGGTGCTTCTAGGACATATTGTTTCCTGGCAGCTATGAGGATGATCCTCAGGTTCCGGACCCAGTCCGTATAGTTGCTGCCATCATCTTTCAGCTTGGTTTTCTCTAGGAACGCGTTGAAGTTCATGTTGACATTAGCTTGGGCCATTTGATCTACAAGACATATTGCAAAGTTTATTTAGACTAAGTTCATGATAATTAAGTTCATCTAATCAAATTATTTAATGAACTCCCACTCAGATTAGACATCCCTCTAGTCATCTAAGTGTAACATGATCCGACTCGACTAGGCCGTGTCCGATCATCACGTGAGACGGACTAGTCATCATCGGTGAACATCTCCATGTTGATCGTATCTTCCATATGACTCATGTTCGACCTTTCGGTCTCTTGTGTTTCGAGGCCATGTCTGTACATGCTAGGCTCGTCAAGTCAACCTAAGTGTTTGCATGTGTAAATCTGTCTTACACCCGTTGTATGTGAACGTTGGAATCTATCACACCCGATCATCACGTGGTGCTTCGAAACAACGAACTGTCGCAACGGCGCACAGTTAGGGAAACATTTTCTTGAAATTTATTATGAGGGATCATCTTATTTACTACCGTCGTTCTAAGTAAACAAGATGCAAAACATGATAAACATCACATGCAATCAAACAATAATAGTGACATGATATGGCCAATATCATATAGCTCCTTTGATCTCCATCTTGGGGCTCCATGATCATCTTGTCACCGGCATGACACCATGATCTCCATCATCGTGTCTCCATAAAGTTGCTCGCCAACTATTACTTCTACTACTATGGCTAACACGTTTAGCAATAAAGTAAAGTAATTTACATGGCGTTTCCATTGACACACAGGTCATAAAGAATAATGACAACTCCTATGGCTCCTGCCGGTTGTCATACTCATCGACATCCAAGTCGTGATTCCTATTACATGAACATGATCTCATACATCACATATATATCATTCATCATTCATCACAACTTTGGCCATATCATATCACAAAGCACTTGCTGCAAAAACAAGTTAGACGTCCTCTAATTGTTGTTGCAAGTTTTACGTGGCTGCATTAGGGTTCTAGCAAGAACGTTTTCTTACCTACGTAAAAGCCACAACGTGATTTGTCAACTTCTATTTACCCTTCATAAGGACCCTTTTCGTCGAATCCGCTCCAACTAAAGTGGGAGAGACAGACACCCGCCAGCCACCTTATGCAACTAGTGCATGTCAGTCGGTGGAACCGGTCTCACGTAAGCGTACGTGTAAGGTTGGTCCGGGCCCCTTCATCCCACAATACCGCTGAAGCAAAATAAGACTAGTAACGGCAAGAAAGTTGACAACATCTACGCCCACAACAATTGTGTTCTACTCGTGCAAACAGAACTACGCATAAACCTGGCTCATGATGCCACTGTTGGAGAACGTTGCAGAAAACAAAAATTTTCCTACGATTTCACCAAGATCCATCTATGAGTTCATCTAGCAACGAGTGATCGGATGCATCTACATACCTTTGTAGATCGCGAGCGGAAGCGTTCACTAGAACGTGGATGATGGAGTCGTACTCGCCGTGATCCAAATCACCGATGACCAAGCGCCGAACGGACGGCACCTCCGCGTTCAACACACGTACGGAGCGAATGACGTCTCCTCCTTCTTGATCCAGCAAGGGGGAAGGAGAGGTTGACGAAGATCCAGCAGCACGACGGCGTGGTGGTGGATGCAGTTGTCACCTGCAGCAGGGCTTTGCCGAGCGTCTGCGCGAGAGGGAGAGGTGTAGCAGGGGAGAGGGAGGCGCCAGGGCTCAGGGTGCGGCTGCCCCTCCCTCCCCCCCTTTATATTGGCCCCCTGGGGGGCGCCGGCCCTGGAGATCCCATCTCCAAGGGGGGGCGGCGGCCAGGGGGGTGGAGTACCCCAAAAGGCAAGTGGGGCGCCCCCCCCACCCTAGGGTTCCAACCCTAGGCGCAGGGGGTGGGCCTAGGGGGGCGCACCAGCCCACTATGGGCTGGTTCCCCCTCCCACTTCAGCCTGTGGGGCCCTTCGGGATGGGTGGCCCCACCCGGTGGACCCCCGGGACCCATCCGGTGGTCCCGGTACAATACCGGTGACCCCCGAATCACTCCCGATGGCCGAAACTGCACTTCCTATATATAATTCTTCACCTCCGGACCATTCCGAAACTCCTCGTGATGTCCGGGATCTCATCCGGGACTCCGAATAACTTTCAGATTACTGCATACTCATATCTCTACAACCCTAGCGTCACCGAACCTTAAGTGTGTAGACCCTACGGGTTCGGGAGACATGCAGACATGACCGGGACACCTCTCTGGCCAATAACCAACAGAGGGATCTGGATACCCATGTTGGCTCCCACATACTCCTCGATGATCTCATCGGATGAACCACGATGTCGAGGATTCAATCAATCCCGTATGCAATTCCCTTTGTCAATCGGTATTTTACTTGCCCGAGATTCGATCGTCGGTATCCCAATACCTCGTTCAATCTCGTTACCGGCAAGTCACTTTACTCGTACCGTAATGCATGATCCCGTGATCAAACACTTTGATTACATTGATAAATACGTTAGGTAGCATTCCACATCAAAAATTCTGTTTTTATCATTTACCTACTCGAGGGCGAGCAGGAATTAAACTTGGGGATGATGATATGTCTCCAACATATCTATAATTTTTTATTGTTCCATGCTATTATATATTCTGTTTTGGATGTTTATGGGCTTTATTAAACACTTTTATATTATTTTTGGGACTAACCTATTAACCTAGAGCCCAATGCAGTTTCTGTTTTTCCCCTTGTTTCAGTGTTTCGCAGAAAAGAATATCAAACGGAGTCTAAACGGAATGAAACCTTCGTGAGAGTTATTTTTGGAACGGAAGCAATCCAGTAGACTTGGAGTACACGTCAGGGAATCAACGAGGAGAGCACGAGGCAGGGGGCGCGCCTACCCGCCCCCCAGGCGCACCCTCCACCCTCGTGGGCCCCTCGTGGCTCCCCTGACCGTCTTCTTTCGCCTATATATATATCCATATACCCTAAAAACTTCGGGGAACATAATAGATCTGAAGTTCCGCCGCCGCAAGCCTCTGTAGCCACCAAAAACCAATCGGGACCCTGTTCCGGCACCTTGTCGGAGGGGGGAATCCTCACTGGTGGCCATCTTCATCATCTCGGCGCTCTCCATGACGAGGAGGGAGTAGTTCACCCTCGGGGCTAAGGGTATGTACCAGTAGCTATGTGTTTGATCTCTCTCTCTCTCTCTCTCGTGTTCTTGAGGTGGATCTTTTGATGTTTCTCTCCCTCTACTCTCTTGTAATGGATTGAGTTTTCCCTTTGAAGTTATCTTATCGGATTGAGTCTTATAGGATTTGAGAACACTTGATGTATGTCTTGCCGTGCTTATCTGTGGTGACAATGGGATATCACGTGATCCACTTGATGTATGTTTTGGTGATCAACTTGCGGGTTCCGCCCATGAACCTATGCATAGGGGTTGGCACACGTTTTCGTCTTGACTCTCCGGTAGAAACTTTGGGGCACTCTTTGAAGTACTTTGTGTTGGTTGAATAGATGAATATGAGATTGTTTGATGCACATCGTATGATCATACCCACGGATACTTGAGGTGACATTGGAGTATCTAGGTGACATTAGGGTTTTGATTGATTTGTGTCTTAAGGTGTTATTCTAGTACGAACTCTATGATAGATCGATCCAAAAGAATAACTTTGAGGTGGTTTCATACGCTACAAAAATCTCTTCGTTTGTTCTTCGCTATTAGTGACTTTGGAGTGACTCTTTGTTGCATGTTGAGGGATAGTTATATGATCCAATTATGTTATTATTGTTGAGAGAACTTGCACTAGTGAAAGTATGAACCCTAGGCCTTGTTTCCTATCATTGCAATACCGTTTACGCTCACTTTTATCATTAGTTACTATCGGTGTACTAGAGTAGGGGTACCCTAGTATCCCGAACTTGTGCACGGGCAGTCACAGCACCCCGCGGCAAGGCTTGCCGGGTGACCGCCAAGGTCCTCTGTGGTTCCTTTGGAGACATTCAAGAACAAATTATTCAAGCCAAGGAGACAAGGCCCCGGCAACGGGAGATTGCCGGGAAGGCCACTCAAGGCACAAGACCCCGGCAAGAGGAGCTTGCCGGGAAGGCCAACCAAGGCATCTCAAGGAACTTGCCGCGATGTGCCACGCGTCCCGGCAAGGCCCGGTGAGCGGCAAGCTCCCGGACGCGACAAGACAACGACCGCGGCAAGGCGTTTGCCGCGGCAAGCTACCACTCCGTAACCACGCTCCAGCACATCCACCAACGTGTCGCTCTGGGACCCTCCCAGGCGTACGTGGCGGGAGGCTGTGCAGCCAGCGGTACGCGGTGGCAAGCGGCGCTGACAAGATTGCCATCGTGGCGAACGGTGGCATCCCTGACGGTCCCTTTTTGTACTGTTTGGGCGACGTAGATGGGCATTTAATGCCCTTGTCCCCTGCCGTCAGGGTTAGGTATGATACACTGTACAGGTAGCTGTACCAACCACAACACCTTTCCATTTTTACCCCTGTCTATGTTGCCACTTGTCGGTGACCCCTTGAGCATATAAAAGGAGGCCCATGCGCAACGTAGAGGGGGAGGAGAGGAACAGAAGAACACTCACGCTCGGTCTCGTTAGCTGCTGGTGTGTACTGTAGCACTCAGCGCTCCCGAGCAAGAACTCAATACAAACCACAAAGCAGGAGTAGGGTTTTACGCATCCCTACGGCCCGAACCTGGGTAAACTGCTCGTGTGCCTCGCCTCGATCTGCTCTTCGTGCGATCTCCGCCCCCGCCGAACCGAAAGGGGCTCGGTCTGCCAGTCCCCATAGGTGCTCGTGGATCAGTTTCCCCGACATCTTTGGCGCGCCAGGTAGGGGGCGTCGAGGTTGTATGAACCTGATCTGGCGTTCACACGAGCTAGATCTTCATCGACTTCATCGACATGCCGCCGAAGAAGAAGGCTTCGGAGGCGGCTGCTCCGTCCGCGACAAACCCACCACCGCCGGAGCAAACGGCTGGTGGGGTAGACGCCGGCGAAAGAACGGGCGTCGATGAGGGAGCTCACGGTGCCGCCAGGTCCAAGGACAAGGCTGCGCTGCCCATCGGCGGCGTAGCCGGCTCCCACAACGACCGGGCGCACTCCAAGACCTCGGCGTCCGTACATGCACCGCGCCCATCTCAGGAGGCGCGGGAACGGCAACGTTATGGTACTCACGGTACCATACGCTTGCTGGACCCAGATCGAGCTGGTGGATCTCGGAATGCTCAAGACCAGCATGCGCGCCAACATGCTGGCGCGAGCGAGGCACGGTCACCTGGATGGGATACTGCTCCTTCTAACATAGTTAGAAGTCCGAGCATATCCCGCTCCTCACACCGTTCGCCACCGCTACCCGCCACTCCAGCGGAAGCTTTGGCGCAAGCTCAACTGCTCCTAGACTACCCTCCAACGGCGGACAAGATCGACGACTGGAGGTCCACCATTCAGAGTGTCATCGGCTTTGCCAACGGCGACACTCCATGGCAGCCGAGTACATCGCAGCCGCGGCGAGTCAGCCAGGCACGAGCCGATGGCGACAAGACCGGTGGGGGTGCGACCACCGTGCACTCTCCGTCCCGAAGGCCAAGATCGCCGACTCGCCGGATCCACCTCGACAGCGACTCCACCGCGTCATCAGATCCGCGAGCTCGTCGCGATCAGCGCCAAGTTCTTCATGAACGACAGCAAGAAGACGCTCGTACTTGCATCGAGCGCCGAAGAGAAGCGCGGCGTCGATCAAACCAGCGCGCTGGGCCCTCTGTCGACATGCATGCGCCAGGGGAACCAGGCGACCTGCCGTACGTGGTAGGTTGCCCTGCGTTTACCCGTGAGCTGCGGCAAGTCCAGTGGCCCAGAACGAAGAATTTCAAGCCAGACGTACCCGAGAAGTACGATGGCAAGTCGCATCCGTCGGAGTTCCTCAGCATCTACACCATCGCGGTGCAAGCTGCCGGGGGGCGGGACGAAAAGATCCTTGCCAACTACTTCCCGCTGGTGCTCAAACCCAATGTCAGGTCCTGGCTCATGCACTTGCCGGACAACTCCATATCTTCCTGGGCAGACCTATGCCATCAGTTTGTCGGCGCCTTTACAGGCGGCCACAAACCTCATGGCCAGGAGAGTGACCTTCATCTGCTCACCCAGAAGGAAGGAGAGCCCCTGCGCAAGTACATCCAGAGATTCAGCCGTGTACAACACAACATCCCGGATGTCCACCCTGCCGCGGTCATCAGCGCGTTCTATCAGAGCGTGCGTAACCGCAGGATACGGGAGGAGATGGCGATGTGCAAGATCAGAGACGTCAGTGAGCTGTATGCCCTGGCCGACAAGTGTGCACGTGCTGAGGAAGGGAGGAAACTCCCCGGAGAGAATACAGGAGCAGGAGGATCTGACAGCGAGGATGCTGCCCCGGCAAAGAAAAACCGGCGGCGGAACAACAGGAAGAAGAAAGGCAAAGATGTGCTAGTTGTTGAGCAGTCCGGCAACGAAGGTGGCGCCAAGAAAGCCAAAGCTGGTAGCTTCGGCAAGGAGGTTGCCGCATGCACCAACTGCTAGGCTGTGGCGGTCGCCGACAAGCAGGACGGCACCAACAAACAGTACTGCAAGATCCACCTCACCAAGGGCCATGACCTCCAGAGCTGCAAGAAGGTCGAGCAGCTTGTCGAGCTGCAAAAGGCCGAATACGAGCGACGCGACAAGGAGAAAGCCCAAGGAGGTGCTGGAGGATCCGGCATGAAGCGCCCCGGCCGGGGAGGACGCCGCGGCAAGGCCAAGCAGCGGCAAGGAGACAGACCTCCCCGCGGCCGCGACAAGGATGAAGATGACGACGACGACGAAGACATGGATGATGTCGAGACCAGTGAGCAGGAGTTCCAGAAAGCCATAGAGGTCTTGTGCGTTGACGGCGGTGCTTCTCTGCATACTTCACACCGCCAACTCAAGCAGTGGGTGCGGGAAGTCAATGCGGCAGAACCACCCGTCGAGTCACGCAAGCTTCCGAAATGGTCCAACACACCTATCATCTTTGATATTGAGGACCACCCTGATCGCACAACTGCGGTCGGGTGCTTGCCGATGTTGGTTTCACCAACTATCCGCAACCTCAAGCTCACTAAGATGCTAGTTGACGGCGGGGCCGGCTTGAACCTGATCTCCTCCGCTGTGCTCCAGAAACTCCAGGTCCCTGACAGCGAGCTCGAAGAGACCGGCACATTCCAAGGAATCAACCCGGGAAGGAGCAAGCCGAAGGGGAAGATCACGTTGCCCGTGACATTTGGCAGCGAGTTGAACTTCAGAACTGAGAGGGTCAATTTTGACGTTGCCGATTTTCCATTGCCTTACAATGGGATTCTCGGCCGTCCAGCGCTCGCCAAGTTCATGGCGGCCTCTCACTATGCGTATAACATGTTGAAGATGCCAGGCCCGATAAGTGTCATCTCTGTCCCTGGCGACAAGAAGGATGCTCTTATCTGTGCCTACAAGATTTACCGGGAAGCGGCAGCCGCAACGGATCGCAAGTCACTTGCCGCTGAAGCTCCCGGGGGGTGAGAAGTAGACCAAGTCCGGCAAGAGTTCTGATGCCCACTCCGACAAGCGCACCTCTTCGGAGTGCTGCGCTACCGTCGAGGACGCACCATCGAGCTCCACCATCAAGTGTAAGAAAACAATGGCAGCACCGCCAGAGACCAAGAAGGTGTCCGCCAAGGAGGACGGCACTGGTGGTACCTTCACCATCAGTGCCACTCTTGACCCTAAATAGGAAAGCGCGCTCATTGCTTTCCTGCGGGCGAACATCGATGTGTTTGCGTGGCAACCGTCTGACATCCCCGGTGTTCCCAGGAAAGTAATTGAGCACCACCTTGCCGTCTATCCTCATGCGCGGCCCGTCAAGCAGAAAGTCAGGAAGCAAGCAGTGGTGCGCCAAGAATTCATCGCAGAAGAGATCAAGAAGTTGGAAGCGGCAGGCCTTGTCAGAGGAGTGCTCCATCCTACGTGGTTGGCCAATCCTGTAGTCGTGCGCAAGGCAAACGGGAAATGGAGGCTTTGTATCGACTTTACCGATGTTAACAAAGCTTGTCCCAAAGACCCATTTCCCTTGCCGCGCATTGACCAGATTGTTGACTCCACGGACGGATGTGACTTGCTTTCATTTCTTGATGCATACTCAGGATACCATCAGATCTTCATGGCAGAAGAGGATGAGGAGAAGACCGCATTCATCACTCCATGTGGCACGTACTGTTTCATACGGATGCCTTTCGGTTTAAAGAATGCTGGTTCAACATTCGCAAGGGTAGTCCATGCCGCTTTTGAGCCACAAATACACAGAAATGTGGAAGCCTACATGGATGACATAGTGGTCAAGAGCAAGGACAAGGCAACTCTGATTCAAGATTTAGATGAGACTTTTGCAAATCTGCGCAAGATCAGCCTCAAGCTCAACCCCGAGAAGTGTGTGTTTGGAGTCCCTTCCGGCAAGCTTCTCGGGTTCTTCGTGTCTCAGCGGGGAATTGAAGCCAATCCCGACAAGATCAAGGCCATTGAGCAGATTGAAGCACCAAAGCGCGTCAAGGATGTATGAAGACTTGCCGGTTGCGTGGCAGCTCTCAGCAGGTTTATCTCTAAGTCTGCTAAGCGCGCCCTGCCGTTTTTCAAAATATTGAAAAAGGCAGGTCCAATGAAATGGACTCCGGAAGCGGAGGCTGCGCTGCAAGACTTGAAGAGATACCTGTCCTCCACTCCAATACTTGTCGCACCTAAGCCACAAGAGAAGTTGCTGCTGTATCTGGCGGCAACCAATCAAGTGGTTAGTGCTGCGTTAGTAGCGGAGAGGGAAGCAGATGATGAGCCAGCAACCACGGCAGGCGCATCCAGCGACAAGCAGGGGGCTTCCCCGACAAGCTCTGGTCCCGACAAAGATGGATCTGCGCAGGCGCGTGAGGAGATACAGAAGAGAATGGTGCAGCGCCCAGTTCCCTTCTGCAGGGGGCTAGGTCAAGGTACTCTGGTGTGCAGAAATTGCTTTTCGGCCTTCTCATGGCCTCGAGAAAGCTGCGCCATTACTTCCAAGCACATGAGATCACAGTTGTCACTCGTTTTCCGCTGAAGAGGATACTGCAGAATCCAGAAGCAACAGGCAGGATTGTTGAGTGGGCACTGGAACTGTCAAGCTTTGGCCTCAAGTTTGAGAGCACTTCAACTATCCAAAGCAGAGCATTGGCAGAATTCATAGCAGAGTGGACGCCAACACCAGATGAAGAAATTCCAGAAACGAGCATCCCCGTCAAGGAAGCAAGCAAAGAGTGGCTGATGTACTTTGATGGTGCCTTCTCGCTGCAAGGCGCTGGTGCTGGCGTGCTGCTTGTCGCACCCACCGGAGAGCACCTCAAGTACATAGTCGAGATGCACTTTCCCAAGGAGCAAGCAACAAACAATACTGCAGAGTATGAAGGTTTACTTGCCGGTCTCAGGATCGCGGCAGACCTTGGGATCAAGAAGCTCATTGTCAGGGGTGACTCGCAGCTTGTCGTCCGCCAAGTGAATAAGAGTTATCAGAGTCCGTTGATGGAAGCCTACGTTGATGAAGTGAGAAAGCTAGAAGAGCACTTTGACGGCCTACAGATGGAACATGTTCCAAGAGCTCAGAACGACATTGCCGATGGCCTGTCAAAGTGCGCAGCACTTAAGTTACCTGTGGAACCAGGGATCTTTGTGCTCAAGCTGACTCAATCGTCTGTAACGCCATCAACTGGACAGAGCAAGAAGAGGAAGTTGATTTCTGGTGACTATTTTCTGGCAGAGCTTCCCGAAGCCGCCGCCAAGAAGGTCCCCAAGATCAACACCAAGAGTGCTGGGGAGCAGTCTGCTCCAGCAAGCCCCAGGGTTTGTTCCGTTGAAGCAGACGCTCCCGACAAGTTTTGCTCCGGCAAGCTTGCCGGGGAACGTTAAGCTCCGGCTGAGCCGCAGGTTCTTGCCGTAGAAGCGGATGTTCCCGCAGCAGCAGATGTGCCTTTAGTCCTTGTTGTCGAGCCGCAAGCTCCAGCATGGGCACAACAGATTGTCCGTTTCCTTCAGACAGGAGAACTTCCCGAAGAGCAAGAAGAAGCGGAAAGAGTAGCCCGGCAGTCAAGTATGTACCAGTTTGTCGACAACACACTGTACAGAAGAAGACTCAACGGTGTGAAATTGAAGTGTATTCACCGGGAAGACGGACAAAAGCTGTTGGCAGAGATACATGGAGGCATATGTGGTCACCACATTGGCGCAAGAGCACTTGCCGGCAAAGCATTCCGGCAAGGTTTGTTTTGGCCGACAGCCCTCCAGGATGCAACTGCACAAGTAACCAAGTGTGAAGCGTGCCAGTTCCATTCCAAGCAGATACACCAGCCAGCTCAAGCTCTCCAGACGATCCCTTTATCCTGGCCATTTTCGGTCTGGGGGCTCGACATCCTCGGCCCTTTCCCCCGAGCAGTCGGGGGCTTTGAGTACTTGTACGTTGCAATCGACAAGTTCACAAAGTGGCCGGAGGTGGAAGCAGTGAGGAAGGTGACAACAAAGTCAGCAGTCAAGTTCTTCAGGTCGATTGTTTGCCGCTTCAGGATCCCTAACAGGATCATCATTGACAACGGTACGCAATTCACGAGCCGCACCTTCATGCAGTACGTCCAAGATCTTGGCGCCAAGGTCTGCTTCGCTTCTGTTGCTCACCCCTGAAGCAACGGTCAAGCGGAGAGGGCAAATGCTGAAGTGCTGCGTGGGCTCAAGACCAGGACTTTCGACAGGCTGCACAAGTGCGGAAGAAACTGGATTGAGGAGCTGCCGGTGGTTCTTTGGTCGATTAGGACGACGCCAAATCGAGCCACTGGCCAGACACCTTTCGCTCTAGTCTATGGAGCAGAGGCAGTTCTCCCCACGGAACTCGTATACGGGTCACCTCGAGTGCTCGCTTATGATGAGCTTGAGCAAGAGCAGCTGCGACAAGATGACGCGCTGCTCCTTGAGGAAGACCGTCTTCAGGCTGCTGTACGAGCTGCTCGCTACCAGCAAGCTTTGCGCCGCTACCATAGCCACAAAGTTAACGCCAGAAGTCTCGAGGAAGGCGACCTTGTTCTTCGGCGCGTTCACTCCGCCAAGAATTCCAACAAGTTGTCGCCGAAGTGGGAAGGCCCTTACCGGGTGAAACGAGTCACTAGGCCTGGCGATGTCCGCCTTGAGACCGAAGATGGCATTCCGGTGAGCAACTCCTGGAATATTGAGCATCTTCGTAAGTTTTACCCGTAAGGCGCGGTTGTCGGACCCTGTTCCGGCAACCACCTTTTGTACAAGTCTTGCCGCTGTTGCATGTAATCCTTTGTACAAAGCCAGACGCAGACCCTGTGCATAAATAAAGCTCATGTGCTCTGCACATCTTGTCAATTTCATGCTTTTTATTTTTTGCATGAATCATCTGACACTTTGTGCAGCGCCAACCCCCGGTAAGCAATAACGAGCCATAAGGCTCCATATCTTTATTTTCTCTTCTTTCTTTTTTCTCAAGGAAAGGAAGGTTCCCTCGCCCACAAGTTTGCCAGGGGAGGAAGGAGAAGATAATGGTATGGACCAGGCGTCATTCAAGAAAGTTTCGCCTTGCCGGAAAGCAAACAACAGAAAAGCTAAGTTGCCAAAGTTTGAGCAATCAGATTCTTTAATTTTTTAAGTTATCTTCCTTGAACGACCATGCTTTGTATGGAAAACCTGTGCGCGGAGGAACCACCTCGTGGCTAGTTGCGCCCTTACTTTGTTTCGAGTCTGCTCAACAACTTAAGTGTGTTGCGACTAGAGTTGCGCCCTTACTTTGTTTCGAGTCCGCTCAACAACTTAAGTGAGCTGTGACTAGTTGCGACAAGGTTTCTTGTCGGTAATGGCACCGCCAGCAGGCTGCTGACGTCCCGCACTCAGCGCTCGCGGCTAAGGTGCCTGTGCCGGCAAGTTCCCTAAAAGCGTAGGGCAAAAACATACAAAGGAAGGAATCAAGTAAAGGAAATAACATTGCAATCACTACCCAAAATAGAGTTATATTACAAGATAGCTTGTCGCGGCTCTAATGGATTGTTTTCATAACATGACCAGCAGCGACAAGAAAAGAAGAAAACGGGCGGCCTAGTCTACACGATCGCGCTCAACCCTCTTGATCCCGCTCACCTTGTCCACAATGGGTGCGACAAGGGCCTTGAGCGCCTCCAGATCAGCATCCGGCGGCAGGGTCTTGAGGATGTTGGTGAGGTTGAGGCCCGGGTTGCGGAAGGCCACCTTCACCAACACCTTTTGAAGAGCTCCCGCACAGATCTTGCGCGACTCGTCGGCCAGCTGCTTTGGGATCCTCTCCCAGAGTCGTTGGAGGGCCGTCGCCACGCCTTTGAAGAACAAGGTGAGCTTGGCGCTGGATTGGAGGTTCTCATCGGAGGGATACCCGAGATCCTCCATCCCCAGCTGCGCCAGCTCCTTGTCAATGTCTGCGGCAGCATTCACAAGACCCTCCGTCCAGTGCTCCACAGTCTCCCTAAAAGTGTTCTGGGCGGCAGCAGCACTCTCCAGCAGCGCCTTGTCGGCCTTGATCTCCTCCTTCAAGGCCACCTCCTGCTCCCTGGCGCCGTCCAGCATCTTGGTCAAAGTGGTCAGCTTCAACTCAAGATCTGCGTTGGAGTCCTTGGCGGCGCTGAGCTCCTTGCCCTTCTCGGCGAGACGGGCATGCAGCTCTGAGTGGCTGTAGGCGTCCTTCTCCCGCTAACGCTTGAGCGCGGCAAGCTCCTCGTCGCTCGCCTTAAGATCGGCCTCTAGCTGCGCCACCTTCGTCTCCAGCTCCTTCTTGGCGGCCTCGGCAGCTGCGGCAGCGTCCTCTGCTTGCTTGAGAGCTCCGCCGAATGTTCGCTCGCGTGCGGCAAGCTCCTCCTCGTGGCTATCGAGGTTGATCTTCCGCTGCGCCAGCTCGCCCTCCTGCGCAGACAGCTTCTCAGCGGCAAGCCGCTGCTGCTCTTCGACGTCAGCCTTCTCGAGGACGAAGGCCTTCTGCTCCTCAGCGAGCTGCTCCCGCTCCTCCGCCAGGGACCAGAGAGCTGCCTGGTTGAGACCTCAGAGCTCCTCCACGCGCTTCTCAATATCTGCTCCCGCCTTCGCGACAAGCGCCTCGCGGGATTCCAGCTTGGCTTGCCGAGCGCGGTAGAGCGACAACAGCTTCCGCAGCAGCCGCTCCTCCACGGGCTCGCCGCTGCTGCTGCTTGGCGCGTCAACTAGCGTCAGCCCAGCGGAGGCGAGCACCTCTCCGTCGAAGCTTTCTCCTTCGACCGGCGCCCTGGACATTGACGCCCAGGGGAGGTTGATGAAGACGCCATCGCCGGCCTTCAAGTAGACGCCTGGCTGGGGCTCTTCGGAGCCTGACGCTGCGGCAGCGGCGGAAGGGTCGGCGGTCGGCGTAGCGCCTGGCGCTCCTGCGGCCTCAGGGCCGTCAGTGCGATCGCCAGACCCCTCGCCAGCTGCTGCGGCAGCAGCCTTGGCGGCCTCTTCGCCGGCGGGATCATCAGCGCCGGCCGCTTCTTCGGTGGCAGCGGCGTCGTCAACAGCAACCTCGGTCTCCATCGGCTCCGCA
The DNA here is from genome assembly GCA_032464435.1 of Aegilops umbellulata. NCBI lineage: Eukaryota > Viridiplantae > Streptophyta > Magnoliopsida > Poales > Poaceae > Aegilops > Aegilops umbellulata. The sequence continues at coordinate 530,663,847 of CP136059.1, forward strand.
ACAGATGGGTCTGACGGCCGGAAAAGGAAGAAAAGTCAAGCAAATATCCCAAAAGAAGATCAAACGAAGAAGAACCCAAGGGAAGTTTCGAAGCAAGAGGTTTACCTGTACCGGGCTCTGCAGTTGTGGTCTCCGCCGCCGGGGGGCCGCTGGTGCTGTCCCTTGCCGGAGACTTCTCCCTTGCCGGAGAACTCCCCCTTGCCGGAGAGCTCTCCCTTGTCGGAGGATTCTCCCTTGCCGGATAACTCTCCCTTGGCGGTGTAGTCGAAGCAGATGGCATGTCAGGGGCGGTCTCCGGACGCTCCTGGTGGGGCTGCTCTGCTCCTACACAAACCAACAGTCAGATATCAGCAAACAAAGAGTATCCATGCGCGCCTAACAGCGGGAAGCAAACCATATAGTTACGCTGGAGGCTGCGTTGGGGGCTGCTCTGAAGAACAGTTGCCGGGTCCGGCGAGGTTGTCTTGGACGCACCCCCTGCTGTCGCGGTGGGTTCGTCCTTGATGATAACCACCGGGACCTTGGCTCTCTTTGCCGCTCTCTGGGCCAGAGTCCTAAAAAGGAATAAGTTCAGAGTAAAGCAAATGAGATACAAGACAAAACAGCAAGAATTGAAGAAATACAAGTACAACAAGAATCTTACTCTTCTTCTTCCTCGTCGGAGCTGAGCGCGGAGAAGTCAAAGCCTGGCTCACCTCCGACGCGAGGAGGCGGAGGAGTAGGTTCCCTTGGCCGCTTGGCGGGAGCAGTGACGGTGGCCTGAGACGACCCCGCTCCAGCTGCCGCCGCGGCATGAGAAGCGGCAGGAGCAGAAGCGGCGGGGTCCGGGAAGACCCCGCTCCAGTTGCCGCAGCAGCGTGAGGTGCTCCCGCGGCAACAGAACTTGCCGCGGTGGAGCGTGTCGTGCGGCGCGGCGGCTGTCGACTCGTCTGCCGCTCTGCTACGTCCCCTGCCTTGCGGAGACGCCTTCTTGGTGGAGCCGGGGGCTTTGCTTGCGGCGAGCTGCCCAAAGATGAGGAGGAAGAGGAGTCGATCTCCAACAAGCCGCTCGTATCCTCGGCGGGCTCGCTCGACTCGACGTCATGCCCGTCAGGCTCCTCCTCGCCGGCAAGCCCCTCTCGCTCGGCAAGGCTTGCCGCCTCTACTGCCTCTACCTCATCCACGGTGAATCCAAACTCGTCCGCGGCTGCGGCTGCCGCCGCCTCTTCCAGCCTAGTGGCGATGTGCTTCATCTCCTCGTCGGTGGTGTCCCGGGTGAGGCCTTTCTTTTCGTCAGAGCGGACCGGCTTTTCTACCAAGCCATCGAAGAACTCCTGCACGACGACGTCTTTAGACTCTTGCCAAGTTGGAACAATCCCATGCGAGTCGCACAGTGGCATCATTGCACGAATGCGGTCGAGCTCGGAGTTGTTGCACAGCGGAACGACGTCCTTCGGCAACCTGAACACTTCGGGATGCTGAGGGTCGTACTTGAACAGCTCCTGGAGCATCGCGTTAAGCTCCCGAACAGTGAAGTTGAAGTTGAGGCCCGGACGCAGCCTCATGATATCCGCCGCATTCTTGAACTCCCAGACGGGTCTCCTCCTCTCCTGCAGGGGGCGATGCGGCGGCGAAGGAAATTTGCGCAAACGGCGCCTACAGTGAGCCCGGCAAGCCTGAGGCGTTGGATCCGGGCGACGGCAATCTTCAGCCTATCGTCTTCCGGGGCCGCGTTGCTCCAATTGCTGCCGCGCACTACTGGAGTTTGGCGCCGGGCGGTAAACGGCTGCGGGTCCTCCTCAACAATCCAGCACCAGTCTGCTCTCCATTCCTCCCACTTGCTGCGGAGCTCTCCCTCCAGATAAGCTTCCTTCTTGCCGGCTTTTGAGATCCAGGCGATTCCGCCGGATAAAGGCTCTCCTCTCTCAACTCGGGGCATAAAGAAGTGGCAAAAAAGGGCTACATTTGGATGGACTCCGACAAAGTTTTCGCAGAGATGTGCGAAAACTGCCATGGTCAGGACAGCATTGGGGGTGAAGTCAAGGAGGCGGAACCCGTAGGTGTTCATAATATCACAGAAGAACTCAGAGAAAGGCGGGCAGAGCCCGCAGTAGAAGAACAAGGCGAAAAAGGGATATCCAGTTGGAGCCATTTTCCAAGCGACGGCTGGAAGTACCTTCGTGCGCGGGTGCGCCCGCGTCTCCGTCGACCAGAAGAGGTAGTAGTACTCCCTCAGCTCCCTCGCGGCAAGCTTGGGGGGGGGGAGATTGCCCGCTCCTTTCGCAGCGCCGCGAGCCGCTGCGCCTCGGCCGACTTCACGACCTTCCCCTTCTCGGCTTTCGGAGCCATGGCGGAAGTGGTGAGGGAGGTCGACGGCGTTGGTGGTGCTGGTGGTGATGGGGGGCAGAGCACTGCTCTCTTTCGGCTTTGGGAAGAAGGGGAGTGGCGGAGATTTTCGAGGTTGGAGTAGCAACCGGCGGATGGGCGAACTGCCCCTGTTTCCCCTGCTTATAAGGAGGGAGGGGCGGACGTTCCGCCTTTCCGAATAACGAAACCACCCACGATCTCTCCCGCGACGCCGCAATCAACGCGTGCCATTCGGGGAGGGCGCGGTGGATACGGAGTGAGATACGGCGTAACCCATGCCGCGCGTGCCCGTGCCCTGTTTTGGGCCTGGCCCAACAGCGCTCGGCACCGTGTATGGCCCAGGCCCGGGGGCTCCTGTCGGTGTACTAGAGTAGGGGTACCCTAGTATCCCGAACTTGTGCACAGGCAGTCGCAGCACCCCGCGGCAAGGCTTGTCGGGTGACCGCCAAGGTCCTCTGTGGTTCCTTTGGAGCCATTCAAGAACAAAGTATTCAAGCCAAGGAGACAAGGCCCCGGCAAGAGGAGCTTGCCGGGAAGGCCACTCAAGGCACAAGACCCCGGCAAGAGGAGCTTGCCGGGAAGGCCAACCAAGGCATCTCAAGGAACTTGCCGCGACGCGCCACGCGTCCTGGCAAGGCCCGGTGAGCGGCAAGCTCCCGGACGCGACAAGACAACGACCGCGGCAAGGCGTTTGCCGCGGCAAGCTACCACTCCGTACCCATGCTCCAGCACATCCACCAACGTGTCGCTCTGGGACCCTCCCAGGCGTACGTGGCGGGAGGCTGTGCAGCCAGCGGTACGCGGTGGCAAGCGGCGCTGACAAGATTGACATCATGGCGAACGGTGGCGTCCCTGACGCAGATGGGCATTTAATGCCCTTGTCCCCTGCCGTCAGGGTTAGGTATGATGGTTGGTACAGGTAGCTGTACCAACCACAACACCTTTCCATTTTTACCCTTGTCTACGTTGCCACCTGTCGGTGACCCCTTGAGCATATAAAAGGAGGCCCATGCGCAACGTAGAGGGGGAGGAGAGGAACAGAAGAACACTCACGCTCGGTCTCGTTAGCTGCTGGTGTGTACTATAGCACTCAGTGCTCCCGAGCAAGAACTCAATACAAACCACAAAGTAGGAGTAGGGTTTTACGCATCCGTGCGGCCCGAACCTGGGTAAACTGCTCGTGTGCCTCGCCTCGATCTGCTCTTCATGCGATCTCCGCCCCCGCCGAACCGAAAGGGGCTCCCACGGATTGATAAACCTTAGGTCATCCACTTGAGGGAAATTTGCTACTATCTTACAAACCTCTACACTTGGAGGCCCAACAACGTCTACAAGAAGAAGGTTGTGTGGTATACATCAGTGGCATCGGTACTCCGCCGGCGCTCAGCTTCCACGTGCCCGGCACCCGCATATCCGGCGGCGTCGAGTAGTCGGCCCCGTAGAGGAGGCGTGCCTCGTCCTCGTGCAGGTGGCGGCGGCCGAAGCCCTTGGCCGCCGCACCATCGCCTGGGTAGCTCTCGACCATGCTCGTCGGTGGGGGAGAGAGGAGAGCAGAGACGCATTGGAGGTGAGAGGGGGAGACAGTTCTGTGGCGATTTTGCGTGCGCTCTCCGACGAGGGGGGCGGCTTTTATAGCCGGGCGTGGGCGGCGAGAGGGCGGCCGCCGTGCGTACGCGTTGCGGGAGCGGGCGGTACGCGCGTCGCGGCACGCGCCTTCACTGCGCTGCCCGTGAGGCATCAATGGAAGGCTAACCAGCGCTGCAGCCTTCGCATTGATTTCCCACGGAAAACCGAGGCGATGAGGACGACGACGTGTCGGGTCACTGACTGGGCGTGCCCTCTAGGCTTTCTCGCCAAAACTGTTTCCCCTGACGCCCCAGGCGCCCCCCAATACGCCGGATTTGTCCTGGGTCCCCTGGCGTCAAATTCGGCCCTAACCGGTGAAAAATAGATTTCTAGGAGCGCGCCTGGGCCGATTTTTCGGCGCCGGCGATAAAAGAAAGTCCTGAAAGGCTTGTTGGGGGTGCGGCTGGAGATACTCTTAGCACCATAGCAAGGTAGTTAGACGAGTCACAGAAGCTTGACGTAGCTAAGTGCAAGGTATATATGGCCTAAGTGCTACTGCCACTCAAACTGATGTACTCCGCTAGTTTGAAAAGAGGCGCTTTATTATTTAAAAGGTTTAAGTATGTACTCCGCTAGTTAGATACAGCCTTATATTACTTAAAAGGTGTAAGTATGTACTCCGCTAGTTAGATACAGCCTCCTCTCACCTCCCTAAAAAAAAGAGATACAAACCTCCCTGTTTCCGCCAAAAAAAAAAGATACAGCCTCCCCTGGGACACGGATTATTTGCTCCTGGGCTCAAATACGCCTGCATGAACAGTGAATTTTGAAAAAATAATAAAAAAAATCAAATAAATCTGATTTTTTGTGTGGAAGAACATCAACAAATGTTCTAACATCCTGCAAGTTTTCACCTTGAAAAGACATCCCTGGAAGTCTGTACAACAAAAAATCAGGAGTACATTTTGCGCATTCATTTTCGGTTTTTTGTCACACACACACACACACACACACACCACTACGGATGTCTTTTCGTGGTGAAATTTTTGTGAAGTTATAATACTTGGTTGATGCTCATCCATGAAATATTTCAGATTTTGTATACTATTTTAGACTGGGGATCTTGTGTGGTCTTGAACCGCGGTTCTTCGCCAAAAGTTCATTTGATTTTGTGAGTAGTGATGGTAATGGGTACCCATTACCCACGTACCCTGTAGGTAAAAACCTATTAGGGTAAGGGTATGAGACAAACGTTACCCATGGGTATATAAGTAGGATAATCTCAAATCAATCGGGTAGAGCGGGTACGGGTATGGGATCACATAACCCATACCGCATGCCCATGTACCCTTATAAAATCTAACGAATATTGACAAATTACCTCTACACTTTCTCGTGAGTTTGTCAACTTAAAACATATGACTATGTGCTGCTATTTATGACTATGTGTTGATGTTTACAAGAAAGTGTTGATTTTTAACAATGTTTTAAATAGCGGCCTATGAAAAATAGCTGCGAGCCTTCAAATCAGCTATAGTGGGCTATAGCGGGATATTTATGAAGGCGACCATTTAGCGGCACCCTGCTGAAAAGGTCCGCTATAGCCAGCTATTTAAAACTATGATTTCTATAGGATGTGTTGTTGTTTATAAGTATATATTGATGTTATTATGTATTGTTGTTTATAAATTGTGATTATATGTTGTTGTTTATATGGCCGCATGCATCTTTCGGATGCAGAGGCCGGGGGTATCCACCTTTAAAAAAATATGTTGTTGTTTATAATTATGTGTTACTCAAATTAATGTTATTCAAACATGGGTATTTTTACCCGCATGTATCCATTTACCCTGTCGGGTGATAGGTATGGAAAATAACTGTACCCACTAGCGGGTATGGGTACGGGTGATGGGTAAGATCAAATGAGACAAGGCTATGGGGTGGCATCCCTACTTTGTGAGGTGTGAGGCTGCATCAGAGGATCTAGAATGGAGGAGATAGTGCAACGGGAGGGCCCATTAATGTAGGGCATGTTTGCTTACTTGCATGGATTTTTGAGTATTTGCATATATGGCCGAGTTGGGACAGGCTGAGCAAATACAGGCTAAAAACCATGTTCTGCACATAGCTTGGTAGGCTGCATATTGGTTGGTTGCATTAGGCAAGCAAGTTTGGTCTTGCGTTTGGTAGCCCGTGTTGGATGGTTTGACGCATAGGCACGGTGTTTGGCTGCATACATTGGATGTGATTAAAAGTTAACTACTACACATGACATGCAAAGTTAAACTAGAGTGTCTCGACGCTTGTGATGGATGGCGGCCGCGGCACCGCGTCCAACGTGACGAGCACAGAGTCGTGGGCGAGCGATCGTGTCGGAGACGTGACGAAGCAGTTGCTAGCGTCGTCTCCACAGGCTTTTAACTCTATATAAAAGTTATTAGAAATCCAACATTTTGATCAGTCCACTTGGCTTCAATTTCAATGTTAGATTTTTGCTCTAGACTTTATAAACGTGTGTACCACGAAGGAAAATTGAAAAACTCTAACCATCGACAATGTTACACGCATAGCCCAGACAGGGGCTAGGGAGAGAACCTTATAACATCTTCAGAGAGCCACCACCGTCGCCTTGCCTTCCTGAGCCCTAAATCTTGATCTCTGAGTGCATGCATGGGGAGCTGTTGAGTGGCCTCCGCTCACCTCGTATCCATTCTGAGAAAAGGGAAAGGATATGGGATGGTTTGAGTACAAAGAATCATCAAATTTGGGGCTAGATCTCATATACCACTAGCCTTACTAACAATAATAATAAAACAATCAAAATTAAGACAAGGTTGTAATACATAGCACACATTTGTAGCTAAACGTGTTCTAACATCGAATCTGACCAATGGGACCCACTTATCATGATGACATGGCATGTACACAAGGATAGTTTATTTGTTTCGAGGTCTAACTTGTCATCTTGCCATGGACGCGGTGTTTCTGCACGCGAGCACACGTGTGCTCGCTATCAGGACGGCTGATTCACGTCTTGAGATGCGGTGCATTTAATGGCGTGGCAATATACGAGTGACCGGATAATCATAGGAAATGGAGGATACGTATCGCGGGGGTTGCTGAGCCGTGGGCTAGGAAACGGCGGAATGCCAGCCACCGTTACCCTGTCGGAGTTGATCCGTGGCTCGGGACGTCCGCCGCCGTCCTGATCCGTGGAACAGGAAAGCACCTTTCAGGTCTACCGTCTGGGCAGCGGTAGCAACTGCAACTGGCTGTGGGGATTGGCTGTTATTCGGCTGCATCCGATCCATTCCCCACTCCCGTCCGCCGCCGGCCACCAGCGAGCTCGCCGTGCCAAGGATCCTGCCGGCGTGCGAAGGAGCATCCCGAGATCTGGCTCATGGAGTTCTTGATGCAACCAACAAAAAGGTATTCACTGATTAGATCGGCGCTCCTTTTTTGTGCGAGTGGTGGATGAGATTCATGGTGCTTGAGGAGGTTTGTCTTTCTCGCGCGTCCGTCAAGCTATATCCCGATGGAGTCGCTGCATTCCGCAGTCGCAGCCATCAAGCTAACCTCTCGCGCGCGCCGCTTGCAATTCGTCGTCTGCCTCGCGCGTCCGTGTACTTATCGCCGACGGCTCCCTCCTCTCGCATGTACTCCATCTGACTCGCCCGCGCCTCCGTCGGCCGGTCGCCATCAACGTCTCCGTCTACTCGCCCGCGCCTCCATTGGCTCCCCATGGATGGCTACGTCCTCCCCGCGCTTCGGCTTCCTCGCTCCAGCTCTATTTGGTTACTCCCCCGCAGGTCAGAACAAGTTTCTGAAACTTGAAGAACCTAAATTTCAGATGTGAATAGATGTGCAAACATGTATCCTCTTGCTTAAACTTTAACTGGGTTGCAAAGGTAATGAATCGGCTTTTATTCACTGCTTGCATAATTTCAGATAGAACATTACATTTTGTAAAAAAAAACTTGACCAAGCAAGCAACACTGCCCGAGTCCATGAATCAGGTAGCATGAAGCCATGAACCAATTGGCACTGATTTCTCTTATGATTTGTGAATGGGAAAGATACCACCTCTCCTCCTCTTTCTCTTCTCACCACATTGTCTGAATGTTCAGTACCATTACAACAGTACTAAAATTCAGTAGCATTATGCATTTGTCTGAATGTTTTTCTGTCGTGGCAAAATGTAGCATACAAATTTGGTTCCTCAATCTTGCGTGCAGTTGCCTGTCATTGTGAAGATGTTTGCGAGCAAGATGACCACCCTTTCTCTTGGATCACTGCCTAGCCATCGACGTCTTCGCCGCAAGGTATAAATCCCTAATTTTCCATCTGCACACCATCAAATGAAAATCTTGCTGAACTCATAGTCTCTACAAGATCAATAGCAAACCATAGACTGAATCATGATTACTTGTTTGGATCTTGCTTCAGAAGAAAAAACACAACTAATTTGTGGTCATCTTTGACCCCCCTTCAGATTTCTGACTTTTGATGTTGTATTTGATCATCTGTGCCATTTCACTGCAACCTAAACCGAGTAAACGCTGGTATGGAGTGCACGGTGGAGTTGTCTTCTTCCTCGGGTGCCTGGATCTTTCCATTGGGAGCGGTGACCTCGACGGCAGACCTCCTGCGCAACAGCGCAAGCAAGATGGAGTTCTTGATGCAGCCGATTAGAGGTGCGGACCTGCGCCATTTTTGCAGTCGTGCTTTAGCTTTGTGCTTGTGTTCACTAACATCTAGCTCCTAATCCCTGAATCGTTTAAGCAGAATAACGGTGCTGGAGAGGTTAACGACAGTGACGTTCCGTGGAGCCGCTGCACTACCAGGTCGTCGAGCACCTGGCGCCTATGAGGGGGGTTAGTGCGGACGGCCAGATCTGTGCGGCGGAGGGGGCGGCGGATGTTCAAATTGAAGATTCACCTGAAGTATCTGGGCAATCTATTTACCAGATCGACCCTAAAGCTTCTGGATGGACACGAAGGTATGTCACTATTCGGAAGTACACTCTTTGGAAACTCAGCATGCTACTCTGTGCACAAATAGATACATGCTAGGAATTGTCTCTGAACAAAATCATATGTAGCTCTGTACATTGCAAATGTGTGTCAGCCTGAACAAATTGTCTAGTATGACAGGTGTAGAGCTGCTTTGCATTGAACAAATTGTCTTCTTACTAAAAAAGATCATGAAGAGATTGATGTTTGTGCCTTGACAGTGGGCTGCATTATAAAATTGCCTGACATGTTACTAATGATCTGGTAAAAAATTGAGCTGTTTTGACTCAGAAAGGATGATTGCCCGTCGAGAGACACTGACCTTGCTCATTGTCCATGCACTGAATTTTAGTTTTGAGTTTCTGCAGCATGGGAAACTCCAGCATGCCACCAAAACCCATTTCTGTAACCAGCCACTTCTTGAATTGGTCGAATAGCTCAATTACTTCGACAGCACGCTTAACAGAGATTCGAGATGTTGGAGCATGGGGGCAGTGGCTCCTTCATTGTTGGTCGGTAGATCATTATCAGAGGATGATCGCTGTAGGTTGGGATTGATAACTGCGTCAGCAATTCCATTGTGATCGCAACTCCGAGAGTTCAACATGATCACTGCGATTCATAAGAAAAAAGGAGAGCTCAGATTAAATGTCTCTGCACATCGCTGCCACGGTGATTAGAAATCAGTATAAATAGAATCAGTTTGTGGTCTAAAGCCATGTATTGTGCCATTTGCCGGGGACACCTGCAGCAGTATCAAAAACTCGAAGACATGTATAGTTTAATTTCTGAATGGTGTACTTGAAAATTAGTTCTGACATATGCATATGCATTGCCAAAATTAGTTCGTGTACAGCAGATCTGCCAAGAGAGCAAAATCAGTATAATAAAATCCTTATTGCAGCGACATGGTATATGCTGTATTTAGTAGACCACGAAATGCATTACAGCATTGCAGATAGCTTATGATTCCCGGCAAAAATGAAATTCTGCTTATGGTATGGTGTGTCGATCTGATTTTTGCAATGGACTGCAGAGGAGTGTCGGATTTGACTTTAGCCGGTGAGAAATGAGGTGAATTGTGTTGGGGAAGCTTGCTAGCTGCAACGGGCGTACATAGTAAATGCCTCCGTTGGTCCAGAATCTATAATTGGATGGACCATATCATCCGCTGACAACCGAGCCGGTGCAAAGGTGCCTGAGGGAGTCACGTTTGCTGTATGTCAGATGTGGGCCACAAGCCTGGCATAAATTAAGGATACATAAACTATACATGGGCCTATACGTGCTGGGCTGTGGATCTCGAAGCAACCTGACGGAAGGGATAACGGGCACACATGTGCTCGAGCACAGAACAACACTTTCGTCTTGCCATCTTATTTCTCTCTTCCCCTTCTTTCTCCATGAGAAGCCAGACACCGACGAAAGGGCAGGCGAACATGCGGAGGCAGGGGTGATTGGGGAACCCAATGCTTACTCTCCCCTTCCTCCCCACCGCTCTGTCCTGCTGCAGGTTGAAGCACCGCTAGAGACTGGAGCAGCGCTGTTAGGATTTGAGAGAGAAAGAGAGGAGGAAAAAAGGAAAGAGAAGGGAAAGAAGAAGGAAGGATGACAAGTGGGACCCGTGCCCAAATCATCAAATTATCTACGTTTAACATTTTTCAAATGCATGATTAACACTTTTAAAAATATTTGCTTTTTATGCCTACTTGTTGCCACAGACCTTGTACATTTGGTTATACATCATAAACATGTTATGTATATATTCAACATTTTTTTCATGATTAACTTCTTTTCAAACATATATTTTAATGTCAACCTTTTTTCATACATGTGTACATTCTTCGCATATATTAGAATGTTTTTTGTGTACATGTTTAACATTTTTTAAATACATGACTAACATTTTTTAAATTTTTACGTAAAGTGATATTTCTATCATATATATATATAATATTTGCAAATATAACTAAAATTTTAAAAAATAGACTAGAAAACAAAAACAAAGTTCAAAAAATTAAAAAGAACGTCTGCTTAATGCCCCACGCACTGGCCCGCCCTGTAATGCAGGCGCGACCTCCTAATCGGCACTTTCTGTGCCGGTTAGAGGTTCCCGGGAGCAACTAATTGACGAGCGCTTCTTCGGAAGCCTCACCACGATCAACGCCACTTGGCGCGCTCTGAGCCGCCACCACGTGTCGCCCTGTGGGCGCTCCATCTGGATTTTTTCCCCGCATGCCTTTTTGGCTTTTAAAACGGTTTTTTCTCAGGTTTTTTCGACCTTTTGGTTTTCCACCGCTCTACCTTAGCTTTTGGACCAAAAAAAATCGCAAACAATTTTTATCGTGAAATAATACGTTAGCTTTTGGTCTTTTTTGCTTCCGTGAGAGGCACGATTTCGGAGGTGGGAGTGATCTTTGCAACGAGTATTCCTCAATTAGTGATTTCGGAGGTTCCCGCGCCCACGCGCCTGCACATATGGGTCGGCTCATCGCGTGCGACGCGATCGTTGAACAGCGGGCAGCTCGGGAAAATCCTACTGCAGCTCGCTGCTGCAAACTGTCGACCAAAAGCACAGTCGAGCAAAGTGAGCGGTCTGGGATAGGCCAGCCTATTTTAGCGTGGTGTAGCACCTGTTTCTTTATAGTTTATTCTGGTTTTTCCCATTTTCATTTTTTATTTTTGGTTTTTATTCCCGTCTCTGTTTATTTTTTTATGTTTATGTTTCATTTTTTATTTCATTTTACTGTTTATTTTTCCATTTCCGTTTTTATTTTTTGATTTTATTGTTCTTACAAAAAATATTCAAGATCTCAAAAACTATTTCAAATATAAAAAACATTGGAATAATCAGAGTTTTTCATAAATTATAAAAAATGTTCGCATTGCTAGAATATTTTTAGGAATTTCAAAAAAAATTGTTTTTAATAATTGTTCATAATGGTTTCCTTAAAAGTTCACCACTTTTTTCAGGATTTCGAAAAATGTTTCGTTGTAAAAATTGTTTGCAAATTTGAAGAAATGTTCGCGTATTCAATTTTTTAGGAGCTTGAAAAATGTTCTCCTTTCCCAAAAATTATTCAGAAATTTAAAACAATGTTCCGAATTTCAAACAATCTTTGTATTTTTCCAATTTTGTTAATAAATTCAAAATTGTTCGCATTTTCCAAATACTGTTCAGGAATATAAACATTCTTCATAAATATTTTCTTTAAAATGTTCAAAATCTTTGTTCCCGAATATTGTTCAAAAATTTGAAAAAAATGTTCGGATCTTCAATTTTTATTGGTAGTTTGAATTTGTTTCTTACTTTTTCGGTTATTGTTCAGAAATTTTAAAACATATTGGTGTTTTCAAAAAAAATTAGGAGATGGAAATTTGGTTTGCCAATTTTTTAAAAAGTTTGTATTTTATTTTTTGGAATTTAATAAAATGTTCTGTTTTGAAAAAAAAATATAGCATTGGAATTTTTGGAGTTTCATTCTTTTAATTTGGTAAAAAAAATGAAAAGTGATCCCGTTTCTTAAAACATCACTTTTGTTTCAAAAAAATATTTTGCATTGGAAATTTCAAAAATATTCCTGCCGGTGCTAGAATGTGTTCATAAAGTTTTAGCGCTGCTTTGTAGCATTAATGTGAGGATCCGCCTATGCGTTCGGGTGACAATATGGGAAGCTAAAGGCGCCATATAGGAATTGTCGAGTGTTCCTGCCGTCTCGCATGAACCACTACTATGTATCGTTATAAGCGATTGCGTGAGCTCGCTCGCCTACAGTGACCCCTTCGTGGGCCTGCCCAATGAGGAGGGCAATACCCTCCCAGTCCCGAGCCACGGGTGGGGCATGTGACATGGACATCTCGCACTTTTTTGAACCCTAGAAAGAAGGGGAAAAAAAGAAAAAGCCGGCGGTCTCGAGCTCCGGGGGTAAAGACTAGGTCATACCCCAATGGTCATACCTGGCAATGGCGATGTTTCTTACGTTGTTATCTTGTTGAAGGCATTGCTCGGATATGCCCAGACTGATTTCTTCAGGGTGAAAGCCTAGATTCCGACCTTATGGTTCGATCCGGTGACGGTGGCGCTTGGGTGTCGCTCCCTTCCCGAAGGTGTTGCTATTTAAGAACCTCTTCGTTCATGTGATGTCATGAGATGGTTGGTGCAGATATGGTCATTGTTGTAGTTTGTCGATCGCATATCTGATCGCTTTGTTTTTTTCTCGCCTACACATAACTTTGGTCTTATATGACTTTGCTAGTTGTCGGCGTGTTTTCGCGTGTGTGTGGTTTGGTGTTGGTCATGTGCATTCTAGCTATGCAGAAGCCAGGTGTGTGTGCTTATCATGTTATGTATCTTATTGAAGCACCATTTTGAGCCAATAAAATTCATCATTTGTCGAACAGAACTGTAGATCTCAATGCACATCGCTCTGTCCTGCCTAGATTCAAAAGTTTTTTTCTTAATTTCCAAGATCCAAAAGTTGGCATCCCTATGCATCATGTCATATATCTACAGGATACGGTGACAAATGGTTAATTTTTCTTGTACGTTTTTCTATCCAAGGTTAATCCCTAAATAGGAGAGTATCTTCCTAGTTGATTCTTCCCATTAATTATCATATCTTGTAGATTTGTTTTTGTGTGAGTAGATGTAGTGAACGTGTCTAGATTCATCCTCCCGATAATTTTCATAGTATATTTTTAGGAGGCATTTATTATCCAAATAATATATTATCTTTCCTATTCTCTTTACTACCAGTGATATCCTCAATATTCAGATATTCTGTTTTAATGGAATTTGTTAGGATAAGCACGGGCTTCATGGCATGTATCTATATAAATTGAGTATTTTGCTAGGACCAAACACAAACATACCAGTGACAAGAGTATTGCGTAGTGCTTTCTATTGCTCACTGCGAACTTAGGCGATGGCAAATAATAGCATCCTCCAGGTCTTCGTTGTTTTTCTCATTGCGCAAGTTTGCTTACTGATGATGATGGCAGCACCGGTAGCGCAGGCAGCCGGCAGGCTTATGGGATACAATCCCGTTTGCTGCCCTAGGGACATCTACTGTTGTGGGTTTGGTGGTGTGATGGCCAATGGAACTGCATCCTCCACCAATCCTTGATATGTTGTCTCACTCTCCTCTGAGCTATAAGCTAGGGCATATAAAATGTGCTTCAAGTTGGTCGTTTTGTTTCTTATATGCAGTTTGTGCTACTAGTTTCAAGAAATATTATGTGTAAGCTATTTTGCTAATAAAAGTGGGAGGAGATTGTTATCTATGTTGTTTGCAATGTGCCGCAAAGAGATTTGAAATTATGTTTACTGTGTTTTTTGAGGATCATATCATCCTATATTTTCATGGTTAAACACATGTAATGATAATAAAGGTACCATCCGTAGTTGATTCCAGTTTATTACTAATCATAGCAGTTTACCCATCACATAGAGTGTTAATTTGTTGCAGACATCAAGCAACTTAACCCTATATTTGTCGCCCTAGCCAAATCTTACTCAATCAAGCTTCTAAAACCTATACGAGAACTAATTTGTTTCCTTTTTCTAGCGTTTTTTATTTCATCTCTTTTTCAGCGTTCTTCCCAATGCCTAAAACCCCGACCATGCATGTGTACCAACCCAATTTAGATGAGGCACAGTGGTCAAGGCGTCATGCCTGCTCATGTATTTGAACACTTCGTCCGGGCGATTGTTTCGTGGCACTGAGGAGGACATTCTTGCGCATGTACCACCGTTCGAAGGATCTCGGCGCGACAGTTCTATAAGGATGTCCTCCTGACATGTGACACCTTGGGGTGTTGAGACTTGAGAATGAACAGATCGAGCATGCACATCAGACGTTTGAGAAATTGCTCGGCATCTTGGGCGCTTTTGTCGTCTGCCAAACTGTGGACAGGGGCGTGTCCTGGTGGCGTGTTCATCGAGGTTCCTAGTCGTGGTCTAGCTCTGGTTTAATTTCCTCGTGTATGGTCCCCAGTGTTAGTTCGACCTGGTGTGGCGTGGTACGGTGTACATGAAGGTCTGGATGTGCCTCGGTTAAGAATAAGCATGTCAACCAGTGGCGGAGCTTCACTAGGGCAAGGGGGGCAATGGCCCCCCCTGATCCTAGAAAAAGTATATGAAATACCATTAATTGGTAAGCTAAAATTTTCAAAAATATCATTGTTTAAGCAGAATATGCCCTTCTGGCTCTGCTTTGCCCCCTAAACAACCTCTGTCAAGCTCCGCCACTGATGTTAACGGTGGACCCTTAAAATCGACACAATATTTGTCTGCGGATGATCCAGACTTGTCATGGATCCGGATACAAGAACAGGTCATCCAACACCGTGCCCAAAACGTCCGTTTCTATTATTACTTTTATATAAAAAATAGTAACCTTTCACCAAATAGCTAAAATCAACCTTCCACCAAAAAGCATATACCACACAAAAGCAAATTGATGTGCGTTGCCAATGACCTCCCGCCAAACAATGGGCTAGGAGTACATGTGAGCATCTACAGTCCGGCGTCTCAAACCCCCTCATATGCCCGGGCGACACAGCCCGGTTAGTGACCGGTCTGAAAAAACTGACCTACACGGACGCCTCATACAGCCTCAAACACCCGGGATGATCAACACGCCTCATATCCAGTCTAAATATGGGGCGAATATGGGAAGGCTCGGGCATGACCGTGCATGTCCGCCACGTCGGATCTGGCCCACACTAGCCAACTCGAGCCCACATAAATTCGTCCACTTCCCCTCCTCAGACCAAACCCTATCCACACCACCCCGTCACCAAAGCTCCCCTCCAGCAATCTCCAGCCTTTTCCGGCTTGCGCTCATCCCACACGGCCTCGAGGAGGAGATGATCATCCGGCTTGCGCTCCGCCACTCCCGAAGGCTGTCCAACGACAGCGCTCCGACTCCTTCCGTCGGGAATCCACTGCGTCATCCCAAACGGCAAATGGATCCGCCGCTAGGTGTGTCATCGTTGCCTGACTAGAGGGGGTGCAGTCCATCTTGCGTCCAAACGCTGTGGCGGACGCACAACCGCTCCGTTGGAGCTCCAAGGTGAAGGACGCACCATGGGCGTCGTCCCATGCAAACATGGCTCGTTGTGACGGCCGTGCGAGGCAGGAGCGCGGCAGGCGGTGGCAGCCCTCGCTGGCGGTGGACGTAGGCGAGGTGGAGTTGCATTCTCCGGCGCGTTGGATGTTGCACCAGTCCGGGCGCCGCAACCGTGTCGTGGTGGATGTCGCTGGCTCGTCCAGGACGGATCCATCATCAATCTGACATCCATCAGCACCGTTCGGGTTCCAAGCTCCGATGAGGAAGAGTAGGACATGGGAGACGACGATGCCTTACGTCCCGTGAGCCGGCCATACTTATTTTTACAACTTCTATCAGAGGTTTTCTAAAGATTCTAGAAGCTTGTGATCGTCTTTGTAAGTTTATGGTCATTTTTTCCTTTGGGCTTCGATGTGTTTCTACTATAGTTTTCTTTGCTTTTCTTATTTTGTATTTTCCTTTCATTTTTTCCTTGTGTCATTTAAAGTAAATTCAAACATCGTGCACTTTTAAAAAAATTGCATGCACTTTTTTCAAATTCTACAACTTTTTTGAATTCTATGAGAATTTTTCTCAAATATGTCATCTATTTTCCAACTTGTGAACTTTTTCAATTTCATGAATTTGTTCAAATCTGCAAATATATTATTCAGAATCATCACAATTTTTCAGAACCACGAACATTTTTAGAAATCTGTAGAAAAACTCAAATGTACAACCATTTATTTCTAGCCCGTGATCCTTTTTCTTTCAAAATTTATGAACTTTAATGAAAATCATGGACGTTTTTGAGACGTGTGGTTATTCTTTTAATATGCAAATTTATTTAGCTATAAAAAATGAAAATCATTTTTCTCTTTCTAAATCAATGGAAGCAGTGGCGGAGCTTCATTGGGGCTAAAGGGGGACCCTCAAGTCTGATTAGCCCCCTAAACAATCTTTATCAAGCTCTGGCAGTGGGTGAAGGCCCCAAGCGGCCAAACAAACAGGCAACCACCTAGCAATTACCGGAGTGAGGCGGGAGACTGTCCGACCGCGGCGAGAGATTCGAATGCGGGTTGAGACCAACCTAGCGCCGCATGAGCGAAAGCCACCGTGATCGCCTGAAGTGCTAAACAGGCGCTCCACTTTTCAAACCATGAATGACAAGGGCTCCTCGTCAACGCCTTCGTGGGCCGGCTGAAAACAGCGCGTAGTTTAGTATTCACAAGTCGCGGTTGACCAGTCTGCCCATTGATTTCTAAAATACGCAAAAAAAATCCAAAAAATTCCATGAATTAAAAAAAAATCATGGTTTAACAAACTCAAATTCAAAAATAGTTACAAAAACAAGGTTTTGAAAAGAAGTTCAATGATTTGAGAACAAGATCATTGATATTTTCAAAAGTTCACGAATTTTGTGAATTTGGAAAAAGTTCATCGATTTTTTAAAGTAATGGATTTTAAAAAATCCATTGTTTTTGGAAAAGAAGTTCACGAGTTTTGAGAAAATCATATGCATGGATTTGAAAAAATAAGATTGATTTCTTAAAAATGTGCAAGATGTCTGAGAAAAAAGTTTGTAGATTTCGAAAAAGTTCATCGATTTTGAAAAAAGTTCACAAACTTATAAAAGTTTCATTAAACAAAAATCTTGAAAAAAGTTCAACAACTTTGAAAAAAATTGGAATTTGGAAAATACTTTATGGGTTTATGTTCATCAATATTGAAGAAAATTTTATGAATTAAAACTTGCTTCGATTTTGAATATACGTTCATGAATTTGGAAAATGTTTCCGCATTTATGAAAACAAAATAGAAAAATAAAAAATAAAAAGAAAGTAAAAGGAACAAGAAAAATGAAAAAAGAAGGACCGGATATGGGCGGTCCGAAAACTGACCACTGAACCTAAAAAATTTGTTTGGGAAGGTTATGGAAGCTTGGCAAACCGAGGGCTTGTGCAAACTGAAGAATGAAGAAAAGAAAAGGAAAGTAAATAGGCATAAGTGTTAAGATATCCTAGCCTCCTAGGTCTCAAAATCAAACCCCGTCGCCTGCACCCTTTTTTGAAGTTGAACAGAAAATAAATAAGGTTGGCGAAATAGCCTTTAACTGACGCTGAAGTCGCCAAATAGGGTTTGCGATGAATGATATGTATTGCTAATTTTGTGATATGTATCATCGACATTGCTACGCACTGAGACACATGGTTTTGCACCAGTTTTGGAGGCATCTATCCGGTTTTGGGAACCCTCCAGAATTTTTTCCTATTTCTTTGTTGCTCTTATTTTCGTTTTTCACTTTCAGTTTTTCTGTTCTTTCTCACTTTTTTGAATTTGTGTATATTCATTCAAATTCGTGAACATTTTCCAAATTGGCCAACTTTTTTGAGTTTACGATAATTTGCCAAATTCTGGAATAACTTTTAACATTTCCAAACATTTATTGTATTAGCGAAGATTTTCAAATTCATAAACCATTTTAATCCATGTTTTTAAAATTAATCAATATTATTCAAAATAATGAGCATTTTTAGTTTTATGAAGTTTGTTGAAATTTGTGATCATTTTTCCAATTTGGGAACATATTTTAAGTTGATAAACAATTATTCAATCTGTCAACATTTTGTTTTTGTGATTCTATTTTGAATGACGAACAAATTTTCAACCTGTGAATATTTTCTGAATTTGTGAATCTATTTTCAATGACAAACAATTTTTCAATCTGTGGACATTTCATGAATTTGTAAAAAACAATGTAATTATAGACATTATTGCAAATTCAAAGTGACATTTCAAAATTGTGAAGTTTTTTCAAAATGAAGAAGATTTTTTTTCAATGTCATGAATAGTTTTTTTTAATTCAGTAACTTCTTTTTATTGACAAAAAAGTTCCAACTGGGACTTTTTTTGAATGTGTGAATTGTTTTAATTTATGAACATATTTCCAGTCAATGAGTTTTCTTTTATTTCGATAAAACCCTTTTGAATTCCTTTTTTTCAATTTTGTGAACATTTATGAAAACTCATTAACATTTTTTGAGTCTGTGAGAATTTTTTGTACCCAAGAATATTTTCAAATTCATAGACAACTTGTAACTTCATTGACATGTTTTAAATTCACGAACATCATTCAAAGTCGATCATTTTTTGAACTCAAGAAAATATTTTAAATTCGTGAATATATTTTCAAATTGGCAACATTTTTGGAACTTGGGAGAGTTTTCCAATTAAAAAAAATTAATTCAAGAACATATTTTTGCAATCACAAAAAAAAGATAGTCCTGAACATATTTGTATTCCAAAAAATGTTGTCACTCTATAAATGTCTTTAAAATACATGAACATTTTCTTGAAATTAGAACAAAATTTCATTTTTATCATTTTGAATTCACTGATAAATTTCGAATTAGCTATTTTTTAATTCTCAGTTTTTTTATAAAATTTTAATTTTTGAAATTCATTAAAGCATTATATTTATGAACGAACTAAAATAAAAATGAAGTGAATAAAATTAAGAATTAGCGAATTAAAATTATATTTTGGGAAAGAAAGAAAAGAGCAACAAATTGTATTTAGGCTATAGTAGCTAGCTTCCTACCTAATTGTACACTGATGGGCTGCCGCACTGAGTACTATTGGTCCATAAGATTAGTCTAGAGCCTTCTATACTACAGAGCCCTATGATGCCTATTTCAAACACATGAGCTCGTGGGCCTTCCCGAGACCTGGGCCCTAGGCGGTGGTCCCTTCCCGCCTAGACCTAGAACCAGCTCTACGTCGATGATGGCGTGTCGGAATCGACATGGTCCCCTCGTGCATGGCTACGCTTTAGTTCTTAGCCAATTGTGGTCCAGGTGTTGTGCCCGACCATTTGGGTGGCAAAGTGTGCATCGACAACAACTCATCAATGTATGGTCTGTGCCAGGTTGAGTAGGCAGGGTCATCACGACACATGATGGCGAGCGAGGTGGCCATTGTCGGAAGTGGCTACGTACGGGTCACAACGATCGCGTTAGTATAGGAAAGCTCCTAATATTGGGGGTGAAAACCTTAGGTATGAGTTGAGATGGTTTTACCTGGCAATGATGATGTTTTTACACTGTTACCTTATTGAAGACATTGCTCGAATATGCACGGACTTGCTATTTAGCGTGAACACCTAGAACCTAGCATTTGGTAATTGGATTTGGTGACAGCGACTGCTTGAGCGTCGTTTTCTTTCTGAAGGTGTTGTTGTTGAAGAACATTTCTCGTTGTCCTTGTGGTGTCAAGATATGGTTGGTTTGGATTTGGTCGTTGTTTGTCGATAGATGTTTTGCTCGCTTCGTTTTTCTTTCTTTTTCCTGCTTAGGTTTAGCTTTGATTTTATATGACCTTGCTATTTGTCGGTGTTTTTATTTATGTGTGTGCGTTGATATTGACTTGTGCATCCTATAACTCTACAGAGGTTGAGTGTGTGTGCTCCTTATGCTTGTATCCCTTATACTTCGTTTTGAGTCATAGAAATCCACTCTTTATCGAACAATGGTAATATCCCAATGTACATAGATATGTCTAGCTTAAGATTTATCCTCTAACCGCACAAATGTCAAGGAGGGTTGCTTAGTGGCATCCGCTCACCTTGAACTGAATAGGAGAAGGGAGTGGGGGAGATGAGACGAGAGAAATACTCCCTCCTTTCCATAATACAAGAGAGGAGCGCTAGTGTAAAAAACGTTGTTATATTATGGGACGGAGGAGTAGTATTTGTTCCTTCTCCTGATCAATTGATCGCCACTGCAAGTCAAATTGTATGGGAGAAATGAGTGGAGATCCCTCACGCACGCGCACATATACCGTCCATATCACCGAGTCAGAATAGAGTTCGCCGGATCCCACTCCACCTCCTCTTTATATAGCTTGCACTCCCTCGCCACTTCTTCCTCCATACACATACTTCGTGAAGCAGATCTCGGCTGCAAGAACCTCAACATTTAACGACGAGGTTACTAGTGGCTACGCCCCGCCTCGCCACGCTTCACACAAGTAAGTACTACCTCTGTACCAAAATATAAGACGGTTTAGTAAGCTAATAGCTTACTAAAATGTCTTGTATTTTGGTACGGACGGAGTATATATGTATGCCTGCTCTTTCGCCAATGATCTTCCGTTCATTCCGTCGGTGAAGGAAACTATAACAATAATAATAGCATGATTGTCCACATGTTCCCATCCCAAGTTGAACCCTACTGTTCATGCCATGATCGAAGACGTCTGCAAGTCTGAATATGATGATGAGCTTCCTGACGAGGAGCTAGCGTTTTTGCCGGTTGAACAACCTCACCATACACCTGCCTCTTCCTTGACGAGTACAGAAAAATCTTCTCATGGCTTGATGAGGTCGTTCAACGAGTAAAAAGACGACGGTCGTCGTCCAAACTAGGCATGGGCATCCGGGTGTTGTTGCGCACCACAAAGGAAAAGGGCCCTACAACCTTGTCAAGAGAGATATAATCGTTGAGCTTTAGAGTCATGAGGTTGCGACATCTGCTCACTAGCCGCCGAAGTACTATGAAATTGGCCTCCCATTGTAAGTATGAAAACTTGGGAGTATCTAGATTCTCGACAAGTCAAGGATTTTGAAAAGTAACTTATGTTCCAGTTCAAGTTCTCTTAAGATTTCTGTAGCATGGATATTAGAAAGAAATTAGAACTTGAGGATGGGTGAGGAATCATATCTCAAAAATGTGATGAAAAGGAGATGCAAGAGAGAAAGAGCATTCCCTGACTTGATTGATTGTCATAGCAGATTCACATTCCCTGGCCTCCTCTTGCACTCTCTCACACCTTCTTTCCCAATAAACACACAAGGACGAGAGTGATTTTTCTAGCGGCACCGGTTTCTACCGGGTTGTGGGATGTTGCACATTTCGTTTGGGGATGTGTGCATGTATTGCTCTATTATGGCAATACCACACATTGTCTGATACATATACATAACACAACCTTCTCTCGCCTTCAATCCAACTAACTTTCTTACCCACATCTGTGACATGTGGGACAGCTAGCGAGGAGGCCCAATGACAGATTGACTAGCAGGTATGTTTGAAGTAAAAAAGGTTTTATTACATCTCACCCACCCATGCTTTTCAGATTACATAGTTTGTATCAATTATATCTTTTGAGCAAAATATTCGATTGACAAACCGTTTGGATATTATCACTCATGATATGTAAATCTTCAAAACAATCAATTTTGGACATGGTTGATTTTTTTTTCAAATTCAATTTTTTGTTGCATGTTTTCATTGCTTTTTCATTCCGGATATCAGTACTATTTCATTCAGGTTTCGTTTCTATTTGGAGTCTTGAAATAAGTTTTCATATTGTTTTGTTAAATTATCTTTCATGGTTGGGCTGAGTTCTAAAGATGTTATTTTCATATTTTTCCTATACGATTCCATTTTTGTTGCACGACTATTTTACAAGTTTCAATTATTTTTCAGGCATTCTCTTTTGCATGTTTTTCGTCATTGTTTCATTCTATACATCATTAATGTTTCATCTCTGATTTGATATAAGTTTCATAATGTTTTTTGCATGTTTTCATTATTGGTTCACTCTGGTTTCATTAATGTATCATCAGGTATACTCTCTCCATCCACATATATAGGACATAATATATTTTCGAAGTTACCTTTGACTATATGGATTAGCACAATATTATATAACATGCATGTCACACAAAGCGCACCCTCGAATTCGTATGTGAAAGGACTTTGTGATGATATAAATTTTATATCATAGATCTCATATATTAGTAATCTATCATTGGTCAAAGGATACCTCGAAAGAAGTATTGGCCCTATATATGTGGAGGGAGGGAGTGTCATATAAGTTTCATTATTGTATTGACATTCGAATTTGAACTTGTTCAAAGCATGTCCAAAATTGATCTTGTTTTAAAGATTTTAATGTCATGAACCCAAATCTGCAAACGGATTGAAAAATGGTTCATTGGTTCAAAAGTTAAAAGTTGTTACGGAGTGTGGAATCAAACAAAAGTATGGATGGATGATCCTGGGCTGAAAGAATAAAATATGTTGAGTGCAATAAATTTCTGCTGTCAGATGGTGATTGGGGCCTAGAAAAAAAATCACATGTGTTAAAGCAAACTGAGTGGAATACTTCGTATCTGTTATGTGTACACATGTACCCAAACGAAAGGTGCGGCATCCCACTACCCGGTAGAAACCCGGACCACTAGTTTTTCATTTCCAACACAAGGACACAATGTCTTTCTTCGTGAAGCAAAGCTCGGCTCCTAGAACCTCGACACGAGGACCTCATTGTCGCCTCGCCTCCATGCCTGTCTAATCTTTAAGCAATGATAGTTCGTTTGTTATATTGAAAATTCATGCGCTGACCAGTTGCTCCAAAAGTCCGAGCTGATGGAGAAAGGTGGGCAATATATTTTAACACTCCCAGACGTCTGGACTACTTTAGTCCTCAGACATGTGATCGATCTAGCCTGCAGATTTTTTTAATAGTGCGCTAGAAAGGTCTTGAACTTGACACCTCTTGGCTCCGATACTATATTGAATTCATGCACTGACCAGTTGCTCCAAAAGTCCGAACTAAAGACCAAAGGCAGCCAATATATTTTAACATATTACATACATTGTAGTTCCGAATACATCAACTAGGTTTGTCCCAATGTTACTGCTATCATGTTGATTTGTCATCGTCTATCTTCCCTCCCCACAAGGCTGGACAAATAATAATAGTAATATGATTGTTGGAATGTTCCTAGGTAGGTTTTTGTTGTCCATGCCATGATCAAAGATGGTTTATATTGTTGGCGAGGATGAATATTATGATGAGCTTTCAGGCAAGGAACCGATGTTTTGTCTGGTTGAACAACCTTACCATACACATGCGTCTTCTTGATAAGTACATGAAGATCTGCTCCTGCCTTGATGAGCTCATTCAACCAGCAAAAATGGCGGTCATCATCATCCAAATTCCAAACCAGGCTTGGGCTTCCAAGTTTTGTTGCCTGCGACAAAGGAATGGGTGTCGTGCAACGTTGTGTAATGGCGGCGAACTCGGCGGCGTTAAAGATCTCACATGAGACCAGGCTTTGGACCCCGCAATTTCATGAAGGAGGAGACACTCATGTTGAAGTGCTCATCAACCCAAGGTCCAAATCAAAATTATACATGTTCACCCATATAAAGACATAAATACATAAATGAGTGAACACAAAAGCTAAAATATTGAAGACCTCATCATCCCGAGGTCTAAATCAAAATTATACAACTTAGCCTCTTCATACAAATATATACATAATAGAGTCAAACACAAAAGTATAATTCAATGTCTTCCTGCATATAAATCCAACATGTTCAGATTAGAGAACTACTCCCTCTGTAAACTTTTATGAGACATTTTAGGTCACTTTTTCATAGATGCACAACTGAGATAGATTTGATATGTATCTTCGTAGGTAGACGGCCATGGTAGGGTGCTTGAGCTTCGTGAAAATCTCGAGAGAGTATAACATGGATTCTTGAAGAAGAGTCTTGGGCGTGGGTGTCAACAAAATCTTAACTCTATATAAAAGTTATTAGAAATCCAACATTTTGATCGGTCCACTTGGCTTCAGTTTCAATGTTAGATTTTGGCTCTAGACTTTCCAAACGTGTGTATCACATAGGAAAACTGGAAAACTCTAACCAATGCAGAGTCATATCGCACACAATGGGCACGGTAGTGGGCTTTCATGGGAGGAAAGAGGGACTAGATGTGTGATGTCTCCCATATCATAGATTCATGTCCATAGTCATCTCTCTAGCAATCATAGATCGAATTTGAGTATGTTCCATTCTATATATAAATAAATGAATTTGTGTATGTGTATCAGGTGAAGAACTATATATTAGTCCTAGAGAATAGTCTTAAACAGACCAATATTATGACTATCTCCTAAGCTTCTTTTTCTGTTACCACAAAGGTTAAGAATGTCATATATTAGTACATTTATGAAATGAAAAATTGCAACTCTGACATTGCTAATGTGAATATAAATTTCAGGTTGTAGGAGACATGTAGTGTGTTCATACATATGCAACCAAGTTGGATAATATTTTGAGAGGATTATTAAACAATACACTCACATCTGACAAAACAAATCAGCAACCCGTGCCTATGCATGGGACATGTCAATGCTAGCTTCAACCCGTGCCTATACTTGGCTAATTTTATGGGAGTATACAATGCATAATGTAATATACTTTGAACCAGGCAACCGCGTGAGGAATTGTACGGTGATGGATAAGAGGACCAACCCCCGTACATATTTTCTACTGGACCTGAATACAATATATGTACCTTTAATGTATGTTTATATATTAACTGTAGATCCCGGTCTCGAGTAGCCAGTCTTGAGCTCCGCGGCTTAAGACTAGGTCATACCCGAGTGGTTTTACCTAGTAATGTCGATGTTTCTTACTTTATTATTCTGTTGAAGGCATTGCTCGGATATGCATGCCAGACTGATTCTTCAGGGTGAAAGACTAGATTATAACCTTATGGTTGTATCCGCTGATGACGGCGCTTGAGTTTCGTTCCCTTCCTGAAGGTGTTGTTGCTGAAGAACCTTGTCATCCATGTGGTGTCATGAGATGGTTGATGCGGGTATGGTCGTTGTTTTTCGATCCTAGATCTGATTGCTTTGGAGCCTTTTTTTATTGCCTACACATAACTTTGTTCTTATATGACTTTACTGGTTGTCGACGTGTGTGTGTGAGTTCGTGTTGGTTGTGTGCATCCTAGCTATGCATAAGCTGGGTGTGTGTCATCGTGTTATATATTTTATTGATGCTCCATTTTGAGCCAACAAAATTCATCATTTGTCGAAAAGAACTGTAGTTCTCAATGCATATCTCTCTTTCCTGCCAAGATCCAAAAGTTTTTTCTTTTGAAATTTCCAAGATCCAAAAGTTGGCATCCCAATGCATCCTGTCATATATCTACATGGCCGGTCTTAAGATTTCGGGGCCGGGGCGAAACTAGGACTAGGGGCCCCTTAATATTGACCATCATCTATAATTTTTTATAAACCTTCGTGGCAAAAAGCGCATAGTGAATATAGCATTGGGTTATTACAAATAGAGAGTTAGAGACATGCATACCTTCTCTAAATTGGGCGGTCTTTTCTCAGTATTTGTGGTAGTGTGGGGGCTAGCAATAAGTTGTCTCTAGCCATAAACCAAATCTGCGGCAATGCCACCATCACAAGTAGGTTGCATAGGAGAATCACAAGGGAGCAGTGTCGTAGGAAAGGCAATGTTGTTGCACGGTGACGCGAGACAAACAACTAAAACATGGTCGGCTGCTTAATAATATGATGATAAGCTTGCCACGCCTATAAATTTGTTGACAAAATATCATGTCAAAGCAACTATTCAGATTTAATATTCTACAGCAAAACAAGATTTGTACTCAAGGTTTCTGTGATTAAATACCTTCAATAGTAGCATCATGTCTTTCCTTTTTTATGGTATTATTATTGAACTTGCATCTTGATCCATAGTCACCTAACTTTTTTTTGCGGGAACCATAGCCACCTAACTCTTTACAAGAAAATTTTGATCAGCTGAAGGAAAAAATCACGAAAGCATATCGGTTTATGTCCAGGCATCTAATAAAATCCAAAATTGTCAATGAGCACAAAACACGGGTCTTCATTGGGAAATAATTTATAAATTCATATGGTGCTTTTCTTGTTTTTAATTAGCACGGCAAGAAAGTTTTTCCTTTGAACCAGTTAATCATGGCAACGAAGTAGTCAAAATAAAGAAGAACGACTGATTTTAACAAACCTAGGTTGTTTTCGGTTTGGATCCACCGAACGGAACTTGGGGAACAGGTCTGGTGGGGTGTGACTTTTGATCCATCGATTGTCGATTAGGCCGGCTGGGTCGTATTGGAGAAAAATTGGAAGATCAAATTGCAGATTTGGGGGGACTGGAGAAGAAAGAATCGAGGGTTTGCTTTCTGTACGAGAAACCTCGGCTATATGGTAGACGCCAGTGCACCGGGTCGCTAGCCTAGAAATTCTTTTTCCTGAGTGAATTCAGATTGTTTTTGCTGAGTGAATTCAGAATGTCAGCCTGCGCTGTGTGGAACCGTTAAGAATCACTAATTAAGGAGTACTCCTTGCAATTACTCCCACCTTTTCAGTTTGTGATGTGCGCCACTTGTCGTGCGTTCAAATCTCAAACCGTTTTCACTGTTGGATTTCTTGCCTCGAGATCTTCAAAACTAGATCGCATGTTGATAGGTTTTGACTAACTTTTTTTTTCACGAAAAAACCGGTCAAAAAAACCAGACGAAAAAAGCGAACCGGGAGCACGGTTTTTTGCCCTTTCCGAAAGAGGCACGGCCGAAATCACAACCGTGCCTCTCGCGGAAGCAAAACCGTGCCACTTGTGTAAGGAAAAAAAATAGGAAACGCGTTTTCCTTTCCATTTCCAAGAGGCACGACCGTGCCTCTCGCGAAAGCACAACCGTGCCTCTCGCGGAAGCAAAACCGTGCATCTCGCGAAAGCAAAAAAAATAGAGAACACATTTTTTTTCATTTTTGAGAGGCACGGTCGTGCCTCTCGCGAAAGCAAAACTGTGTCCTCGCGAAAGCAAAACCGTGCCTCTGGAGGAAGAAAAAAACATAAAACACTTTTTTTCGTTTCCGAGAGGTCACTCTGTGCGTTCGGTTTATTCGGTTTACATGGTTCGGTTTATACTTTTTTCGGTTTGTATGGTATTAATACTTTGATAAATACGATATGAAATTAAAATATGGTTTGGTTTCGGCATATACCAAATTATTTCGGTATGGTTTCGGTATATACCATAATAACCAAAGTTGACACGAATTCGAAAATGACGTAATAATAATTTGCAAATTTATGACTCAAAACACATACTTTTTTTAGACAAATAGCATATAACTATATATATATATATATATATATATATATATATATATATATATATATATATATATATATATATATATATATGCATTGATTCATCTGTTGATGGTTATGGACGTGCTTACCATTTTAAAAAGAGAAAAATGACTACATTACAAGAAAAATTTACGTGCTCAGTAGTGAATTTGACTCATGTACAAGAAAAATGACAACTTGTATGGTTGTTCATCTCAAGAAATATAAAATTATTTTTTACTTTGGTTTATTCGGTTAACCGTTCGGTTTTTCGGTATATACCGTAAAAACCAAAGTTCAAATCGGTATTGAAAAGTTCATACCATACCGAAGCCAGAAACTATAAAATTGGTTCTGTTCGGTTTATTTTTGGTATGGTTTTTTGGTTCAGTTTTCAAATGCACAGAGTGACCGAGAGGCATGGCTGTGCACGCCTCTCGCGGAAGCAAAAAAAATGTGTTGTTTCGCACAAAATATTTTTGGTGTCCAAAAACTAAGGAAGACCTGTGAAAAACCAAAATGTCGAAAAAAACCCATTTAAAAAGCCGAAACTCGTGCGAAAAAATAAAATAAAATCTGAGGGAGTGCCTAGAGCGCGACAAGTGGCAGCGGCTGAGAGCACGCCAAGTGGCGCCGATTGTTGTGAGGATCCTGAAGGAGCGCTCATCAACTAGTCCCCCCCCCCCCTCGGGGTCGGGCCTACAGGATACGGTGACCAATGGTTAATCTCTAAATAGGAACGGATTTCCTGCCAAGAAAAGGAGAGGATTTGCCATTCTTCCCATTAATTATCATATTTGTAGACTTGTTTTTATGTCACTAGATGTAGTGAACGTGTCTAGGTTCATCCTCCTGATAAAATTTCATATATTTTTTAAGAGGCATTTATTATTTAAATAATATATTATCTTTCCTATTCTTTTTACTACGAGTGCTATCCTCAATACTCAAATATTTTGTTTTAATGGAATTTATTAGGATAAGCACGGGCTTCATGCCATGTATCCATATAAATCGACTATTTGCTAGGATCAAACACAAACAGACCAGTGAAAAGGGTATTGCACAGTGTTTTCTACTGCTCTATGTGAACTTAGGCGATGGCAAATAATAGCATCGTCCAAGTCTTCATTGTTTTTCTCATTGCGCAAGTTTGCTTACTCATGATGATTGAAGCACCGGTAGCGCGGGCAGCTGGCAGGCTTATGCGACTCAATCCAGTTTGCTGCCCTAAGGAAATCTTTTGTTGTGCGTTCGGTGGCATGATGTCCAATGGAACTGCGTCCTCCGCCAATCCTTAATATGTTTTTTCATTCTCCTCCGAGCTATAAGCTAGGGCCTATAAAATATGCTTCAACGTGGTCGTGTTGTTTCTTACATGAAATTTGTGTTACTAGTTTCAAGAAATATTATGTGTAAGCTATTTTGCTAATAAAAGTGGGAGGAGATTGTTATCTATGCTGTTTGCAATGTGACGCAAAGAGATTTGAAATTATGTTTAATTTAGTGTTTTTAGAGGATCATATCATCCTATGTTTTCATGGTTAAACACATGTTATGATAACAAAGGTACCATCGGTAGTTGACTCCAGTTTATCATAGCGGTTAACCCATCACATGTGCTGGCTGACAGTTTCACTTTTACTTATGGTGTATTTGTTCTTTTTGTAATCCTAAAAATTTACATTTTCACTAGTGTTTCCTTTTTCTAGCTCATTTTTACTTCATCTCAATTTTAGGGTTCCTCCCAATGCCTTAACACCCCAACCATGCATGTGTACCAACCCAATTTAGATGAGGAACAGTTGTCAAGGCGTCACGCCTGCTCATGTATTTCAACACTCCGTCCAGCCAATTATTTCATCGCACTTATAGCACCTAGACCATCTACAGCCGGGCATCTCAAACCCGCCTCATACGCCTGGGCGGGCCACTCGGTCATTGACCGGTTACGAAATTTCAACTTAGACGGGTGCCTCAAACGGGCCTCAAACACCCGGACTGACCGACACCCCTCATATCTAGCCCAAACATGGGGCGCCCGGGCGCGTCCGCCGCGTCGGACCCGGCCCACACTGAAGGAAATATGACCTAGAGGCAATAATAAAGTTATTATTTTATTTCCTTATATCATGATAAATGTTTATTATTCATGCTAGAATTGTATTAACCGGAAAAATAATACTTGTGTGAATACATAGACAAACTAAATGTCACTAGTATGCCTCTACTTGACTAGCTCGTTAATCGAAGATGGTTATGTTTCCTAACCATAGACATGTGTTGTCATTTGATTAACGGGATCACATCATTAGGAGAATGATGTGATTGACATGACCCATTCCATTAGCTTAGCACCCGATCGTTTAGTATGTTGCTATTGCTTTCTTCATGTCTTATACATGTTCCTATGACTATGAGATTATGCAACTCCTGTTTGCCGGAGGAACACTTTGTGTGCTACCAAACATCACAACGTAACTGGGTGATTATAAAGGTGCTCTACAGGTGTCTCCAAAGGTACATGTTGGGTTGGCGTATTTCGAGATTAGGATTTGTCACTCCGATTGTCGAAGAGGTATCTCTGGGCCCTCTCGGTAATGCACATCACTTAAGCCTTGCAAGCAATGCAACTAATAAGTTAGTTGCGAGATGATGTATTACGGAACGAGTAAAGAGACTTGCCGGTAACGAGATTGAACTAGGTATTGAGATACCGACGATCGAATCTCGGGCAAGTAACATACCGATGACAAAGGGAACAACGTATGTTATTATGCGGTCTGACCGATAAAAGATCTTCGTAGAATATGTAGGAGCCAATATGAGCATCCAGGTTCCGCTATTGGCTATTGACCGGAGACATGTCTCGGTCATGTCTACATTGTTC
Source organism: Aegilops umbellulata (assembly GCA_032464435.1). Classification (NCBI taxonomy): domain Eukaryota; kingdom Viridiplantae; phylum Streptophyta; class Magnoliopsida; order Poales; family Poaceae; genus Aegilops; species Aegilops umbellulata. The sequence goes on from CP136059.1 coordinate 530,694,709, forward strand.
TCGAACCCGTAGGGTCCGCGCGCTTAACGTTACGATGACAGTTTCATTATGAGTTTATATATTTTGATGTACCGAATGTTGTTCGAAGTCCCGGATTTGATCACGGACATGACGAGGAGTCTCAAAATGGTCGAGACATAAAGATTGATATATTGGAAGCCTATATTTGGACATCGGAAGTGTTCCGGGTGAAATCGGCATTTTACCGGAGTACCGGGAGGTTACCGGAACCCCTCGATAACCTAATGGGCCTTAATGGGCCTAGTGGAGGAAGAGGAGAGGAGGCCTAGGGGCAGCCGCGCGCCCCTCCCCCCCAAGTACGAATTGGACAAGGAGGGGGGGGGGGGCGGCGCCCCCCTTTCCTTTCCCCCCTCTCTTCCTTTCCCCCAAGTCCTAATCCAACTAGGGAAAGGGGGGGAGTCCTACTCCCGGTGGGAGTAGGACTCCTCCGGCGCGCCTCCTCCTAGGGCCGGACGCACCCCCTTGCTCCTTTATATACGGGGGCAAGGGGGCACCTCTGGACACACAAGTTGATCTTCGTGATCGTTCTCTTAGCGGTGTGCGGTGCCCCCCTCCACCATAATCCTCGATAATATTGTAGCGGTGCTTAGGCGAAGCCCTGCGACGGTAGAACATCAAGATCGTCACCACGCTGTCGTGCTGACGGAACTCTTCCCCGACACTTTGCTGGATCGGAGTCCGGGGATCGTCATCGAGCTGAACGTGTGCTAGAACTCGGAGGTGCCGTAGTTTCGGTGCTTGGATTGGTCGGATCGTGAAGACGTACGACTACATCAACCGCGTTGATATAACGCTTCCGCTTTCGGTCTACGAGGGTACGTGGACAACACTGTCCCCTCTCGTTGCTATGCATCACCATGATCTTGCGTGTGCGTAGGATTTTTTTTTAAATTACTACGTTCCCCAACACACACTGGCCCACGTGACCCCCCGTATATTCATTCCCATCCGCTCGCCGGACCAAACCCTAGCCACTCCACAGCTCACCCTCCTTCATTCCCTTCGCCACTCAAGCTCACATACGGCGATTTCCAGCCGTCTTCCGCATGGCGAGCAGCATATCTGACTCCGATCAGTCCAGATCCGTTGACTGGGGTGTCATGACGTGCGGGTTGGAGGAGGTAAGGGCGGTCCGCATTGCACTGCGCCACTCCTGAGAGGACATCGCCTGGTCGACGACAGGATGTGTTTGGCGCAACTCCATGGCTTCGGCTCAACGAGCGCTCGAGTCCTCTAGGGCTGGATTATCACAGTCTCGGCAGCCAGAAAATCTCTCCTTCCCCATCATCGGTCGGGGCGGACTATGAGTCCCATCAGGACCGGTGTGTCCATCGTGGGAAGGAGAGGGTAAGGGCCGCCGAGGCCCGTATCGCGGCAGAAGTGGCAGCGGCCGATGCGGCCGCACGGGCGGCCGCAGAGGAGGAAGCCATCCGCGCCCACATTGTGAAGAAACAGTAGCGGAATAACACACACGCCCTAACCCGAGAGCAGAATCGGGCGATTCGTGCCATGGCCGGACTACCACCAAAGTAGGACAACGACGACGAGGGCAACTCCGATGACGAGCTGACCTGGCTCGATCCCTACTGCGTCTTCGACCGATACTTCCGCGAGAAGCACGGCAAGGGCGTCGGGAAGGGCAAGGGCAGCCGCGGATGATCTCCACCATAGCCAAAAATGCCAAATTTTGTTAGTCTGATGGCATTTTAGTAGTGATAGAGTAGCCAGAGGATTTGTGTAATGCAACTACATAGTTGTATGAGTTTGTATGAATTTGAGATATGATAATTGAGGTGTCCGGTTGTGAGAAGGAAAATTTAAGGCTTCACCAATCAGTGTCCACGGACGTGCCCGGGCGCGTACGTGGACGTTTGAGGGGTCGGATTTGAAAAGTCCGGCTGTAGATGCTCTAAGAGCATCTACAACCGGACTTACCAAATCTGGCACCCTACACACCCGCAGGCGCGCCCGGGCATGTTCATGGACTGTGACCGGGTAGTCCATAAATTTGCGCATCCACAACCGAGTATCTCATATCCGACACCCTATATCCATACAAAATCATGCAACATAGTACGTAGATCACTAGATGGCCAAATTTGACAGAAAAGTTCATATAAACCGATAGCAAACATGCATAATTCAACAAAAACTTCATCAAACGGGCATAGTTCACACAGTTCATACATCCGGCATATTCTAACTATATACTAGGAGCTAGATTATATGAGAGGGCGGGGCTTCACCACTTCTTTGCTGGCCCTTTGCCCTTCCGGTCGCCGGCGCTACTGTAGGCGTCTGTGACAGGAGGTGGGTCGATGTCGGAGCCGTCGAAGTCGGACCCGTCATCAGAGGAGGAATCAGAGATGAAGATGCATTCTTTCAAGCGTCGAACGATGCGGTCCTTCTTGCGCTTGAAATTGGCCACCCTCACTGCCTCTGGCACCTCCCGCTCGGACTGGTCAATGCTGAGCCGGAGCACCTTGGCGTTGATTCCCGGAGCCGCCGGATGTCCATCTCCGCCGTCATAAGTGACCGGCGGTACACCCACTGGAGGAGACGCTCATCGTCGTTGGGCACCGACGGCATCACACGGCGGCGGTGGGAGGACAACGCGGCCGCGTCCGACGTGGCCCCTATCTCCCTTGCCCTCTACCTCTCGCAGCAGGCGGCACGCGCCTCCGATTCCTGAGTCTGCATCCGCGGCGTCAGCGGAGTGGGCACTAGAACTCACCGCTGCCTACGCGGAGCAGCGGCTGGAGGTGGAGGAGGCCGGTGGACAGGCGGCCCCGGTTGAGCTGCCCTCTTAGATCCGCGCAGGGGATGGGAAAGGACGGCGCCGACGTCGACGCTGCGGCCGCAGGCGGCAGGTGGCTTCGCACCTAAACCAAAGCTGCCGTCCGTATCCACCCTCGAGCACTCCAATGCGAGGGCCAGCTCGTCCTCGTCTTTCGAGCTGCCGTCGAGTCGCTGCCGGTGTTGGACATGGTTGTCCGCGCTCGGGAGTTGACGGATTGGAGAAAGGGGAGTGGAATGAAGTGAGGCTAGGGTTTGCTTTGGATGGAGATTACGGGGTCGGGGTGGGTCAGAGGTGTGCCGGGCAAACATGGCGGGCGCGCCTGGACCGCCTCATGTCCGCCCTAGATTTGAACTGGATATGAGGGGTGTTGGTCAGTCTAAATATTTGAGGGCGGGTTAAGACGTCTGATTGGGTCAGTTTTTTATGACCGGTCATTGACCAGTCCGCCTGTCGAGGCGTTTGAGACCTTTCTTGCGCATGTGCTACCAATCGAAGGATCTCGGTGCCGCAGTTCCATCAGGATGTCCTCCTGACTTTAATACTCAAGCCTATAAACAAACAACCATGTCTTTCAAAATATCAACGCGAAAGCAAGTTATCCCTAGCCCATTATGCTCAGTCATTAATCCATTCATGAAACACACTCGCATATTAGCTACACCCAATGCTCAAGTACGATCATAGTGCCCCTTAGTTGATGCTTTATAAGAGAATATGGAGACTCAAGTAAAAATAAAAATTGCATAAAGTAAATGAAAGGCCCTTCGCAGAGGGAAGTAGGGATTTGTAGAGGTGCCAGAGCGCAAAGCGAAAAAGATAGAGATAAAACATTTTGGGTGGCATGCTTTTCCTGTCAACGAAAACGATCGAGTAGTTCCCAATACTTTCCATGCTAGATATATCATAGGCGGTTCCCAAACAGAAAATAAAGTTTATTCCTTTTTCCATTATACTTTCACTTTCCATGGCTAACCGTATCCACGGGTGCCTTCCATACCACCACTTTCCAAAGAATTTATTATTTGACAACATAAAGTAAATTCATTTTTCATTTCGGGACTGGGCATCCCTAATACCTTTGCCGTACTCTCGTGCAATAATAAGTGAATAAACACTCATCTTGAGAATAACATATCTGGCATGGAAATATATCAGCCACTCCCTACCGTTTCATGAGCGGTACGAGCACACAAAATGGAAATTTATTTTGAAAATTAGAGATGGAACATACAAATTTGCTTAGAATGGCAAAAGAATACCGCATATAGGTAGGTATAGTGGACTCATGTGGCAAAAACTGGTTTAAAGAATTTTGGATGCACAAGTAGTGATCATACTTAGTGCAAATGAAGGCTAGCAAAAGATTGAGAAGCATCCAACCAAGAAACGAAAAATCTCGTAAGCGAGCATTAAGCATAACTAACATCGAATAATGCACCACAAGTAGGTTGTAATTTCATTGCATAACTATTGACTTTCGTGCTTGCATAGGGAATCACAAACCTTAACACCAATATTTTTACTAAAGCATAATTATTCATCAACATGACTCACATATCACTATCATCATATCTCAAAACTATTACAAGGTATCAAGTTTATTTTGTCCAATGATCTTCATGAAAGTTTTTATTATATCCTCCTTCGATATCTATCACTTTGGGACTAATTTCATATGTTGCTTTTGATAAGTTCAAATAAATATAAGTGAAGAACATGAGCATCACAATTCTTTCTCTCAAAATAATCTAAGTGAAACAAGACATAATTTCTAATTTTTTTACTAACTCTCAAATAAATCTAAGAAAAGCATGAGAGCATTTCTTCAAAAATACTAAAGCACACCGTGCTCAAAAAGATATAAGTGAAGCACTAGAGCAATTCCATAGCTCATAAAGATTTAAGTGAAGCATAGAGAGCAATTCTAACAAGTCATGGCATAATTTTGGCTCTCTCAAAAAGGTGTGTCCAGCAAGGATTCATACTTAAAATAAAAAGCAAAACAAGCAAAGACTCATATCAAACAAGACGCTCCAAGCAAAACTCATGATATGTGATGAATAAAAATATAGCTCCAAGTAAAATACCGATGGTTGTTAGAAGAAAGAGGGCATGCCACTCGGGGGCATCCCCAAGCTTAATTCCTTGATACTTCTTAAATATTATCTTGGGGTGCCTCGAGCATCCCCAAGCTTAGCCTTTTGCTAATCCTTATTCCTTCATCCATCGTAATATCACCCAAAACTTGAAAACTTCAATCACACAAAACTCAACAAAACCTTCGTGAGATCCGTTAGTATAAGAAAGCAAAGACTTCTTTAAGTCAGGGCCGTCTCTAGAAATTTGAGGTGAATTTTAAGATGGGGCCCTAAAATTGAAAAATGACGTGCGTCGTAGCCTCCTAAATGAATGACGACAGCCACTCACAAAAATAGTGGTGGACAACAAATGTTCTTTTGGCATGGCAAAATTTGTAGCATCAATTTTTTTAAAACATATGCTCACAAAAAAGGTAACATAAAATGTAATCAACATAGCTAACTATAATTTGCTCAGACAAATATCACAAAACTAACTATGAATATGATGTCAAGAGATACTGCTTACACCATTATGCCACCATCATTTTTTTGCGGAAAAGTCGCTACTATAAATTTATCAAAATTATGAAACTAACCAGGTCAATAAAGATGAATCAATTCGTCTGCTCCGTTGTTCACCTCCTGTAGAACATAGTTATACACAAAGGAAGCACATACACGAATGCACGGTACATCATAACTTTTGAGTTGAAAATTGATTTCCAGTCTTTGCTCTTTCCTGTAGACGCCATAAGATGAACTTTAGTTCTTCCAATTCATAATCTGCTTCCGCCTGTGCGTGCCCACCGCCTAAGAGCATCTCCAACAGCCGCGCTATGCGCCGCGCCCAAAAAACCTGTTTGGCGCGCGCGCTTCGGCTGGTTTGGCGCGCCCGCCTGCGCTAGCTCCAGCAGCCGCGCTATAATGCAGCGCGCGCGCGCCGCTCCAGCAGAGCGTAAAAATACAGCGCGTGCGCGCCGCACAAACCACTATTGTACATAGCAAAAATGATCAAACAAACAAAATAAATCAACGATAAATAGTTCAATTTCGTTATCATTACAACTCAAACAAATAGTTTATCATTTAGTACAACAAATGCAATAAACACAACAAATAGTTCATGAACAATACAATGTCGAATGCAGATATCATCATGCTTTTTGTCGTCCATGCCATGCCCACCACTCTTCAATCAAATCATTCAGAAGTTCATTGTGCGTTGATTGACGCCAAATGGCATGATAGGAGGCAACAAAACGGGCTACCCTTTCAGCCCTCCGTCGCACTCGCACGGGATTTCCCAAGAGCTCATACCGTGAGTGGTCTAAATCTTGGCCACGCTCATTCTCAATGATCATGTTGTGCATGATCACACAAGCGTGCATGATATACCAAAGCATTTTTTGATCCCAAAATCTAGCCGGTCCTCTCACAATAGCAAATTGGGCTTGCAAAATCCCAAATGCTCTCTCCACATATTTTCTAGCCGCCGCATGAGCATTGTGGAAGTCAAGATTTTTCTTATCTTCCGGCTTTTTCAATGGCTTCACGAAGGTTTGCCACTTTGGATAGATGCCATCCGCTAGATAATAGCCATAGTTGTACGTACGACCATTTGCTACAAACTGCACCGGTGGCAACTCACCGGTTGCAATCTTATTCATAAGTGGTGACCGGTTGACAACATTGATGTCATTCAGAGATCCAGGCATTCCAAAGAATGCATGCCAAATCCAAGCCTCCTGATCGGCCACCGCTTCAAGGATTATAGTGGAACCCTTTTTTTGGCCGTGGAATTGCCCATGCCATGCCTTTGGACAATTCTTCCAACTCCAATGCATGCAAGCTATTGAGCCAAGCATGCCAGGAAATCCGCGAGCTTTGTTCATCGCCAATAGCCTTGCGGCGTCTTCAGCATTGGGAGCTCTCAAATACTCCTCGCCAAACACTTGCACAATTCCCACTGCAAAGCGCTTGACACACATGATGGCTTGGCTCTCACCCATAGCCAAGTGATCATCAACAAGATCAGCCGGTATACCGTATGCCAACATACGCAAAGCGGCTGTCACCTTCTGAAAGGTGCTATGACCGAGCTCTCCGGCGGCATTCCTCCTTTGCTGGAAAAAACGGTCATGGCTCGCTAGTTTCTCTGCAATGCGCCTGAACAACTCGGTGCTCATCCTAAAACGGCGACGAAAATACGACTCGGGGTATATGGGATTCTCCGCAAAATAATGCCTGATCAATCTATTGTGGGCATCGATCCTGTCCCTCCAAATTTTCTGCCGACCCATAACCGAACCACCGTGCTTCGTTTTTTTTAAATATGCATAGCTAGGATCATTGCAAGATCCTCCTCCTCTTCCATATCAAATTCTTCTTCGGAAGAATCATACGACGAACTCATCTACAATGTTCAATACTATACTATAAAAACTACAATTCAAAACATGCATCAAATTCATGAAGTTTGAGCAATACATAACTTGTAGGCGTTTTGTCAAACACCTTGCGGGCGCGGCGCGGCAGCGAGCGCTCGGGCGCTGTTCCTCGGACGACGGAGGTGCGCGATGGCCGGCGGGACTAGGAGGGGAAGGGCGGAAGCGCGAGCGCGCGAGGATAGGTCAGGGAAGCCTCAACGGTCGCCGGGGGCGCGGGCGGCGGCGGCGCGAAGGGACGGGGTGGAGGTGGGAGAGGATGTGCGGGCGCGAGCGCTGGAGTGTGCCGCGCGCTGCAGCTGGCGCCCCAAATTAACGGCGCGGGTAGGCGTTTTTGTCCGCGCGCCCAAGCCATTTTTGCGCGCGCGTCGTTTTTGCGCGACCGCTGGAGCGCCCCGCCGCGTTGCGCGCGCGCAAAAACGGCCTATTTTGCGGCGCGGCGCTAGTTTAGCGCGGCTGTTGGAGATGCTCTAAATTTATCTGCTTGCCATCGGTCATGCGTGTGCTGCGCTCGGCTCGATCGCTGCTTTTTTTTTCTTTTCACAAACCCACGATCGCTATTTTTTTTAACCTAACCCACGATCGCAGTCTCCCTACGATCTGGGCCAGCGCCACTTCTTAATCTCCATCAATGTAATGGACTAAAGGCCCAAGGCCCATCTCACTAGAGAATAAAGATTCAGTCAGATTCAGTTGCTTTTCTTCTTGCGGGAGACGAGTAGCAGACCTTCCCAACAGCTCTAATGGCGGCTCCTTTACAGATCAGATTTTATTTAGATCGATATAGGTGAACTACGAATATAGGATCTGGGCCCCCCTATTTTTTGGGGGCCCTGTGCGGTCGCACTTCTCGCACATGCTTATGGACGGCCCTGCTTTAAGTACTGTTGCAAATTCATTCATATTTTATTTTTGCATTTTATCTACTGTATTTCAACCTTTCTATGGCAAAAAATCTTCAAAGAAAACCATATAATCATCAAAACAAGCACACAACGCAAAGAAAACAGAATCTGTCAAAAACAGAACAGTCTGTAGCAATCTGAAAACTTCGAATACTTCTATAACTCCAAAAATTCTGAAAAATTAGGACAATGTGGGCAATTTGTATATCAATCCTGTGTAAAACATTCAGAGCAAAAGCACGATGTTGGACAATGTGGACAACGTGAGTTCATCCGCTTGTAGTTGCAGGATCACTCTCTGAATCTCCACGCGAGCAGATAGAAGCAAGAAACACGATGAAACTCAGTGGAACACAATGAAACACCAGTGAAACACACCGAGACGTAACGTGCCACAACCTTTTCTGTTTCTTTGTTTACTTGTACGCTAACGAATCGGTAAAACGGCCATGCCGTCCCACGTCCATCCGATCGCAGCGGCGCCACTGTCACATGCTTAGGGCATGTACGATGATGCTATTTTAGAAGTGTCATGTAGGATAAATATTGAGGTGAAAGACAAAGAAAATATAAGAAAAGTCGTGTCTTCTCTTAATTAAGAGATAATCTGTTAGCAACAATACGCCACAACGCCTATTCCCTGGCCACAGTTGCTGCCTCTCATCCCAAGAAAAGTTAGGGTTCCTCTGCCTTCCGCCGACACCGCCTCGTCTCTAGTGGCCTTAGGGCTATGGGGCGTGGTGGATCCCGGCCCTTGCCGGCGGGAGGACCCGTTTCTATATGTTTTTTTTAGTTTTGTTAGACTTGGTGTCCTGCTCAGGAAGATGTGACGATGGTGGCTCACTGAAGATGGAATAAGATTCTCCCTGCCCAACACCTGTCCTGTTGGTGTGTTTAGCATCGTCGATGGGCGTGTGGAGGTATGTCTCTGGTGGATCTGTTCGGATCTCGTCGTCGTTCATCTGTATTCGTGTGTCTTCAGTTGGATCCTTCCGATCTACGCCACTCTTCATCGGCGACGGTTGTTGTTTTGGTGCACTGGTCTTATGAGGCCTTAGCATGATGACTTTCAGACTGTATACTGCAACAAGGTTTGACCGGCTCCGGCGAGGGAGGGGCGATGACGGCGGAACATCTCTGGCTTGCTTCAGTGCTTGTAATCGTCGCTAGGTGGTCTAGGGATGTGTATGTAATTTTTATTATTTCTGATTTTCGTTGTCCTGCCATGATTGAAGATGAATAGACCGAAAAAAATTCACAAAAGAAAACAATATGTCGCACACATATTTAGAAATATCTAGTTAGGAGAGACAAGACTAAGAGATAAGTCATTATACACCATTTATTGTTGTCTTCAATGGATTACATGACGGCGTAAGATAAATCTACTATAAATCTTGTCATGCCCTATATAATCATCATCACATCCCATGATCCATTTGTGACGGTCAGACTAGCTAACTAACTCTAACAGCCTAAGCTACACCAAGTCGTGAACATATCTCACGTTGCATGGCTCTTTTATTCAGCCAAGGAATAGCTAAACAACTAGAACTTCTGCCCAACAGGATTGCATGCATAACAGCGCTGAACTCGAATCGAATCAGAAAAATGAGGGGAGGAGGTGAGACGAGAGAAATAGTATTTGTTCCCTGCCCTGATCGATTGATCACCACGCACGCACGCACGCACCATCCATAGCAACGAGTCCCAATCACTTCCCGGCATCCCCTTTATATTGAGCAATTTTAACATGTTTCCTCTTGCCCTCGCTTTTCACATAGGAAGTGCAATCAACGGTTCAAATTAATTTTATACTTTTATCTCTCATGTAAAAAGGGGAGGTAAGGGCATTTCCACGGCGACCTGTAATTTTTTTTCACATCTGTTCGCCGGTAGGGGGGACCAGTCCGCGGATACGGATATAGGAGGCCGCCATCCAATGCTGCCGGGATATATTTCCAACACTTTGTCAACAAATCAGACGAAATTCGTGCGATCACGGCAGATTTCATACAAATCGGACGATATTCATGCAAACACGGTGGGATTTTCATCAGATTTCGAACATTAAAAAAAACCGTTGCCACCCGACCTAAACTTATCCTATGGTGGCGTCCGGCGTCCAAGCCCTTGTGGTCCTCCATCCGCTGTCGTCGTGAGCACCGGCGACAAGACCGATAAAGTGAAGCTGCAGTCTTCGGCGATGAAGAGTAGAATACGGAGACGGACTAACCCACATGGGACACAAGGCCCTGTCCCCTCCCGTGCCCTACTCATCCTCGGAGGAGTCCACGCCTTGTCTGTCGATGGACATGAGGTTCACGAAATGGTGGCGTCGGCGCTCTCATCGTCCTACCCGGACCAGGCTGCCCGAAAGTTCGTCAGCGGCGTGTAGGAGGCACAACTAGCGTTGTTCTCGTCCGCGGTCGCTGGCAGCTGCGCCTCCGCGGTGGCCGCTTCCTGTCGAGCGGCGACTTGAGCATGGACGGCCTCATAGATCGCATGCCGCTCCACGATGAAGTTGGGGGTTCACCGCGGCCATTGCCGCCACGGCCTCCTCGCTCGCGCACGCGCCATCGATCTGGCCCCTCTGCCAGCCGGTGCTGCTCTAGGAGGAACATGTTGTACCGTTGTTCCTCTTGCGTTTGCTAGAACACGGACATAGGCGCCAGCGCAGGCTGCTCCTTCGCCATGGCAGCATTGTAATGTGCCTGCGCCTGCTCCATGGTGAAGCCGGCGTGCACAGACGCGGGCTCCAGTGCGGTGTCGTCGAAGCCCGTCTCCATCGTGGGGTCGTCCTCGTCGTCAGAGACCTTGAGCGAGCTGGCCGGCATGCTGGCCTCGATCCATCTGGCACGATGGCTCTGCTAGGCGGCCGCAAGGTGCTTCATCTCCATGGAAAGGCTCTCCCACATAGCGTTGTCGCCAGCAGTCATGGCGGATGCGGTGCAAGGGAGGAGGATGTAGAGGGGCTTGTGTTGTGGCGTGGAGTTAGCCCGGTGTGGCCACCTTTAAATATAGGATTCTGTTGAGGCCAGATGTCTGGGTGTGTCAGTGCGCGGCGCCGGAGTGCGTTTCTCGGCCGGCGAGCCTGCTTAATGGTGGCATATAGACGAACGGAGCATTGAATGAATGTGGTAGATATTCGTTCCATCCTGTCCAGTAACATGTCTCCGACATTGAACAGGCGCAGCGGGGACGCATCGCTGGCGTGAGAGGCAGCGTCCGCTTTGGGCAGACTTCAATGTGGAGCGGCCGCTCTACAGCGGCATGAATGCGGGCAGCTGGCATCGGGTGGGAACGCACGGGCGAGGGAGGATGGGTTTGGGTGGGCCAGGGTGGTCAGAAGCGGGCATGGGTGTTGTCCGGACACCCGCAAAACCCCAACGGTTGTCTCCGATTTACGTGAGAAAATGCATCCGAACCGTCCCGCGTACCGATGCAGGACAGCGTGATGACACAACATGTCCGGACCGCGCTGTCTGAACGTTTGCTGGCGGTTTGAGGGTCGGCGTTGTAGATGTCGTAAGAGGGAGCATGTTAAAAAACCTCATTTTTTTATAAACTGTGAATTTTATTTGCTCAAAATAAAGATGCAAGAGGATACAAACATAACGAGTAGGCACCCGGCCTTTGCATGTTTAGAATGCACACAACTAACACCAACACACACAAGATACACAAGTAAATAGCAAAGCCATATAAGACCAAAGATATATGCAAGGGAGAAAAACAAAACAAAGCGATCTGATCCGCGTTTGGCAAATTGCAACAATGACCATATCACACCAAGCATCTCATGACAGTACATGGACGACGATGTTCTTCAGCAACAATACCTTCAGGAAGGGAGCGGCGCTCAAGCGTCTCTCGCCGGATCCAACTACCCAGGGTCAAAGTCTAGGTTTTCGGATCCAACTACCCAGAGTCAAAGTCTAGGTTTTCATCCGAAGAAACAGTTTGAACATATCCAAGAAATGCCTTCAACAAGGTAACAACCCTAGAACATTATTGTTAGGTATAATTAGTCCTAGGCTTTCACCCCGGAGCTCGAGATAGGGCGATTGAGAAGCACCGCCATCAACGTCACTAATGTGTTGTTGCCATCACTTTTTCACATTCTCTGCAGCTACAACGGCCACAGCTGCACAACCATCCTTTTGTGTCAAGTCGCCGTGTATAATTTTCATCGCACCACGAAGTCATCCACCAAATCTGAAGAACGAAAACCCTTCGGTGGTCACCACAATCCGCCGCTCTAGAGCCCAGCCGTTGCAACTACGGTCAGGCCCAAAGGAATCGGGGCCAATAACGCCTGTCGGAGTGGTAGAAGATCAGCGCGGGCCCGGCCACGCATGCACTGCGCCGCGGCCAGCTCGCCATGCAGCACCACAGGAGGCCGCGATGGATCATTACGTCGCCACCGCCTCTTGCACCGCCAGCACACACGCTTCCGAACCAACACTTCCCGCGAGGGCGTCGCCAAACGGCCCCACCGCCGAGGAGTCACGGACGCCGTCCGAGCTTTGTCAGACGACGCTCTCCGGCAACGGTGAGGGGAAAGGAGGAGGAGAGAGGGGCCCTAGGACTGTCGGAGTTGGGGCGCCCCGATGCGCCGTGGAGCCGTACGGGAGCGTGATTATTCGATTGGTTGTTACCGCTTCATGCCTCTACTAAAATCTGAGGCCGGAGCATCCTCTTGACATACCTTGCGCTCCCTCGCCTCTTGTTCCTCAAATATGTTAGAAATAATCTTGAGTTAACTGAGTTACGTAGGAGTAGGAGGCGTTGAAGATGAAGCACACCCAGGTCGTCTATGTGTCTCGACGGGAGGATCATGTTCAACTATGTGGGGACAGTAAACAAGTGAAGGTGGGTCTCTTCAATGAGGCAGCTGGACCGCTGGAGTGCATGGTGTAGTGCACGGGGGTGGTGTGATCCATAAGGAGTCTGCATGTATCTCACTAGGGTGGATGGTGTAGGCCACCGGGTGGTGTATTCACAGGTTACTAGCGAGACTGGATAGTTCAAGACATATTTAAGGTGGTCGTAAATTCGCCAAGTCGAAATTAGGAAGAGAATGTTGACAACAATCTAGCTGTCAATTTGACTTGTTGTGGTGCGAGGGGATGATTCGACAAGGGTGATCTACAACGACCAAGATCAAAAGAAGCATGGAAGACAAAGCGTCTAAGATTAGGGAGAGATTGAAATAATCTCGAGTTAACTGAGTTACGTAGGAGTAGTAGGCAGGTTCTTGCAAGTTGGATTCCTACTAGTGTCTACGTGAGGAGAGTTTAGTAGTGGTAGTTCTATTTAGGGCATCTCCAGCCGTTGGCCCCTAGGAAGGGCAAAAAATCACCCCCTGGGGGCGCGCCGGCGCTAAATCGTGCACTGGGGGCGTGATGCCCCCCAGTCGCGGCGCCCATGTTTATTTAAAAAATTCAAAATAGGCGCAAACACGATGAAATTTAACGCAAACATCGGCGAGTTCGTTCAAACTTAAACATATTTTACAAAAGAGAAAAAAAAAACTTCCGCCGGCTACCCCCGTCGTATCCCTCGCCGCCCGCCTTGCCGCCCGCGCACGCGGTTTACATGCCGAGGAGGCTGTAGAACCGCGTGTAGTCACCGCCGTCGCCGTCGTCGTCGTCGTCGTCGTCGTCGCCGCCGCCCCCGCCTGCGCCTCCGCCATCCCTGCTGCATCCCTCCCCCGGTTGGCGCGGCGGGTTGGAAGGTCCGGGGGCGTCGTCGTCGTCGCTGTCGAGGACCACGACGCCGTGCTCGTCCTCACGCCCACGCTTGCGGGCGGCGATCTCCTCCAGGGCCCGGCGCTGCCGGACCATCTCGTCGCGGAGGTAGTCGTCCCGCGCCCACCGCAGGGCGTCCTCGTCGGAGAAGCCGCGCCGGGCTATCTCCTCGTATTCCGGGGGGAGGCCGGGCTATGGCTTGGGCTCGACGAGGACGAAGCGGCCGGTGGGTGGGGAGGCGTTGGCGCCGATGCGGACGCCGGAGCTGCGGGTGCGCGCGCTGGCCGGCGTGCCCTAGGGCTCCGGCTTGACGGGGCGGAGGCAGGGCGAGCCGCCGGACGAGGAGGAGGACCCCCCGGTCTCCAGGCGCCTCGGGGTCCAGGAGCTTCCCCGGCGGCGTGAGAAGGAAGGGGGGCGGGGTACTCGAGACGCGGCGTGTTGCCGCCCTCGATGTACTCGAGGACGGCCTCCAACGTGCGCCTGGGCACGCCCCACCACCGACGCCGGCCGGCGGAGTTGAGCCTGCCGGAGGGCTCTACACCGTTGGTGGCCTCGAGCTGCTGGGCGTGGCGGTGCCGGAAGTAGGGCTCCCAGAGCGGGCTGTCGGGGACGTACCGAGGTCCCTCCCTCGCCGCCCGCGGCAGGTTTGAACGGATAGTACCGGGGGCACCGGCACGCCGCCGGCGCTGATCCTCCACGCGCCGGGTACCCGCATGTCCGACGGGACCGGGTACTCGGCCTCGTAAAGGAGGCGAGCCTCGTCCTCGTGGAGATGGCGGCGGCCGAAGCCGTTCGCCGCCGCGCCGTCGCCTGGGAAGCGCTCGGCCATGGGTTCTGGAGACGGCGAGAGAGAGGAGAGGGAGGAACGACGACGGCGGCGAGGGAGAGGAGAGTGGAGACTGTGATCGCCGAGCACGCTGGTGAGTGTCTTATATAGGCCGAGGCGCCGCCCGTACGCGTGGCCGCCGTGTGTACGCGTGGCGGGCGAGGGACGCGCGTCGTCCGGCCTTCACTGCGCCGCCCGTGAGGCATCAATGGCGCAGGCTGACCGGCGCGGCAGCGCGGCAGCTTTGGCATTGATTCGCCGCGGGAAACGAGGCGATGAGGGCGACGAAGGGGCGAGAAGAGAATCGTGTCGCTGACGCGGCGGGCCCGCGGCTTTTTCGCGCAAAAAAAGTTCGCCCGGCGCCCCCGGGCGCCCCCCAGCGCGCTGGGTTCGGCCTGGGTCCGCCGGCGCTGTTTTCGCCCCAGGCCGGCGAAAATCGGGCTCCTGGGGCGCGACTGGGCCGATTTTTCGGCGCCGGCGCAAAAAAAACGCCTGGGGAGGCCTTCCTGGGGCGCGGCTGCAGATGCCCTTACCTACGTGTATGTTTGAGTCCGGTTGATCCTAGACTTGGTCATGTACGTGGCTTAGCAGCTGCACGTGTCCGTGTAGGTTTATGAGTTTTGTACGAATAGGTTTAGCTCTTTGGGTTCTTGGGTCGGTTGCTTATACGTGTATATAAGCACAATCTGGGCATCTGTTTATTGGAACACCGTGACTAAGAACAGATTTGCTATTTCACATCTAGATGTGAAATAGCTATATCACATCTAACTTGCCTGCCGTTGATTTTTCAGGTGCTAAGATCCGTGTTTCTGGTCGATCGCCTAGCTTGTTGCTGGTCGCGGTGCGTTCTGGTTCGCGATGTTATTAGGAGCGAGGCCCAGCAGGAATTGTTAGATGGGCTAGTTGTGTTTTGTTTGTCTTTTCTCGTTTGACTTGTGCGACTGTTGATCCTTAGGAAAAAAAGACTCACGACGGCTGTACGAGGGTTTGTCACGAGAGTCCCACGTATCCATGTGTCCCAATCCTTTTGTGGCTAACTCAAAACACATGAATGGATTGACTCTCTAGTCTTCCATTTCTGTTACATTTTTAATCACCATGCAGTTGCACTATCTCCTTGTACCAACATTTCATTTTATATTCAGGTTAAAAAACATTTCATATATTTTATTTTATTTGTCTTTTTTCTATCACCCAAATAATATCCTTAGTGAGACCACGTGATCGAATTTCCGTGCATACTAGATGTTGTTTGTTGGGTTTTACTGTTTTTAATTTTTCCGTAAATTCTTGATCTCATGTTGACGGCCGATGTATTCCTATGTCACCTTGTTTTGTTTGTTCACTTGTCAAGTTTTTTTTGTGCTTGCGCCCCATTTTTTCTAACATGCGTTGTAAAAGTGGATGTGACATGCTCTATTGCTTGTCGTTGTGTATTTCTATTTCCTTTCAAGTTCGATGTCGAAGAGACAAGCTCCGTGGAGAGATAGGCTTTGGCTTGCGCTTGATACATAACTGGGCTTGATCAGTTTTTGTCCTCTGTGCAAGTCCATTCTTGACAAGCAATTCAAGGGCTGGATTGTTTTTTGTATTTGTTTTTCCATTTTTTAAATTCATGATTTTTGTTTTTTGTTTTCACATCTATTTTACATATTTCTATTTTTATTATTTTTTGGATTAGCTAATTCTCATCTAGATGGTTTTTAGCTATGTCACACTTAAGATGTTCACCACGCGATTAAACATGTATGTTTTGTGCAAAATTATTTTGTTCACATGCATGTGCCTTGTCTCGTGCTGGTGTTTGCGCTGTCGGGCCGATTTTTGGCGTCGCTCTGGTGGCCGTTATTCTCGTTGTGTCCCATGTTTGCGCCGGTGTTAGTATATGGGCCTCTATTTAAAAAAAGTTGTTACTCACCGAGATGAGATTTGGCATTGTCTCATCTCATTTTCAAACGTACGATTTCGTAGACCGTTTCATCCAAGTTGCAAGTCGACCCTTGACTCGCAAGTGGGCTCATAGTTATCCGAGTTGCAAGCTCACCATCGACTTGCAACTGGAACCTATGTTTTTGTTTTTCATCCCAGTTGCAAGTACATGCTCCACTCGTAACTGGGCCCATTTTTGTTTCATCCCAGCTGCAAGCTCATTGTTGAATCGCAACTCCACATGTATTTTCAGTTTCATCGCAGTTGCAGGTCCACCCTTAACTCGCAACTGGCACATAGATTATTTCATCCCAGTTGCAAGTCAACCATAGACTCGCAATTGGGTTCATAGTTTTTTGAGTTGCAAGCCCACCCTCGACTTGCAACTGAAGCCTATGTTTTTATTGTCCCAGTTGCAAGTCCACCCTTGACTCGCAACTGGGTTGTTTTATTTTTCTTCCCAGTTGCAAGTCCGCGCTCGACTCGCAACCGGGCTCGTATTTTCTTGTTGTCCAGTTGCGAGTCCACCTTTGACTCGCAAATAGTATCGTAGTTTTTGTGTAGTTGTCCTTGTTACAAATTTGCCCTCACAACTAAGTATGCAACAACTAAACCCATAGTTTGTTTTCATCCCCGGTTGCAAGTCCTCCCTTGACTCGCAATTGGGCTTGTAGTTTCGTAGTTGTCCCAATTGCAAGTCCACCTTCGACTCGCAACTAGGCACATAGATTTGTTGTTGTCCTAGTTGCAAGTTCACCCTCGACTCGCAACTCCTAGCGTAGTTTTGTGTAGTTTTCCCAGCTGCAAGTCCATCCTCGACTTGCAACTGGTATTGTTTTTTTTGTGTAGTTGTCCCAGTTACAAGTCCGCTCTTGACTCGCAATTGGGCTATAATCAATTTTCCGTCCCAGTTAAAAGTCCATCATTGACATGCAACTCGGCCATTGACCCTTTTATTTGCCACAGTTGCAAGTCCATCCTTGACTCGCAACTGGCCCCGACATTTTCTTGGCCCAATTTCAAGTCCACCATCAACTCGCAACTAGGTACGACCTTTTTTTGTCCCAATGTACATTTTTAAAATTCATGCCCCCTTTTTTGAATTCGTGAACATTTCTTTTATTCATGAATATTTTTAGAAAATCATGAAAATTTAACAAATTCACGAGCATCATTTTAATTCACCAATACGTATTGAATTGGTGAAAACGTTTGAAGTTAGCGAACAATTTTCAAATTCTTGAACATCTTTTATTTCGTGAATATATTTTTCTAATTTGTGACCTTTTTGAATTGATGAACACTTTTTAAGCTACCACTATTTTTATTTCAAAATCTTAAAAAAATCACTAACTTTTTTCATGTTTTCCGGATGGGGTAAATTGGCCTAAAAGACGTCAACCTAGGGACAAGCTGGAGGGCACTTTGCAAAAAAAACTGAAGGATACGGGCGTGATCAACAATAGGGCTGCTTCTCATTGCATGCAGAATTGTACAGTATCAATCAAGTCAAGGCCAGCGAGGGAGCCGAGCTAGCTAGCGCTGGCCAGGCAGCCCGCGTGTATTCAACCTGACAGGAAACAAAAGCGAAAAAGGCTAAAAAAACAAACAAACAACAAAAAAGTCCAGCAGGGTGGATTACAAAACACATGACATCATACTTAGATGTGAGATAATATCTCACATCTAGATGTAACATAGACTGACCCGACTAAGAAAAGGGGAAAAGTAAAGAGGGAAAAGTAAGTCACGACAGGTGCCTTTGCTAAAAGTTTTTGTGCGTGTGTTCATTATGATTTGATGTGATCGATCGCACATCGGCGAACCTCGTTAACAAATCTTAGTATTATGCCTCGTAAAATTGCTTGATTCTTGGATGATCGACGATGGCCTCAGATTTATTCTAACAAAATACACGCCCCTCGAAGCAGAGCTCGGGTGCAAGAACCTCACCGTTCAAGTACGAGGTTACGAGGGGCTGCTTGTCACCTCGCCTCGCTACACCTCACAGCATTAAGTATGTATGTCTCGTCTTTCATCAGTGATCGATTCATTGGAGGAAATTAACAATAATAACAGTTTGATTGTCGACATATTCCCACTCCCAGGTTGAACTCTATTGTGTCGGGCAATAAACCACGGCTCGGACGGGTCAGGCGCGGTGCGCGTATGTGCGTGCGGTGGCCGCGTCGGGTCCGACAGTGGCGGGCTCGGGCATGCGTACATGCGCGTGTCCGAGGGCGCGGGTGTGTGCGTCAAGGTGTTGTAGCGATGTAGCCTGGGGTGAACGAGTTCGTGCTCGTGGAATACAACGCCGTTCGTGCGGCGGGCGGAGTACGTGCTCCGGGAAACACCTGTGTCCAGCATCCTTCTTCCTCCATCTTCTTCTTCGTTGTGTCAGAGAGAGAACGAGCGGGAGGTGCAGCGAGAGAGGCAAGGCGAGACCGCGGCAACAACATATTGTACGTGCCAAGAGAAACTATAGTACTACCTCCGTTTCAGTTTACAAGTCCTGCGCGTATATCTAGGTTGCCAATTTTATCACCCTAATATAAACTATATAACACAAAAATTATACTTTTTGAAAGTAGAAACTCCGAAGTTTATGTTGGTATATTTTTTGTAATATATGATTTGTATTAGGCTGATCAAATTGACAATCAAGGGGTACGCGCACGCCCTGTAAACTGAGAGAGAGGTAATACCAAATACATCAACTAGGTGGGCGCCAACGTTACTGCTACCATGTTGTTTTGTCATTGTCTAACTTCCCTCCCCACAAGGCCGAGCAAATAATAATAGTAATATGATTGTTAACATGTTCCCAGGCTGGTCTTTATTATACATGCCATGATCAAAGGTGTTGTATATTGTTGGGGAGGATGGATATGATGATGAGCTTCCTGATGAGGAGCTGATGTTTTTGCCGATTTAAGTACATGAAGATCTGCTCGTGCCTTGATGAGGTCATTCAACCAGCAAACCAGCAAAACGACGGTGGTCAACGTCTAAACTCCAAACCAGGCTTGAGCTTCCAAGTGTTGTTGTCTGCGAAAAAGCAAAAGGTGCCATGTAAACATGGGTAATGGCGTCGAGCTCGGTGGCCATGAAGCTCTCCCATGAGACCGGCTCTGGGCCCGCAAGGTCATGAAGGAGGAGACAATCATCTTGAAGCGCTCATCAGCCCAAGATCTAAATGAAATATATACAACTATATACAAAAGTAAAAATTATATGTCTTCCTGCATATATATGCAACATAATCAAATTCGAGAACTAGTATATATATATATATATATATATATATATATATATATATATATATATATATATATATATATGTGCAATTGAGAAAGATTTCACATGTATCTACGTAGGTAGTCGACTAGGGTAGGGTGCTTGAGCTTCGTGGAAATATCGGATTAGGGAACTAACATGACTTTTTGGAGAAGAGTCCCATGTGTGTCAACAAAATCTTAATTCTTTATAAAAGTTATTAGAAATCCAACATTTTGATTGGTCCACTTGGCTTCAGTTTCAACGTGCAAAAGAAATCGTGAAATATTCTATGCAAGATTTTGGCTCTAGCCTTTCCAGGCATGTGATCACATAGGAAACATGAGAAACTCTCGCCGACACAAAGTCATCTCTCACACAATGTGCTTTTATGGGCCGAAAGAGAGGGACTAGATGTGTGATGTCTCCCATATGATAGATTTGTGTCCATATTCATCTTTCTATCAGTCGCAGATTGAATTTGAGTATATATGTTCCACTCTACGAATAAATAAATAAATGAATTTGAGTATGTGTATCGAGGCAGTAAGGATGTATTAGTTAAAAAAACTAGTCTTAGACAGGACAATGTTGTGACTATGTGTGCAACATCTTTTCTCGTTACCACGAATGTTAAGAATATTGTCATATATTACTACAGTTATGAAAACAAAAATTGCAATCTGGCATTGCTAATGCGAATATAAATTTCACAGTTTGTAAGAGACATGTAGTGTGATTTTATATATACAACCAAGTTGGATAATATTTTGATTTGATTATTAAACAACACACTCACATTTGACAAAACAAATCGTCAGCTTGTATTATGCATGGGACATGTCGACGCTAGCTTCAAATTCGGAAGTTACAAGATAGCACCAACTCGGCTAACTTTTATCAGAGTATACAATACGTAATATGTAGTAATGTACTTTGAACCGGGAAATAGTGTGAGGAATTGTGTGTGTAGAAATGCATGCTCTATCCAACGCAATCAAAAGATTGATCTGATGGGAGAGACTAGGCAACACAGTATACGTCAACACTCCCCCTCACGTGTGGCTCCCTCAGGCCTAAACGTGGACCGAAAATGGGCTGCAATTTAATTGCGCCAGCCGGGTCTTGAACTCGAGACCTCTTGGCTCTGATACCATGTAGAAGTGTATGCTCTAACCAAAACAACCAAAAAACCGATTTGATGAAAGAGACTATGCAGAACATTATACGTCAACAGTGTGGTGATGCATAAGAGGATCAGACCCCCTATATTGTGTACCGCACCTGAATACAATATATGTATCTTTACTTATTTTTATGTACTAATTGTAGACCTCAATGCAAATCTCTCTGTCCTGCCAAGGTCCAAAAGTTCATGTGAACTGAGCGAGGCTTAGATGGTTAGGTTTAATGTGGTGGAACTCAAGATTTTGGATCCCAAGCGGCCCTTTTTTCTCGAGGGGCACCGAAATTCACGGTTACCACGGTAACCACGAAATAACGAAAAAACAGACGAAATTTAAAATCAAATTTTGAATTCAAATATTTCGAAGTTGATATAGATACAATTTTAACACTTTGAGGCTAGTAATCCTCCCCTAGTGTAGTGGATGTTCACACGCACCAACCGCTGTAGCTAGCTCTCAGATCTTGAGTTCGATTCCTGGCTGGTCCAAGAATTTCAAAACTTTTAGATATACACCAGAGATGCATGTATTTAACTGGTCAGCGTTTGAATTCAAAATTTTCAAAAAAAACTCGAATTTTTTTTGCTCGGTATGAGTGTTTTTCGTGGGGTAGCGGTAAACGCGATAACCGCTCGGGATCACGAAATTTCGAGCGGTGCCCAAAACAGTGGTGGGACTAGCCCACCAGAGTTCAAGTCCTAGATTTGACACTGGTGCTCATATTTTTTTGGATTTATTTCATGATTTCCCGCGATGTACGTTCTATGGGAGGAGACGTTCCTGTCAATTATGATTTACGATGCGCCTGTAATGACTTCGCCAATCTCAAGATGCCATGCCGCCTTAGTATCTCGGAGGTGCTCATAGAAGTAGTGTGTGTGCACGCGCGCGTTCATCGGGGTGAGTCTATATATACGTGTATGTGGGCATATGCGATTGTACTATGTTCATTTTTTTTACAAAAGTTGGCATCCTTAGATATCGTGTCATATATCTACAAGATACGATGACTAATGGTGAATTTATCTTCTACATTTTTTTATTCATAAGTAATCACTAAATACAAGAGGATTTGCATGGTTAATTTTTCCAGTAATTATCAAATCTTGTACATTCGTTTTTATATCCAATTCGATGGGCACTAGAAGTAGTGAACGTGTCTAGATTCATCCTCCCATTAAATTTCATATATTTTTAGTAGGTATTGATTATTATTACTACTATTCAAGAAATATATTATCTTTCCTATCCTCTTTACTACCAATGATATCCTAAATATCCAGATATTCTGTTTTAATGGAATTTTTAGGATAAGCACAAGCTTGATGCCATTGTATCTATATAAATCGAGTATTTTCTAGGATCAACCACAGACATACCAGTGAAAGGAGTATTGCATAGTGTTCTCTACCGCTCTCTGTGAACTTAGGCAATGGCAAATACTAGCATCCTCCAAGTCTTCATTGTTTTTATCATGGCGCAAGTCTGCTTACTCATGATGATGGCAACACCGATAGCGCAGGCAGCAGGCAGGCTTATGGGATACAATCCAGTTTGCTGCCCTAGGGACATCTACTGTTGTGGGTTTGGCAATGTGATGGCCAATGGAACTGCATCCTCCACCAAGCCTTGATATGTGGTTTCATTCTCCTCCGAGCTATAAGCTAGGCCTATAAAATATGCTTAAACGTGGTTGTGTTGTTTCATATATCTAATTGTGTTACTATTTTCAGGAAATACTATGTACAAGCTATTTTTCTAATAAAAATGGGAGGAGATTTTTATATATTACCTGTCTCAATGCATATCTCTCTGTCTTGACAAGATCCAAAAGTTGGCATCCCTTAGATATTGTATCCTATATCTACAAGAAACACTGACTAATTGTGAATTTATCTTGTACATTTATTATTTTCTATCCAACATTAACCCTAAATACAAGAGGATTTTGCTTGGTTAATTCTCCCCATTAATTATCATATCTTGTGGATTCATTTTTATATCCAATTCGGTGGTCACGAGATGCAGGGAACGTGTCTAGGTTCATCCTCCCAATAAATTTCATATATTTTTAGGAGGCATTGATTATTATTATAAATAAAAATATTATATTTTCTATTCTCTTTACTATTAAATGATATCCTCAATATTCAGATATTCGGTTTCAGTGGAATTTATTAGGAGAAGCACAAGCTTCATGCCATTGTATCTATATATATCGAGCATTTTCTTGGACCAAACACGGAGATACCAGTGATAGGAGAATTGCATAGTGTTCTCTATCGCTCTTTGTGAGCTTAGACAATGGCAAATAATAGCATCCTCCAAGTCTTCATTGTTTTTCTCGTCGCGCAAGCCTGCTTAGTCATGATGATGGCCACGCCGATAGTGCAGGCAGCCGGCAGGCTTATGGGACATGATCCACCCTGTTGCCCTAGGGACCCCTGGTGTTGTGGGTTCGGCCGCGTGATGGCCAATGGAACTGAATCCTCCACCAAGCCTTGATATGTGGTTTAATTCTCCTCCAAGCTATAAGCTATGTCCTACAAAATGTGCTTCAACGGTGGTTGTGTTTTCTTATATGTAATTTGTGTTGCTAGTTTCAACAAATGTTGTGTATAAGCTATGTTGCTAATAAAAGTGGGAGGAGATTGCTATCTATCTTGCTTGCAATGTGCCGCAAATAGATTCAAAAGTGTTTGCTGTAGTATTTTTAGAGGATCATATCATCCTATATTTTAATGTTTAAAGACATGCTACGATCATAAAGGAACCATTGGTAGTTGGTTACAATTTATTACTAAACATAAATGTTTAGCCATCACATAGAGTAGCAATTTGTTGCAGACATGGACCAAATACCATATTAATTCATTTATGCCATTGCATCTCAGCATAGCTGATGCAGAACCACGGATCTAGTGTTATTCGCACAAGGGTCTTTTTTGGCAGCCCGACGCTGATGTATTTGCCGGACCGTGTCAAAAAATCGTCCAAGAGTCGAGCAACTTAACCCCATGTATGTCACCGCCCTCGGCCCTCGCCAAAGAAATCTTACTCAACCGAGCTTGTAAAACTACAAAGAGAGTCGAGCAACTTGCTAATCTATGGGAACACGCCGTCCGGCCGACTGTTTCATGCATGGCAATGAGAGGGGGTGGAACTTCACTCATGTGTCACCATTCAAAGGATCTCATCAGCGCCAGTTCCATCAGGCCGTCCTCCTGACACGAATGAGACACCTTGGGGTGATGAGAACGAGTAGAGCATGCAAATCAGACCTTGGAGAGAATGCTCGGGTCGGGCGCGTCCGTTGTGTGCCAAACCTTGTACAGGAGTGCGCATGTCCTGGCGCGTGTCCAGGTGCACTCGAAGAAGGTATGTGTGCCATAGTTTAGAATGCAATCCGCTCAATGTGTATCTTGTAGGATCGCCCAGCATTGGATAAATTTGTGGATCACCCTCAACGAGAAGTTACAAACTTTCGGTGGCACCGCTAGCTTGCAGAGCCTTCTCCAGCACTTGTTCACCCTCTCCCCTGAAGCTCGAGGCCCTACCATTATCCACACTTCTTGCCACCAACGCTCTGTACGCAGATCGTACGGTGAACTTTCCAAATTTTCTTCAGATTCCAAGCCGAACTGTCCTCGCCAATTTCTCGACTGGCATCTGCATATAGCCTCCACATCAGGTGGAGCAAAAATCGCCTCAATCACCTCCATGTTCAAGTGCTCTGAGTCATGATCAATAAGTTCATGTACAGCTTAAAATCTTCCCAAATTCTGATTGAAGATCACGTCTTGCGACACAAATCATGGACATCGAGGCCCATGGCGATCCCCGCGACACGGAGACCCACATAGGCGGCAGCCACATCCTCAAGGTGGAGAGAGACCTATCACCTATGATGATTCGGAGGAAACTTCACCGTGCTATGCCCCCCACGACAGCCACATCCCTAATTCGATGTGTTAATAGTTCATGTTGGATGGCCTCTCTGAATCAGGCTTGTCCATGGCAATTCTTCTTCTTTGGCGTGAATGTGCCCAGGGTGTAGCTTCTGAATGTGAATCTAATGGCATTGGTGAATAAAATCTGTAAGCTGCTGGTGAATAAAAATTTCAGGACGACAGGAGTTTAGC
Organism: Aegilops umbellulata; assembly: GCA_032464435.1. Taxonomy (NCBI): domain Eukaryota; kingdom Viridiplantae; phylum Streptophyta; class Magnoliopsida; order Poales; family Poaceae; genus Aegilops; species Aegilops umbellulata. The sequence goes on from CP136059.1 coordinate 530,720,076, forward strand.
TTTTGCCTTGTTGTCTAATATAATTGGTCAGACTGTCATTGCTTTCTAATTTGGGGTGTCGCTTGGCTGATAGATGCTGTAATTTTGTTTTAGAAGCAAAATATAACTGGTCGGGTTTGACCATTTGAGTATCAGGTTGCTAAAAAGGGAAGATCCTCACAAATCAGCATAATTTCAGAGAAAAAAACAAGTACGCTTTCCTTGTTTGTTTTATCACATCTGGCATAATTTCAATATGAACTACAATAATACGATGAACTTCACTGCACATAAAGGATAGCACCATATAATGAGAACAGATTCGGATTACAACATCTAGATAACATGTTGTTTCTTTAAGGTAACGAGGACGACAAATCACTCAGCTTATAAGGCAAGCAGCAGTCCACACTTCTACTACCCCCTGTCTCCCTCCGATCCAAATTAATTGATGCACACTTGGTACAACTTTAGTACTCCCTCCGTAAAAAGAATATAAGAGCATTTAGATCACTAACGCTCTTATATTTCTTTATGGAGGGATTACAAAGTTGTACTAAGTATGCGCCAATTAATTTGGATCAGCGGGAGTAGTTTAACACTCTAGATAGGGGTGAATTTCTTTAAGGAGAACACCTTTTATTGGCCAAAGGTCTAGAAACTGAACTTTTCTTTAAGAGAAATGCACCCTGTTGAAACAAGTCAGGCTACAAGAAGCGCAGTTCCTTCACATTCAGCCAATAAAAAGTATACCGATAAGAAATTTACTTTGATAACATACACTATATAGGCTTCAAACATTGGGCTAGATAAGATAACTAGCTACTAACTCCAAGGATATCAGCAAACATCTCTTTCCATCCATCCCAATCCAGATACATCCAAGTGGCAAGCATTGTAGGCAGTCCATATACCAGGCAATTATTGAATCTTTCTCTCCAACGACAGAAGCGCCTAGAGAGGAGATTACCAAAAAAAAAAAAACATCAATTTAGATAAAATAGGGAGAGCAGATAAATCTGTATATGTAATTTTGTGGATCATACCAGAGGGCATCACTGGGATTAGGCTCAATGTGTCCGAAAAGATGATGGATAAGCTCTCTATTATCTCGGAAGTACTTATTATGCGAGGGGAATCTACTATCAAGCTCAGCGAGCAAGTAGAAGAGGTCGTGCTTCTTGGTCTCGATTTCTGCTATTTGACGATGGCCCCATGCTCTCTTGGCGTCGAGGTCAAGTGCAGGTTTTGCATTCGGTTGCTGTCAACAGAAAATGAGGGTTATGGGCATCGAGCTATACTACTCCCTCCGACTTCAGAAAGAAGCATGTCATATTGTCTGAAGCAGATTTGCAGGAAAATTTATCAACAACTACAATACTAAATACAGACAATACGAAAAATATATTTCATTGTATCTGCCAATATTTTTTTGGTTAATCTGTCATGTTTTGGGGGCTAATCACTGGGAGATTTGACCAATTAGCAATGCAGTAAGCAAGGGTTGTTAGATCCAGCATGGAGTGGGTAATTTGCACAGTTACTAGAACAACAAGTCAATCACTAATCTAGTTAATTAGAACTCGACGGGGAGAAAAGATTGGGTTGTATCGACCATACATGCAGGGTGCTGTTGCCAACATCAGCGCCGCCGGCGGAGGCAGACAAAGGCCGGAAACGAAAAGGGATAGGCTGACGGCCGCCGTAGATGAGCCTTGGCATCAGCCGGCGACACTCATCCTCGACCAGCGGCGAGACGATGGGCTTGTAAACCGCCTTGCCGCCGCTGAGCCTTCTGGCCGCGTGTCGAATCGCCGCCGCCATCGCCTTGTCTGCTGCTTGCGTTTCTTACCGAACTAGGGTTGGGTTCCTCTTTTTCTTCTATCTCCTATCTTCTATCTACTTCTACTACTAAAAGAGCAAACATAAATTGTCCTAAAGCCACACGACAAACTATATATAGGACAATCAAGACCCTCCGATCAAATAAATTTAAACACATTCTACCGTCTATATTATATCAATGGCCTATCATCTAGATCAACGTCTTAGATTAAAGGGTTAATTATCCTTTTGCCCTCGGTAGTGTCCATGTACTCAGTTTTGCCCTCAGTTTCGAATCGTGCTCAGTTTTGCCCCTAGTCTGTGTGCACCAACTCGTTCGGTGAGTATTGCCGTCTCCGCCAGGTCAACGTGTTTGACTCGGCCCTTACAGGTGGGACCAAGCGGCAGGCAGAGACGACCGTTGCTCTCATGGCTTGTGGGACACAGCAGAGAGCCGTTGCTCTCGTGGCTTATGGGACCCAACAGAGAGAGCCGTTGTTGGCCGCGGGTCTGCGATAAAAGCGGCGGCGCGCGCCCCCGATGCTCGTAGCGGTGAGCAACGAATCAGCCGAGCGGGGTTTAGGGGTTGGAGGCGGACACACGCAGAGGTGGGCGGCGACCAGTGTTGGTAGCTAGGAGCCGGGCGCGGGCGACCGAGAGGGCGGCATCAAGATCCCCTTCATCTCCGGCCGGTGGGAAGATTGTTGTGGAGGGCGCGGCGGCGTTGAGATCCCCTTCCGCTCCGAGCTCAATGTCTTCTTCTAGCTCCCGTGCCACCTCGCGGATCCAGAGTCCGGCGCGTGTGGAGATGCCGATTTTCCTCTGTCCGCGGTGCTGGGCGGAGGTTGATCGGAGGGTTTTGCGCACACCGAAGAATCATAATCGTCCGTTCTACGTGTGCAGCGAGAATGGGGTAAGAATCGGGGCAATTGCACCATTTTCATGGTCGGGATCCTTGAGCAATACGGTTGATCTATTTGACGTTCATGCAGGTGAAATGTTTCTTCCTTTGGGTCGATGCTCTGGCCAAGACTCTGATGAAAGAACTGCTAGAAGACACTACTAGGGAAAACCTTGTACACAGAACCAGTAGCGCGGGACAAAAACAAGCGCTACTACTACTTACCACTAGCGCATGGCAAACAAACGCGCTGCAGCTAAGTTTATAGCAGTAGCGCGTCTTAGGGAAGAAGCGCTACAACTACAATTCGCCTACTGTTCTTGCCAGGTTACCAATAGTAGTAGTGAGCTTAAGCAAAGCGCGATGCTGCTAAGGTTGTTTTAGCTGTTGGGGAACATAGTATTTCAAACAATTTCCTACGATCACGCAAGATCTATCTAGGAGAAGCATAGCAACGAGCGGGGAGAGTGTGTCTATGTACCCTCGTAGACCGAAAGCGGAAGCGTTTAGTAACGCGGTTGATATAGTCGAACGTCTTCGCGATCCAACCGATCAAGTACCGAACGCTCGACACCTCAGCGATCTGCACACGTTCAGCTCGGTGACGTCCCTCGTACTCTTGGTCCAGCTGAGGCCGAGGGTGAGTTCCGTCAGCACGACGGCGTGGTTATGGTGATGATGAAGTTACCGACGCAGGGCTTCGCCTCAGCACTACGACAATATGACCGAGGTGGAAAACTGTGGAGGGGGGCACCGCACACGGCTAAAGATCAACTTATGTGTGTATGGGGTGCCCCCTCCCCCATATATAAAGGAGGGGAGGAGGAGGCCGGCCGGCCACAAGGGGCGCGCCCAAGGGGGGGAATCCTACTCCGAGTAGGAATAAATTCCCCCCTTTCCTAGTGCAACTAGGAGAAGAAGGAGAGAGAGGGAGAGGGAAAGAGGGGTCGCGCCTCCTCCCCTAGTCCTATTCGGACTCCCCTTGGGGGGGGCGCCACCTCCTGGCTGCTGCCCTCTCTCTAACCTAAGGCCCACTAAGGCCCATAACTTCCTGGGGGGGGGGGTTCCGGTAACCCTTCGTCACTCTGGTTTTATCCGAAACTCTCCGGAACACTTCCGGTGTCCGAACAACATGGTCCAATATATCAATCTTTATGTCTCGACAATTTCAAGAATCCTCGTCATGTCCTTGATCTCATACGGGACTCCGATCAAATCACATAAACTCATAATACCAATCGTCATCGAACGTTAAGCGTGCGGACCCTACGGGTTCGAGAACTATGTAGACATGACCGAGACACCTCTCCGGTCAATAACCAATAGCGGAACCTGGATGCTCATATTGGCTCCTACATATGCTACGAAGATCTTTATCGGTCAAACCGCATAACAACATACGTTGTTCCCTTTGTCATCGGTATGTTACTTGCCCGAGATTCGATCGTCGGTATCATCATACCTAGTTCAATCTCGTTACCGAAAGTCTCTTTACTCATTCTGTAATGCATCATCCCGCAACTAACTCATTTGTCACATTACTTGCAAGGCTTATAGTGATGTGCATTACCGAGAGGGACCAGAGATACCTCTCCGACAATCGGAGTGACAAATCCTAATCTCGATCTACGCCAACTCAACAAACACCATCGGAGACACCTGTAGAGCATCTTTATAATCACCCAGTTATGTTGTGACGTTTGATAACACACTAATTGTTCCTCCGGTATTCGGGAGTTGCATAATCTCATCGTCATAGGAACATGTATAAGTTATGAAGAAAACAATAGCAATAAACTAAACGACCATAATGCTAAGCTAACGGATGGGTCTTGTCCATCACATCATTCTCTAATGATGTGATCTGTTCATCAGATGACAACACATGTCTATGGCTAGGAAACTTAACCATCTTTGATTAACGAGCTAGTATAGTAGAGGCATACTAGGGACATTATGTTTGTCTATGTATTCACACATGTACTAAGTTTCTTGTTAATACAATTCTAGCATGAATAATAAACATTTATCATGATATAAGGAAATATGAACAACAACTTTATTGTTGCCTCTAGGGCATATTTCCTTCAGTCTCCCACTTGCACTAGAGTCAATAATCGAGATTACATAGTAATGATTCTAACACCCATGGAGTCTTGGTGCTGATCATGTTTTGCTCGTGAGAGAGGCTTTGTCAACGGGTCTGCAACATTCAGATCCGCATGTATCTTGCAAATCTCTATGTCTCCCTCCTTGACTTGCTCGCGGATGGAATTGAAGCGTCTCTTGATGTGCTTGGTTCTCTTGTGAAATCTGGATTCCTTTGCCAAGGCAATTGCACCAGTATTGTCACAAAAGATTTTCATTGGACCTGATGCACTAGGTATGACACCTAGATCAGATATGAACTCCTTCATCCAGACTCCTTCATTTGCTGGTTCCGGAGCAGCTATGTACTCCGCTTCACACGTAGATCCCGCCACGACGCTCTGCTTGGAAATGCACCAACTTACAACTCCTCCATTCAATATAAATATGTATCCGGTTTGTGACTTAGAGTCATCTGGATCAGTTTCAAAGCTTGCATCGATGTAACCATTTACGATGAGCTCTTTGTCACCTCCATAAACGAGAAACATATCCTTAGTCCTTTTCAGGTATTTCAGGATGTTCTTGACCGCTGTCCAGTGATCCACTCCTGGATTTACTTTGGTACCTCCCTGCTAAACTAATAGCAAGGCACACATCAGGTCCAGTACACAACATTGCTTACATGATAGAACCTATGGCTGAAGCATGGGGAATGACTTTCATTTTCTCTCTATCTTCTGAAGTGGTCGGGCATTGAGTCTGACTCAACTTCACACCTTGTAACACAGGCAAGAACTCTTTCTTTGCTTGATCCATTTTGAACTTCTTCAAAACTTTATTCAGGTATGTGCTTTGTGAAAGTCCAATTGAGCGTCTTGATCTATCTCTATAGATCTTGATGCCTAATATATAAGCAGCTTCACCGATGTCTTTCATTGAAAAATTCTTATTCAAGTATCCTTTTATGCAATACAGAAATTCAGTATCATTTCTGAACAACAATATGTCATCCACATATAATATCAGAAAGGCTAAAGAGCTCCCACTCACTTTCTTGTAAATACAGGCTTCTCCAAAAGTCTGTATAAAACCATATGCTTTGATCACACTATCAAAGCGTAGATGCCAACTCCGAGATGCTTGCACCAGTCCATAAATGGATCGCTGGAGCTTGCACACTTTGTTAGCACCTTTTGGATCGACAAAACCTTCTGGTTGCATCATATACAACTCTTCTTTAAGATATCCATTAAGGAATGCAGTTTTGACATCCATTTGCCAAATTTCATAATCATAAAATGCGGCAATTGCTAACATGATTCGGACGGACTTAAGCATCGCTACGGGTGAGAAGGTCTCATCATAGTCAACTCCTTGAACTTGTCGAAAAGCTTTCGCAACAAGTCGATCTTTTTAGACAGTAACATTACCGTCAGCGTCAATCTTCTTCTTGAAGATCCATTTATTCTCTATGGCCTGCCGATCATCAGGCAAGTCAACCAAAGTCCACAATTTGTTCTCATACATGGATCCCATCTCAGATTTCATGGCTTCAAGCAATTTCGCGGAATCTGGGCTCATCATCGCTTCCTCATAGTTCGTAGGATCGTCATGGTCAAGTAACATGACTTCCAGAATAGGATTACCGTACCACTCTGGTGCGGATCTTACTCTGATTGACCTACGAGGTTCGATAGTAACTTGATCAGAAGTTTCATGATCATCATCATTAGCTTCCTCACTAATTGGTGTATGAATCACTGGAACTGATTTATGTGATGAACTACTTTCCAATAAGGGAGCAGGTACAATTACCTCATCGAGTTCTACTTTCCTCCCCACTTCTTTTGAGAGAAACTCCTTCTCTAGAAAGGATCCATTCTTAGCAACGAATATCTTCTCTTCAGATCTGTGATAGAAGGTGTACCCAACAGTCTCCTTTGGGTATCCTATGAAGACACATTTCTCCGATTTGGGTTCGAGCTTACCAGGTTGAAGCTTTTTCACCTAAGCATCGAACCCCAAACTTTAAGAAATGACAACTTGGGTTTCTTGCCAAACCATAGTTCATATGGTGTCGTCTCAACGGATTTAGATGGTGCCCTATTTAACGTGAATGCAGTAGTCTCTAAAGCATAACCCAAAAATGATAGCGGTAAATTAGTAAGAGACATCATAGATCGCACCGTTTCTAATAATGTATGATTACGATGTTCGGACAGACCATTATGCTATGGTGTTCCGGGTGGCGTGAGTTGTGAAACTATTCCGCATTGTTTCAAATGAAGACCAAACTCGTAACTCAAATATTCACCTCCACGATCAGATCGTAGAAACTTTATTTTATTGTTACGATGATTTTCCACTTCACTTTGGAATTCTTTGAACTTTTCAAATGTTTTATGTTTCATCAAGTATATATACCCATATCTACTCAAATAATCTGTGAAGATCAAAAAATAACGATACCCGTCGCGAGCATCAACACTCATTGGACCGCATACATTAGTATGTATTATTTCCAATAAGTCTGTTGCTCGCTCCATTGTTTCGGAGAACGGAGTCTTAGGTAGACAAAGGCATAACCTAGTGGTGGGAAGGGGCTGATGCCTTCCCACCCACCCAGGTTCAAGGCATGTACTTGTAATTTGGGTATGTTGCACCAATTATACTGTAGGGGGTTCCCTTACAGTCTTTTCATCAAAAAAAAAGAACGGAGTCTGTCAGGATCCCGATCCTAAGTCACACCGATCTAGCATGTAACACATCATATCACTTTGCGGCCTCACGCACGGTATTCCCACGGGTGCCACCTTACCTGGCCCGGGACCGTTTGCGCCTTTTGACTCACGTATATGATAGTGTCACTAGCATCCATATGACAAAGAACCCAGGCCGACATGGCTAGTCGTGAACCCAAAGCGGCACTAACCCATGGGGACAGGCATACATGAATCAACCTCGAGCATGTCGGTCAACAGCGTGTGAATCCGGGCTGTAGCACTGGGCTAACAGGACTCCGGTAACCCGGGCTGTAGCAGGCTAGGCAGGACTCCGGATGTCACCGCGTGACATTTCCCCGAAGGGACAGACACAGGAACGAAGTGAAACACATGCCGGCCAGTCAAGTGTCCTGAGCAGTAGTGCTGGGCTAGCAGGACTCCGGTGGACCGGGCTGTAGCGGACTACTATGGCTCAAGGAAGCACTAGACTACATTTCCCCATAAGAGAGGCTGCCGAGGATAAACAACTAGATTGTCGGATCCCACACATACCAAGCATTTAAATCATACACACAATATGCTCAGTATGTGTAAATACAACATGGCATCACAACATAACTCTACGACTCAAGTATTTATTCATTAGGCTCCGAGGAGCGAGATATTACAAACATGGGTCTCACGACCCCAACATTCAGAGCATACAAGTCAAAGCACATGAGGAAGCTTAACATGTCTGAGTACAGACATCTACAAATGAAAAAGGCTGAGAAGCCTGACCATCTACTAGATCCTGCCGAGGGCACAAGATCGTAGCTGAGGTAGCAAGCTAAACGCCGAAGTCCACACGGAACTACTAGCGAGACTGACGTCTCTCTGCAAAAACATAAAATAGGCAAACGTGAGTACAAATGTACCCAGCAAGACTTACATCAGAACTATCTACATATGCATCGGTATTAATAAAAGGGTGGTGGAGTTTAACTGCAGCAAGCCAGCTTTAACTCGGTGGCTATCCTGTACTACGACTGCAAGTAACTCTTTTGAGGTGGCGCACACGAGTCCACATATTCACCATATCAATACACCACTATGGATCCGCTCCCGTCTCCCTACGAGAAGGCCATCCATAGCACTCACGCTTATCTTGCGCATTTTAGAGTATCCACTTTCACTTGTCTATGAACTATGCAAGGGGTCCAAGTTTCCATATCCGAGGAATCCGGCTATTCGAATAGATAATGATAACCCTGCAGGGGTGTACTTCTTCACACACGCTCTCGCCACTTACCGCCCTGTACACGTCATGTACCTCGGCAACCTTCAAGCGGAAGCCGGGCGAGGGAGTCGGCCACGACCTGACTAACCACGCAAGTCTCTAGTCCAGGTTTATCGCCTATTCGAGTTCCATCCGCAAGGAGATCCGGCCGGGGTGTCGCTCACGGCCCCAAACGATGTGAGCAGGGTTCCCAAGCCCACCAACCGGGTGCCACTTGGTACACCGTGCCACTGTGCCTAGTCTGTCCCAAGCCCACCTGTACCGGGTGCCACTTGGTAGACTACTAACACTACCTACAAACACCAGAAACTAGTTGCAACTCCTGGACAGAGATCAAGTTGATTAATAAGTCGAGAGGGGTCGAGTTACCGGAACCCAATGTGTGGTAGTAACTGTTCATGGATCACAAACACAGAACTCAGTTCCTGAGGACGGCTGCAATGAGACAACCCACCATGTACTCCTACATGGCCTCTCACCGCTACGTTTACCAAATCGTGTTCACACACTTAGCTCTCAACAGTAGGACATGTTCAAGACTTTCCAATTCATCCCCGGTGAATCAGACGCGACTCAACTCTAAGCAGTAGCAGGCATGACAAACAAGCATGAATGAGTAGGCACATCAGGGCTCAAACAACTCCTACTCATGCTAGTGGGTTTCATCTATTTACTGTGGCAATGACAGGTCATGCAGAGGAAAGGGGTTCAACTACCGCAACATGTAACAGTTGAATCGATGTTGTCCTAATGCAGTAAAAGAGAGCAGGAGCGAGAGAGTGGGATTGTATTGGAATGTGCAAGGGGGTTTTGCTTGCCTGGCACTTCTGAAGATATTATAGCTCTTCATCGGTGTCATCGATCACATCGTCGAAACCACGTCTACTGAGAGGGGACAAATACCGGCAACAGAGAAAGAAACACAATCAATGCAATGCACAATATGATGCATGATCATGACATGGTAAAATGAGTGTGTTGGGCTAATGCAACTACAATCAGATGGGTTTGAGCTATTTTGAACCAAAGATTCAAAGTTCAAACACACTTGTGATCTTAAATAGTGCTTTATCATGTTTTGCACTAAACAGCAAGTTGACTTGTTTAAACATACATGAAACCAGTACAGATGGATAGATTGGATTTTTCTGATCATTTTTCATATATAAATTATTTCATTCTGAGCTATAGATTAATTTCTATGATTTTTTGAAGTTTACACTATTTTCTGGAATTTCCTATATAATAATAAATCCAGAAAAGGGTTTACTGCGTCAGCCTGGCGTCAGTGTGACGTCAGCAAGTCAACTGAGACGCTCCAGGTCAACCCTGACCTATGGGTCCCATGTGTCAGTAACTAAACTAAACTAACTAGGTTTAGTTAACAGTAGTCTAGGTTAGTTAGCAGGGCCTGGCCCGCATGTCAGTGAGGGAGAGGGGAAAGTCAAACCGGGCAGTGGGGTCAATCCACGCCGGTCAACGGTCAGCGGTCGCCGGCGTTTAGCTGCCGGCGAGTCCCGACGCGGCGGTGCGCTGCGGAAATGGCCTACAGAGCGCTGTTTGGCGCGCAGAGCACAACTACGGGATGCGGACGCTCGTCCGCATCCAACCAGGGTGGTGGCGCGGCCGGGGAGTGGCCGGAGAGTGGCCGGCGACGAGCTTTAGCGGCGGTCGGAGCTCGGGTGAGCTCGGGGTCGAGGCTACGGTGTACGGAAGAGCGAGGCAGGCGGTGCTATGGCCTCCTGTGAGCACGCTGAGCACAACTACATGCTCGGTTGGGTCAGGCGGGGTTGCTAGCTGCGGCAGTGATGATCGCGGTGGCGGTGAGCTCACGGCCATGGCGGGGCTACGGTCTAGAGGGCGAGCGCGACCAGGGGAGAAAGGGGAGACGATGCGGATGCTCACAGTGAGTTCGTCGGCGGTCTCAATGGGCTCGGGGAGGCGTCTGCGACGGCGAATCGACCACGCGGATCGCCGGACACAAGCAGTGATGAAGACGACGGGGGCAGCGTTCTGCTGCTCCTGGAGTTGCGTGCGTCGACGAGGAGAGAAAGAGCGGTACGGCGGAGCTCGGGGATACGGTGGTTGGACGAGGGGGTCTCGGTAGCCACGGTGGACGGCGACAGTGGTGACGGGCGGTGCAGGGGAGAGAACCAGGGGAGGTGATGGGGACGAGGCAGTGAGCGTGGGGGTTCCAGGGGGTGCGGGGCGACGAGGAGGAACTCATCCACGCGTCCAGCGGCTCGGCGGCAAGCAGGTGACGGCGTGGCGCCTCGCGCGCGCGTGCGCTGTCCCGCCTCTTCCTACTGGCAGAGGTTAGGGATGATTGGCATCGGCAGGTGGTGGGCTGGGCCAGCCGGCTTGCTGGGCCGCCAGGTGAGCGTCAGGTAAGGCCCAGGTAAAACCCTTTCCCCTTTTGTTTCTGTTTTAATTTTATTTCTGTAGGTTTGTTGCATTTCTAAAAATACCTAGGCAACTCCAAAAACCACCAAACTGCACATGGCCACTACTTGGAATATATCCAGCATGGAACATTTTAGTTTGGGGTTATTTGAGCATTTGAAATATTTTATATAATTTAAATGCCCAAACTCAAATACCAAAGATTTAATCCAATGACCTTAGAGTGACCTAGAAATCTGTGCATCACTTTTGACAGTGGTTTAAGACCAAGGCAGAGGTGATGAACATTTTAGAAGGGCATTTCAGGTTCATTGAAAAATGTTTTTATGTTGAACCTATTTGATTTGATCTGGTGCTAGGGTTTGATCAATCCCCATTTCAAGTTTCAAAATAATTTAAACATGATGCAACAGGCAAGTGCTAGCCTAGTGCAAGGTAAGGCTAGGGATGTGACAACTCACCCCCACTAAACAAGAATCTAGGCCCGAGATTCAAGACGTGAGGTAAGAAGACAAAGGGGACACTAAGCATCACAAACTTCATGATCCAACTGTCTCCTCGAGGTTGTTGATTCGTTGCATATGTTGATCTTGACATCCTCGCTTTGATGATCTTCATCCACGCAATGATGACGGAAAGAAACTCTATTAGGATTAATCTTCTCAAAGATCGAGATATACAATATCAACTCACGGAATGAGATGTTGAAATATCTCGAGTTGAGACGCAAAACACATCGAAAAGGGATGGAAGAACAAGCGACGGGGTTTGATTTGGCGGGCAACAATCCCACGCTTAGAAAGATGGTGGATGGTGTCAAGGTGGCGAGGAAAGAGTTGCTATGATCCCGTAATGGGGCACTTTAGAAAAGGTGACTCGAGGAACTATTCCCTTAAGTGGCAAAAAGAATTACTTTGATACACAGTTCATTGAAACTCTTTATACCAGCCTGAGGTAATCACAAACGATCGTTGGAAGGGGTTCGAAAGAATTGCACACTCGGCTAGAATGGATGATGTGGACTACCTTGTTGAAGACAACGCAATGGATGATTTTGCTTGCGCGTGCTCTCAAGAACTTAGGCATTTCCATACCCATCAAGGTCTTACCAACATCCGTGTCGAGGATCCTGGCAACACATCATACTACCATGATGAACGGTGATGGAGGATGCAGATGCAAAGGAAGACAACACTTTCTCAGATTTTTCCTTAGCAATGCCAAAGAAGCAAATCTGGATGATCGACCGAGAGACATTTAGCACTCCGCTTCTAATGTTCTCCTTGATGTACTAGTTACCACGGTCAATGCTTAAAAGCATCAACATGGCCATCAAGTAAAGGTCGGACTTCGGAACACAAAAATCCATAAGGAACAACTATTGGGATAAATCCTACGAAATCCTTATGGGGAGGTGGCCAACTTTCTCAATCAAGATACTACAATAATAAGTCTTCCGGCCGGGTGTGTTGGCCACAACATCCACCTTACCGGGTTACAGAGAGACCAATATTATAGTTCTTGAGAAACGTTCCAACCATCATATCTTCTTGAGATTCAGATCTGGTTGGTGTCAGGATATTCCAGACTCATCAAGTCTAGAAAGAAAAATGAAAGTTTGCAACACAATTCGACGAGATGACGTTGCGAGATTCTCGAGGAATGAACTACGATAGCAAGCTCCAAAACATGAGATGGTTCTGCTACAAACCTGTAAACACGCTGTCCTAGACAATCAAGCCCACGTAGTAGTCTTATAATGAAACACTACCGAGTTCAAGTGGGGAACCATCATCGAGGATATCGAAGTCCTTGTATAAGCCGCGGTCTTAAGAAGGGACTTCTTCTCCTTGAACAAATCAATCAGTGGCTTGGTGTGCTAGGGATACATATGGAATGGAGGTAATTAATCTACCAAACCATAGAATACTTCGCACATATGCATGACTGATTTGAGATGATTACAAGGAAAACAAAAACAAGCTTTCTTGAATTCACGGCGACAACTTTCATCAAATGCACGTGAATTAGAGGAAGTCACTCCTTTCATCCAAGCATAAGCTTCATGAATGGAACACGAAGGCATTGCTTACAAGGTTTCCAACACTAGTGTAATGTTCAACATGAATCATGGGGGGAGACAAAATGCTGCTGATGGGCTCAACAACAACTCATCGGAATATCCATATCACTGGACTTCCACCATCATGTGAACACGGTGATAGCATTGGTCAGACCAAAAGATATAGTGGTGTATGCTCGAGTAATCAACCACGAGTAAGACAACATTATGAACATCGTTGGCTCTGATTTGACTTGACGATAGCCCATACTCAAGTCAAAGTTTTGTCAAGGCAATAGATCCAACAACTGATCTCGAGGACCAATCGATGAAGATATCACCTTTCTTCAACACACACACACAAGGATATCCCTTAGTGATGAACTAAGTGGATTAAGCTTTCATCTTCCAACTCTCCAAGTTATTGTTCAGCTCGACCAACTAGCTCAGGGGTATCCAACACAGATTCTTGGAGAAGGGGTGGTTTATAGGAAACCAGCTTGATCACAAACTCAACATAGCGGTCAGGTAAAAACCTGGTAATACTTCCGAGAAGATATTCGGAACATCACGAACCACCGATATGTTACTAAGCTTGGGAACAATCTTTCTTTTCAGAGCAAGACGATATGATCAAAAGAGCAAGGGTTTGACAAAATCCTAACTCATCGATCGAAGGGTGCACCAACAAAAATGGACTAGGTAGCACGATCAATCTTAGGATGATGATATAATTACCAACACGCTAAGAATGACAATATTGTCCATTTAATACAAAGCAACGAGTTGCTTGGAGTATTGATTTCACACATCACAATTCACTTGTCGGCATTCCGGCTGCAACAACACAAAACCGAGGAATGAATAATGATGGCGAGAAGTATCACTGCGTCAAGAATCCATAAGAGGTGGTGCAGTTCTCATGACATTCTTGACATAAAGATGGTAACACTCCAGGATAGAACAGAATGAAAAGCTGGATTGGCATTTACAACTGCTTTGTCCCAATCCTAGATATGGATGAGGTGGTGGAGTTTGTTCCTCCTAGTCATTCTGAAATAGAACGGCTTGACGAACCACAAGAATACTAGGCATCGATGAACACGATCGCACGACATAAACTTGACTATCACTGATAGACAAGGATCGGAATACAACTACAGAGGGACAACTCAAAGGGACATATATCTTTCTGAGTTGTGGATGCATAAATTAGTATGTCGAGCAAAGCTCAACATATTTCTTCCGGATAACCCATGCAGAAAGGAGGAACTGGCAGAGTCTCAATATGAATGGAGTACTCCTCAAGAACACCCTGGTTGTGATCTTTTGATTCAAACGAATTTCTACCAAGGACCTCGAGGACTATCGCAAGGGTTACTAATATCCTAAAGGAACTAGCAACACTATCAACATGAGGTAAGTAGGGTGAATCTCGGGTTCAAAAACCCAGGAGTAGAATACCTACTACTAAATGGCATCACGGGATGCTTTCGAGAATGGTGGCCAGAATCATCACACCGAGAACACAAAACATGGCTAGATTACTAGGTGACTCCCTAAAACACCTAGGGTCATAATAATAACTCCAACATATATGTCGAGGCAATGGAGTACCTCAATTCACCGATTAGTGTGGTTGAACTGGCCCAAAGGGACATCAGGAACGAAAAGAAGGGATTTGCAAATGCATCAGACTATTTAGAGACCTGGGATGACTCGGACAGCATAACGGCTGTAAATGCTCAAAATGATTTGAGATATCCTGCAAAAATGGTGGCATAACCACTCAACATCACAATATCCATGTTCTAAGATCAACTAAGAACACATGGAAGTAGTAGGAACTGAATTGAGGCTTGAACTCAACAATCCTAGGCAACTACGGTTTAGTAACACGTCATCCTGAGAGATAGAAGAGAATCCTAGTTCTTAACCCCGTAGAAAAGATAAGATGACTCAGATCATAAGATCATGAGGATAAGGAGTAAAAAGAGCCTTACGTTTCCATCCACAATCAATTCCCTTATATAACTAAAGCATTTCTAGACACGACTTCGACCAGTTTGGCTTGGTAAACCTACAGGCAGTCAGGCTCTGATACCAACGCTGTCAGGACCCCGATCCTAAGTTACACCTATCTAGCATGTAACACATCATATCACTTTGCGGCCTCACGCACGGTATTCCCACGGGTGCCACCTTACCTGGCCCGGGACCGTTTGCGCCTTTTGGCTCACGTATATGATATTGTCGCTAGCATCCATATGACAAAGAACCCGGGCCGACATGGCTAGTCGTGAACCCAAAGCGGCACTAACCCATGGGGACAGGCATACATGAATCAACCTCGAGCATGTCGGTCAACAGCGTGTGAATCCGGGCTGTAGCACTGGGCTAACAGGACTCCGGTATCCCGGGCTGTAGCAGGCTAGGCAGGACTCCGGATGTCACCGCGTGACATTTCCCCGAAGGGACAGACACAGGAACGAAGTGAAACACATGCCGGCCAGTCAAGTGTCCTGAGCAGTAGTGCCGGGCTAGCAGGACTCCGGTGGACCGGGCTGTAGCGGACTACTATGGCTCAAGGAAGCACTAGACTACATTTCCCCATAAGAGAGGCTGCCGAGGATAAACAACTAGATTGTCGGATCCCACACATACCAAGCATTTCAATCATACACACAATATGCTCGATATGTGTAAATACAACATGGCATCACAACATAACTCTACGACTCAAGTATTTATTCATTAGGCTCCGGAGAGCGAGATATTACAAACATGGGTCTCACAACCCCAACATTCAGAGCATACAAGTCAAAGCACATGCGGAAGCTTAACATGTCTGAGTACAGACATCTACAAATGAAAAAGGCTGAGAAGCCTGACCATCTACTAGATCCTGCCGAGGGCACAAGATCGTAGCTGAGGTAGCAAGCTAAACGTCAAAGTCCACACGGAACTACTAGCGAGACTGACGTCTCTCTCCAAAAACATAAAATAGGCAAACATGAGTACAAATGTACCCAGCAAGACTTACATCAGAACTATCTACATATGCATCGGTATTAATAAAAGGGTGGTGGAGTTTAACTGCAGCAAGCCAGCTTTGACTCGGTGGCTATCCTGTACTACGACTGCAAGTAACTCTTTTGAGGTGGCGCACACGAGTCCACATATTCACCATATCAATACACCACTATGGATCCGCTCCCGTCTCCCTACGAGAAGGCCATCCATAGCACTCACGCTTATCTTGCGCATTTTAGAGTATCCACTTTCACTTGTCTATGAACTATGCAAGGGGTCCAAGTTTCCATATCCGAGGAATCCCGCTATTCGAATAGATAATGATAACCCTGCAGGGGTGTACTTCTTCACACACACTCTCGCCACTTACCGCCCTGTACACGTCATGTACCTCGGCAACCTTCAAGCGGAAGCCGGGCGAGGGAGTCGGCCACGACCTGACTAACCACGCAAGTCTCTAGTCCAGGTTTATCGCCTATTCGGGTTCCATCCGCAAGGAGATCCGGCCGGGGTGTCGCTCACGGCCCCAAACGATGTGAGCAGGGTTCCCAAGCCCACCAACCGGGTGCCACTTGGTACACCGTGCCACTGTGCCTAGTCTGTCCCAAGCCCACCTGTACCGGGTGCCACTTGGTAGACTACTAACACTACCTACAAACACCAGAAACCAGGGTCAACTCCTGGACAGAGATCAAGTTGATTAATAAGTCGAGAGGGGTCGAGTTACCGGAACCCAATGTGTGGTAGTAACTGTTCATGGATCACAAACACAGAACTCAGTTCCTGAGGACGACTGCAATGAGACAACACACCATGTACTCCTACATGGCCTCTCACCGCTACCTTTACCAAATCGTGTTCACACACTTAGCTCTCAACAGTAGGACATGTTCACAACTTTCCAATTCATCCCCGGTGAATCAGACCTGACTCAACTCTAAGCAGTAGCAGGCATGACAAACAAGCATGAATGAGTAGGCACATCAGGGCTCAAACAACTCCTACTCATGCTAGTGGGTTTCATCTATTTACTGTGGCAATGACAGGTCATGCAGAGGGAAGGGGTTCAACTACCGCAGCATGTAACAGTTGAATCGATGTTGTCCTAATGCAGTAAAAGAGAGCAGGAGCGAGAGAGTGGGATTGTATTGGAATGAGCAAGGGGGTTTTGCTTGCCTGGCACTTCTGAAGATATTATTGCTCTTCATCGGTGTCATCGATCACATCGTCGAAACCACGTCTACTGAGAGGGGACAAATACCGGCAACAGAGAAAGAAACACAATCAATGCAATGCACAATATGATGCATGATCATGACATGGTCAAATGAGTGTGTTGGGCTAATGCAACTACAATCAGATGGGTTTGAGCTATTTTAAACCAAAGATTCAAAGTTCAAACACATTTGTGATCTTAAATAGTGCTTTATCATGTTTTGCACTAAACAGCAAGTTAAATTGTTTAAACATGCATGAAACCAGTACAGATGGATAGAATGGATTTTTCTGATCATTTTTCATATATAAATTATTTCATTCTGAGCTATAGATTAATTTCTATGATTTTTTGAAGTTTACACTATTTTCTGGAATTTCCTATATAATAATAAATCCAGAAAAGGGTTTACTGCGTCAGCCTGGCGTCAGTGTGACGTCAGCAAGTCAACTGAGACGCTCTAGGTCAACCCTGACCTGTGGGTCCCATGTGTCAGTAACTAAACTAAACTAACTAGGTTTAGTTAACACTAATCTAGGTTAGTTAGCAGGGCGTGGACCGCATGTCAGTGAGGGAGAGGGGAAAGTCAAACCGGGCAGTGGGGTCAACCCACGCCGGTCAACGGTCAACGGTCGCCGGCGTTTAGCCTCCGGCGAGTCGCGGCGGTGCGCTGCGGAAATGGCCTACAGAACGCCGTTTGGCGCGCAGAGCACAACTACGGGATGCGGACGCTCGTCCGCATCCAACCAGGGTGGTGGCGCGGCTGGGGAGTGGCCGGAGAGTGGCCGGCGACGAGCTTTAGCGGCGGCCGGAGCTCGGGTGAGCTCGGGGTCGAGGCTACGGTGTACGGAAGAGCGAGGCAGGCGGTGCTATGGCCTCCTGTGAGCACGCTGAGCACAACTACATGCTCGGTTGGGTCAGGCGGGGTTTCTAGCTGCGACAGTGATGATCGCGGTGGCGGTGAGCTCACGGCCATGGCGGGGCTACGGCCTAGAGGGCGAGCGCGACCAGGGGAGAAAGGGGAGACGATGCGGGTGCTCACAGTGAGTTCGTCGGCGGTCTCAATGGGCTCGGGGAGGCGTCTGCGACGGCGAATCGACCACGCGGATCACCGGACACAAGCGGTGATGAAGACGACAGGGGTGGCGTTCTGCTGCTCCTGGAGTTGCGTGCGTCGACGAGGAGAGAAAGAGCGGTACGGCGGAGCTCAGGGATACGGTGGTTGGATGAGGGGGTCTCGGTAGCCACGGTGGACGGCGACGGTGGTGACGGGCGGTGCAGGGGAGAGAACCAGGGGAGGGGATGGGGACGAGGCAGTGAGCGAGGGGGTTCCTGGGGGTGCGGGGCGACGAGGAGGAACTCATCCACGCGTCCAGCGGCTCGGCGGCAAGCAGGTGACGGCGTGGCGCCTCGCGCGCGCGTGCGCTGTCCCGCCTCTGCCTACTGGCAGAGGTTAGGGATGATTGGCATCGGCAGGTGGTGGGCTGGGCCAGCCGGCTTGCCGGGCCGCCAGGTGAGCGTCAGGTAAGGCCCAGGTAAAACCCTTTCCCCTTTTGTTTCTGTTTTAATTTTATTTCTGTAGGTTTGTTGCATTTCTAAAAATACCTAGGCAACTCCAAAAACCACCAAACTGCACATGGCCACTACTTGGAATATATCCAGCATGGAACATTTTAGTTTGGGGTTATTTGAGCATTTGAAATACTTTATATAATTTAAATGCCCAAACTCAAATACCAAAGATTTAATCCAGTGACCTTAGAGTGACCTAGAAATCTGTGCATCACTTTTGACAGTGGTTTAAGACCAAGGCAGAGGTGATGAACATTTTAGAAGGGCATTTCAGGTTCATTGAAAAATGTTTTTATGTTGAACCTATTTGATTTGATCTGGTGCTAGGGTTTGATCAATCCCCATTTCAAGTTTCAAAATAATTTAAACATGATGCAACAGGCAAGTGCTAGCCTAGTGCAAGGTAAGGCTAGGGATGTGACAGAGTCTTAGTCATCTTGCCCATGAGGGATGGTTCGCAAGAATCAAGTGATTCATAATCAAGTGATTCCAAAAGCCCATCAGCATGGAGTTTCTTCATGCACTTTACACCAATATGACCTAAACGGCAGTGCCACTAATAAGTTTCACTATCATTATTAAACTTATATCTTTTGGCTTCACTACTATGATTATGTGTATCACTACTATCGAGATTCAACAAAAATAGACCACTCATCAAGGGTGCATGACCATAAAAGATATTACTCATACAAATAGAACAACCATTATTATCTGATTTACATGAATAACCGTCTCGCATCAAACAAGATTCAGATATAATGTTCAAGCTTAACGCTGGCACCAAATAACAATTATTCAGGTCTAAAACTAATCCCGAAGGTAGATGCAGAGGTAGCGTGCCGACAGCGATCACATCGACTTTGGAACCATTTCCCACGCGCATCATCACCTCTTTCTTAGCCAATCTTCGTTTAATCCGTAGCCCTTGTTTCGAGTTGCAAATATGAGCAACAGAACTAGTATCAAATACCCAGGTGCTACTACGAGCATTAGTAAGGTACACATCAATAACATGTATATCAAATATACCTTTCATTTTGCCATCCTTCTTATCCGCCAAATACTTGGGGAAGTTCCGCTTCCAGTGACCAGTCCCTTTGCAGTAGAAGCACTTAGTCTCAGGCTTAGATCCAGACTTGGGCTTCTTCACTTGAGCAGCAACTTGCTTGCTATTCTTCTTGAAGTTCCCCTTCTTCCCTTTACCCTTTTTCTTGAAACTAGTGGTTTTGTTAACCATCAACACTTGATGCTCCTTCTTAATTTCTACCTCCGCGACCTTTAGCATTGCGAAGAGCTCGAGAATTGTCTTATCCATCCCTTGCATATTATAGTTCATCACGAAGCTTTTGTAGATTGGTGGTAGTGATTGAAGAACTCTGTAAATGACACTATCATTAGGAAGATTAACTCCCAGTTGAGTCAAGTGGTTGTGGTACCCAGACATTCTGAGTATATGTTCACTAACAGAACTATTCTCCACCATTTTGCAGCTGTAGAACTTGTTGGAGACTTCATATCTCTCAATCTGGGCATTTGCTTGAAATATTAACCTCAACTCCTAGAACATCACATATGCTCCATGACGTTCAAAACATCGTTGAAGTCCCGGTTCTAAGTCGCAAAGCATGACACACTGAACTATCGAGTAGTCATCAACACGCGACTGCCAGGCATTCACAATGTTTGCAGTTGCCGGCGCGGTTGGTACACCTAGTGGTGCTTCGAGGACGTAATTCTTCTATGCAGCAATGAGGATAATCCTCAAGTTACGGACCCAGTCCATGTAGTTACTACCATCATATTTCAACTTAGCTTTCTCTAGGAACGCATTAAAATTCAACGGAACAGTAGCATGGGCCATTTATCTACAACAACATAGACATGCAAAATACTATCAGGTACTAAGTTCATGATAAATTAAAGTTCAATTAATCATATTACTTAAGAACTCCCACTTAGATAGACATCCCTCTAATCATCTAAGTGATCACGTGATCCATATCAACTAAACCATGTCCGATCATCACGTGCGATGGAGTAGTTTTCAATGGTGAACATCACTATGTTGATCACATCTACTATATGATTCACGCTCGACCTTTCGGTCTCAGTGTTCCGAGGCCATATCTGCATATGCTAGGCTCGTCAAGTTTAACCCGAGTATTCTGCGTGTGTAAAACTGGCTTGCACCCGTTGTATGTGAATGTACAACTTATCACACCCGATCATCACGTGGTGTCTCGGCACGATGAACTGCAGCAATGGTGCATACTCAGGGAGAACACTTGTACCTTGAAATTTTAGTGAGAGATCAGCTTATAATGCTACCGTCGTACTAAGCATAATAAGATGCATAAAGGATAAACATCACATGCAATCAAATAAGTGATATGATATGGCCATCATCATCTTGTGCCTTTGATATCCATATCCAAAGTACCATCATGATCACCATCGTCACCGGCTTGACACCTTGATCTCCATCAAAGCATCGTTGTCGCCTCACCAACTATTGCTACTACGACTATCGCTACATCTTAGTGATTAAGTAAAGCAATTACATGGCGATTGCATTTCATACAATAAAGCGGCAACCATATGGCTCCTGCTAGTTGCTGATAACTGTTACAAAACATGATCATCTCATACAACAATTTATATATCATCACGTCTTGACCCTATCACATCGCAGAAATCCCTACAAAAACAAGTTAGACGTCCTCTACTTTGTTGTTGCAAGTTTTATGTGGCTGCTACGGGCTTCTAGCAAGAACCATTCTTACCTACGCATCAAAACCATAACGATTTTTCGTCAAGTTTGTTGTTTTAACCTTCAACAAGGACCAGGCGTAGTCACACTTGATTCAACTAAAGTTGGAGAAATAGACACCCACTAGCCACCTGTGTGCGAAGCACAGTGGTAGAACCAGTCTCATGAACGCGGTCATGTTTTGTCGGTCTGGGCCGCTTCATCCAACAATACCGCCGAATCAAAGCATGACATGCTGGTAAGCAGTATGACTATTATCGCCACTCTTTGTGTTATACTCGTGCATATAATATCTACGCATAGACCTGGCTCGGATGCCACTGTTGGGGAACATAGTATTTCAAAAAATTTCCTATGATCACGCAAGATCTATCTAGGAGAAGCATAGAAACGAGCGGGGAGAGTGTGTCTACATACCCTCGTAGACCGAAAGCGGAAGCGTTTAGTAACGCGGTTGATGTAGTCGAACGTCTTCGCGATCCAACCAATCAAGTACCGAATGCACAACACCTCCGCGATCTGCACACGTTCACCTCGGTGGCGTCCCTCGTACTCTTGATCCAGCTAAGGCCGAGGGTGAGTTCCGTCAGCACGACGGCGTGGTGAAGGTGATGATGAAGTTACCGACGCAGGGCTTCACCTAAGCACTATGACAATTTGACCGAGGTGGAAAACTGTGGAGGGGGGCACCGCACACGGCTAAAGATCAACTTGTGTGTCTATGGGGTGCCCCCTCCCCCATATATAAAGGAGGGGAGGAGGAGGCCGGCCGGCCAGCCGGCCACAAGGGGCGCGCCCAAGGGGGAATCCTACTCCAAGTAGGAATAGGTTCCCCCCGTTCCTAGTCCAACTAGGAGAAGAAGAAAGGAGAAAGAGAGGGAGAGGGAAAGAGGGGCTGTGCCTCCCTGCCCTAGTCCTATTCGGAGTCCCCTTGGGAGGGGGGGGGGGCGCCACCTCCTGGCTGCTGCCCTCTCTCTCTCCCCTAAGGCTCACTAAGGCCCATAACTTCTGGGGGGGGGGGGGTTCAAGTAACCCTCCGGCACTCCGGATTTATACGAAACTCTCCGGAACACTTCCGGTGTCAGAACAACATGGTCCAATATATCACTATTTCTGTCTCGACCATTTCGAGACTCCTCGTCATGTCTGTGATCTCATTCGGGATCCAAACAACCTTAGGTACAACAAATCACATAAACTCTTAATACCAATCATCATCGAACGTTAAGCGTGCGGACCCTACGGGTTCGAGAACTATGCAGACATGACCCAGACACCTCTCCGGTCAATAACCAATAGAGGAACCTGGATGCTCATATTGGCTCCTACCTATTCTACGAAGATCTTTATCGATCAAACCGCATAACAACATACGTTGTTCCCTTTGTCATCGGTATGTTACTTGCCCAAGATTCGATCGTCGGTATCATCATACCTAGTTCAATCTCGTTACCGACAAGTCTCTTTACTCGTTTCATAATGCATCGTCCCACAACTAACTCATTTTCACATTACTTGCAAGGCTTATAGTGATCTGCATTACCGAGAGGGCCCAGAGATACCTCTCCGACAATCGGAGTGACAAATCCTAATCTCGATCTATGCCAACTCAACAAACACCATCGGAGACACCTGTAGAGCATCTTTATAATCACCCAGTTACGTTGTGACGTTTGATAGCACACTAAGTGTTCCTCCGGTATTCGGGAGTTGCATAATCTCACAGTCATAGGAACATGTATAAGTTATGAAGAAAGCAATAGCAATAAACTAAATGATCATAGTGCTAAGCTAACAGATGGATCTTGTCCATCACATCAATCTTCTAATGATGTGATCCCGTTCATCAAATGATAACACATGTCTATGGCTAGGAAACTTAACCATCTTTGATTAACAAGCTAGTCTAGTAGAGGCATACTAGGGATATTCTGTTTGTCTATGTATTCACACATGTACTAAGTTTCTGGTTAATACAATTCTAGCATGAATAATAAACATTTATCATGATATAAGGAAATATAAATAACAACTTTTTATTGCCTCTAGGGCATATTTCCTTCAGTAGCAGCGTGTTTTACGCAGAAAGCGCTAATGCTAATGGAAGGAAACTAAAATGAAAAACAGATAGAAAAGTAAATGAAAATGAAAGAAATAGAAAAAGGGGAAGGAAAAAAAGAAAATGTGATGGAAAACAAATGAAAAATAAAAATAAAGGAGAAAGGCGTAGCAGCAACGTGCTTTCAGGACAGGCGCTATAGCTAACTTAGCATAGCGCGTTTTGTCAGCCAGCGCTATAGCTAATTTAGCTATAGATAATGTAGCAGTAGCGCTTTTCCTGGAACGCGCTACTGCTGTTTTTGAGTTAACCGCGCGCCTCTTCTTCCCCATGGCCACTTCCCCCAAATCCAACTCATCTGCGATGTCGCCACCGTCGTCGCTACAACGCCATTGGCCGCCGCGCGCTCTCCCATCGCCCTCCGCACGCCCTCGACGCCGCCACCCACCCCAACCTCGACCCACCCTCCGCCGCTCGCCCGAGCACCGACCCCGACCTCGACGCCGCCTGCCCCTTCCTCGGCCACTCCCTAACTCCGCCGGCGCCCAAGGTGAGCACGCCTACACCTCCTCCCCCTCCTCCTCCCCTACCTCTGCCTAGCTAGGGTTCCTAGGGTTCATCAAATTTTAGAGTGAATCAAATTAGTTAGGGGTCATCAAATTAGATGCAAATTAGGGCAGTAGTTGTAGATGTTTAATTGTAAACTAGATGTTAATTAGGGCAGTAGTTGTAGATACTTAATTAGTAAGAAAATTAATAGAACTAATTGAACTAGTTTATTTTTAGTAAGAACTAGTTGAATTAATAGGACTAGTGTATTTTTAGTAAGAAAATTAATAGAACTAGTTGAACTAGTTTAATTTTAGTAAGAACTAGTTTATTTTTATTTATAGTAAGTGTTTAGTTGAATTAACAGTTAGTGTTACTTTTTTAGTTAAAGAAATTATTCCCGCATCAATGTCGATGATGCCTATCCCGCATCCTCGTCGTCGACTCGGTGGAGGACACCTGCTTGATCAGAGGGGCCATGTACGGGACTGGCTCCGCCGGGCTGGTACTGGGAGGTGCTACCTACCCGGGCGCGCATCTTGGTGAGGAGCCAGCCCGTCGTTGACCCGAACCTTCTTTGGTGGTGGTCGCGTGGGCCAGTGATCGTGGGGAGGCTTTCGTCCCCCGCGGAGGTGGTACTTCACCGTGTCAGCGAGGAGGACGAGCACGTCCGTCGCTACATGGTTGCATTGGAGGGCATGTTCGCCAATACCTGGCAGGTTCTTCAGGGATCTCACTGGTGCTATGATCCTGTGATGGTTCCTTCTCTTTGGGTGTCCACCGCCCGCGCCGATACCCGTCGTTCACTAGGGTTTTATTTGTATTAGTGATGTTATATGTATGATACTATTCGAGATGTATTAGTGATAATATTCAACAATGTACTGACGCAAGAGATGATTTAGTTTTTCTTATTGATTGCATGCTAATTTGAATACTTATTTATTTTACGATTTTGTTTTGCTTATTGAATGCTCAAATTGGAGAAGTACTTCTATTTTGAATGCTCAAATTCAATCCCACTATGCAAGGCGTATGTATTTGATTAGTTGATAGCTTATAGGGTTTTTGTTTTTGCAGAAATCAAGGAGCCCCTCCATCATCCCCGTTGTCGTCCCCGTCACCGACCCCCTCCGACCTCGAGGTGAGACCAGCCAAATCTCCATGTCAATATGAGTCCTATAAGATAGTTTGAAATGTTTTTGTTCATATTTTCAACCATTGAAATGCAATGACCATCAAGTTTGAATTATCATATGATGTAGATAAAAACATGTATATCTTGTGTTACTCAAATAGGATATGTGCTTGCCCAAGTGGCCGGTCATGTTTGCAGGTTACACCTCCGAGTCGCCTATGCTTTGCCAGAGTGTTGATTAATTTCTGTTCCGGCAAATTTCAGGCGCTCGATATGTCCTTTTTTAGCAAAGGTCATGCCGGATTTTTCTATCAATTTTGGCATGACTTGTGCTAGAATATGTAGGAAATATTGAGTGGCCTGCATTTCTAGAAAGATAATTAAATGACATTTCGGGTTGACTTTAAGTCTGTCGAGGCTCACCATATATGAGAGGACGAAGAATCCCGGCTGTTGTCGTGGGGGTCAGTTCTTCTTCTTCTCCTTGTGCTACACCTTTGTTATGCACTAGGGGAAGGAGGAGTAACGACCATCAACGACGGTCGCAAATGTCAGAGAGGAATCAGTGAGGGAGAGTCTCCACCATATATGAGAGGATGAAGAATCCCGACTGTTGTCGTGGGGATCGCTTCTCCTTCGTTCCCATGTGCTAGACATTTTGGTGTAATGCACTCGGGGACGAAGGGAGGAGCGACCATCACCGATGGTTGAATATATACACCATGTGAGCTGAGAGTTTTCAAGAAAAGACTTGGCAGACCGATAGTCAACCCGTGATGAATAATAATGATCTAATTTAGTTTTTGTAGTAGATATATTTAATTGTACAAGTTTAATATTTGACTTGTGAACAAAGGAAATGTCATCATCGGACGATGAAAGTCTCCTGGGGGAGTGCGACTGGTGCATCGACGACCGAGGTCCGTGTGATAGGCCTCACCTGGACGAAGATCGGTGCTTCAGCATTAAGCTCCAGGAGACCTTCGATGTTGAAACGGTACGCAACAACGACAAGTGTTTTTTTCATAATTAACACGACTTCAACTATTTCAATGTGTAATTTTCATCTTTTACAATTCTACTAGCTTATCCCATGCCATGCAAGACGCTATGTCTTGGAGAGGATCGATTTTGAAGACCATGAAAGTTTCGAAACAAAGAAAATTCACCTAAGGACCCATCATGGTATGGATTTTGAAGTAAATATGTACAATTCTGAGAGCGTAACCCATTTTGGTTGCACAAATTGGGAAGCACTTTGCAAGATGTATGGTTTTTATGAGGGTATGCTTGTCACCTTGGATCTTGGTGACCCTGACATCGACCAAGGCAATATGGACATTTGGGTCCTTGTTGATACGCTTCCAATTCTACCGCTATGCGAGTTTCTCAAACATAGTTATTAACTAATTTATATTATTTATTTCGAAATAATTGACAGCTTATTTTCATTCTTCAAACAATGTGCGGAAGATGTTAGACAGAACCTACTACACCGATGGCTCAGAATTAATTTATCAGGAGAAAAATCATCCGATCACATTTTGTACTGATCTTGAGAATTACAATATCTATTATCAAACTCCTCCACATTATTGTCAATACGTGCCACTAGTGCACGTGTTGAACTACGGTAACATCCATGGAGATGCCATGGTAAGATTTTTTACTATTACGACATCCGTGCATCTTTTGCATAAATTCTTCTACAACTGAACTACATTGCTAACTACGAAGTTATTACTATGTTTTTCAACAGAAAATCCCGAAGGATTGTGTGCCTCATCTGATGTTTCATAATGGTCACCTTGATGTTTTGAATATACAGCCAGGTCATCCTACAAATAACACCTGTCCATATCAGATTTCTAAAACCGATGAAGACATGGTAATCAAAGAATGGAAAAAAATGTATGGTCAGTCGTAGGGAGCTACTTGGAAGCAACATTGTGCGAAAGGCAAGAATTCGAGACAGGATAATGTCCATTCTCCATAATGGAGAGTCAGGGCCTATCTTGTTTTATGCTATTTTATCTAAGAGAATGTAATAGGTCCTAAGAGAATGTAGTAGGTCCTATGAGGTACAATGTTTATTATGTGGTACAATGTGTTAGAGTTGATGATGATGATGAGGAGTTGTGATTATGACTAGTGACCAACTTGCTATGTGATGTCTCATTGATGAAAATGATGATCATGAGGAGGTGTTACATGACAATGATGTATTATGATGATAAGTTGTTAATGATATGATATGATGATATTTATTATATTATTGGGTGAAAAAGAACCGTGGATTAGTTTCAAGTGGATGTCCACGGTTATTTCACCTAGTGATGTAATAACTCATTATGATGTAAAAACAATCACTAAAGTGCTGCTGTATGAAAATGTGTATAAAGGTGTATGAATACAACATGAAATAAAAAAGAAATATAATATGGAATAATAGTAGTAGCATGGGCTGCGAGAAGCGCTACTAGTAATTACCACTACTTAGTGGATATAGCAGTAGCGTGGGTTAACCGACGCTACTGCTAACCTTTAGCTATAGCGCCATACCAGTAGCGCTGCCACCCGCGCTACTGCTAGGCCTAAAACCCGCACCACTGATAGGCTTTTCCCTAATAGTGAGAGCATGAAGAATGGTTTCCCATTCTGCCACGGACGGCAGTGGCCGCGGCACGAGGTCCAGAAGAAGAGACGAAGGGTAGAGTATGCAATGACAGAGAGGTAGATGTCGTGGTGGGCGCACGACAGATGCCAAAGGATGGCTAAAGAGAGGACGCGGCTCGAGGGCACCGGTGGGCTCCAGAGGCAAGGTCGGCATGCGCGAGTGAGCGAGGGACGCAAGAAATACCTAGGTTCAGGGCTCTCCAGAGAGATAACACCCCTAGTCCTACCGAGTTTGGTTTATATGTATCAGTACAGAGTTGCTCCTGGAGCTGTATGGAGGAAGAAGGAGGGCAGGCCAAGGCTTAGGCTGCTCCCTCTCCCTGTGTAGGAGTGTGTGTGTGGCTAGTCTGATCGCATGTGCGTGTCATGTGCATGAAGGCTCTTGGGGGGTTTTATAGGTCAATCCCCCAGGGGTACAATGGTAATGTTAATTACAAGGCCGTGGGGCTGGGTTGTCATCGTCTGCGAAGCCGGTGCTGGGCCTTGCCGGGTGTTAGGGCTCGCCGGGTTCTCTGGCACGGGCCCCATGTGTCAGGACGCACTGTTCTCTGTCTTGTCGATCGTCACGGAGTGGCTGGGTCGAGTCTGCTATAGTGGTGCACCGCCTGGTTGCCGTCTGCTGGCGTCAGCAGTAATGATGGGTGCACTGTAGCCACGCCGGCCTCGGTCAAAAGGGTAGGTGGGGCACTGTTGCCACACCTTTGCCGGTCAGAGGAGTTGGTGGGGCACTGTTGCCTCACTCATCCCTGTACTGGAGACTCGTCCCATCCTACCTTGGATGGGACGGGCTGACCCGTGGCCGGGTTGAGGAACATGTCACGGGGGAGCTGGCTTGCTGGAGAAGTCTTGGTTCGCCAGGTTCGGCCGGCTCGCTTCACTTGTTAGGGCCGGGTTGCCGTCTTGGCCGGGTTGAGGGGCTTGGCCGGGTTGAGGGACCCGACCAAGCGTGAGCCGGCTTGAGGGGCGATACTGGCCCCGATGTTTTTGAAAAGGATCCGGGTTCCGTTGCCTGCCCGGGGTTCATCCCCTCGACAGTAGTCCCCGAAGCTGTGCAGGTCCACCAGCATCGAGTAGGGGGGCCTTCGCAGTTTCCCCCCTAAAGAGGCGGCGCCTGATGAAACTTGCGACCGCCGGGTCCGGCAACACCCACTGTGTGCCGGCTTCCGGAAGCCGAATCTGTTGGGGAACTTAGTATTTCAAAAAATTTACCTACAATCACGCAAAGATCTATCTAGGAGAAGCATAGCAACGAGCGGGGAGAGTGTGTCCACGTACCCTCGTAGACCGAACGAGGGAGCGTTTAGTAACACGATTGATGTAGTCGAACGTCTTTGCGATCCAACCGATCCAAGCACCGAACGTACGACACCTTGATGTCTACTACACAACCTTCTTCTTATAGACGTTGTTGGGCCTCCAAGTGCAGAGGTTTGTAGGACAGTAGCAAATTTCCCTCAAGTGGATGACCTAAGGTTTATCAATCCGTGAGAGGCGTAGGATGAAGATGGTCTCTCTCAAACAACCCTGCAACCAGATAACAAAGAGTCTCTTGTGTCCCCAACACACCCAATACAATGGTAAATTGTATAGGTGCACTAGTTCGGTGAAGAGATGGTGATACAAGTGCAATATGGATGGTAGATATAGGTTTTTGTAATCTGAAAATATAAAAATAGCAAGGTAACTAATGATAAAAGTGAGCGTAAACGGTCTTGCAATGCTAGGAAACAAGGCCTAGGGTTCATACTTTCACTAGTGCAAGTTCTCTCAACAATAATAACATAATTGGATCATATAACTATCCCTCAATATGCAACAAACAGTCACTCCAAAGTCACTAATAGCGGAGAACAAACCAAGAGATTATGGTAGGGTTCGAAACCACCTCAAACTTATCCTTTCTGATCGATCTATTCAAGAGTCCGTAGTAAAATAACATGAAGCTATTCTTTTCGTTCAATCTATCATAGAGTTCATACTAGAATAACACCTTAAGAAACAAATCAACCAAAACCCTAATGTCACCTAGATACTCCAATGTCACCTCAAGTATCCACGGGTATGATTATACGATATGCTTCACACAATCTCAGATTCATCTCTTCAACCAACACAAAGAACTTCAAAGAGTGCCCCAAAGTTTCTACCAAAGAGTCACGACGAAAACGTGTGCCAACCCCTATGCATAAGTTCACAAGGTCACTGAACCCGCAAGTTGATCACCAAAACATACATCAAGTGAATCAATAGAATACCCCATTGTCACCACGAGTATCCCACGCAAGACATACATCAAGTGTTCTCAAATCCTTAAAGACTCAATCTGATAAGATAACTTCAAAGGGAAAACTCAATCCATTAAAAGAGAGTAGAGGGGGAGAAACATCATAAGATCCAACTACAATAGCAAAGCTCGCGATACATCAACATCGTGCCAAATCAAGAACACGAGAGAGAGAGATCAAACACATAGCTACTGGTACATACCCTCAGCCCCGAGGGTGAACTACTCCCTCCTCGTCATGGAGAGCGCCAGGATGATGAAGATGGCCACCGGTGAGGGATCCCCCTCCGGCAGGGTGCCAGAACAGGGCCCCGATTGGTTTTTGGTGGCTACAGAGGCTTGCGGCGGCGGAACTCCTGATCTATTCTGTTTCCCGATGTTTTAGGGTATATGGACATATATAGGCGAAAGAAGTCGGTCAGGGGAGCCACGAGGGGCCCACGAGGGTGGAGGACGCTCCTGGGGGGGGGGGGGTTGGCGCGCCCCCCTGCCTCGTGCTCTCCTCGTTGATTCCCTAACGTGTACTCCAAGTCTCCTGGATTGCTTCTGTTCCAAAAATAACTTGCCCGAAGGTTTCATTCCGTTTGGACTCCGTTTGATATTCCTTTTCTGCGAAACACTAAAACAAGGGAAAAAACAGAAACTGGCATTGGGCTCTGGGTTAATAGGTTAGTCCCAAAAATAATATAAAAGTGTTTAATAAAGCCCATAAACATCCAAAACAGATAATATAATAGCATGGAACAATCAAAAATAGATACGTTAGAGACATATCAACATCCCCAAGCTTAATTCCTGCTCGTCCTCGAGTGGGTAAATGATAAAAACGGAATTTTTGATGTGGAATGCTACCTAACATAATCATCAATGTAATTTTCTTTATTGTGGCAAGAATATTCAGATCCATAAGATTCAGGACAAAAGTTTAAAATTGACATAAAAATAATAATACTTCAAGCATACTAACAAAGCAATCATGTCTTCTCAAAATAACACGGCCAAAGAAAGTTTTCCCTACAAAATCATATAGTCTGGCTATGCTCTATCTTCATCACACAAAATATTTAAATCATGCACAACCCCGATGACAAGCCAAGCAATTGTTTCATACTTTTGATGTTCTCAAACTTTTTCAATCTTCACGCAATACATGAGCGTGAGCCATGGACATAGCATTATCGGTGGAATAGAATGGTGGTTGTGGAGAAGACAAAAAGGGAGAAGATAGTCTCACATCAACTAGGCGTATCAATGGGTTATGGATGTGCCCATAAATAGATATCAACGTAAGTGAGTAGGGATTGCCATGCAACGGATGCACTAGAGCTATAAGTGTATGAAATCTCAAAAAGAAACTAAGTGGGTGTGCATCCAATTCGCTTGCTCATGAAGACCTAGGGCATTTTTAGGAAGCCCATCATTGGGATATACAAGCCAAGTTCTATAATGAAAGATTCCCACTAGTATATGAAAGTCACAACATAGGAGACTCTCTATCATGAAGATCATGGTGCTACTTTGAAGCACAAGTGTGGTAAAAGGATAGTAGCATTGTCCCTTCTTTCTTTTTCTCTCTCTTTTTTGAGCCTTCTCTTTATTTTATTTTATTTTATTTGGCCTTTCTCCCTTTTTTTAGTCCGGAGTCTCATCCCGACTTGTGGGGGAATCATAGTCTCCATCATCCTTTCCTCACTGGGACAAAGCTCTAATAATGATGATCATCACACTTTTATTTACCTACAACTCAATAATTACAACTCGATACTTAGAAGAAAATATGACTCTATATGAATGCCTCCGGCTGTGTACCGGGATGTGCAATGACTCATGAGTGACATGTATGGAAGAATTATGAACGGTTGCTTTGCCACAAATACAATGTCAACTACATGATCATGCAAAGCAATATGACAATGATGAAGCGTGTCATAATAAACAGAACGGTGGAAAGTTGCATGGCAATATATCTCGGAATGGCTATGAAAATGCCATAATAGGTAGGTATGGTGGCTGTTTTGAGAAAGATACACGGTGGGTGTATGATACCGGTGAAAGGTGCGCGGTATTTAGAGAGGCTAGCAATGGTGGAAGGGTGAGAGTGCGTATAATCCATGGACTCAACATTAGTCATAAAGAACTCACATACTTATTGCAAAAATCTATTAGCTATCGAAACAAAGTACTACGCACATGCTGCTACGGGGATAGATTGGTAGGAAACGACCATCGCTCGTCCCTGACCGCCACTGATAAGGAGGACAATCAATAAATAAATCATGCTCCGACTTCATCACATAACGGTTCACCATACGTGCATGCTACGGGAATCACAAACTTTAGAACAAGTATTTCTAAAATTCACAACTACTCAACTAGCATGACTCTAATATAAGCATCTTCATATCTCAAAACAATCATAAGGAATCAAACTTCTCATAATATTCAATGCACTTTATATGAAAGTTTTTATTAGACCCCTCTTGGATGCCCATCATATTAGGACTAAATTCATAACCAATGCAAATTACCATGCTGTTCTAAAGACTCTCAAAATAATATAAGTGAAGCATGAGAGTTCATCTATTTCTTCAAAATAAAACCATCGTCGTGCTCTAAAAGTTATAAGTGAAGCACTAGAGCAATCGACAAACTACTCCGAAAGATATAAGTGAAGATCAATGAGTAGTCGAATAATTATGCAACTATGTGAAGACTCTCGCATTTAATAATTTCAGATCTTGGTATTTTATTCAAACATCATGCAAAACAAAATAAAATAAAATGATGCTCCAAGCAAAACACACATCATGTGGTGAATAAAAATATAGCTCCAAGTAAAGTTATCGATGAACGAAGACGAAAGAGGGGATGCCATCCGGGGCATCCCAAAGCTTAGGCTCTTGGTTATCCTTGAATATTATCTTGGGGTGCCTTGGGCATCCCCAAGCTTAGGATCTTTCCACTCCTTATTCCATAGTCCATCAAATCTCTACCCAAAACTGGAAAACATCACAACACAAAACTCAACAGAAAACTCGTAAGCTCCGTTAGTATAAGAAAATAAATCACCTCTTAAGGTACTGTAATGAAATCATTCTAAATTCATATTGGTGTAATATCTAACGTATTCCAACTTCTGTATGGTTCATACCCTCCGATACTACTCATAGATTCATCAAAATAAGCAAACAACACATAGAAAACAGAATATGTCAAAAACAGAACAGTCTGTAGTAATCTGTATCAAACGTATACTTCTGAAACTCCAAAAATTCTTAAATAACTTGGTGGACCTCAGGAATTTGTCTAGTAATCATCTGCAAAAAGAATCAACTAAATATCACTCTCTAGTGAAAAGTTTTAGCTAATCTCGTGAGTGCTAAAGTTTCTGTTTTTTACAGCAAGATCATAAAGACTTCACCCAAGTCTTCCCAAAGGTTCTACTTGGCACAAACACTAATTAAAACATAAAACCACATCTAACCAGAGGCTAGAAAAATTATTTATTACTAAACAGAACCAAAAATCAAGAAACTAAAATAAAATTGGGTTGCCTCCCAACAAGCGCTATCGTTTAACGCCCCTAGCTAGGCATGATGATTTCAATGATGCTCACATAAAAGATAAGAATTGAAACATAAAGAGAGCATCATGAAGAATATGAATAGCACATTTAAATCTAAACCACTTCCTATGAATAGGGATTTTTGTGAGCATACAACTTATGGGAACAATAATCAACTAGCATAGGAAGGCAAAACAAGCATAACTTCAAAACCTTAAACACATAGAGAGGAAACTTGATATTATTGCAATTCCTACAAGCATATATTACTCCCTCATAATAATTTTTAGTATCATCATGAATGAATTCAACAACATAACCAGCACCTAAAGCATTCTTTTCATGATCTACAAGTACATGATTTTTACTACTCTCAACATAAGCAAAATTCTTCTCATTAGAAATAGTGGGAGTATCATAAGAAACTTGAATACTATAAATTGTTTCCACATTAAAAGAGTAATATTTAGAAAAAGGGTAGTCATAATTATGACAAGTTTTATAGATATAATCATCACTACTTTTTATAGCATAAGTGTCATCGCAATAATCATCATAAATAGGAGGCATGATATCATCATAATAAATTTGCTCACCAAAACTTGGGAGACTAAAAATACCATCTTCGTTGAATGTAGCATCCCCAAGCTTGGGACAAACATTAATTGCAGCAAATATATTCTCAAAAACATCATCTTCTTCAAACATAGCATCCCCAAGCTTGGGCCTTTTCATATCATAAGCATAATCACTCTCATCATTAATAGTATGGATAGCACCAATAGTATAGCAATTATCATCGTCACAATGAATAATAGGAGCAACATCATTTGGGAGAGATACCTTTCTACCGTTGTTTCTCCGTCTTTTCTTTTTCTTCTTCACATTATGTGTGCGTCGAATCCTCTTTTTGGAGCTCCTTATTAATGAGATTGGTTGAATAGAAGGCTCCTCCTCGTTACCTGATTCATCATAAGAAATAATAGGAGAATATTGGGAAGTCTCTTCCCTTTCATTAGTATTCTCTTCATCCTGTATTTGTTTCCTTTTCTTTATGTAATTGGCAATATAAGGATTTTCAATGCAATTCACTGCACAATACAAATACATTTCTTCTAGATCAATATCGAGGAATTTCTCGAGGTTATATTCTGGAATAAACTTAGTTTGACGTTTCAATTCTTCATAACCCAAAAGCAGACTAAGTTCATTATGATGTGCAAGGGAAATCAAGTCATCACAATTTTTGGACACGATTCGATCATGAAACAATTTGCATTTGATATTTAAATGACCATGTTCATTGCAAAGTTCACAAGTATGGCTAAGATATTTTAAATTTTCAGCACTAGAATTTAGCCTTTCTTGAAACCATTTAGTTTCCAAATACTTATGCCTCTTGCAAAATCTATTTTCCCTATTTGGTATCTACTTGCAAACTCTATGCACTCCACAAAAATCGATATGCTTATAAAAGATATTTTCATCATAACTAGTGCAATCATCATTAGTAATATGGATATTCGAGGCGTTCGTACTAACAACATTGCAATCATGCTCATCATTCAAAGATTTAGTGCCATATATTTTAACGCATTCTTCTTCTAACACTTTGGCACAGTTTTCCTTTCCATCATACTCACGAAAGATATTAAAGAGATGGAGCGTATGAGGTAAAGTCAATTCCTTTTTTTGTAGTTTTCTTTTATAAACTAAACTAGTGATAAAACAAGAAACTAAAAGATTTGATTGCAAGATCTAAAGATATACCTTCAAGCACTCACCTCCCCGGCAACGGCGCCAGAAAAGAGCTTGATGTCTACTACACAACCTTCTTCTTGTAGACGTTGTTGGGCCTCCAAGTGCAGAGGTTTGTGTCGCCATCCTGGGAACACGGGTCCCCAGACTTGCCTGCTTGAGGCCCACGGCGTGGCTACGCTGCAGGCCTGCAGGACCCATCTTCATCAACAAGGCACTCAAGACCCTCGCGAGGGGCCAAGCCTTGCGAGGCGGACGATGTATGTAGCGACCCGATCTTAGATGGTCAAGTCTCTGTGCTCAAGTGTCATCCCTGGATCAGTAATGCTGACACCACACAGTACTTCGAAGGATTTATAATAGAGTAGCAATCACACACTTATTACATCGTTGTCTCAAAGAGAACTTTATTACAATAAATATGGCTTAAGGCCATCTAATAATGATAACAGCGGAAGACTTGGAAGATAAGCGAGTCCATCAACTCCAACGGCATCACTGAGTATAGAACCACGACCTAAAAGCACCTTACTCGTTGTCTGAAAAGTCTGCAACATGAAAGTTGCAGCCCGAAAACGGGTCAGCACATGGAATATGCTGGCAATGTAACACATAGAGAGTAATGAATGATAAGCCTATACTACATGCATATTTGGCTGATGGAAAGCTCTAAGGTTACAGTTTTGCATAAAGCTAATTTTTCCCTACTGCAAAGGAATAAATTTATTTAACTATCATGGTGGTTGTTAAACATCGAGAATGGTTGACAGCATTCCGATCCCAATTAAAAAGTAATCATTAATCGCCCAACAATATTAATTAGAAGTAACATGATGAGATTCACATGATATTCAAGTACTAGATACTCAAGATGTCCATAACCGGGGACACGGCTAATCATGATTAGTTTGTACACTCTGCAGAGGTTTGCAGACTTTTCCCCACAAGACTTGATCGCCTCCGTTTGGTTTCTCGCACTTCAGGGTGTTTGAGAAACGGATGACCGAGACATACTCTTTCAGAAGCGCTAGCACCTTATGATGGGTAGACCTGTACACCTACATCCCCTACATCTGCTAGTCTACCACTATAAGAGTTCGCACGACTTAGTCAACTATGCCAGAGCCCATAATGGCTTGTGGCTGCACATGGAAGTTACTAGCATGAATAATCTTATGATCCCTTTGAGCCTGGGTGGCGGTCCGAAAAAAACAGGCAAGTCCTGATAGAAACCAGGTGCCTCAATCCACCCAGATGTGTGTTTAATTTGCCACCTTAGATAAACCATTAATTAACAATACTCACATCTGTCATGGATATCACTCACCCAATCCACGTCTACTAGCATAGCATGGCATAATAAGCAAACGTAGAAGTAACTCCCAAAGGTTTCATAAGTAAAACAGGTAATAGGTTCTACCTCATCTACTTCCCATCCCACAATTTAATTAGATCCTAATCATGCAATGTGTTTGAGGATTGATCTAATGCAATAAAACTGGGTAGTAGAAAAGGTATGATCAAAGTGTTACTTGCCTTGCTGATGATCCGCGAAACCTAGAGATTCAAAGTAACAAGCGGCGCTCTCCGGGTGATCTATCGCAGACAAACAACAAGCATACAATAAGTACTCATCTAATGCACAGGTAAAACTCAAATAAGAGAGCGAACCTGAAAGTTCAACTTAAGAACTCCGGTTGCAAAAAGAAAACGAATCAAACAAAACAACGGAAAACAACGGCGGAAGAAAACAACTCGATTCTAGCAAGTCGAATCTAGGTCAAATTTTACAGTAGCAAAAACTTGTTTAAGTTGATTAGTCGGAACGGCGGTTTCGAAACGAAACTCCAGGCGCTTGAATCACCTGATTCCGATAAACGAGCGAGAAGATAAACTAGATCGAAGATCGGATCTGAAATCGCGATCAGAAAATCACGGAATAAATCCGACAAAAAAGAAAAATGACGAACGGTTAAACGAACGGATGTTCGTTAACCGAGGCTAACCGGTGATCACGTTCATTAAGAAGAACGGTCCGGTGAACGCTCGCTAATGAACAAAACCGGGAAAAAAAACTGATCTCGGGTTTCGAAAAAAAAAAACGAAACGACGAACGAAATAAACCGGAATGGTTTTTGTCAGAAAACCGAACCGAGGGGGAGGTGGCGCGACGCGGGTACCTCGTCGGCGCGGGGCTCCGGCGGGGCGGCGAGGTGGCGCGGGGCGGCGGCGGCTACGGCGAGCGGCGGCGGCGCGACGGCGGGCGAACGACGGCGGAGGCGCAAACGGCAGCGGTGGCGGCGGCTTGCGGCTGCGCTGCTGCTGCTGCTGCGCGGGAGGGGGTGCGGCGGTGGTGTGGAGGAGAGGGGTGGGGGTGGGGGAGTATATATAGGAGGGGGGGGGGGTTGCTTGGGGGAGGGGGCAAGCAAAGGGCGGCGGCGGCGGCTGGAGTCCGAGCCGGAATATGGCGGCGGCGGCGCTGCGCGCGCGCGAGGGGCGCGGTGCTAGGCCGGCTGGCTGGGCCCTTGGCCCAGTCGGCGCTGCGGGATTTTTTTTTATAAATAGTTTCGCGAGCAGAAAAACGAAGAAAAATAAAATCTAACGAGCTCCAAAATTAACAAAGTAAAGTTTCCTCGACTACTAAAAATGAGACCAACAAAATGAACTTTTACTCGGGGCCTAAATGCAATTTTTGAAAATACGCATTGTTCCCTAATCCAAATAAAATGCAAATAAACTCCGGAAAAATCCAAAATTTGATTTATTTATTAAATCTTCATTTTTCCTAAATTTGGGAAAGTCATATTATTCCCTCTCATATTTATTGGAAAAATAATCGAAGATGAAATAATTAAAATCAAATGATCCATATTTTCAAAATTTGAGAAAACTCAAATATGAAAATAACGAAATCTCCAACTCTCTCCGAGGGTCCTTGAGTTGCGTGAAATTTCTAGGATCGACAAAATGCAAGAAAATATGATATGCATGATGATCTAATGTATAACATTCCAAATTGAAAATTTGGGATGTTACAAACCTACCCCCCTTAAGATGAATCTCGCCCTCGAGATTCGGGTTGGCTAGAAAATAGGTGAGGGTGGTCCTCGAGCAAATCTTCTTCTCTCTCCCAGGTGGCTTCATCCTCTGAGTGGTGGTTCCACTGAACTTTGCAAAACTTGATAACCATGCTGCAGGTAACTCTGCTGGCATACTTGAGAATCTTGACTGGTTTCTCCTCATATGTTAAGTCATCCTTCAACTGAATCGCCTCGAGCGGCACTGTATCTTTTAACGGTACCTCCGCCATCTCGGCGTGACATTTCTTCAGCTGAGAAACATGGAATACATCATGAACTCCTGACAGTCCCTCTGGTAATTCCAACTTATAAGCGACTTCTCCCATGCGTTGCAAGATCTTATACGGTCCGACGAAACGCGGTGCTAATTTTCCCTTAACTCCAAAGCGCTTAACTCCTCGAAGTGGGGATACTCAAAGATAAACTGTGTCTCCGGTTTCGTAGACTGTCTCCTTGCGTTTAGAGTCTGCGTAGCTCTTCTGCCTGGACTGGGCTACCTTGAGCCTATCGCGAATCAACTTAACTTTCTGTTCAGACTCCTTAATCAAATCTGGTCCAAACAATTGACGGTCTCCAACTTCGTCCCATGACAACGGTGTCCTGCACCTCCTTCTGTATAAAGCTTCGAAAGGTGCCATCTTCAAACTGGTTTGGTAACTGTTGTTATAAGAAAACTCCGCATATGGCAAGTTATCGTCCCAACTAGATCCATAATCTAGTGCACAAGCTCTCAGCATATCTTCCAAAATCTGATTGATTCTCTCAGTCTGTCCATCTGTCTGCGGGTGAAA
The DNA here is from genome assembly GCA_032464435.1 of Aegilops umbellulata. NCBI lineage: Eukaryota > Viridiplantae > Streptophyta > Magnoliopsida > Poales > Poaceae > Aegilops > Aegilops umbellulata. The sequence continues at coordinate 530,759,832 of CP136059.1, forward strand.
AGCTGTACTAAACTCTAGCCTCGTTCCCAAAGTTTCGTGCAACTGATTCCAAAACTTTGAGGTAAATTGGGTTCCTCTATCTGATACGATACTCCTCGGAACTCCATGCAAGCAAATGATCCTAGTCATGTATATCTTTGCCAACTTAGCACTGGTGTAAGTGGTCTTAACTAGGATGAAATGTGCTACCTTCGTCAAACGATCGACTACTACCCATATCGAGTCATAGCCGGCCTTTGTCGTAGGAAGTCCTGTAATAAAATCCATGCCTATCTTATCCCACTTCCATTCGGGTATCGGCAATGGTTGTAATAATCCGGCTGGCTTCTGATGTTCTGCCTTCACTCTATGACACACATCACAAACTGCTACATATGCTGCAATATCCTTCTTCATTCCGGTCCACCAGAATGTTTCCTTCAGATCCAAATACATCTTGGTATTTCCTGGGTGAATCGAATAGGGTGAATCATGTGCCTCTTGCAAAATCGACTTCCTGATCTCCGGGTCATTTGGCACATAAACATGGTCCTCAAACCATAGGGTATCGTGCTCATCCTCACGAAATCCCTTTGCTTTTCCTTCGCTCATTTTCTTCTTTATATCTACAATCTCCTTGTCAGATTTCTGAGCTTCTCTGATTTTATCCATCAATATGGACTGAATCTCCAATGCTGCTACATAGCCCTTTGGGACTATTTCCAAACATAGCTCACGAAGATCTTCTGCTAACTCCTTTGGTATTTCTCCCATCATTAAGGTATTGACATGGCTTTTACGGCTCAATGCGTCAGCTACTACATTAGCCTTTCCGGGATGGTAATGCAATCTCATATCATAATCCTTGATGAGCTCCAACCATCTCCTTTGTCTGAGGTTCAACTCCTTCTGCGTGAAAATGTACTTCAAACTCTTGTGATCCGTGTACACTTCACAATGATTTCCAATGAGGAAATGTCTCCATGTCTTCAACGCATGTACTACGGCTACTAACTCCAAATCATGCGTAGCATAATTTAATTCATGAGGTTTCAGTTGTCGCGAGGCATACGAAACAACTCTTCCTTCCTGCATAAGCACTGCTCCAAGTCCTCGACGTGAAGCGTCGCAATACACCTCATAATCTTTGTTCTGATCTGGCAGAATCAACACTGGTGAGGAAACCAATCGTGTCTACAACTCCTAAAAACTGGCCTCACATTCCTCAGTCCATATGAACTTAGTATCCTTCTTCAGCAATTCAGTCATAGGTTTTGCAACCTTTGAGAAATTCTCAATGAATCTCCGGTAGTATCCCGCGAGTCCAAGAAAACTTCGGATCTCTCCAACCTTCGTTGGTGCTTCCCATTCGGTTACGGTCTCAACCTTTTTAGGGTCAACTGCTATACCTTCTCCGGATATAACATGTCCAAGAAATCCAACTTCCTTTAGCCAAAACTCACATTTGCTGAACTTGGCATATAACTGATGTTCCCTTAGTTTCTCCAAAACCAATCGCAAATGTTCTTTATGCTCTTCTTCATTCTTCGAAAATACCAGAATATCATCGATGAAAACTACGACGGACTTATCCAAAAACTCCATAAAAACTTTGTTCATCAGGTTCATGAAATAGGCAGGTGCGTTAGTCAGTCCGAATGACATAACGGTATACTCATATAGTCTGTATCTTGTGGTGAACGCTGTCTTAGGTATGTCCTGCTCTCGAATCTTCAACTGATGGTACCCTGATTGCAAATCGATCTTGGAAAACACTTTAGCTCCTTGCAAACGATCAAACAGATCATTTATCATTGGCAGTGGGTACTTGTTCTTGATGGTTACTTCATTCAATCCATGATAATCAACAACCATCCTTAATGATCCATCCTTCTTCTCCACTAGAAGTACGGGTGATCCCCAAGGCGAAGAACTTGGGCGAATGTAACCTTTATCCAATAACTCCTTAATCTGCTTCTTGATTTCCGCCAAATCCTGTGCGGGCATCCTGTATGGTCTCTTCGATATTGGCCCAGTGCCTGGCAAAAGCTCAATCAAAAACTCAATATCTCTATCAGGTGGCATTCCTGGCAATTCCTCAGGAAACACATCAGGGTAATCCTTCACCACCGGTACCTCTTCCTGCACAACTCCTGATAAAGAATTCACTTGATTCCTATTTGATCCATGTCGTGATACATACTTGATCCTTCTTCCTTCTGGCGTCGTGAGCAAAATTGTTTTACTAGCGCAATCGATGTTTCCTCCATACATCGACAACCAATCCATACCTAGAATTACATCCAGTCCTTGGGATTCCAGAATGATTAAATCCGTTGGGAAAACATGCCTTCCTATACTCAACGGCACTTGAAAACATCCTTGTCTGGCCATGTACTCCGCTCCTGGCGAGCTTACTAGCATAGGTGTGTTAAGAATCTTAGTGGGCAGGCTATACTTTTCTATGAATCCCCTTGATATGTATGAATGTGATGCACCAGTATCGAAAAGAACGAGTGCAGTAAATGACTTAACCAAAAACTTACCGATTACTGCTTCAGGCTGATCTTCAACCTCCTCCACATCAATGTGGTTCACCTGTCCCCTGTTGAAAGGGTTCGGCTTCTTTCCAGAGCTTCCATTTCCACCTTGGCCTTCGGGACATTCATTGGCATAATGTCCGGTCTTGGAACACTTGAAATAGGTGACATGGCTCAGGTCTTTCTTGGCTGGGGTTGATGGGGTGGTCCGGTTCTGGCCGTTGCTTCCTCCATTCCCATTACCGTTCTTGTGGCCATTATGGTTGTGAGAGCTACCTCCTCCATGGGTATGCTGAAACTGAACTCCCTGTTTAGGGGTATAACGGGGCTTCTGCTGGGCTCCAGAGTTATACTTCCCCTGTCCATACTTCCTCTTGCGGTTCTCAATCTGCTGTTGCTTCCCTTCAATCATGATGGCACGATCTACCAACTCCTGGTAGTTATTGAAACTTGCTACCATCAACTGCATGCTTAGCTCATCATTCAGTCCTTCCAGAAACTTCTCCTGCTTGGCTGCGTCTGTAGCAACGTCATCTGGGGCATAACATGCTAACTTACTAAATTCATCCACATACTGGCCAACTGTCCTTCCTCCTTGGCGTAAGTTGCGAAACTCACGCTTCTTCATGGCCATAGCTCCTGCTGAAACATGGACAGTGCGGAAAGCTTGCTGAAACTGATCCCATGTGACAGTGTCTACAGGGTAAGTGGCTGTGAAATTCTCCCACCATGCTGCTGCGGGTCCTTCAAGCTGATGTGCGGCAAACTTCACCTTCTCAGCATCGGTGCATCCTGCAGTGGTCAACTCCCTTCCTATCTTGCGGAGCCAATCATCTGCTACAATTGGCTCAGTGCTACTGGAATACACCGGCGAATTCAGCCTAAGGAAACGAGTCAAATGATCAGCAGGTGGTGGTGGTGGTGGGTTGTTGTTGTTGTTGTTGTTGTTGTTGTTGTTGTTGTTGTTGTTGTTGTTGTTGTTGTTGTTGTTGTTGTTGTTGTTGTTGTTGTTGTTGTTGTTGTTGTTGTTGTTGTTGTTGTTGTTGTTGTTGTTGTTGTTGTTGTTGTTGTTGTTGTTGTTGTTGTTGTTGTTGTTGTTGTTGTTGTTGTTGTTGTTGTTGTTGTTGTTGTTGTTGTTGTTGTTGTTGTTGTTGTTGTTGTTGTTGTTGTTGTTGTTGTTGTTGTTGTTGTTGTTGTTGTTGTTGTTGTTGTTGTTGTTGTTGTTGTTGTTGTTGTTGTTGTTGTTGTTGTTGTTGTTGTTGTTGTTGTTGTTGTTGTTGTTGTTGTTGTTGTTGTTGTTGTTGTTGTTGTTGTTCTGCACCAATGTTTGGATCAAGGCATTCTGCTGCTGAATCAACTGAGTGATCTCTGGCGGGAAAACGAATCCATTGTCACGTCTCGGAGGCATCTGAGTGTTTTTAGAAAAGACGAGAATTAAGAATAGAGTGAGGTCTAAAGAGAAAACACTACCCCAATGCACATGAGCAAATGCACACAAAATCACTTCATTCTATCAAACAAGGGCATACAAACGGTCTAGAACTATCGCAAAAGTGCGTGGACTATAATGTTTACATGGAGGAAATTCTACTAATATATGGGGGTCATCTATTAATTTGAATCGGTGGAAGACTCCATGATGTCTGCTCCAGCTTCGTCTTCAAAGTCGGGTTCACTTGGATCCGAATCGGTGTCGTCGATGATGATGTAGTTGCTCGAACATGCGACGTACTTGTCTTCATTCTTGAATGCTAATTTCCCCTTGAGTTCTTCAATCTCCTGTTTAAGATCGCCATTGTGCCTTGCTAAAGCTACGATCTCGTCCATGTAGTCCTTGCGTGTAGACTTCAGTTCTCCGTCTAGCTCGATGATTCGTGCCTTTGCATTCTTCAACTCTATCATATCATTGCACATCTGGTTCTCCTGGCGTCGAATGTGCTGGTTTACCTCCTGGATGAAAGCTGCAATGGACCTATCCTTCTTGGTGCTGACTATCTCCCATTGTTCATCTCGGCGTCCGCAAATCTGGTAGATAGTGTCCTTAAGGTCTTCTTGATAAACTTCTCCAATGCGTCCCATGGTGATATGAGCTGCCATGCTCTTTCCCAGACTCCAGGTTGGTGCACTGAAAACACTATCTATGGGCTTCATGATTGGCGCGAATGTCCTTCCCGGAACGTGAGCTTGAATCTTCCAGCGCTCCTCTTCAGGCAGAGTGGCGTTGAAAGTCCCGGTGAAGCTTGGTAGTCCAATGTTCAGGTACTTGGTGACTTCCTTCAAGTGAAATCCAAAAGGTGTGCCTTCATCCAGTTGTGCGTACTTGATCTTCGCGTCCGTCATCCTAAAAGAGTAGAAAAGATGAGGAGTTAGAAAATGAGAGGAGAATAGTGATCTATGGCTTTAACTTAGTGGTCGTGTCCTACAGTCAGCGTGTGCTCTGATACCATCTCTGTAGCGACCCGACCTCAGATGGTCAAGTCTCTGTGCTCAAGTGTCATCCCTGGATCAGTAATGCTGCCACCACACAATACTTCGAAGGATTTATAACAGAGTAGCAATCACACACTTATTACATCGTTGTCTCAAAGAGAACTTTATTACAATAAATATGGCTTAAGGCCATCTAATAATGATAACAGCGGAAGACTTGGAAGATAAGCGAGTCCATCAACTCCAACGGCATCACTGAGTATAGAACCACGACCTAAAAGCACCTTACTCGTTGTCTGAAAAGTCTACAACATGAAAGTTGCAGCCCGAAAACGGGTCAGCACATGGAATATGCTGGCAATGTAACACATAGAGAGTAATGAATGATAAGCCTATACTACATGCATATTTGGCTGATGGAAAGCTCTAAGGTTATAGTTTTGCGTAAAGCCAGTTTTTCCCTACTGCAAAGGAATAAATTTATTTAACTATCATGGTGGTTGTTAAACATCGAGAATGGTTGACAGCATTCTGATCCAAATTAAAAAGTAATCATTAATCGCCCAACAATATTAATTAGAAGTAACATGATGAGATTCACATGATATTCAAGTACTAGATACTCAAGATGTCCATAACTGGGGACACGGCTAATCATGATTAGTTTGTACACTCTGCAGAGGTTTGCGCACTTTTCCCCACAAGACTCGATCGCCTCCGTTTGGTTTCTCGCACTTCAGGGTGTTTGAGAAACGGATGACCGAGACATAGTCTTTCAGAAGCACTAGCACCTTACGATGGGTAGACCTGTACACCTACATCCCCTACATCTGCTAATCTACCACTATAAGAGTTCGCGCGACTTAGTCAACTATGCCAGAGCCCATAATGGCTTGTGGCTGCACATGGAAGTTACTAGCATGAATAATCTTATGATCCCTTTGAGCCTGGGTGGCGGTCCGAAAAAAAACAGGCAAGTCCTAATAGAAACTAGGTGCCTCAATCCACCCAGATGTGTGTTTAAGTTGCCACCTTAGATAAACCATTAATTAACAATACTCACATCTGTCATGGATATCACTCACCCAATCCACGTCTACTAGCACAACATGGCATAATAAGCAAACGTAGAAGTAACTCCCAAAGGTTTCCTAAGTAAAACAGGTAATAGGTTCTACCTCATCTACTTCCCATCCCACAATTTAATTAGATCCTAATCATGCAATGTGTTTGAGGATTGATCTAATGCAATAAAACTGGGTAGTAAAAAAGGTATGATCAAAGTGTTACTTGCCTTGCTGATGATCCGCGAAACCTAGAGATTCGAAGTAACAAGCGGCGCTCTCCGGGTGATCTATCGCAGACAAACAACAAGCATACAATAAGTACTCATCTAATGCACAGGTAAAACTCAAATAAGAGAGCAAACCTGAAAGTTCAACTTCAGAACTCCGGTTGCAAAAAGAAAACGAATCGAACAAAAGAACGGAAAACAACGACGGAAGAAAACAACTCGATTCTAGCAAGTCGAATCTAGGTCAAATTTTACAGTAGCAAAAACTTGTTTAAGTTGATTAGTCGGAACGGCGGTTTCGAAACGAAACTCCAGGCGCTTGAATCACCTGATTCCGATAAACGAGCGAGAAGATAAACTAGATCGAAGATCGGATCTGAAATCGCGATCAGAAAATCACGGAATAAATCCGACAAAAAAGAAAAATGATGAACGGTTAAACGAACGGATGTTCGTTAACCGAGGCTAACCGGTGACCACGTTCATTAAGAAGAACGGTCCGGTGAACACTCGCTAATCAACAAAACCGGAAAAAAAAACTGATCTCGGGTTTCGAAAAAAAAACCGAAACGACGAACGAAATAAACCGGAACGGTTTTTGTCAGAAAACCGAACCGAGGGGGAGGTGGCGCGACGCGGGTACCTCGTCGGTGCGGGGCTCCGGCGGGGCGGCGAGGTGGCGTGGGGCGGCGGCGGCTACGGCGAGCGGCGGCGGCGCGACGGCGGGCGAACGGCGGCGGAGGCGCAAACGGCAGCGGTGGCGGCGGCTTGCGGCTGCGCTGCTGCTGCTGCTGCGCGGGAGGGGGTGCGGCGGCGGTGTGGAGGAGAGGGGGGGGGGTGGGGGAGTATATATAGGAGGGGGGGTTTGCTTGGGGGAGGGGGCAAGCAAAGGGCAGCGGCGGCGGCTGGAGTCCGAGCCGAAATATGGCGGCGGCGGCGCTGCGCGCGCGCGAGGGGCGCGGTGCTGGGCCGGCTGGCTGGGCCCTTGGCCCAGTCGGCGCTGCGGGATTTTTTTTTATAAATAGTTTTGCGAGCAGAAAAACGAAGAAAAATAAAATCTAACGAGCTCCAAAATTAACAAAGTAAATTTTCCTCGACTACTAAAAATGAGACGAACAAAATGAACTTTTACTCGGGGCCTAAATGCAATTTTTGAAAATACGCATTTTTCCCTAATCCAAATAAAATGCAAATAAACTCCGGAAAAATCCAAAATTTGATTTATTTATTAAATCTTAATTTTTCCTAAATTTGGGAAAGTCATATTATTCGCTCTCATATTTATTGGAAAAATAATCGAAGATGAAATAACTAAAATCAAATGATCCATATTTTCAAAATTTGAGAAAACTCAAATATGAAAATAACGAAATCTCCAACTCTCTCCGAGGGTCCTTGAGTTGCGTGAAATTTCTAGGATCGACAAAATGCAAGAAAATATGATATGCATGATGATCTAATGTATAACATTCCAAATTGAAAATTTGGGATGTTACAATGCAAGACCTCCTCAGGAGCAGCCACACCAGGCTGCCTCACGAGCAGCGGAGAAATCAAGGTGGGGCAAACCTCGCGAGGCTCTTGTGACGTGAGCCGTGACGATCAAGATCAGGCGGGCGCCAGGCGGGCGCCCGCACGCGCAGTGTCCTTGTTTCCTCTTTGGTGCTAAGGCGGAGTAACGAGGCATCAGGCAAAGGTTTCCTTATCAGTGCAACGAGACCAAGACCGGCGGGACGGCAGGACGGAGGTCACCATGGAGCCCAAGACGGCATCACCACCAGAGCCTTTTGCAGGCGAAGACCACTTTTGTCAGGATAAGCTGGACTAGTTGTCCCCTTTCAAATTGCCCGCCGTTGTTGGCTCCCTTCCTGCTCAATATTTGGGAAGAGGACCAGGGCCTATATAAGTAGAGCTAGCACCATAGTAGGGGCAACTGATCTGATCGGGAACCAACCCCTAGCCATACACCAAGAACACCTCAACCTCAGGAGGCAGTTCATCCCCTTGTATTGTTCATCATCAGCCCAAGAGGCAATCCACCACCACCACACTGGATTAGGGTATTACACCACAACGGTGGCCTGAACTAGTATAAACCCTGTGTCCCTTTGTGTTGCAAGTTTGTCGAGTTCGTCCGCGAGATCTTACCGAGCTAGGCCGTAGATCGGTAGAAAGGAAAGAACTTCGCACGCACCCCAGAGTTCGAACCTTAAGGGTTTTGCCGGAACCCCCGTGATCCGACATTTGGCGTGCCAGGTAGGGGTGCGCAGGAGCCTCTTCCCCGCTGATCGGTCTGCCGACGCTCCATGTCCCGATGTCCGGCAACCCAAGGCCAGACTCCGACTGCTTGGTAGCTTGGCCAGCCCGAGTGGTGTCACCTGCCCAGGAAGACCTCGACCCCGCGCTCAAGGCGGCGCGAGCGCCGTCCAACGCTGTGGGGCGCGGGCGGCGCGGGCAGGCATCGTCCATCCCCACTCCACGGCAAGTACGAGCCACTACAAGGGCAGCAAGCCACGCCGCAGCAACGGCGCCGCACTCACGGCGGGAGCAAGCAAACATGCGGGCAGCGCTCACGGTGGCGTGAGAGCTGCTGCGGTGCCGGCTGATGGAGAGCGGCCGGTATGCACTGCTGGAACGCGTTGCCGATTTGCTGGATGCGGCGGCATCGGGAGCACCGCCTTTCTGCTATCAGCTTCCTCCTCAGGCCACTACGGGATCTCACGGCGGGCCATGCCGTAACCACGCGCCATCGGGTGTGCCTGGGGGCTTCGTCAGCACCAACTCGGCCGGCGGCGCCGGGGGCTCTACCGCCCCCATGCCGCCAGCAACAAGCATGGGCACAAGCGTCGCCTCCCATGATCCCAGCGAGATGCCATGCTACCATCCTCAGGGCGCCGCGCTGGGCCGGGCAACATGGAGTGTGGGGCACTACGGTGAGGTGTTCATGGTAACAGCCCCGGAAGCCTATGTGCCCCACATGATGGATCAGGAGTGTGCACCGGAGGACGACCCTGGGTCGTTCCTCGGAGAAGAATGGGAAGAAGGGACGCTGGAAGTTTAAGCCTTCCAGGAACCGACAGAAAACCTCAACGATCGCACCAGCAACAACAACTACAGGGTACCACTAATCTCTCAAGAGCAGCGAGGGAGTCCTGGATTAGGGGGTCTTCGGACAGCCGGACTATATCCTTTGGCCGGACTGTTGGAGTATGAAGATACAAGATTGAAGACTTCGTCCCGTGTCCGGATGGGACTATCCTTGGCGTGGGAGGCAAGCTTGGCAATACGGATATGTAGATCTCCTCCCTTGTAACCGACTTAGTGTAACCCTAGCCCCTCCGGTGTCTATATAAACCGGAGGGTTTTAGTCCGTAGGACGGACAACAATCATACCATAGGCTAGCTACTAGGGTTTAGCCTCTACAATCTCGTGGTAGATCAACTCTTGTAATACTCATATCATCAAGATCATCCGTGCCTGTCGAATCCGATTGGGCGCCGATCATGGAGTTTACCTCCGCGGATTTGTTTCAGCACTCGCCTTTCGGCGACGTGCTAACTTCATTAAGGTCTCTCTCCTTGTCAGGAAAACCTTGGACGAACTATGTCTGGCTAGAATGGGATGCGGACGACGAAGAAATTCGCTGCCCACCCACCACCCACTTAGTAGCCGCTGTCGACGATTTAACCGACGTGCTGGACTTCGACTCCGAAGACATCGACGGTATGGAAGACGATGCAGGATACGAACAGGAACCACCGCCCACAGGGCGCTGGACCGCCACCTCATCATATGATATATACATGGTGGATACCCCCAAAGAAGGCGATGGCGACAAGACAACGGAGGATGACCCCTCCAAGAAGCAACCCAAGCATCAACGTCAGTGGCGCCGCTCTAGGTCCCACGATAGCAAAAGCAGTGACACCGGCATAAGAGACAACAACACTCCGGATAGTGCCAAAGACGACAATCCCCTCCAGCCAGACATCGAGCAGGAGGATGAACAAGCTAGCCCTCAGGAACATGCAGCAGACGGAGAACCAGAGGATGACAATTACATGCCTCTCTCCGAAGACGAGGTGAGCCTCGGCGACGAAGAATTTACCGTGCCTGAGGATCCCGTCGAACGAGAGTGCTTCAAGCGCCGGCTTATAGCCACCGCAAACAGCCTGAAGAAAAAGCAACAACAGCTTCGAGCTGATCAGGATCTGCTAGCGGATAGATGGACCGAAGTCATGGCAGCCGAGGAATATGAACTCGAGCGCCCAACCAAAAGTTACCCAAAGCGCAGGTTGCTGCCCCAACTCGAGGAGGAAGCACTGAAGCCTGCACCACCAGCGTATGACGCGGCTGACCGGCCACCTCGTGGCCGATACAAAGCGGCGTATCAGCCCGAAGTCTAGCCCGCACCCCGTCGCTAGTCAAACAAAAACACCAAGGCCCGGGGCAATACGCAGGACCTGCGAGACGTATTAAAAAACAAAGCAGGACACACAAGATCTATCTACGGATCACGGGGGCGCACCCCAACACGTGAAGATGATCGTCACGCTGGATACACTAAAAACAAATCCGGCCGGGCCGAATACAGCAGACAAGACTCGTATGAACTATGTCGCGACATAGCCTGGCACAGAGGCGCCGCACACCCCCTATGCTTCACTGACGAAGTAATGGATCATGAATTCCCAGAGGGGTTTAAACCCGTAAACATTGAATCCTATGATGGTACTACAGACCCCGCAGTATGGATAGAAGACTTCTTCCTTCACATTCACATGTCCCGCGGGGATGATCTACACGCCATCAAGTATCTCCCGCTAAAACTCAAAGGGCCGGCTCGGCATTGGCTGAATAGCATGCCGGTCAACTCCATCGGAAGCTGGGAGAGCCTGGCAGACGCATTCCTGGACAATTTCCAGGGCACCTATGTGCGGCCGCCGGACGCTGACAATTTAAGTCACATAACTCAGCAGCCAGGGGAATCGGCCAGGAAATTCTGGACTCGATTCCTAACTAAGAAAACCAAATTGTCGACTGTCCGGATGCAGAGGCCCTAGCGGCATTTAAACATAACATCCGTGATGAGTGGCTCGCCCGACACCTCGGCCAAGAGAAGCCAAAATCCATGACAGCCCTGACAACACTTATGACCCGCTTTTGCGCGGGCGAAGATAGCTGGTTGGCTCGTAGTAACAACACAGCAAGCAAACCTGGCACATCCGAGGCCAGGGATACCAATGGCAAACCATGGCGCAACAAACACAAGCGCCGCAAATATGGTGAAAACGCCGCAGATAAGGCAGTTAATGCCGCGTTCAGTGGCTCAAAGTCCGGTCAGCGGAAAGGGCCACTCAAAAATAACAATTCGGGTCCATCTAGTCTAGACCGCATACTCGATCACCAATGCCAAATTCATGGCACCCCCGGGATGCCAGCCACCCATACTAACCGAGAATGTTGGGTCTTCAAACAAGCCGGCAGGGCAGGCGCCAAAAACAGAGAAGGGGGGTCTCAAAGCGATGATGGCGATGAAGATCCCAGATCACCGAACACAGGAGGGCAAAAGAAACTTCCCTCACAAATCCAAACGGTGAACGTGGTAAACATTACCCGAATTCCCAACCCGGACCGGATACGCACCCTTAGGGATGCCGACTCAACGGAACTAGTCGCCCCACAATATAAACTAGGGCCGGTGACTTCGAACCACACTGATCGTCCGGTTAACGCCAATCAGTGCAACCCAGCCGCATTAGTCCTCGACCCAATAATCGACAGGTTTCACCTCACACGAGTCCTCATGGATGGCGACACCAGTTTAAACCTGCTCTACCAGGACACAGTGCGCAGGATGGGCATTGATCATTCGGTGATCAAACCCACTCAAGCCACTTTCAGAGGCATTATACCAGGTGTGGAAGCCAGCTGTATAGGCTCGATCACCCTTGAAGTAGTCTTCGGATCACCAAACAACTACCGCACCGAAGAGTTAGTCTTCGAAATCGTCCCCTTCCGTAGTGATTATCAAGCACTGCTCGGACGAACCGCGTTCGCTCGATTCAATGTGGTGCCACATTATGCCTACCATAAGCTTAAAATGCCCCGTCCACGTGGCGTTATCACGGTTCATGGCAAGGACGAACTTTACTTCAACGTCAAAGATCACACCGCTGCCTTAATAGCAGAAGCAACGAGCAACACCTTACAGCCGAACCTCGAGTCAACGACCAAACTACCGGACACCATCAAAGGACTCTGAACTACTTCGCGTAAGGACAACTCGGCTCGTCCAGAGCTCAATTAAACACTCTAGCGAAGGTCAAGACAGGTCGCACTCAGCGGCTCAACCGCTCTCCGGCATACAAACATTTCTTACATTTTCCTCGCAGGTTCACCTTTGCGTCAACCAGGATGGGCGATATGAAGGCAGTTCGAATGCGCAAGGGAATCCTCGGACATTCCTCGCGACGACCATCCGACCATACTCCGGGTCCACATACAGCTTCTTCCCCCTCTGGTCTCAGTAGGTTCAATAGTCATATTTTATTTTCATCACATTACCTGTATTTATACGCATAAACGTACTATTCAAATACAATATGTGGATTCATATGGCGCTTATTTGCTGCTATTTCTTATAAAACTCTTTTGTCAAATGGCATCCGTACATAGTGGTATGCCTTAAAATATGCCAGGGGCTTCGCTTTACCCATAACACGGCAATAAAAGACCGAACACCTTCACGGAAGTTCGGCACCCCAAACCTATAACATTATATGCATCAGCTCCGAATCATGTCTTGGGTCAATAGTTGGGTTTGCCCGGCTCCCATGTTTTAGTACCTTACGTTCCGCTATATCGGCTAAGGTAGCACTGGGCGAACTACTGCGATTGTGTCCCGGTTCTTCCGGACGAGCAACTCAGTAGAGAAAGCCAAAACTGACTGTCATGATATGGCGAGAGCTGGTCAGCTGTTCGAGAGGTTGCAAAATCTTTAAGGATTTTTTTTCCACATAATGCCATAAACAATGCAGCGTGCGATGGATCGGTTTTTTCCCCGATCAGGTGCTCATAGAGCCCCCGTGCGGTCTTCCGAACACCAGGGGCAGCGCCTACCTTCCTAAAGCTCCTATGGCTAAGTGAGAGTGATAAAGGCTTATAGTCTGATTGCCTGGTTCGTTGTGCTGAACACCTCCTTCGAATGGCCCAAAACTGGGATAAAGAGTGATCAGGTTTATCCTGAACACCCCCGTACTTCTTACATGGGGGCAGAAGCCGACGACTTGCCAACTCTCAGGATTAATATATAAAACGACTGCGCAGGAGGGTAAACTTTCGTATAACGGACACTAAATAATACAAATAACATTGTTCAAATATTACAAAGGACAAACATGATTTACATTCATGGAAATATAATGTCCTTGGTGCATAGCTCCGCTGCAAGGTAGGATCCTTTCAAGGCACCCTGATAATATAATTCGGGCTTGCGGTGCTCCTTCCCCTCTGGCGGTCCTTCGGTCATCAGCTTTTCAGCATCCATCTTCCCCCAGTGCACCTTTGCGTGGGCGAAGGCCATTCGCACACCCTCTATAGAGATCGACCGCTTGATGAAGTCAAGTCAAGGGCATGCACTCACAAGCCGCTTCACGAGCCCGAAGTAGCTAGCCGGATAATCACATCCTTCATGGCTAATTCGGCCGCCCTATGCAGTTCGATCAGCTGCTTCAGTTGATTGGCAAAAGGCACCAGATAATTCGGAGCCAGATACTGCGATCAAAAGAGCTTATCCGCAGTGTTCCTTTCTTCGGCTCGGTAGAATTGGGCGGCATCCGATATGCTGCAAGTCAGCTCGGCAAATATCCCTGAGAAATCCGAATTCAAAATTAGGAACATAATTTTCTCCCCCAATACTTGCTTTACATGGATAAAGCCTTACCCCCCATAATCTCCCTCGCCTCTTGGATCCCCTGCAAGGTGCTTTGGGTTTCCCCCCGGGCATCACTTGCGGCCTGGTGCACCTTGGTGAGTTCGGATTATTTCTCCGTTAAACTCTGCTCCAAGGATTCGCATTTCCTCACGGCCTCTTGCAGCTCTTCCTCAGCTTTCACAACCCTGGCCTCGTGCTTCTCACGAAGAGCCCGCTCTGTGGCTGCCCTTTCCTCGGCCTCGGCCACAGCCTTCTTCAGAGCATCGACTACGGTCAGCATCTGATACGTCCAAAACATATATATAATTTCTGCTTGCTCCATGCCTCTTTTGGGTGATATTGCTATGATATTTATACACTTCCATACAATTTTGATCATATTTGGACTAACCTATTAACTCAGTGCACCCCAGTGCCAGTTTCTGTTTTTTGCTGTTTTTGTATTTCAGGTTTTTCCATTACGAAAACTATCAGAAAAATTCCAGAAAAAATATATAAAAAATCAGCGTTCCGGAACCTTCCAGGACCCCGAAGGAGAGCCGGAGGGGGGCCACCAGGGCCCGAGGCGCCCTGGTGGCCCAGCCCCCCTGGCCGCGCCGGGAGGGCGCCTGGGCCCCCCAGGAGCCCTCTGTTGTCACCCTTTGGCATATATTTAACACTCGTCCCAAAACCCTCGAGACGGGAACCCTTTTTCGCGATCTCATCTCTGTTCCGCCGCCGCCGCGCTTCCAAGATCGGGAGCGCCAGGATAACTCTTCCCGGCACCCTGCCGGAGGGGAGGATCACCACCGAGACCTTCTCCACCACCATGGACGCCTCCCGGACGATGCGTGAGTAGTCTCCCTTGTACCATGGGTCCATGACCAGTAGCTATGTGATGTTCTCCTCCCCTTCTTGTGCTTCACTAATTAGACCTCATGAGCTGCCCTACATGATCGAGGCACATATGTAATTCTTATGCTGTTGCTATGATGAGTTTGCTGGGATCCGATGGATTGTGAGATTATGTTCAGATTGTATTTGAGTAATATATTTGATTTACCTCTTTTATATTTATGTTCGTAAGTAATTCTTAAATGTTCTCCGTTGCTGTTTATTGCTTTGGCCAAGTAGTAGATAGTAACTCCAAGAGGGAGCATTATGCTCGATTGTGGGTTCATGCCCCTCGATGACTAGCTTGAGTGACAGAAACATGAGTCTAGGGGATGTGCTGTTGCCACAAGGGGGAAAACAACAGTGCTTGTGCCCGCGGGTGCAAGGATTGTTTACTTTACGCAAAGTATTTTAATGCAGTTGTCTAGTGCTTTGAGTTTACACTTTGGGTGGGGCTCGCAACTTAATACCAGCGAGATGTTCTGGATAGATATCTCAAGGTGGATGATTAGTAGTAGATGCAGATGGATTTCGGTCTACTTACCTTGGCGTACTGCCCATGCTTTGAACCTCAACCTATCTTGCAATATAGTTAGCATTGGTTTGCGCACATAATCCTGTCAATTGCCCAGCTGTAATTTGTTTACCTCGCATAGCTGTTTTATCGTCTTTTGGGAGAGACATCACTAGTGAACACCATGGCGCCCCGGTCCATATTCCTATCATTGATCACATCGCTATTTACTTTCCGTCGCTATTTACTTTCTGTTTTTATTTACTTTCCGCAGCAATATCCATCACTATTATCACTTGCGTTTGACCCTTTGTAAACTACAAGGCCGGAGGGATTGACAACCTCTCTGTACTCGTTGGGGACAAAGTTATTTGTATTTGTGTGCAGGTCCACGTTGATTGCTAATCCACGGTGCCGTTAGCGATTGACACCTCCTCGTTGAAACTTGGAGTCTCTGGGGATTCGATCCTTGGTATCTTTGCCAAGGGAAAACTACCGCTACGCTGCATCTCAAACCTTACACTTGGGGTAACCAAGGAGGGGCGAGAAGCCATCAAGGGTGTTTTCTGGCGCCGTTGCCGGGGACTCCGCTCTTCGAGATAGGGGAGTTGCACGCTATCTTTTACCTTTGTTTTTTTAGTCTTGTTAGTTTACTTTTCAGTTTTTGCTTTAGTTTCCTTTATCGAAAATCACAAAAATAGTTATCTTGCTTACTTGCTGCTATGGGTTCCACCGAGAACACCAAGTTGTGTGACTTCACTAGTTAAGCTTATGGAAAACCGTGCTATTGGATCGTTGCTTGCGGGAAGACACCCCACACCTGTGGTGGTTGCTCCTCCCCCTACTGAAATTGTGCCCTATAAAATACCAGCTGGTATTATCGATTATGTTTTGGCTAATCGTTATGCAGGAGACAGACATCCCGGTGAACACTTGCTATATCTGTCAAAATTATGTTCATTATTTAAGCTTGCAGGTGTATCAAGAGAGTTTGTCATGAGGAAATTGTTCGCCATATCACTTATAGATAAAGCTTCAGATTGGTATAAGCTACTCGATAACTCGCACTTGCTTGATTGGCAAGAGTTTATGGCTCTCTTTTATACTAAGTTTTATCCTCTTCATGAAATTCATCGAGACAGGAACTATATCTATAACTTTAGGTCTCGTGACAGAGAAAGCATTGCTCAAGCTTGGGAGAGACTGAAAACGTTAATGCTAAAAAGTCCTAACCATGGGCTCCCCAAAGATGCTTATGTGGAGAGTAAGAGTACCTTTTTGCATGTGGATCATGGTAACAATGCTTTATGTGATGCTTATATTGTTGATTTTATTCGTGATCCCACTGAAAATTGTTATGAGAAGGGAACATATGCCTATAGATATTTCAATAATATCAAGTTCCCTCTCTTTATGGTGAATATTTTGAAGTTATGCTTGTTCTGCCTTCCTATGATAGTTGCTTTATGCTTCAATAATTTAATTTCTTACAAGACTCCCATGCATAGGAAGTATGTTAGACTTAAATATGTTTTATATATGCTTCTTGATGCTCTCTTTTGTTCTTCAACTCTTATTCCTACGAGAGCATCATTAAAGTCTTAAGCCTATCTTTATGGCTATAAAGAAAGAGCTCTAGGGAGACAACCCTTGTTATCTTTGCTTTCAGTTTGTTCTTTCAGTTTTAGTGGTCTTGATGTTGTTACTACAGTAGCATCATCATTGTATCCTTACTTTTCAGTTTTGTGCCAAGTATAGCCTCTGATTGCAGGAAAGATCAAGAGTTGTGACGTGCTGTCCAGGAAACAGATTCTGTCCTCGTACAGAAAAATTCGCATAAAATCACCAGATCATCTTTTTGGTCTGAATTTTTTCCACAGCGTGCTCTATATAATTGTCTTTCAGGCGTATGTTCTGAGTTTTTTGATTGGAGTTGCAGAAGTGCCCCGAAAAAATCATTTACTGCCTGCTGGTCTGTTTTTCACAGATTCTGAACTGTTTTGCCTTTCCTTCGTTTTGCGAGCCTTAAGCTTGTTTATTTTTTGCAAAAACTTTATGGCAATCCAGAGAAACAGTATACTTTCAAGTTTATCTTTATTTCCAGCAAGGAACAATTATAATATTGTGGGTACTAACCTCGCTAATCAGATCATGATGAGTTTTGTA
This sequence comes from Aegilops umbellulata, assembly GCA_032464435.1. NCBI lineage: Eukaryota > Viridiplantae > Streptophyta > Magnoliopsida > Poales > Poaceae > Aegilops > Aegilops umbellulata. The sequence continues at coordinate 530,777,565 of CP136059.1, forward strand.
TGAAGGGAGTTTTCAAGTTTGCGAGGGAAGATGATAAAAAGATTCAGGAGTGTCAAGCGCTCAAGCTTGGGGATGCCCCCATGCACCCCCAAGAAATATTCAAGAAGACTCAAGCGCCTAAGCTTGGGGATGCCCCCGTGCATCCCCTTCTCCATCGACATTATCAGTTCGTTTCTCGTTTCACTATATTTTTATCACTTCATGTGCTATGTGCTATGCTTGGAGCGTCTTGCTCTTAGTTTTCCTTTTAGTTTTCTTTAGCTTTTAATAACGAGTCGGAACTCAACTTTCTTTTTGTGGGAGAGAAACACGCTCCACTTCTACTTAGAACGTAACATGGAGTTTTCATATCTATCTTTGCTGTGTGTGTTCTTTGTCTTTCAATAGCTACTACCTTGCTCAGCTCTTAGTTTTCATGCTTATATTTTCAAAGAGCTTTTGTTTAGTTGGTTGCTTGAACTCTCTTTATTATCATGATTACCTTATTAAGAGAGTTTGCTTCTGTTGCAATGTTGATATGTCTATGATAAAGATGCTACGTGCATGATGTTGCTTGGTAATTCTTGTTGCTTATGGTTAGTTTCAAATAGCTGGAGGGTTTCCAATGTGATATTGGAGTACCAACATGATTTGTTTGAATATGATATGGTATGGTTAGTGATATCTTCCTTCGAGAATTTATTTTGATTGACTTGGCGTATGCTCACGCATATTCAAGACTGTAAAGAAAGTCTGTCAAGCCTTGATGACCTTTTATTTCTGAGTAGCGATATAACTTCCATGCCTGATTCAATGTTGCTTTGTCGCTCTGCATGATTATGGCCGTCATTGCTCTCTAAGTTGGTCGCTCCCAGTCTTTTGCTAGCCTTCGCCTGTACTAAGCGGACTGACGGCTTGTGCATCCAAATCCTTTAAACCAGTTATGCCATATGAGTCCACCATACCTTCCTATACATGGTATTTACCTGCCATTCCTAACGAAGACTTTCGTGTACCATCTCGAAATATTCAAATAAAGTTCCTATATTGTGCCTCAGTTTTAAGTTTATGAGGAAGTAGTGGTTAATTCATGATCTTTTTGAGTTGGACAAGCTTCACCCCCGGGATTGCATGTATAATGTGTAACCCATAATATGAGAAGGAATTGGCATTGAGTGCGCCCGGCTCATTAAAAATTAGTATAACAAACGAATCTTCCTTCACGCTTTGTTCATGAGAAATCAGAAAACTTTGGCAGTGATAAACCAAGGAGATTAAGAGGGTGTTATGATCCTCATTCGGGAGCCATTCCTCGAAACTTGTCCAGCTCAAGAAGTAATTGGGTTAGCTGCTAGCATTCGTTGACAAAACATGCATATCAAAAAAAATTATTACCCCTGTTTTTAAAACCAAGAGCTCTGGTACATGCTTTGTCTTTGTTTCCGACTACGGGTTTTCAACTTTGCCAACAAAAGCCACGGTTCGAGAGTCTCCACCTTCTTCTAAAAGCACCAACTACTGAGAGCATGGTTGTCATTCTGAGTGTAATGTGCATTGTCCCAAAGTAGCATTGTCTATTGCATGGTTGTGATATCGTTTATTCTAAAATCATTGTATCTAGTCGTCACTTAAACCTTGGAGGTGCCCCTGCATTTATGATTTGCTTCACTAAAGGGGGCAAGCTAGGTATCACTTTATCATATTTACATACCATGTTCATTACAAATCTATTTGATGCTTCAGTTTCATGTTGTAAAACTTTTAGTTCTTTGAGATTTTCTCAAGGTGACTTAATTACTATAGAATCATTGTCTCTGTAAGCTTTTGTCATGTGACTATGAGAAAGTCCTATATGGTTGATAGCATGTCACCACAGAAATTATTCTTGTTATCATTTACCTACTCGAGGACGAGCAGGAACTAAGCTTGGGGATGTTGATACGTCCAAAACGTATCTATAATTTCTGCTTGCTCCATGCCTCTTTTGGGTGATATTGCTATGATATTTATACACTTCCATACAATTTTGATCATATTTGGACTAACCTATTAACTCAGTGAACCCAGTGCCAGTTTCTGTTTTTTGCTGTTTTTGTATTTCAGGTTTTTCCATTACAAAAACAGTCAGAAAAATTCCGGAAAAAATATATAAAAAATCAGCGTTCCGGAACCTTCCAGGACCCCGAAGGAGAGCCGGAGGGGGGCCACCAGGGCCCGAGGCGCCCTGGTGGCGCGACCCCCCCTGGCCGCGCCGGGGGGCGCCTGGGCCCCCCAGGAGCCCTCTGACGTCACCCTTTGGCATATATTTAACACTCGTCCCGAAACCCTCGAGACGGGAACCCTTTTTCGCGATCTCATCTCTGTTCCGCCGCCGCCGCGCTTCCAAGATCGGGAGCGCCAGGAGAACTCTTCCCGGCACCCTGCCGGAGGGGAGGATCACCACCGGGACCTTCTCCACCACCATGGACGCCTCCCGGACGATGCGTGAGTAGTCTCCCTTGGACCATGGGTCCATGACCAGTAGCTATGTGATGTTCTCCTCCCCTTCTTGTGCTTCACTAATTAGACCTCGTGAGCTGCCCTACATGATCGAGGCACATATGTAATTCTTATGCTATTGCTATGATGAGTTTGCTGGGATCCGATGGATTGTGAGATTATGTTTAGATTGTGTTTGAGTAATATATTTGATTTACCTCTTTTATATTTATGTTCGTAAGTAATTCTTGCATGTTCTCCGTTGCTGTTTATTGCTTTGGCCAAGTAGTAGATAGTAACTCCAAGAGGGAACGTTATGCTCGATTGTGGGTTCATGCCCCTCGATGACTAGCTTGAGTGACAGAAACATGAGTCTAGGGGATGTGCTGTTGCCACAAGGGGGAAAACAACGGTGCTTGTGCCCGCGGGTGCAAGGATTGTTTACTTTACGCAAAGTATTTTAATGCAGTTGTCTATTGCTTTGAGTTTACACTTTGGGTGGGGCTCGCAACTTAATACCAGCGAGATGTTCTGGATAGATATCTCAAGGTGGATGATTAGTAGTAGATGCAGATGGATTTCGGTCTACTTACCTTGGCGTACTGCCCATGCTTTGAACCTCAACCTATCTTGCAATATAGTTAGCATTGGTTTGCGCACATAATCCTATCAATTGCCCAGCTGTAATCTGTTTACCTCGCATAGCTGTTTTATCGTCTTTTGGGAGAGACATCACTAGTGAACATCATGGCGCCCCGGTCCATATTCCTATCATTGATCACATCGCTATTTACTTTCCGTCGCTATTTACTTTCCGTTTTTATTTACTTTCCGCAGCAATATCCATCACTATTATCACTTGCGTTTGACCCTTTGTAAACTACAAGGCCGGAGGGATTGACAACCTCTCTGTACTCGTTGGGGACAAAGTTATTTGTATTTGTGTGCAGGTCCACGTTGATTGCTAATCCACGGTGCCGTTAGCGATTGACACCTCCTCGTTGAAACTTGGAGTCTCTGGGGATTCGATCCTTGGTATCTTTGCCAAGGGAAAACTACCGCTATGCTGCATCTCAAACCTTACACTTGGGGTAACCAACGAGGGGCGAGAAGCCATCAGCATCCCTAGTGCAAATTACGAAACATATTTCGTCATACTCATTATTCATTCGCAATAAACGCGAACAATACTTGCACATACCTTGTTTATCTCCCAGCTGCATTTTCAATTGACCAAGTTCTTCTTTGGCCCGCTCCAGACTTTGATTCTATCCGGAGACCTCCACAGTATGAGAGGCAGCAGCCGCTACAGACGCCTGCTTATAACAGAAGAGAAAACAGATGTCATTTAACGAGTCTTCCTACGAATATAAATTTGATCCTCTATCCGGTTCTTTCTTTCACCAAACAGTGTATCAGGGGCTACCATCTATACCATGACACTCTTCGAAACCTCATAAAACATACCTCAAAACATTTTATAAGGCTAAAACAGGCTTCGTTCAGTTTGCTATCAGCAGACCGAATCTTCTCAATCACCGCACCCATAAGGACACGGTGTTCATCGACGATGGATGCACTCTTCAGCGCCGCCAACAAAGCATCCGACACCTTTGGTTCGACAGAGGTTGCCGGTGGAATAGACAGGCCCCCTCCAGTTGAGAGAGGTTGCCTGCTCGATTCTGGAGCTGTTTCGGTCTCCGGAATTACATCTGGCTGGGAGCCGAATTCAGGATGGCTCTCGCCGTCAGCTCCCATGGGGATTTTCTCCCCCATATGTCCACCCCCTGAAGTTTGACCTCCAGGCGCCGCCTTCACGGTCTTCCCCTCTCCTCCTTGGCCGGGATCTCTCTAGGACGAAGCCTCGATGTTATTCACCTGTTTGGAGGAAGGGGCCTTCGGGGGTGTCCCGCTTTCCATAGCATCTGAGCTCAGCGAATCCTCTAATGTGGATTGCTTGGTACGGGACCTCGCCGGACTATAAAAAAATGTCTCAGGTCAAAATATTATACCATAATGAGTCCGAACGCATAAACATATTCGGATTGTATATACTCACGAGTTCACCAGGGGCTGGGCCCTGGGATCCTCTGGAAGAAAAACTTTTTCCCTTTTAGGTGACTCGGCATCCAACTGTGCGGAGGCCGTCCTTTTCTTTCTCCCCCCCCCCCCCGCAGGGAATTCATCTCCTCTTCCTCCTCATCCTCTTCGAAGGCAGACCGGGCATAGGAGCCTTCGGATACTGTGTTTGAAGTGCCGCGGCGACGAAGACCGCCCCGGGTCTTTTTGGCCTCCTTCTCGGCCGTCTTCTTTGGCACCTTGTAAGGTGCCGGGGCCAGCATCTTCGTTAGAAGTGTGACGGCCGGTTCTTCGGGCAGCGGGGCCGGACAATGGATCCGCTACGCCTTCTTCATCCAGCCCTAGGAGAGTCGTAGAAAATACATTAAAGCGCTTCCTTTAGGTTATGCGGATAAAAAGTATGAGGACTTACCGAACTTGCTGGGCGGGACAGTTGGTACCCGCGGTCTTCGGCGGAGTCCGGCCATGATTTGCTGAGCTTGAAAAGCACCTTCCAGATGTCTTTGTGCGAGGAGCCGAAGAGATCTCGCAGGGTTTGGAGCTTGGCCGGATCGAATTCCCATAGATTGCAAGTCCGGTGTTGACAAGGCAAAATCCGGCGAACTAACATCACCTGGACTACATTGACAAGTTCAATGTTCTTGTCTCCCATATCTTTAACGCGCTTCTGGAGCACCCACAATTCGTCGGACGAGGACCAGTTCAGGCCCTTCTTGACCCAGGATGTAAGCCGCAGAGGGGCTCCGGATCGAAACTCGGGAGTAGTGCCGCGCGGCTCGGTGATGTAAAACCACTACTGTTGCCACTCCTTGATGGAATCGTTAAAGTTGCCTGTTGGCCATGTGATGTTGGGCATCTTGCTCACCATAGCGCCCCCGCACTCGGCGTGCTCGCCGCCCACTACCTTGGGCTTCATATTAAAAATCTTCAGCCATAAGCCGAAGTGTGGTGAAATGCGGAGAAAAGCCTCGCTCACGACAGTGAATGTCGAGATGTTGAGAAAGTAATTAGGGGACATATCGTGAAGATCGATCCCATAATAATACATGATGCCGCGAACAAACGGGTGGAGGGGAAACCCTAGCCCGCAGACGAAGTGAGGAAGGAATACAACTCTCTCATGGGGTTCCGTTGTAGGGACGATCTGTCCCGCCGTCGGGAGGCGGTGGTTGATTTTCTTGACCTGATACCCGGCCTCCCGAAGCTTTTTGATATCCTTCTCCCGGACGGTAGAGGCCATCCACTTGCCTCCTGCTCCGGACCCGGACATTTTCGGAAGGCCTTTGTGGGCAGAGAAGATGAACGATTGGGCGCTGGAGCTCGAGCGAAGAGAAATGGGTCAGGAAGAGTAAAGCATGGGTGTGAGATGGAGTTCTTATCCCCTTATGAAGGAAGCAGGAATTCTGCGCCTCCCCACTTGCCTGGTAAAATCGCTTATTCCTCAAGCACCGTAATTGATGGAGCGGTTGGGTTACCCACACCCGTATTGATGAGAATCCCGTGATAAGGGGACACGATCTCTGCTTCGACAAGACATACCAAGGAAACCGCCTCGCAATTGGTGCAGTGGCTGGTTGTGAAAAATGGTTCGAATAAAAACCGGGCCGTGGCATGATGTCACCTTGCAAAATGTGTCAGCAGAATAGATGTGTGATATATTATTCTCTCTACAATGGTATGTGGAATTTGTTTTGCAGAGCTAGGCACTATCCTTGTGTTCAAAATCTTCTATGGAGTATTCGGAGGAGGAACCCGCCTTGCAATGCCGAAGATGATCTGCCCGCCAGACTCATCATCATTGAAGCCTGGTTCAGGGGCTACTGAGGGAGTCCTGGAGTAGGGGGTCTCCGGACAGCCGGACTATATCCTTTGGCCGGACTGTTGGACTATGAAGATACAAGATTGAAGACTTTGTCCCGTGTCCGGATGGGACTCTCCTTGGCGTGGGAGGCAAGCTTGGCAATACGGTTATGTAGATCTCCTCCCTTGTAACAGAATCTGTGTAACCCTAGCCCCCTCCAATGTCTATATAAACCGGAGGGTTTTAGTCCGTAGGACGGACAACAATCATACCATAGGCTAGCTTCTAGGGTTTAGCCTCTACGATCTCGTGGTAGATCAACTCTTGTAATACTCATATCATCAAGATCAATCAAGCAGGAAGTAGGGTATTACCTCCATCGAGAGGGCCCGAACCTGGGTAAACATCGTGTCCCCCGCCTCCTGTTACCATCTGCCTTAGACGCACAGTTCGGGACCCCCTACCAAAGATCCTCCGGTTTTGAGACCGACAAGCAGGCTTACGCTAACCATGGGCTGCAAGTGAATCGGGTCACGGCGTCGGTCAACGACCCCGGCGCAGCAGCATCCCTTTCGCCGGGGGAATCATGCTTGGGGCCACGAGGAGGGAGCTAGGAGCAGGGACCCTCCCCACGTCGTGCAAAGCCAGGCAACGCCCGGAGGTAGGCCCTCTGCCGGGGAGGTGCTGGTGAGCCTACCCCCAGCAGAGGACCCGTGGTCGCCGAGGGAACCGCTGGCGTCCCCTTTCTCCCTTTGTGTCGTCCAGGTTGCCGGATTGCTCAAAGGTGGTTGAGGGTGGCGCAAGGCGGGGCCCTCGTCTGGCGATATGAAGCAAGGCCGGTTCCTGTGAAGAAGGGCCTGTGCCTGTGAAGCTCGCTGCCCATGACACTCTCACGTAATAATGAGTGGGGTTGTACACGCCCCGGAGACTCAGGGGTGCCGGCCTCAGGCCCTGGGGCTCCCTCCCACACCTAGTGGCAACACTTAGCTCCGTGCTGGTGAGAAGACTTGAAGACCAGAAGACTAGACTAGGCGTCGGACGCGGCCATTTGCTTTGGATCTCTTCTTCTATAGCCTTGCTTTCTGGATTTAGATTTAAGTTCAAGTCGAGATTTTGTCAATGCGCGCGGGGGGTGAATTTTCTTGTTCAAGCGATTTCTTGCCATATGGTTCTTGCCTTGTTCTGGGCTCAGCACGCGCGCCACGCGCACCGATCGGCACAGGAACCTCGCGAGGCCCCCTCGAGCGGGTCAGCAGGCCCTTCAGGAGCCCCTTGGTGACTCTCGACCTTGCAACCCGATTCAAGGCCTGCTCCAGCTAAGGTAAGCCGCAGCGGCAAAACTTGTCATTAGACTCACGACCGACCAAAACACATCCTCAGTTCGGCATAAAGAAGTACAAACCATGGTTTGCTCACATGAGGGGCTCCCCCTCTCAAAATGCTCTCACAATCTTTGAGGGCCACACCCGAGTTTTTGCGTATAGGATAAAACGACAGGAGAACATGGGATCAGCCAAATATGTCGCTCGCTACATCATCCTCGGACGCGTCACTCGCGTCGTCTTCGTCTTCGCCGGCGCCGGCGCCGCCTTCGGCGACGCCTCCATCACCGTCGTCGACCACATCGCCTTCGTCTGCCACGACCAGCACCGCGTCGTCGTCAGAAGCAAAGGCTCTGACCAGCGCATCCACATTGTCCTCCACCCGCCGCGCCAGGTTGCCCCTGACGGCCTGTGGTACGGGGGCAATGGCGGCGTCGAAGTCGAAGTCGGGGAAGGTGTTCCTGAGGTGGCAGAAGATGCGGGAGAGCGCGCGCCCGAGCAAGCCTTGGCTTCTCTCCTCCACGAGCCGGCGAGCCCTGTCAGATCGGGCTTCCAGGCGCGTCACCACATCGGTGAGGAAGATCAGGTGGCTGGCGTAGTCAATCGAGTGGTGGTGCAGTGCATTCTCATCGCAGATGTGGCCGAGGGCAGTATTAGCCCTGTTCCGGAGGTCCTGAAGCATGGGGGTGTGCTCGCGCTGCAGCGTCCGCCGTTGGAGCACTTCCTCCCTGTTTTGCCGCGCGACAGCCTCAGCGTCATCAACCGTTTCCAAAGAGAATGCAGCTCGGCGCGGGCGGAGGCCAAGTCCGCCTACGCCGTAACCAGTGCGGCAGCCGTGGCCTCCCCACGCCTCTCCGCCTTGTCCAACCTGGGCCCGAGGGCAGCGGCCCTGCCCGCATCCTCCTTTCCTATGAGCTTCAACTTCAAGTCATACCTACCCTCCAGATCTGCGCGAACCTCGGCCACTCGGCGGTCGACTTCCTCCTGCACCTTGGCCTCGCGAACCCCAACGACATCTTCTGCTTGAGCGACTTGGCGCTCCCTCATCTCCAGCTGCTTAAGCTCAAGGCTGCGCTCCACGGCCTCCAAGGCCAGCGCCTCCTCGTGGTTCCGGACCTCTTCTTCCTCGGCGGGCGCCCCCCTCAGCGATGCAAGGGCGGCTCTGCGCGCCTCCACCTGCTGCTCGAGGGACGCATACCAAGCCTGGAGCTCCCACATGCGCTTCTCCGCAGCCTCGCGACGGCGGTCAGCCTCGCGAGCCTCCTCCAAGGCTCAGGAGCAAGCTTCGCGGGAAACCTTGAGGGACGCCTCGGCCTTCGCATTATCAAGGTCACGCTGGTAGCGGCCAAGGTTGATAGCCACCCTTAGCTTACGTCATTCCTCCACTAGCCAAAGACCTTCAGCCTCAAGGCATGAGTCAACACCTGTGAGTTCTTCGCCAAGTCGTCTCATCAGGCCCATCGCCTCCTGGAAAAGCTCATGGCAAACGACGCTCCGCCCGCGCTCGAACTCGAACGCGCGGCTCACCTCTTCCTACAGCCCGAGGGCTGCAGGCGAGGCATCAAGCGGCGCACCACCTCTCGGCAGGGGGCTGGGGGCTGGCGCTGCCCCAGGCGCCAGCCAGTTCACGCGGGGGGCCCTGGCTGCTCGAGGCCCGCTGCTTGAAGAGGAACCAAAGACTGAAGCCAACCAGCTGCTGTCCATGATCGGAGGAGGGGTCCTAGGCACACCCGCGAGGCTCCATGCCAAGACGTAGGGGAGGAACGACAAGGTTGCAGGATCAGCGCGCCACGAAGGCAAGGACGCTCCTTCAGCCAACCCCGCTCCAGGGGTAGCAAGTGGACTCGGAGTGCTCAAGGCCAATGGGGGAGTCGAGGAAGGAGGAGACCGTTTCTCAGGAGGCGCAGCGGCCTCAATGGAAGGAGCCCTGAAGGACTGACGTCAGGAGATGAAAGCAGCGCACAAGAAGCCATAGCAGTACGACACTTACACGTCGATGGTGATGTACTTCCTCCGCTTCAGCGGCCCGAAGATATTGTTGCCACTCGGGGACACTTTCCTCTTGCGGAGCTCCTCGAAGTCCATGCAGAGCCGACCGAAGCGCCGGACATGGCGGCCAGCGCGGGGCGAGGCCGAGGAAGAGCTTGGAGAGACAACTTCAGGAGTGCCCGGAGTCTCATCCCGACTTGTGGGGGAATCATAGTCTCCATCATCCATTCCTCACTAGGACAATGCTCTAATAATGATGATCATCACACTTTTATTTACCTACAACTCAATAATTACAACTCGATACTTAGAAGAAAATATGACTCTATATGAATGCTCCGGCGGTGTACCGGGATGTGCAATGACTCATGAGTGACATGTATGGAAAAATTATGAACGGTTGCTTTGCCACAAATACAATGTCAACTACATGATCATGCAAAGCAATATGACAATGATGGAGCGTGTCATAATAAACAGAACGGTGGAAAGTTGCATGGCAATATATCTCAGAATGGCTATGAAAATGCCATAATAGGTAGGTTTGGTGGCTGTTTTGAGAAAGATACACAGTGGGTGTATGATACCGGTGAAAGGTGCGCGGTATTTAGAGAGGCTAGCAATGGTGGAAGGGTGAGAGTGCGTATAATCCATGGACTCAACATTAGTCATAAAGAACTCACATACTTATTGCAAAAATCTATTAGTTATCGAAACAAAGTACTACGCACATGATGCTACGGGGATAGATTGGTAGGAAAAGACCATCGCTCGTCCCCGACCGCCACTGATAAGGAGGACAATCAATAAACAAATCATGCTCCGACTTCATCACATAACGGTTCACCATACGTGCATGCTACGGGAATCACAAACTTTAGAACAAGTATTTCTAAAATTCACAACTACTCAACTAGCATGACTCTAATATAACCATCTTCATATCTAAAAACAATCATAAGGAATCAAACTTCTCATAATATTCAATGCACTTTATATGAAAGTTTTTATTAGATCGCTCTTGGATGCCCATCATATTAGGACTAAATTCATAACCAATGCAAATTACCATGCTGTTCTAAAGACTCTCAAAATAATATAAGTGAAGCATGAGAGTTCATCTATTTCTTCAAAATGAAACCATCGTCGTGCTCTAAAAGTTATAAGTGAAGCACTAGAGCAATCGACAAACTACTCCGAAAGATATCAGTGAAGATCAATGAGTAGTCGAATAATTATGCAACTATGTGAAGACTCTCCCATTTAATAATTTCAGATCTTTGTATTTTATTCAAACATCAAGCAAAACAAAATAAAATAAAATGATGCTCGAAGCAAAACACACATCATGTGGTGAATAAAAATATAGCTCCAAGTAAAGTTATCGATGAACGAAGACGAAAGAGGGGATGCCATCCGGGGCATCCCCAAGCTTAGGCTCTTGGTTATCCTTGAATATTATCTCGGGGTGCCTTGGGAATCCCCAAGCTTAGGCTCTTTCCACTCCTTATTCCATAGTCCATCAAATCTCTACCCAAAACTTGAAAACTTCACAACACAAAACTCAACAGAAAACTCGTAAGCTCCGTTAGTATAAGAAAATAAATCACCACTTAAGGTACTGTAATGAACTCATTATAAATTCATATTGGTGTAATATCTAATGTATTCCAACTTCTGTATGGTTCATACCCTCCGATACTACTCATAGATTCATCAAAATAAGCAAACAACACATAGAAAACAGAATATGTCAAAAACAGAACAGTCTGTAGTAATCTGTATCAAACGCATACTTCTGGAACTCCAAAAATTCTTAAATAACTTGGTGGACCTTAGGAATTTGTCTATTAATCATCTGCAGAAAGAATCAACTAAATATCGCTCTCTAGTGAAAAGTTTTAGCTAATCTCGTGAGCGCTAAAGTTTCTGTTTTTTACAGCAAGATCATAAAGACTTCACCCAAGTCTTCCCAAAGGTTCTACTTGGCACAAACACTAATTAAAACATAAAACAACATCTAACCAGAGGCTAGAAAAATTATTTATTACTAAACAGAACCAAAAATCAATAAACTAAAATAAAATTGGGTTGCCTCCCAACAAGCGCTATCGTTTAACGCCCCTAGCTAGGCATGATGATTTCAATGATGCTCACATAAAAGATAAGAATTGACACATAAAGAGAGCATCATGAAGAATATGAATAGCACATTTAAGTCTAAACCACTTCCTATGCATAGGGATTTTGTGAGCATACAACTTATGGGAACAATAATCAACTAGCATAGGAAGGCAAAACAAGCATAACTTCAAAACCTTAAGCACATAGAGAGGAAACTTGATATTATTGCAATTCCTACAAGCATATATTACTCCCACATAATAATTTTTAGTAGCATCATGAATTAATTCAACAATATAACGAGCACCTAAAGCATTCTTTTCATGATCTACAAGTACATGATTTTTACTACTCTCCAGATAAGCAAAATTCTTCTCATTAGAAATAGTGGGAGTATCATAAGAAACTCGAATACTATAAATTGTTTCCACATTAAAAGAGTAATATTCAGAAAAAGGGTAGTCATAATTATGACAAGTTTTATAGATATAATCATCACTACTTTTTATAGCATAAGTGTCATCGCAATAATCATCATAAATAGGAGGCATGATATCATCATAATAAATTTGCTCACCCAAACTTGGGAGACTAAAAATACCATCTTCATTGAATGTAGCATCCCCAAGCTTGGGAAAAACATTAATTGCAGCAAATATATTCTCAAAAACATCATCTTCTTCAAACATAGCATCCCCAAGCTTGGGCCTTTTCATATCATAAGCATAATCACTCTCATCATTAATAGTATGGATAACACCAATAGTATAGCAATTATCATCGTCACAATGAGTAATAGGAGCAACATCATTTGGGAGAGATACCTTTCTACCTTTGTTTCTCCGTCTTTCCTTTTTCTTCTTCACATTATGTGTGCGTCCAATCCTCTTTTTGGAGCTCCTTATTAATGAGATTGGTTGAATAGAAGGCTCCTCCTCGTTACCTGATTCATCATAAGAAATAATAGGAGAATATTGGGAAGTCTCTTCCCTTTCATTAGTATTCTCTTCATCCTGTATTTGTTTCCTTTTCTTTATGTAATTGGCAATATAAGGATTTTCAATGCAATTCACTGCACAATACAAATACATTTCTTCTAGATCAATATCGAGGAATTTCTCGAGGTTATATTCTGGAATAAACTTAGTTTGACGTTTCAATTCTTCATAACCCAAAAGCAGACTAAGTTCATTATGATGTGCAAGGGAAATCAAGTCATCACAATTTTTGGACACGATTCGATCATGAAACAATTTGCATTTGATATTTAAATGACCATGTTCATTGCAAAGTTCACAAGTATGGCTAAGATATTTTAAATTTTTAGCACTAACATTTAGCCTTTCTTGCAACCATTTTGTTTCCAAATACTTATGCCTCTTGCAAAATCTATTTTCCCTATTTGGTATCTACTTGCAAACTCTATGCACTCCACAAAAATCGATATGCTTATAAAAGATATTTTCATCATAACTAGTGCAATCATCATTAGTAATATGGATATTCGAGGCGTTCGTACTAACAACATTGCAATCATGCTCATCATTCAAAGATTCAGTGCCAAATATTTTAACGCATTCTTCTTCTAACACATTGGCACAGTTTTCCTTTCCATCATACTCACGAAAGATATTCAAGCGATGGAGTGTATGAGGTAAACTCAATTCCTTTTTTTGTAGTTTTCTTTTATAAACTAAACTAGTGATAAAACAAGAAACTAAAAGATTCGATTGCAAGATCTAAAGATATACCTTCAAGCACTCACCTCCCCGGCAACGGTGCCAGAAAAGAGCTTGATGTCTACTACACAACCTTCTTCTTGTAGACGTTGTTGGGCCTCCAAGTGCAGAGGTTTGTGTCGCCATCCTGGGAACGCGGGTCCCCAGACTTGCTTGCTTGCGGCCCACGGCGTGGCTGCGCTGCAGGCCTGCACGACCCATCTTCATCAACAAGGCACTCAAGACCCTCGCGAGGGGCCAAGCCTCGCGAGGCGGACGATGCAAGACCTCCTCAGGAGCAGCCACACCAGGATGCCTCACGAGGAGCGGAGAAATCAAGGCGGGGCAAACCTCGCGAGGCTCTTGTGATGTGAGCCGTGACGATCAAGTTCAGGCGGGCGCCCGCACGCGCAGTGTCCTTGTTTCCTCTTTGGTGCTAAGGCGGCAAGCGCAGGCGCGGAGTACCGAGGCATCAGGCAAAGGTTTCCTTATCAGTGCAATGAGACCAAGACCAGCGGGACGGCAGGACGGAGGTCACCATGGAGCCCAAGACGGCGTCACCACCAGAGGCTTTTGCAGGCGAAGACCACTTTTGTCAGGATAAGCTGTACTAGCTGTCCCCTTTCAAATTGCCCGTCGTTGTTGGTCCCTTCCTGCACAATATTTGGGAAGAGGACCAGGGCCTATATAAGTAGAGCTAGAACCACAGTAGGGGCAACTGATCTGATCGGGAACCAACCCTTAGCCATACACCAAGAACACCTCAACCTCAGGAGGCAGTTCATCTCCTTGTATTGTTCATCATCAGCCCAAGAGGCAATCCACCACCACCACACTGGATTAGGGTATTACACCACAACGGTGTCCCGAACTAGTATAAACCCTCTGTCCCTTTGTGTTGCAAGTTTGTCGAGTTCGTCTGCGAGATCTTAGCGAGCTAGGTCGTAGATCGGTAGGAAGGAAAGAACTTCGCACGCACCCCAGAGTTCGAACCTTAAGGGTTTTGCCGGAACCCCCGTGATCCGACATTTGGCGCGCCAGGTAGGGGTGCGCAGGAGCCTCTTCCCCGCTGATCGGTCTACCGACGCTCCATGTCCCGATGTCCGGCAACCCAAGGCCAGACTCCGACCGCTTGGCAGTTTGGCCAGCCCGAGCGGTGTCACCTGCCCAGGAAGACCTCGACCCCGCGCTCGAGGCGGCGCGAGCTGTCACAGCCCTAGAGTTTGCCTGTAACTAGTGGCATTGCATCCATGCATCATGTTTAAATTTCATGAAACTTGAAATGGGGATTGATCCCAGCCCTAGCACCAAATGAATTCAACTAGGTTCAATAAAAAATATTTTCAATGATCCCAAATGCCCTTTAGAAAAGTTCATGATTTTTGTCAAAGGTGAAAACCTATGCCAAAAGTCATGCACATATTTCTAGGCCATTCTGGATTTCTGAATTAAATCATATAGTATTTGCATTTGGGCATTTAAATGCTATAAAATATTTTAACTACTCAAATAATCATAAACTAAAATGTTTACTGTTGGATATATTTTAAACAGTATCCATGATTAGTTCCATGATTTTTGGAAATGCCCTGTCATTTTTAATAAAGCCCTGGAGTTACAAAAATAATAGAAAACATGAAATAATAAAAAGAAGGGAACTTACCTGGCAAAGCCCATCTGACCTGGTACTGTAGCAGCCAGCTGGGCAAAGCTAGCCCGGCCCACCAGGGTTCCTCCCTGTCGTCTTCCACCTCCTGCCAGTAGGCAGGAGGGCGTGTGGCCGCCGTGCACGCACACGCGCCTCGGCCACCTCCTGCTTGCCGCTTCCCCCTCGTCACTCTGACCTCCCTCGCGATGCCACGCACCCCCCTGACCGCCCCTCTCTCTCTGGACCCCCTCCTCCTCCTCTGCTCTCCCTCCCTCTCGTCACCGAACGCACCTGAGAGCGCCGCTCGCCGTAGCCATGACCACCGGCCACCCCTCGTCCCGTGACCGTGCCCAGCAGCTCCGCAATCGAGCACCACATCCAAAAGTCGATGGGAACGAGCCGGAGGGCTTCGCTTCGTCGCCAACATCCTCGTCTTCACCGCTGGCGCCCGGAGATCGTCTCCGTCGATTCGTCGCCTTCCGTCCATCCCCGAGGCCGCTGACCTTCTCTACTGCAACCTTGTGAGCTCCTACACTTTCCCCCGTGCTCACCCCCTCTGTTTCCGCCCTCTAACCGCAGCCCGCCATGGCCGAGCACTCGTTGCCGCCGCCGCGAAGCTCGCCGTCGCTAGCCGCCCCGCCCGACCAACCCAAGCATGGAGTCGTGCTCCGGGTTTCTCCAGGAACCCGTAGAGCGCCTCAGGTCGCGCGCTCGTGCACCGTGGCCCTCGCACCCGTGCAAGCCGCAGCTGCGCCGCCGCGGAACTCGACGCCGTTGACGTTCCCGGCCACCCTAGCATCGCCTGAGGCCACCAACCGACGCACCTCCTTGCTCCGGTTCCAATGTGCCCAACCGCGTGAGCTTCTGTCGCCGGAGTTGGCCGGACGGGCAACACCGCCGCGTCTTGGTTACGCCGGCGATTAGCCGCCGGTGACAGCAACTGTTAGGGGTCAATCACCCCACTAACTAAGCCCCCATGCCACTGACAGCCGGGCCCCACCAGATTAGATAAACCACTAACCAAATTAGTTAGATTTAACTTAATCCCGATGGACCCACGCGTCAGATTGACCCTGCTGACGTGTCCGTTGACCAGGCCCCACCTGCCATTGACTCTAAATCGTCCTTTTCACTGACCAGTGGGCTCCACTGGTCAGGTTTGACCTGGGCTGGCGCCTTTGACCGCTGACGTCACCACGACGTCATGCTGACGCAATTAACCTTTTTCTGGATTTATTCTTATTCAGGAAATTCCAAAAAGTAGTGCTAACTTCAAAAAAATCATAGAAATTAATCTATAGCTCAGAATGAAATAATTTGTATATGAAAAATGATCAGAAAAATCCAATATATCCATCTGTACTGGTTTCCTGCATGTTTAAACAACTTAACTTTCTGTTTAGTGCAAAACATGATAAAGCACTAGTTAAGATCACAAATGTGTTTGAACTTTGAATCTTTGGTTCAAAATAGCTCAAACCCATCTGGTTGTAGTTGCATTAGCCCAACACACTCATTTTACCATGTCATGATCATGCATCATATTGTGCATTGCATTGATTCTGTTTCTTTCTCTGTTGCCAGTATTTGTTCCCTCTCGATAGACGTGCTTTCGACGATGAGTTCGATGACACCGATGAAGAGCTATAATATCTTCAGAAGTGCCAGGCAAGCAAAACCCCCTTGTTCATTCCGATACAATCCCACTCTCTCGCTCCTGCTCTCTTTTGCTGCATTAGGACAACATCGATTCAACTGTTACATGCTGCGGTAGTTGAACCCCTTATCCTCTGCATGACCTGTCATTGCCTGAGTAGGAGTCGTTTGAGCCTTGATGTGCCTACTCATTCATGCTTGTTTGTCGTGCCTGCTACTGCTTAGAGTTGAGTCGGGTCTGATTCATCGGGAATGAATTGGAATGGTGATGAACATGTCCTACTGTTGAGAGCTAAGTGTGTGAACACGATTTGGTAAAGGTAGCGGTGAGAGGCCATGTAGGAGTACATGGTGGGCTGTCTCATTGCAGCCGTCCTCAGGAACTGAGTTCTGTGTTTGTGATCCATGAACAGTTACTACCACACATTGGGTTCCGGTAACTCAACCCCTCTCGACTTATTAATCAACTTGATCTCTGTCCAGGAGTTGCAACTAGTTTCTGGTGTTTGTAGGTAGTGTTAGTAGTCTACCAAGTGGCAGCCGGTACAGGTGGGCTTGGGACAGACTAAGAAAAGTGGCACAGTGTACCAAGTGGCACCCGGTTGGTGGGCTTGGGAACCCTGGTCACATCATTTGGGGCCGTGAGGGACACCCCGGCCGGATCTCCTTGCGGATGGAACCCGAATAGGCGATAAACCTGGACGAGAGACTTGTGTGGTTAGTCAGGTCGTGGCCGACTCCCTCGCCCGACTTCCGCTTGAAGGTTGCCGAGGTACATGATGTGTACAGGGCGATAAGTGGCGAGAGCGTGTGTGAAGAAGTACACCCCTGCAGGGTTATCATTATCTATTCGAATAGCCGGATTCCTCGGATATGGAAACTTGGACCCCTTGTATAGTTCATAGACAAGTGAAAGTGGATACTCTAAAATGCACAAGATAAGCGTGAGTGCTATGGATGGCGTTCTCGTAGGAAGACGGGAGCGGATCCATAGTGGTGTATTGGTATGGTGAATATGTGGACTCGTGTGCGCCACCTCAAAAGAGTTACTTGCAGTCGTAGTTCAGGATAGCCACCGAGTCAAAGCTGGCTTGCTGCAGTCAAACTCCACCACCCCCTTTATTGATACCAATGCATATGTAGTTAGTTCTGATGTAAGTCTTGCTCGGTACATTTGTACTCACGTTTGCCTATTTTATGTTTTTTGCAGAGAGACGTCAGTCTTGCTAGTAGTACCGCTTGGACTTCGACGTTTAGCTTGTTACCTCAGCTACGATCTTGTGCCCTCGGCAGGATCTGGTAGATAGTCAGGCTTCTCAGACTTTTTCATTTGTAGATGTCTGTACTCAGACATGTTAAGCTTTCGCATGTGCTCTGACTTGTATGCTCTGAATGTTGGGTCATGAGACCCATGTTTGTAATATCTCGCTCCTCGGAGCCTAATGAATAAATACTTGAGTCGTAGAGTCTTGTTGTGATGCCATGTTGTATTTACTCATACCGGGCATATTGTGTGTATGATTGAAATGCTTGGTATGAGTGGGATCCGACTATCTAGTTGTTTATCCTTGGCAGCCTATCATATGGGGAAATGTAGTCTAGTGCTTCTGAGCGATAGTAGTCTGCTACAACCCGGTTCACCGGAGTCCTGCTAGCCCAGCACTACTGCTCGGAACACTTGACTGGCCGGCATGTGATTCACGTCGTTCCTGTGTCTGTCCCTTCGGGGAAATGTCACGCGGTGTTATCCGGAGTCCTGCCTAGCCTGCTATTGCCCGGGTTACCGGAGTCCTGTTAGCCCAGTGCTACAGCCCGGATTTATACGTTGATGACCGACATGCTCGATGTGATTCATGTATGCCTGTGCTCATGGGTTAGTGTCGCCTTGGGTTCACGACTAGCCATGTCGGCTCGGGTTCTTTGTCATATGGATGCTAGCGACACTATCATATACGTGAGCCAAAAGGCGCAAACGGTCCCGGGCCAGGTAAGGTGGCACCCGTGGGAATACCGTGCGTGAGGCCGCAAAGTGATATGATGTGTTACATGCTAGATCGGTGTGACTTAGGATCGGGGTCCTGACAGCTTTGGTATCAGAGCCTGACTGCCTGTAGGATTACCAAGCCAAACTGGTCGAAGTTGTGTCTAGAAATGCTTTAGTTATGTAAGGGAATTGATTGTGGAAGGGAACGTAAGGCTCTTTTTACTCCTTATACCTCAAGCCCTCTGATCTGAGTCACCTCTTATTTTCTACGGGGATTAAGAATTAGGCTTCTCTTCTATCTCTCAGGATGATGTGTTACTAAACCGTAGTTGCCTAGGATTGTTGAGTTCAAGCCTCAATTCAGTTCCTACTACTTCCATATGTTCATAGCTGGCCTCAGAACCTTGATATTGTGATGTTGAGTGGCTATGCCACCATTTTTTGCAGGTTGTCTCAAATCATTTTGAGCATTTATAGCCGTTATGCTGTCCGAGTCATCCCAGGTCTCTAAATAGTCTGATGCATTTGTAAATCCCTTCTTTCCATTCCCGATGTCCTTTTTGGTCAGAATAAGCACACTAACCGGTCAGTTGAGGTACTCTATTGCCTCGACATATATGTTGGGGTTAGTATTATGACCCTAGGTGTCTTGGGGAGTCACCTAGTACTCTAGCCATATTCTGTGTTCCCAGTGTGATGATTCTGGCCACCATTCTCGAAAGCATCCCGTGATGCCATTTAGTAGTAGGTATTCTATTCCTGGGTTCTTGAACCCGAGATTCACCCTACTTACCTGATGTTGATAGTGTTGCTAGTTCCTTTAGGATATTAGTAACCTTTGCATTAGTCCTCGAGGTCCGTGGTATTTCCTTCTTCCAAATACTATGAACCACTTGTGCCAGAAGTTTGTTGGATCAAAAGGTCACAACCAGAGTGCTCTTGATGAGTCCTCTATTCATAATTGTGATTCTGCCAGTTCTACCTTTCTGCATGGGTTATCTGGAAGAAACCTGTTGAACTTGGTTCCACATACTAATCTATGCATCCACAACTCAGAAAGTTATATGTTCCTTGAGTTGACCCTCCTCAGCTGTATTCCGACCCTAGTCTATCAATTGATAGTCAGGAATAGTTGTGCATTCGTGTTCATCAATGCCTATTATTCTTGTGGTCCGTCAAGCCATTCTATTTCGGAATGACTAGGAGAAACAAACTACAGTACCTCATCCATATCTAGGATTGGGTCAAAGCAATTGTATTCCACAGATCAAATTGCCAATCCAGCTTTTGTTCTGTTCTACCTTGGAGTATTACCATCTTTATATTAAGATTATCATGGGAATTGCACACCATCCTATGAGCTCTTGATACAGTGATACTTCTCACCATTGTCATTCATTCCTCGGTCTCCGTGTTATTGCAACCGGAATGCCGACAAGTGAATTGTGATGTGTGAAATCAATACTCCGAGCAACTCGTTGCTTGGTAGTAAATGGCAAATATTCTCATTCTTAGCGTGTTGGTTATTAAATCATCATCCTAAGATTGATCGTGCTACCTAGTCCATATTTCCGGGTGCACTCATCGACCAAGGAGTTAGGATTGTGACAATCCCTTGCTCCTTGATCATATCATCTTGCCCTAAAAAGCAAGGTTGTTCTCGAGCTTAGTAATATATCGGTGGTTCGTGATGTTCCGAAACCTTCTCGGAATTATTACCTGGTTGACACCTGACTGCCATGTTCAGTTTGTGATCAAGTTGGTTTCCTATAAACCACCCCTTCTCCGAGAATCTGTGTTGGATACCCCTGAGCTAGTTGGTTGAGCTAAACAACAACTTGGAAAGTTGGAAGATAAAAGCTTTGTCCGGCTTAGTTCACTCCAAAGGGATATCCTTGTGTGTGTGTGTGTGTGTGTGTGTGTGTTGAAGAAAGATGATATCTTCACCAATTGGTCCTCGTGATCAGTTGTTGGATCTATTGCCTTGTCAAAACTTTGATTTGAGTGTGGGCTATCATCAAATCAAATCGGAACCAATGATATCCGTAATGTTGTCTTACTCGTGGTTGATCCCTCGAGCATACGCCATTACATCTTTTGGTCTGACTAATGCTATCACCGTGTTCACATGATGGTGGAAGTCCAGTGATATGGAAGTTCCGATGAGTTGTTGTTGAGCCCATCAGCAGCATTTTGTCTCCCCCATGATTCATGTTGAACATCAACCTAGTGTTGGAAATTTTGTAAGCTATGCCTTCGTGTTTCGTTGATGAAGCTTATGCTTGGATGAAAGAAGTGACTTTCTCCAAGTTCACGTGCATTAGGTGTAATTTGCCGCCATGAATTTGAGAAAGGTTTGTTTTTCTTCCTTCGGAATCATCCCAAGTCAGTCATGCATGTGCGAGGCATTCTATGGTCTGATAGGCTCGCTACCTTCATTCCATATGTATCCCTGGCACACCAAGCCACTGATTGATCTATTCAAGGATAAGAAGTTCATCGATAAGTATACAAAGACTTCAATATCCTCGATGATGGTTTCCTCACCTGAACTTTGGTAGTGTTTATTGTAAGACTACTCTGTGGTCATGCTTGTCTTGGACAACGTGTTCACATGTGTGTAGCAGAACCAGCTCATATTTTGGAGCTTGCTATCGTAGTTCATCTCCTGAGAGTCTCGCAACGTTATCTCGTCGACTTGTGTTGCAACCTTTCTTTTCTAGACATGTTGTCTGAAAAATCCTGTTACCAGCCAGATCTGAATCTCAGGCAGATATGATGGCTGGAACATTGCCAAGATCTATGATGTAGGTCCCGACGAGGTTGATGTTCTGGCCGACACACCTAGCCGCAAGATCTGTTATTGTAGTATCTTGAACGAGAAATTCGACCATCTTCTCCATGAGGATTTGGTATGACTTATTCCACAAGTTGTTCCTTATGGATTTTTGTGCTCCCGAAGTCCGACCTTTACCTGATGGCCATGTTGATGCTTTTAATCATTGACCGTGGTACCTAGTACATCAAGGAGAACATTAGAAGCGGAGTGCTAAATGTCTCTCAGTCGATCATCCAGATTTTGTTTCCTTGGCATTGCTAAGTTAAAAATCTGAGAAGGTGTTGTCTTTCTTTGCACCTGCATCCTCCATCACCGTTCATCATGGTAGTATGACGTGTTGCCAGGATCCTCGGCACGGATGTTGGTAAAACCTTGATGATTATGGAAATGCTCAAGTTCTTGAAAGCCCGCTCAGTCACTAGGTTATATCGTCGGTATCAACTAGAATGCGCCTCCCGTTTGCCGAGTTGTTCCATAACCATAATTTCCTTTCCAATCTGAGTTGCTCGATCTTCGAGAAGATCGAATCCAGTAGAGTTTCCCCCTCTTTCCGTTGTCGTGTCGAGTGACGATCTCGAAAGCAAAGATGTCAAGATCAAGATGATGATCTAATCAACGTTCTTATGGAGCGCAAGTTGGATCGAGAAGATTGTGTTTGTCTTGTGGCCCGTCTGCCTTCTTACCTCACGTCTTGAATCTCGGGGCGAGATTCTTGTTTAGTGGGGGTGAGTTGTCACAGCCCTAGAGTTTGCCTGTAACTAGTGGCATTGCATCCATGCATCATGTTTAAATTTCATGAAACTTGAAATGGGGATTGATCCAAGCCCTAGCACCAAATGAATTCAACTAGGTTCAATAAAAAAATATTTTCAATGATCCCAAATGCCCTTTAGAAAAGTTCATGATTTTTGTCAAAGGTGAAAACCTATGCCAAAAGTCATGCACATATTTCTAGGCCATTCTGGATTTCTGAATTAAATCATATAGTATTTGCATTTGGGCATTTAAATGCTATAAAATATTTTAACTGCTCAAATAATCATAAACTAAAATGTTTACTGTTGGATATATTTTAAACAGTATCCATGATTAGTTCCATGATTTTTGGAAATGCCCTCGCATTTTTAATAAAGCCCTGGAGTTACAAAAATAATAGAAAACATGAAATAATAAAAAGAAGGGAACTTACCTGGCAAAGCCCACCTGACCTGGTACTGTAGCAGCCAGCTAGGCAAAGCCAGCCCGGCCCACCAGGGTTCCTCCCTGTCGTCTTCCACCTCCTGCCAGTAGGCAGGAGGGCGTGTGGCCGCCGTGCACGCACACGCGCCTCGGCCACCTCCTGCTTGCCGCTTCCCCCCTCGTCACTCTGACCTCCCTCGCGACGCCACGCACCCCCCTGACCGCCCCTCTCTCTCTGGACCCCCTCCTCCTCCTCTGTTGTCCCTCCCTCTCGTCACCGAACGCACCTGAGAGCGCCGCTCGCCGTAGCCATGACCACCGGCCACCCCTCGTCCCGTGACCGTGCCCAGCAGCTCCGCAATCGAGCACCACATCCAAAAGTCGATGGGAATGAGCCGGAGGGCTTCGCTTCGTCGCCAACATCCTCGTCTTCACCGCTGGCGCCCGGAGATCGTCTCCGTCGATTCGTCGCCTTCCGTCCATCCCCGAGGCCGCTGACCTTCTCTACTGCAACCTTGTGAGCTCCTACACTTTCCCCCGTGCTCACCCCCTCTGTTTCCGCCCTCTAACCGCAGCCCGCCATGGCCAAGCACTCGTTGCCGCCGCCGCGAAGCTCGCTGTCGCTAGCCTCCCCGCCCGACCAACCCAAGCATGGAGTCGTGCTCCAGGTTTCTCGAGGAACCCGTAGAGCGCCTCAGGTCGCGCGCTCGTGCACCGTGGCCCTCGCACCCGTGCAAGCCGCAACTGCGCCGCCGTGGAACTCGACGCCGTCGACGTTCCCGGCCACCCTAGCATCGCCTGAGGCCACCAACCGACGCGCCTCCTTGCTCCGGTTCCAATGCGCCTAGCCGCGTGAGCTTCCGTCGCCGGAGTTGGCCGGACGGGCAACACCGCTGCGTCCTGGTTACGCCGGCGATTAGCCGCCGGTGATAGCAACTGTTAGGGGTCAATCACCCCACTAACTAAGCCCCCATGCCACTGACAGCCGGGCCCCACCAGATTAGCTAAACCACTAACCTAATTAGTTAGATTTAACTTAATCCCGATGGACCCACGCGTCAGATTGACCCTACTGACGTGTCCGTTGACCAGGCCCCACCTGCCATTGACTCTAACTCGTCCTGTGTCACTGACCAGTGGGCTCCACTGGTCAGGTTTGACAAGGGCTGGTGCCTTTGACCGCTGACGTCACCACGATGTCATGCTGACGCAATTAACCTTTTTCTGGATTTATTCTTATTCAGGAAATTCAAGAAAATAGTGCTAACTTTAGAAAAATCATAGAAATTAATCTATAGCTCAGAATGAAATAATTTATATATGAAAAATGATCAGAAAAATCCAGCCTATCCGTCTGTACTGGTTTCATGCATGTTTAAAGAAGTTAACTTGCTGTTTAGTGCAAAACATGATAGATCACTAGTTAAGATCACAAATGTGTTTGAACTTTGAATCTTTGGTTCAAAATAGCTCAAACCCATCTGGTTGTAGTTGCATTAGCCCAACACACTCATTTTACCATGTCATGATCATGCATCATATTGTGCATTGCATTGATTGTGTTTCTTTCTCTGTTGCCGGTATTTGTTCCCTCTTGATAGACGTGGTTTCGACGATGAGTTCGATGACACCGATGAAGAGCTATAATATCTTCTGAAGTGCCAGGCAAGCAAAACCCCCTTGTTCATTCCGATACAATCCCACTCTCTCGCTCCTGCTCTCTTTTACTGCATTAGGACAACATCGATTCAACTGTTACATGCTGCGGTAGTTGAACCCCTTATCCTCTGCATGACCTGTCATTGCCACAGTAAATAGATGAAACCCACTAGCATGAGTAGGAGTTATTTGAGCCTTGATGTGCCTACTCATTCATGCTTGTTTGTCGTGCCTGCTACTGCTTAGAGTTGAGTCGGGTCTGATTCATCGGGAATGAATTGGAATGGTGATGAACATGTCCTACTGTTGAGAGCTAAGTGTGTGAACACGATTTGGTAAAGGTAGCGATGAGAGGCCATGTAGGAGTACATGGTGGGTTGTCTCATTGTAGCCGTCCTCAGGAACTGAGTTCTGTGTTTGTGATCCATGAACAGTTACTACCATACATTGGGTTCCGGTAACTCGACCCCTCTCGACTTATTTATCAAGTTGATCTCTGTCCAGGAGTTGCAACTAGTTTCTGGTGTTTGTAGGTAGTGTTAGTAGTCTACCAAGTGGCTCCCGGTACAGGTGGGCTTGGGACAGACTAGGCACAGTGGCACGGTGTACCAAGTGGCACCCGGTTGGTGGGCTTGGGAACCCTGCTCACATCGTTTGGGGCCGTGAGCGACACCCGGCCGGATCTCCTTGCGGATGGAACCCGAATAGGCGATAAACCTGGACGAGAGACTTGTGTGGTTAGTCAGGTCGTGGCCGACTCCCTCGCCCGGCTTCCGCTTGAAGGTTGCCGAGGTACATGACGTGTACAGGGCGATAAGTGGCGAGAGCGTGTGTGAAGAAGTACACCCGTGCAGGGTTATCATTATCTATTCGAATAGCCGGATTCCTCGGATATGGAAACTTGGACCCCTTGCATAGTTCATAGACAAGTGAAAGTGGATACTCTAAAATGCGCAAGATAAGCGTGAGTGCTATGGATGGCGTTCTCGTAGGAAGACGGGAGCGGATCCATAGTGGTGTATTGGTATGGTGAATATGTGGACTCGTGTGCGCCACCTCAAAAGAGTTACTTGCAGTCGTAGTTCAGGATAGCCACCGAGTCAAAGCTGGCTTGCTGCAGTCAAACTCCACCACCCCCTTTATTGATACCGATGCATATGTAGTTAGTTCTGATGTAAGTCTTGCTGGGTACATTTGTACTCACGTTTGCCTATTTTATGTTTTTTGCAGAGAGACGTCAGTCTCGCTAGTAGTACTGCTTGGACTTCGACGTTTAGCTTGTTACCTCAGCTACGATCTTGTGCCCTCGGCAGGATCTGGTAGATAGTCAGGCTTCTCAGCCTTTTTCATTTGTAGATGTCTGTACTCAGACATGTTAAGCTTCCGCTTGTGCTCTGACTTGTATGCTCTGAATGTTGGGTCATGAGACCCATGTTTGTAATATCTCGCTCCTCGGAGCCTAATGAATAAATACTTGAGTCGTAGAGTCTTGTTGTGATGCCATGTTCTATTTACTCATACCGGGCATATTGTGTGTATGATTGAAATGCTTGGTATGAGTGGGATCCGACTATCTAGTTGTTTATCCTTGGCAGCCTATCATATGGGGAAATGTAGTCTAGTGCTTCTGAGCGATAGTAGTCCGCTACAGCCCGGTTCACCGGAGTCCTGCTAGCCCAGCACTACTGCTCGGAACACTTGACTGGCCGGCATGTGATTCACGTCGTTCCTGTGTCTGTCCCTTCGGGGAAATGTCACGCGGTGTTATCCGGAGTCCTGCCTAGCCTGCTACAGCTCTGGTTACCGGAGTCCTGTTAGCCCAGTGCTACAGCCCGGATTTATACGTTGATGACCGACATGCTCGATGTGATTCATGTATGCCTGTCCTCATGGGTTAGTGTCGCCTTGGGTTCACGACTAGCCATGTCGGCCCGGGTTCTTTGTCATATGGATGCTAGCGACACTATCATATACATGAGCCAAAAGGCGCACACGGTCCCGGGCCAGGTAAGGTGGCACCCGTGGAAATACCGTGCGTGAGGCCGCAAAGTGATATGATGTGTTACATGCTACATTGGTGTGACTTAGGTTCGGGGTCCTAACACGAGCGCCGTCCAACGCTGCAAGGCGCGGGCGGCGCGGGCAGGCATCGTCCATCCCCACTCCACGGCAAGTATGAGGCACTACAAGGGCAGCAAGCCACGCCGCAGCAACGGCGCCGCACTCACGGCGGGAGCAAGGAAACATGCGGGCAGCGCTCACGGTGGCGTGAGAGCTACTGAGGTGCCGGCTGATGGAGAGCGGCCGGTATGCACTGCTGGAACACGTTG
The DNA here is from genome assembly GCA_032464435.1 of Aegilops umbellulata. Classification (NCBI taxonomy): domain Eukaryota; kingdom Viridiplantae; phylum Streptophyta; class Magnoliopsida; order Poales; family Poaceae; genus Aegilops; species Aegilops umbellulata. Next base: position 530,804,350 of record CP136059.1, read on the forward strand.
CCGAGTTGCTGGATGCGGCGGCATCAGGAGCACCACCTTTCTGCTATCAGCTTCCTCCTCAGGCCACTACGGGGTCTCACGGCGGGCCATGCCGTAACCACGCTCCATCGGGTGTGCCTGGGGGCTTTGTCAGCACCAACTCGGCTGGCGGCGCCGGGGGCTCTGCCGCCCCCATGCCGCCAGCAACAAGCATGGGCACAAGCGTCGCCTCCCATGGTCCCAGCGAGATGCCATGCTACCATCCTCAGGGCGCCGCGCTGGGCCGGGCAACATGGAGTGTGGGGCACTACGGTGAGGTGTTCATGGTAACAGCCCAGGAAGCCTATGTAACCCACACGATGGATCAGGTGTGTGCACCGGAGGACGACCCTGGGTCGTTCCTCGGAGAAGAATGGGAAGAAGGGACGCTGGAAGTTTAAGCCTTCCAGGAACCGACAGAAAACCTCAACGATCGCACCAGCAACAACGACTACAGGGTACCACTAATCTCAATGGAGCAGTGAGGGAGTCCTGGATTAGAGGGTCTTCGGACAGCCGGACTATATCCTTTGCCCGGACTATTGGAGTATGAAGATACAAGATTGAAGACTTCATCCCGTGTCCGGATGGGACCCTCCTTGGTGTGGGAGGCAAGCTTGGAAATACGGATATGTAGATCTCCTCACTTGTAACCGACTTAGTGTAACCCTAGCCCCCTCCGGTGTCTATATAAACCGGAGGGTTTTAGTCCGTAGGACGGACAACAATCATACCATAGGGTAGCTTCTAGGGTTTAGCCTCTACGATCTCATGGTAGATCAACTCTTGTAATACTCATATCATCAAGATCGCCCGTGCTTGTCGAATCCGATTGGGCGCCGATCATTGAGTTTACCTCCGCGGATTTGTTTCAGCACTCGCCTTTCGGCGACGTGCTAACTTCATTAAGGCTCTCTCCTTGTCAGGAAAACCTTGGACGAACTATGTCCGGCTAGAATGGGATGCGGACGACGAAGAAATTCGCTGCCCACCCACCACCCAGATAGTAGCCGCTGTCGACGATTTGACCGACGTGTTGGACTTCGACTCCGAAGACATCGACGGTATGGAAGACGATGCAGGATACGAACAGGAACCACCGCCCACAGCGCGCTGGACCGCCACCTCATCATATGATATATACATGGTGGATACCCCCAAAGAAGGCGATGGCGACAAGACAACGGAGGATGACCCCTCCAAGAAGCAACCCAAGCATCGACGTCAGTGGCGCCGCTCTAGATCCCACGATAGCAAAAGCAGTGACACCGGCACAAGAGACAACAACACTCTGGATAGTGCCAAAGATGACAATCCCCTCCAGCCAGACATCGAGCAGGAGGATGAACAAGCTAGCCCTCAGGAACATGCAGCAGACAGAGAACCAGAGGATGACAATTACATGCCTCTCTCCGAAGACGAGGTGAGCCTCGGCGACGAAGAATTTACCATGCTCGAGGATCCCGTCGAACAGGAGCGCTTCAAGCACCGGCTTATAGCCACCGCAAACAGCCTGAAGAAAAAGCAACAACAGCTTCGAGCTGATCAGGATCTGCTAGCGGATAGATGGACCGAAGTCCTGGCAGCCGAGGAATATGAACTCGAGTGCCCAACCAAAAGTTACCCAAAGCGCAGGTTGCTGCCCCAACTCGAGGAGGAAGCACTGAAGCCTGCACCACCAGCGTATGACGCGGCCGACCGGCCACCTCGTGGCCGAGATAAAGCGGCGTATTAGCCCGAAGTCTAGCCCGCACCCCGTCGCCAGTCAAATAAAAACACCAAGGCCCGGGGCAATACGCAGGACCTGCGAGACGTATTGAAAAACAAAGCAGGACACACAATATCTATCTACGGATCACGGGGGCGCACCCCAACACGTGACGATGATCGTCACGCCGGATACACTAAAAAGAAATCCAGTCGGGCCGAATACAGCAGACAAGACTTGTATGAACTATGTCGCGACATAGCCCGGCACAGAGGCGCCGCGCACCCCCTATGCTTCACTGACGAAGTAATGGATCATGAATTCCCAGAGGGGTTTAAACATGTAAACATTGAATCATATGATGGTACTACAGACCCCGCAGTATGGATAGAAGACTTCTTCCTTCACATTCACATGGCCCGCGGGGATGATCTACACGCCATCAAGTATCTCCCTCTAAAACTCAAAGGGCCGGCTCGGCATTGGCTAAATAGCTTGCCGGTCAACTCCATTGGAAGCTGGGAGAGCCTGGCAGATGCATTCCTGGGCAATTTCCAGGGCACCTATGTGCGGCCGCCGGACGCTGACAATTTAAGTCACATAACTCAGCAGCCAGGGGAATCGGCGAGGAAATTCTGGACCCGATTCCTAACTAAGAAAAAACAAATTGTCGACTGTCCGGATGCAGAGGCCCTAGCGGCACTTAAACATAACATCCGTGATGAGTGGCTCGCCCTACTCCTCGGCCAAGAGAAGCCAAAATCCATGACAGCCCTGACAACACTTATGACCCACTTTTGCGCAGGCGAAGATAGCTGGTTGGCTCGTAGTAACAACACAACAGGCAAACCTGGCACATCCGAGGCCAGGGATACCAATGGCTAACCATGGCGCAACAAACCCAAACGCCGCAAATATGGTGAAAACGCCGCAGATAAGGCAGTTAATGCCGCGTTCAGTGGCTCAAAGTCCGGTCAGCGGAAAGGGCCACTCCAAAATAACAATTCGGGTCCATCTAGTCTGGACCGCATACTCGATCACCAATGCCAAATTCATGGCACCCCCGGGATGCCAGCCACCCATACTAACCGAGAATGCTGGGTCTTCAAACAAGCCGGCAGGGCAGGCGCCAAAAACAGAGAAGGGGGGTCTCAAAGCGACGATGGCGACGAAGATCCCAGATCACCGAACACAGGAGGGCAAAAGAAACTTCCCTCGCAAATCCAAACGGTGAACGTGGTAAACATTACCCGAATTCCCAACCCGGACCGGATACACACCCTTAGGGATGCCGACTCAACGGAACTAGTCGCCCCACAATATAAACTAGGACCGGTCACTTTCAACCACACTGATCGTCCGGTTAACGCCAATCAGTGCAACCCAGCCGCATTAGTCCTCGACCCAATAATCGACAGGTTTCACCTCACACGAGTCCTCATGGATGGCTCGTTCGGAAGAACCAGGACACAGTGCGCAGGATGGGCATCGATCATTCGGTGATCAAAGCCACTCAAGCCACTTTCAGAGGCATTATACCAGGTGTGGAAGCCAGCTGTATAGGCTCGATCACCCTTGAAGTAGTCTTCGGATCACCCGACAACTACCGCACCGAAGAGTTAGTCTTCGAAATCGTCCCCTTCCGTAGTGATTATGAAGCACTGCTCGGACGAACCGCGTTCACTCGATTCAATGTGGTGCCACATTATGCCTACCGTAAGCTTAAAATGCCCGGTCCATGTGGCGTTATCACGGTTCATGGCAAGGACGAACTTTACTTCAATGTCAAAGATCACACCGCTGCCTTAACAGCAGAAGCAACGAGCAGCACCTTACTGCCGAACCTCGAGTCAACGGCCAAACTACCGGACACCATCAAAGGACTCTGAACTACTTCGTGGAAGGACAGCTCGGCTCGTCCAGAGCTCAATTAAACACTCCAGCGAAGGTCAAGACAGGCCGCACTCAGTGGCTCAAGCGCTCTCCGGCATACAAACATTTCTTACATTTTCCTCGCAGGTTCACCTTCGTGCCAACCAGGATGGGCGATATGGAGGCAGTTCAAGGGAATCCTCGGACATTCCTCGCGACGACCATCCGACCATACTCCGGGTCCACATACAACTTCTTCCCCCTCTGGTCTCAGCAGGTTCAATAGTCATATTTTATTTTCATCACATTACCTGTATTTATACGCATAAACGTACTATTCAAATACAATATGTGGATTCATATGGCGCTTATTTGCTGCTATTTCTTATAAAAATATTTTGTCAAATGGCATCCGTACATAGTGGTATGCCTTAAAATATGCCAGGGGCTTTGCTTTACCCATAACACGGCAATAAAAGACCGAACACCTTCACGGAAGTTCGGCACCCCAAACCTATAGCATTATATGCATCAGCTCCTAATCATGTCTTGGGTCAATAGTTGGGTTTGCCCGGATCCCATGTTTTAGTACCTTACGTTCCGCTATATCGGCTAAGGTAGCACTGGGCGAACTACTGCGATTGTGTCCCGGTTCTTCCGAACGAGCACCTCAGTAGAGAAAGCCAAAACTGACTGTCATGATATGGCGAGAGCTGGTCAGCTGTTCGAGAGGTTGGAAAATCTTTAAGGATTTTTTTCCACATAATGCCATAAACAATTGAGCGTGTGATGGATCGGGTTTTTCCCCGATCAGGTGCTCATAGAGCCCCCGTGCGGTCTTCCGAACACCAGGGGCAGCGCCTACCTTCCTAAAGCTCCTATGGCTAAGTGAGAGTGATAAAGGCTTATAGTCTGATTGCCCGGTTCGTTGTGCTGAACACCTCCTTCGAAGGGCCCAAAACTGGGATAAAGAGTGATCAGTTTTATCCTGAACACCCCCGTACTTCTTACATGGGGGCAGAAGCCGACGACTGGCCAACTCTCAGGATTAATATATAAAACGACTGCGCAGGAGGGTGAACTTTCGTATAACGGACACTAAATAATACAAATAACATTTTTCAAATATTACAAAGGACAAACTTGATTTACATTCATGTAAATATAATGTCCTTGGTGCATAGCTCCGCTGCAAGGTAGGATCTTTCAAGGCACCCTGATAATATAATTCGGGCTTGCGGTGCTCCTTCCCCTCTGGCGGTCCTTCGGTCATCAGCTTTTCAGCATCCATCTTCCCCCAGTGCACCTTTGCGTAGGCGAAGGCCATTCGCGCACCCTCTATAGAGATCGACCGCTTGATGAAGTCAAGTCGAGGGCACGCACTCACAAGCCGCTTCACGAGCCTGAAGTAGCTAGCCGGATAATAACATCCTTCATGGCTAATTCGGCCGCCTTATGCAGTTCGATCAGCTGCTTCAGTTGATCGGCAAAAGGCACCGGATAATTCGGAGCCAGATACTGCGATCAAAAGAGCTTATCCGCAGTGTTCCTTTCTTCGGCTCGGTAGAATTGGGTGGCATTCGATATGCTGCAAGTCATCTCGGCAAATACCCCTGAGAAATCCGAATTCAAAATTAGGAACATAATTTTCTCCCCCAATACTTGCTTTACATGGATAAAGCCTTACCCGCCATAATCTCCCTCGCCTCTTGGATCCCCAGCAAGGTGCTTTGGGTTTCGCACCGGGCATCACTTGCGGCCTGGTGCACCATGGTGAGTTCGGATTATTTCTCCGTTAAACTCTGCTCCAAGGATTCGCATTTCCTCACGGCCTCTTGCAGCTCTTCCTCAGCTTTCACAACCCTGGCCTCGTGCTTCTCACGAAGAGCCTGCTCTGTGGCTGCCCTTTCCTCGGCCTCGGAAACAGCCTTCTTTAGAGCCTCGACTACGGTCAGCATCCCTAGTGCAAATTACGAAACATATTTCGTCATACTCATTATTCATTCGCAATAAACGCGAACAAGACTTGCACATACCTTGTTTATCTCCCAGCTGCATTTTCAATTGGCCAAGTTCTTCTTTGGCACGCTCTAGACTTTGATTCTATCCGGAGACCTCCACAGTATGAGAGGCAGCAGCCGCTACAGACGCCTGCTTATAACAGAAGAGAAAACATATGTCATTTAATGAGTCTTCCTGCGAATATAAATTTGATCCTCCGTCCGGTTCTTTCTTTCACCGAATAGTGTATCAGGGGCTACCATCTATACCATGACACTCTTCGAAACCTCATAAAACATACCTCAAAACCTTTTATAAGGCTGAAACAGGCTTCGTTCAGTTTGCCCTCAGCAGAACGAATCTTCTCAATCACCGCACCCATAAGGACACGCTGTTCATCGACGATGGAGGCACTCTTCAGCGCCGCCAACAAAGCATCCGACACCTCTGGTTCGACAGAGGTTGCCAGTGGAATAGACAGGCCCCCTCCAGTTGAGAGAGGTTGCCTGCTCGATTCTGGAGTTGTTTCGGTCTCCAGAATTACATCCGGCTAGGAGCCGAATTCAGGATGGCCCTCGCCGTCAGCTCCCATGGGGATTTTCTCCCCCATATGTCCGCCCCCTGAAGTTTGACCTCCAGGCGCCGCCTTCACTGTCTTCCCCTCTCCTCCTTGGCCGGGATCTCTCTAGGAAAAAGCCTCGATGTTATTCACCTGTTTGGAGGAAGGGGCCTTCGGGGGCGTCCCGCTTTCCATAGCATCTGAACTCAGCGAATCCTCTGACGAGGATTGCTTGGTACGGGACCTCGCCGGACTATAAAAAAATGTCTCAGGTCAAAATATTATACCATAATGAGTCCGGACGCATAAACGTATTCGGATTGTATATACTCACGAGTTCACCAGGGGCTGGGCCCTGGGATCCTCCGGAAGAAAAACTTTTTCCCTTTTAGGTAACTCGGCCTCCAAGTGTGCGGAGGCTGTCCTTTTATTTCTCCCCCCCCCCGCAGGGGATTCATCTTCCTCCTCCTCCTCGTCCTCTTCGAAGGCGGAACGGGCATCGGAGCCTTCGGATACTGTGTCTGAAGTGCCGCGGCGACGAAGACCGCCCCGGGTCTTTTTGGCCTCCTTCTCGGTCGTCTTCTTCGGCACCTTGTAAGGTGCCAGGGCCAGCATCTTCGTTAGAAGTGTGACGGACGGTTCTTCGGGCAGCGGGGCCGGACAATGGATCCGCTCCGCCTTCTTCGTCCAGCCCTAGGACAGTCGTAGAAAATACATTAAAGCGCTTCCTTTAGGTTATGCGGATAAAAAGTATGAGGACTTACCGAACTTGCTGGGCGGGACAGTTGGTACCCGCGGTCTTCGGCGGAGTCCGGCCATGATTTGCTGAGCTTGAAAAGCACCTTCCAGATGTCTTTGTGCGAGGAGCCGAAGAGATCTCGCAAGGTTTGGAGCTTGGCCGGATCAAATTCCCATAGATTGCAAGTCCGGTGTTGACAAGGCAAAATCCGGCGAACTAACATCACCTGGACTACATTGACAAGTTCAATGTTGTTGTCTCCCATATCTTTGACGCGCGTCTGGAGCACCCACAATTCGTCGGACGAGGACCAGTTCAGGCCCTTCTTGACCCAGGATGTAAGCCACAGAGGGGCTCCGGATCAAAACTCGAGAGTAGTGTCGCGCGGCTCGGTGATGTAAAACCACTCCTGTTGGCACTCCTTGATGGAATCGTTAAAGTTGCCTGTTGGCCATGTGATGTTGGGCATCTTGCTCACCATAGCGCCCCCGCACTCGGCGTGCTCGCCGCCCACTACCTTGGGCTTCACATTAAAAATCTTCAGCCATAAGCCGAAGTGTGGTGAAATGCGTAGAAAAGCCTCGCACACGACAATGAATGTCGAGATGTTGAGAAAGGAATTAGGGGACATATCGTGAAGATCAATCCCATAATAATACATGATGCCGCGAACAAAAGGGTGGAGGGGAAACCCTAGCCCGCAGACGAAGTGAGGGAGGAATACAACTCTCTCATGGGGTTCCGTTGTAGGGACGATCTGTCCCGCCGTCGGGAGGCGGTGGTTGATTTTCTTGACATGATACCCGGCCTCCCGAAGCTTTTTGATATCCTTCTCCCGGACGGTAGAGGCCATCCACTTGCCTCCTGCTCCGGACCCGGACATTTTCGGAAGGCCTTTGTGGGCAGAGAAGATGAACCATTGGGCGCTGGAGCTCGAGCAAAGAGAAATGGGTCGGGAAGAGTAAATGATGGGTGTGAGATGGAGTTCTTATCCCCTTATGAAGGAAGCAGGAATTCTGCGCCTCCCCACTTGCCTGGTAAAATCGCTTATTCCTCAAGCACCGTAATTGATGGAGCGGTTGGGTTACCCACACCCGTATTGATGAGAATCCCGTGATAAGGGGACACGATCTCTGCTTCGACAAGACGTACCAAGGAAACCGCCTCGCAATTGGTGCAGTGGCTGGTTGTGAAAAATGGTTCGAATAAAAACCCGGCCCTGGCATGATGTCACCTTGCAAAATGTGTCAGCAGATTAGATTGGTGGTATATTATTCTCTCTACGATGGTATGTGGAATTTGTTTTGCAGAGCCAGGCACTATCCTTGTGTTCAAAATCTTCTATGGAGTATTCGGAGGAGGAACCCGCCTTGCAATGCCGAAGACGATCTGCCCGCCGGACTCATCATCATTGAAGCCATGTTCAGGGGCTACTGAGGGAGTCCTGGAGTAGGGGGTCTCCGGACAGCCGGTCTATATCCTTTGGCCGGACTGTTGGACTATGAAGATACAAGATTGAAGACTTCGTCCCGTGTCCGGATGGGACTCTCCTTGGCGTGGGAGGCAAGCTTGGCAATACGGCTATGTAGATCTCCTCCCTTGTAACGGAGTCTGTGTAACCCTATCCCCCTCCGATGTCTATATAAACCGGAGGGTTTTAGTCCGTAGGACGGACAACAATCATACCATAGGCTAGCTTCAAGGGTTTAGCCTCTACGATCTCGTGGTAGATCAACTCGTGTAATACTCATATCATCAAGATCAATCAAGCAGGAAGTAGGGTATTACCTCCATCGAGAGGGCCCGAACCTGGGTAAACATCGTGTCCCCCGCCTCCTGTTACCATCCGCCTTAGACGCACAGTTCGGGACCCCCTACCAAAGATCCTCCGGTTTTGACACCGACAAGCAGGCTTACGCTAACCATGGGCTGCAAGTGAATCAGGTCACGACGTCGGTCAACGACCCCGGCGCAGCAGCATCCCTTCCGCCGGGGGAATCACGCTGGGGTCCACGAGGAGGGAGCTAGGAGCAGGGCCCCTCCCCATGTCGTGCAAAGCCAAGCAACGCCCGGAGGTAGGCCTTCTGCCGGGGTGGTGCCGGTGAGCCTACCCCCCGCAGAGGACCCGTTGTCGCCGAGGGAACCGCTGGCGTCCCCTTTCCCCCTTTGTGTCGTCCAGGTTGCCGGATTGCTCAAAGGTGGTTGAGGGTGGCGCAAGGCGGGGCCCTCGCCTGGCGATATGAAGCAAGGCCAGTTCCTGTGAAGAAGGCCCTGTGCCTGTGAAGCTCGCTGCCCATGACACTCTCACGTAATAATGAGTGGGGCTGTACATGCCCCAGAGTCTCAGGGGTGCCGGCCTCAGGCCCTGGGGCTCCCTCCCACGCCTAGTGGCAACACTTAGCTCTGTGCTGGTGAGAAACTTGAAGACCAGAAGACTAGACTAGGCGCCGGACGCGGCCATTTGCTTTGGATCTCTTCTTCTATAGCCTTGCTTTCTAGATTTGGATTTAAGTTGAAGTCGAGATTTTGTCAATGCACGCGGGGGGTGAATTTTCTTGTTCAAGCGATTTCTTGCCATATGGTTCTTGCCTTGTTCTGGGCTCAGCACGCGCGCCATGCGCACCGATCGGCACAGGAACCACGGGAGGCCCCCTCGAGCGGGTCAGCAGGCCCTTCAGGAGCCCCTTGGCGACTCTCGACCTTGCTACCCGATTCAAGGCCTGCTCCAGCTAAGGTAAGCCGCAGCGGCAAAACTTGTCGTTAGACTCACGACCGACCAAAACACATCCTCCGTTCGGCATAAAGAAGTACAAACCATGGTTTGCTCACATGAGGGGCTCCCCCTCTCAAAATGCTCTCACAATCTTTGGGGGCCACACCCGAGTTTTTGCGTACAGGATAAAATGACAGGAGAACATGGGATCAGCCAAATATGTCGCTTGCTACATCGTCCTCGGAGGCGTCACTCGCGTCGTCTTCGTCTTCGCCGGCGCCGTCGCCGCCTTCGGCGACGCCTCCATCACCGTCGTCGACCACGTCGCCTTCGTCTGCCACGACCACCACCGCGTCATCGTCAGAAGCAAAGGCTCTGACCAGCGCATCCACATTGTCCTCCACCCACCGCGCCAGGTTGCCCCTGACGGCCTGTGGTACGGGGGCAATGGCGGCGTCGAAGTTGAAGTCGGGGAAGGTGTTCCTGAGGTGGCAGAAGATGCGGGAGAGCGCGCGCCCGAGCAAGCCTTGGCTTCTCTCCTCCACGAGCCGGCGAGCCCTGTCAGATCGGGCTTCCAGGCGCGTCACCACATCGGTGAGGAAGATCAGGTGGCTGGCGTAGTCAATCGAGTGGTGGTGCAGTGCATTCTCATCGCAGATGTGGCCGAGGGCAGTATTAGCCCTGTTCCGGAGGTCCTGAAGCATGGGGGTGTGCTCGCGCTGCAGCGTCCGCCGTTGGAGCACTTCCTCCCTGTTTTGCCGCGCGACAGCCTCAGCGTCATCAACCGTTTCCAAAGAGAATGCAGCTCGGCGCGGGCGGAGGCCAAGTCCGCCTACGCCGTAACCAGTGCGGCAGCCGTGGCCTCCCCACGCCTCTCCGCCTTGTCCAACCTGGGCCCGAGGGCAGCGGCCCTGCCCGCATCCTCCTTTCCTATGAGCTTCAACTTCAAGTCATACCTACCCTCCAGATCTGCGCGAACCTCGGCCACTCGGCGGTCGACTTCCTCCTGCACCTTGGCCTCGCGAACCCCAACGACATCTTCTGCTTGAGCGACTTGGCGCTCCCTCATCTCCAGCTGCTTAAGCTCAAGGCTGCGCTCCACGGCCTCCAAGGCCAGCGCCTCCTCGTGGTTCCGGACCTCTTCTTCCTCGGCGGGCGCCCCCCTCAGCGATGCAAGGGCGGCTCTGCGCGCCTCCACCTGCTGCTCGAGGGACGCATACCAAGCCTGGAGCTCCCACATGCGCTTCTCCGCAGCCTCGCGACGGCGGTCAGCCTCGCGAGCCTCCTCCAAGGCTCAGGAGCAAGCTTCGCGGGAAACCTTGAGGGACGCCTCGGCCTTCGCATTATCAAGGTCACGCTGGTAGCGGCCAATGTTGATAGCCACCCTTAGCTTACGTCGTTCCTCCACTAGCCAAAGACCTTCAGCCTCAAGGCGTGAGACAACACCTATGAGTTCTTCGCCAAGTCGTCTCATCAGGCCCATCGCCTCCTGGAAAAGCTCATGGAGAATGACGCTCCGCCCGCGCTCAAACTCGAACGCGCGACTCACCTCTTCCTCCAGCCCGAGGGCTGCAGGCGAGGCATCAAGCGGTGCACCACCTCTCGGCAGGGGGCTGGGGGCTGGCGCTGCCCCAGGCACCAGCCAGTTCGCGCGGGGGGCCATGGCTGCTCGAGGCCCGCTGCTTGAAGAGGAACCGAAGACTGAAGCCAACTAGCTGCTGTCCATGATCGGAGGAGGGGTCCTAGGCACACCCGCGAGGCTCCATGCCAAGCCGTAGGGGAGGAACGACAAGGTTGCAGGATCAGCGCACCACGAAGGCAAGGGCGCTCCTTCAGCCAACCCCGCTCCAGGGGTAGCAAGTGGACTCGGAGTGCTCAAGGCCAATGGGGGAGTCGAGGAAGGAGGAGACCGTTTCTCAGGAGGCGCAGCGGCCTCAATGGAAGGAGCCCTGAAGGACTGACGTCAGGAGATGAAAGCAGCGCACAAGAAGCCATAGCAGTACGACACTTACACGTCGATGGCGATGTACTTCCTCCGCTTCAGCGGCCCGAAGATGTTGTTGCCACTCGGGGACCCTTTCCTCTTGCGGAGCTCCTCGAAGTCCACGCAGAGCCGACCGAAGCGCTGGACATGGCGGCCAGCGCGGGGCGAGGCCGAGGAAGAGCTTGGAGAGACAACTTCGGGAGTGCCCGGCTGCGGTGAACAGTCAGGCGCCGTCTCATCACAACCTCCCGAGGCATCCGAGGCTTTGGCCTCGAGAACCGCATGCTGCGTCACCTCAGTAATCGATGCCCCAGGATCACCACGCGACAAGTGCTCCTCAGCAATTGAGCCACCGGCCTCCGCTGGAGCTCGCCCTTCTGCACCCTCACTTGGGGCGAGCTCGGCACCGATGGCGAGGAAGGGAACCACGTCGACGGGGTTCTCACGGGGCCCCACCAGGCCGATTGGGCGCAGCCCCCACTCATCAAAGGAGGGCATGCTCTCGGCAAATTCGATCTTGTTCTCACAATGGTACAGCAGGCAGCTCTTCCTGAGCATGTCATCCGGCAGAGGGGCATCCGTCAGGACGGTAAGCACTGTCTCCTGCATCTTGAGGGGGAGCCCCTCCTCCTGAAACCTCATGTGATCCTGACTGCTGAGCAAGGCCCACATCGGGCGGGAATGGCGCTGAAGTGGAGCGACTCGGCGCTTGACGAACTCCTTCACCACCATAGGCGCGGTCACGCCGCGGTCCTTCAACCTTCTCAGCCTGGGCCAGACGGGAGCGAGACGAGGGCTCGTGAGCTTCTGATAGCCCCAACTGGAGTTGGGAACAGCAGGCCCCGCCGGAGCTTGGAGCAGAGGGCTGAGCACACCGGCGTCGACAAACACCCATCATGTCCGAAACCCGCTCATGGATGGAGGAAGCTCAAAGTCGATCCCCGCGCCCGTTGTCGCGGCCACGGCCTGGAAGCTCACGCACTCCGAGCTCCGCCAAGGGTCAGTCAGATGCAGTGAGAAGAAATGGCGGAAGAGGGCCACCGAAGGAGCAATGCCCACCATGGCTTCGCATAAAAGGCGAAGACGGCGAGAAGAGTCACAGATTGAGGGTCGAGATGCAGCATGTGGATCTGATAATGCTCGAGCACCGTGTTGAAGAAGGCAGAGAAGGGAGGAATCAGGCCAGCCCAGAGAGTATCTATGAAGATTGGGACCTAGGTGGCCGCCCGGGCCATGCGAGCGCGAGACGCGGGCCAAGCCACTGTCTCTCCCCACTCGTTGAAGCTGGAAGTGAGCATTGGACGCACCTTGTCCATGGGCTCATCGTTGAGCACCAGGGGTCGGCCGAGCACCGGCTCGACGGCCGGAGGCGCGCTCGACAAAGACAAGGGTTTCTTCCCCTTACCTGCTTGTTTCGGCGCCATGGTGATGGGGCTGGCAGGAGGCAGGACGGATTGAAGAAGGGAAGCAGAGCCTCGAGGAAGCAGAGAGATTGGGGAAGCAAGGCGCGGGTGATGGAGGAATAACTGTGTAGATTGCAGGGGCCGCGTAGCCAGGCTGTAACACCCTCGATGCGGCTATATCTCCCACGTGTCGAGGCACGACTTAGAGGCATAACCGCATTGAAAGCAATGTCGCAAGTGAGGTAATCTTCACACAATCCATGTAATAAATAAAGGGGAAAGATACATAGTTGGCTTACAATCGCCACTTCACACAGGTACATAAATAACATCCATCAAACAGGTTACACTCAAGGTCCGACTACGGCACCAAAATGAAAGAAGACTACCCCAAATGCTAAACAGATCCCCGGATCACCCAACTGGGCTCCACTACTGATCATCTGGAAAAGAAACATAGTAACGGCCACGTTCCTCATCGAACTCCCAAATGAGCTCGGTCGCGTCATCAGCACTGACATCGTTGGTACCTGCAACTGAGGTGATAATATCTGTGAGCCACGGGGACTCAGCAATCTCACACCCGCGAGATCAAGACTATTTAAGCTTAAAGGTGGGAAAGGGGGTTTGTGAGGTGGAGCTGCAGCAAGCGACTAGCATAAGGTGGCTACAGCGCAAAAGAGAGCGAGAAGAGGAGGCAAAGCACGGTCGTGAAGCTAGTAGTGATCAAGAGGTGATCCTGAAACAACCGACGTCAGGCATAACTCCAACAACCGTGTTCACTTCCCGGACCCCACCGAGAAGAGACCATCACGGTTACACACGCGGTTGATGTGTTTTAGTTAAGATCAACTTCGGGTTTTCTACAACCGGACATCAACAAATTCCCATCTGCCTCATAACCGCGGGCACGGCTTTCGAAAGATAATACCCTGCAGGGGTGTCCCAACTTAGCCCATGATAAGCTCTCACGGTCAACGAAGGATATTCCTTCTACCGGGAAGACCCGATCAATCTCGGAATCCCGGACTACAAGACATTTCAACAGCAATAAAACAAGTCCAGCAAAGCCGCCCGATTGTGCCGACAAATCCTGATAGGAGCTGCACATATCTCGGTCTCAGGGCACATCCGGATGAACACTACGTACGGCAACCGAAGATACCCCAAGTTGCCTCAGGGCGGCACCGCAAGTGGCTCTAGTAGGTCCAGCAATCGAAGGAGAACTGGCCCGGGGGTTAAAATAAAGATGACCCTTGAGTCTGCAGAACCCAAGGGAAAAAGGCTAGGTGGCAAATGGTAAAACCAATGTTGGGCCTTGCTGGAAAAGTCTCATTCAAAGTGAACTGTCAAGGGGGTCCCATAAATCACCCAACCGTGTAAGGAACGCAAACTCCGGGAACATAACACCGGTATGACGGAAACTAGGGTGGCAAGAGTGGAACAAAACACCAGGCATAAGGCCGAGCCTTCCACCCTTTACCAAGTATATAGATGCATTAATTAAATAAGAGGTATTGTGATATCCCAACAAGTAAACATGTTCCAACAAGGAACAACAAGATCATGTTCCAACAAGGAACAAACTTCATCTTCACCTGCAACTAGCAACGCTATAAGAGGGGCTGAGCAAAAGCGGTAACATAGCCAAACAACGGTTTGCTAGGATATGGATGGTTAGGGGCTGACATGGCAATAAAGGAGGCATGATATAGCAAGTGGTAGGTATCGCAGCATAGGCATAGCAAAAGAGCGAGCAATCTAGCAAGCAAAGATAGAAGTGATTTCGAGGGTATGGTCATCTTGCCTGCAAGGTTCTCAGAGTTGTCGAAAGCTTGGTCCTCGTAAGCGTTCTCAATAGGTTCCTCGTTCACGTACTCGTCTCCCGGCTCTACCCAAGACAAGAGAACAAGCAAAGGAACCAATATCAACCACGATGCAAATGCGCAATCAACATGATGCAACACATGGCATGATATGCGAGAGGTGATATGCAGTGCGTATGCATGCTCCGGGAGGACAAGGATGAACAGGGCATAATCTTGGCAAACCAAGCATGCCACTGGATAGATGAGGTGATTTCGGTTGAAATCGATATAAAGATCACCGGAAACGGATGCACGGTTTGCAAATGGCAAGCAAAACAAGAATGACACGAATCTGCCATAAACAGCATGATGCTACTAAGCAAGCAACAAATAGATAAGCTACTGCACCCAAACATGGCAACAAAGCATATGACAGTAATCTACTCAAGATGCACGACAAAAGATGAACACTGAGCTACGGCTAATTCACATCATAACAGGTTCAAACAAGCATGGCAAAAGTGCAACTTATAACAGATTCACAGACTTAGTGAAATAACAACAAGTCAGGAAAACAACATCAGGATGACATGTTCAGAGCAATGAAATGACATGCTACAGGTTCAGAACATAGCAAAGCAAGGCATGGCAAGAATCTACACATAGCACTTGACAAAAGTCTCTTACTGACCATAAGCCAAAAAGGAACAGAAAATATGATTACACCCATGTCAAATAAGCAAGTTTCGTTACAGGCGGTCTACCGGTGCTATACCGAGGCCACATGTCAAACCTCGGTCCATTCCGAGAATATTTAATACCCGCTCACGAAGAAATGTAAAAGGGGACGCCGGGAGACATAGGAGCGCCGGATTGCAAAACGGACAACGGGAAAGATGCTCGGATTTATGAGACGAACACGTTTGCAAATGCGATGCACATGATGACATGATATGAAATGCATGACATGACCAAAATGCAAAACGGAGAGAACCCAACCACGGAGGGAATATCATAACACATAGCCGGAAATGGCAAGAGTTGGATTACAAATATGGCAAGATACATCGGGGGCGTTACAACACACCACCACTATGAGAGGATCTCGTCCCGAGATCTAGGACTGAAAGAACTCCGGGTACTCGGAACGTAGGTGGTCTTCACGCTCCCAGGTGGCCTCTCGGTCTGAATGATGTGACCATTTCACTTTGAGGAATTTGATTGACTTGTTGCGAGTCTTGCGCTCAGTTGTCTCAAGAATAGCAACTGGATGCTCATGATACGACAAATCTTCTTGAAGATCAATCTCTTCGAAGTTGATGGTGCGCTCAGGCGTCTTGAAGCACTTGCGAAGCTGTGACACGTGGAAGACATCGTGCACATTTGCAAAGTTGGAGGGGAGCTCAAGTTGATAGGCTAGATCGCCTCGTTTGCCGATGATCTTGAAGGGACCGACGTATCTGGGGGCAAGTTTCCCCTTGATACCGAAGCGACGAGTTCCTTTCATTGGCGAGACGCGGAGGTAAACATGGTCTCCGATCTCGAATGCCACATCTCGGTGTTTGCTGTCGTAATAGCTCTTCTGGCGCGACTGCGCTGCTTTGAGGTTCTCACGAATCACCTTGCACATGGCCTCAGCCTCTGACATCAAATCATTGCCGAGCAATTGACGTTCACCGGTTTCAGACCAGTTGAGAGGAGTACGGCACTTTCTGCCATAGAGAATCTCGAATGGGGCTTTGCCCGAGCTGGCTTGAAAGCTGTTGTTGTAAGAGAACTCAGCATAAGGAAGACAATCCTCCCACTTCATGCCGAAAGAGATAACACAGGCTCTGAGCATATCTTCAAGAATTTGATTGACACGCTCGACTTGTCCACTAGTCTGAGGGTGGAAAGCTGTGCTGAAGCGGATGTTGGTGCCCATGGCCGTCTGAAAAGAATCCCAGAATTTGGAGGTAAAGATGCTGCCACGGTCTGAAGATATCAATTGTGGAACGCCGTGCAAAGAGACAATTCTGGAGGTGTAGAGCTCTGCCAGCTGCACTGCTGTGATAGACTCTTTGATAGGAAGAAAATGAGCCACTTTGGTGAGCTTGTCGATGACGACGAAGATAGCATCATTTCCACGCTTGGACTTAGGAAAACCAGTGACGAAGTCCATTTCGATATGATCAAACTTCCATTCTGGAATAGCAAGAGGTTGGAGAAGACCAGCTGGTCGTTGGTGTTCTGCTTTCACCCTTCTGCAGACATCACACTCATTCACGAACTGAGCGATCTCACGCTTCATTCGAGTCCACCAATACGACTGCTTAAGGTCATGCAACATCTTTGAACTTCCAGGATGAATTGACAGAAGAGAATTGTGCGCTTCATTCATAATGACTTTGCGAAGATCACCCTTTGGAACCACAATCCGGTCCTCGAAGAAAAGAGTATCTCTGTCATCAACTCGATAGCACTTGTATTTGGGGATGCTCTTCTCAATACCACGTTTCACCTTCTTGACCATGGTATCCAACAATTGTGCCTCACGAATTTGATCTTCCAAAGTAGGAGAGACAATGAGGTTGGCAAGAACACCTTGAGGAACAACTTGGAGATTCAACTTGCGAAAAGCTTCACAAAGATCCGGTTGAAAGGGCTTGAGGATTAAGCTGTTGCAGTAAGCCTTCCTGCTCAAAGCGTCTGCAACCACATTAGCCTTGCCTGGAGTATATTCAATACTCGGATTATACTCTTGAATCATTTCGACCCATCGAGTTTGTCTGAGGTTGAGATGAGGCTGAGTGAAGATGTACTTGAGAATCTTGTGATCGGTGAAGATGTCCACTTTCCTTCCTAACAGGAGATGTCTCCATGTTATTAGTGCGTGGACAACTGCCGCCAACTCAAGATCGTGAGTGGGGTAGTTCCTTTCATTGGGCTTCAACTGGCGAGAGGTATAGGCAACAACCTTCTTCTCTTGCATTAAGACAGCACCGAGGCCCTGGAGAGAAGCATCACAGAATACTTCATAAGGCTTGGATTCATCAGGAGGAGTCAAGACTGGAGCAGTGACGAGTTTCTCTTTGAGAGTGTTGAAAGCAACGTCACACTCAGGAGACCAGACATATTTCACATGCTTCTGGAGGAGGTTGGAAAGAGGCTTAGCAATCTTGGAGAAATTCTCAACGAATCTTCTGCAATAGCTTGCAAGTCCAAGAAAACTGCGAAGCTGCTTGACATTCTGAGGAGGATTCCAATTCAAAACTGCAGACACCCTCTCTGGATTAACAGCGATGCCCTTGGCGGAGATGATATGACCAAGATAAAGAACTTCATCCAGCCAAAATTCACATTTGGAGAACTTCGCATATAATTGATACTCTCTGAGCTTGTCGAGTACCAATCGCAAATGTTCGGCATGATCCTTCTTATTCTTGGAGAAGACCAAAATATCATCGAGATAGACCAAGACAAATTCGTTGATGTAGGGGTTGAAGATGAAATTCATCAAGCGAGTGAAATACGATGGAGCATTGACGAGGCCGAAAGACATGACAGTATATTCATAAGAACCAAAGCTTGTTCTGAATGCTGTCTTGGGAATATCTTCTTCACGAATGCGAATCTGATGATAACCCATACGAAGGTCAAGCTTGGAGAACACCTTGGCACCTTTGAGTTGCTCAAATAGCTCATTGATGTTGGGAAGTGGGTACTTGTTCTTGATAGTCTTCTTGTTCAATGGACGGTAATCGACGCAAAGTCGGTCCGTGCCATCCTTCTTCTTGACAAAAAGAACACCACAACCCCACGGAGAAGAACTCGGTCTGATCAGACCCAGACGTTCTTGTTTATCGAGTTGAATCTTCAATTCCTTGAGCTCATCTGGTCCAAGCTTGTAAGGACGCTTGCAAACGGGTTCTGTGCCAGGCTCAAGCTCAATAACGAATTCAACTGGCCTGCGGGGAGGCATACCCGGAAGCTCTTCTGGAAAAACATCTTGGTACTCACAAACAACTGGAATCTGAGAGATAGCCTCCATTTCACCCATCTCATTGAGAGAAAACAACCGAATGGTATCATCACGAGAAGCATAGATGATCACATCGTTCGAAGTGTGAGTCAATTTTATTTCCCTGGCAGCACACTCAAGCTGAGCCTTGTGCTTAGAAAGCCAGTCCATCCCGAGAATAAGATCAATATCAGAATCACCAAGAACAACTGGTTTAGACAAGAATTTGTAGTCGCCCATCTTGATAGAAACATCCGGGACACAAACATTAGATGTCATTTGCTTGCCCGGGGACACAATCTTCAACGGAATAGGAATCTTTTCGGTCACAAACTCATGCTTAGCAACAAAAGGTCTCGAAATGAAAGAAAGTGATGCACCAGTATCAAATAAGACTTTGGCAGGAATATCATTAACAGGAAGATTACCCATGATCACTTCAGAAGACTCCTCTGCTTGAGCTGCATTCAACATGTTCACCTTGGCATGCTTAGGATTATGCTTGACCACTGCATTGCTGGAAGATTTCACAGGAGGAGGAGGCGGAAGGCGCCTCTGGTTGAAGCACTTGTTCGCATAGTGACCCTTCTGCTGGCATTTGTTACAAGTCACTTCTGAGAGCGGACGATGGTAAGGAGCACTTGGCCTTGGAGCTTGATTCTGAGACTTGTTCTGATAGCCAGGGTTGGGTGGGTGGGAAGATCCACGTCCACTTGAGTTCTTCTGTTGATAAGGCTGACGGAACGGAGGAGGAGGAGGTAACCAGAACTTCTGTTGCTTAGCTGCCACAAGGGAGGAAGAAGAAGACTGAACTGCGCCTCTGACTCTCTTCTTAGATGCCTCACACTTGAGCTGAGCAGCTTCTTGTTTCAGTGCCATGTTGTAGAATTCATCATACTTTAATGGCTCGAAAAGCACGAGAGCAAGCTGCAGATCTTCTCTGAGACCACGCCTGAACTGGTAGATCATACTCTTCTCATCAGGAATGTCTTGCCTTGCAAAACGAGAGAGCTTCTGGAACTGAGTGTTGTATTGATAGACAGTCATGTTGCCTTGCTTGAGATTGCGGAATTCCTCACGCTTAAGCTCAACAACACTTTCTGGAATGTGGTGCGCTTTGAAGTCACGGCGGAAATCATCCCAAGTGATCACACGACCTCCTCTGGAATCTTTGTATTGCTGGAACCACTCAGCAGCTTGATCTTTGAGTTGAAAAGAGGCAAACTTGACAAAGTCCTCAGGTCTGACATTGCTGCACTCGAAATGCTTGCTGATGTCCACGAGCCAATCATCAGCGTCAGTGGCCTCGACACAGTAGCTGAAGGTTTTCGGCTGATTAGCAAGGAACTGGTTCAGTGAAGCGAAATGCGGCTGATTGTTGCCTTGGCCTTGATTCTCTTGATTAGCTTGACCCTGGTTGCGATCTTGCAAGAGCTGAATCAGAATCTGAGCATTGGCATTTGTGGCAGTCATCAAGGCTTGCCAAGCTTCCGGAGGCGGAGGTGGTGGCGGAGGGTTAGCCTGATTCCCGTCATTGCGTTCCGGATTCTGACGCGTAGGCGGAGCCATCCTGAAGAGGGTGACATCCATTAGCATCTTGACAGAGATATATTGAAGTTGAATCAAAGGAACGAAATTGCAACATATTGTCTTCACAAATAACATTCGAACGAGAATGAACGAATGAATTCCAATGTAAATCGTCACACTTCCAAAGCTGAGAAGCCACTTAGAGCATGGTAAGAAATAAAATCAACAAGGTACGGAAATGAACAAATACTTGGTAAGGATTACCCAATCACAAACCAAATATCTGCGGAAGAAATACTAAAGCTACAAGAATTCCCACTTATAAACTCCCGAAACTTTCTGGTTATGCAATCCGGTGTTGGGGATACAGGGGAAGCATAATATCTCACCCAAACTAGCAAATCCTACAACCAGCTGTATCCATCCTTCAACACATAACCAAGAAATCCTCGGAAATCATCTACCTCAACCTTCGAAAAGCATCCGTTATACAAGTCATGGCAATACCCCTGCACTCGCCACAGTACTGGGCTATCAGGTTATCTCACCAACAACTGTACAAAAGAGATTTTCGATGTCGGTCGTACTAAACTCAGGTATTCCAAAACCGCAACGATAAGATTATGACGACAACACCTCGGAGCTCAACTCCCCGGGACACTGCCACAACCCCTAAATGTCAGGAGGCAACCAAGACAATGTTGTCATCATAAAACCATCGGAACGATTGTAATATACCCGCGTGATCCTAAAAAAAAATTTTAGTGAAATTTTGAGAAGAGAAGAGTCAAACTCTACGTCAGGATGCCTTACCAGAAGGTCGAAGGGACTGGGGAGTAAAAAGAATTCCTAAACTCTCCGATATATAATTCCTAAATGACTCAAAACATTTTTCTAGACACAACTCGGCCACTAAAGACGATCAAACAGTGGGGGCTCCTAAGGTCGGGAAAGGCTCTGATTACCAACTTGTAACACCCTCGATGCGGCTATATCTCCCACGTGTCGAGGCACGACTTAGAGGCATAACCGCATTGAAAGCAATGTCGCAAGTGAGGTAATCTTCACACAATCCATGTAATAAATAAAGGGGAAAGATACATAGTTGGCTTACAATCGCCACTTCACACAGGTACATAAATAACATCCATCAAACAGGTTACACTCAAGGTCCGACTACGGCACCAAAATGAAAGAAGACTACCCCAAATGCTAAACAGATCCCCGGATCACCCAACTGGGCTCCACTACTGATCATCTGGAAAAGAAACATAGTAACGGCCACGTTCCTCATCGAACTCCCGAATGAGCTCGGTCGCATCATCAGCACTGACATCGTTGGTACCTGCAACTGAGGTGATAATATCTGTGAGCCACGGGGACTCAGCAATCTCACACCCGCGAGATCAAGACTATTTAAGCTTAAATGTGGGAAAGGGGGTTTGTGAGGTGGAGCTGCAGCAAGCGACTAGCATAAGGTGGCTACAGCGCAAAAGAGAGCGAGAAGAGGAGGCAAAGCACGGTCGTGAAGCTAGTAGTGATCAAGAGGTGATGCTGAAACAACCTACGTCAGGCATAACTCCAACAACCGTGTTCACTTCCCGGACCCCACCGAGAAGAGACCATCACGGTTACACACGCGGTTGATGTGTTTTAGTTAAGATCAACTTCGGGTTTTCTACAACCGGACATCAACAAATTCCCATCTGCCTCATAACCGCGGGCACGGCTTTCGAAAGATAATACCCTGCAGGGGTGTCCCAACTTAGCCCATGATAAGCTCTCACGGTCAACGAAGGATATTCCTTCTACCGGGAAGACCCGATCAATCTCGGAATCCCGGACTACAAGACATTTCAACAGCAATAAAACAAGTCCAGCAAAGCCGCCCGATTGTGCCGACAAATCCTGATAGGAGCTGCACATATCTCGGTCTCAGGGCACATCCGGATGAACACTACGTACGGCAACCGAAGATACCCCAAGTTGCCTCAGGGCGGCACCGCAAGTGGCTCTAGTTGGTCCAGCAATCGAAGGAGAACTGGCCCGGGGGTTAAAATAAAGATGACCCTTGAGTCTGCAGAACCCAAGGGAAAAAGGCTAGGTGGCAAATGGTAAAACCAATGTTGGGCCTTGCTGGAAAAGTCTCATTCAAAGTGAACTGTCAAGGGGGTCCCATAAATCACCCAACCGTGTAAGGAACGCAAACTCCGGGAACATAACACCGGTATGACGGAAACTAGGGTGGCAAGAGTGGAACAAAACACCAGGCATAAGGCCGAGCCTTCCACCCTTTACCAAGTATATAGATGCATTAATTAAATAAGAGGTATTGTGATATCCCAACAAGTAAACATGTTCCAACAAGGAACAACAAGATCATGTTCCAACAAGGAACAAACTTCATCTTCACCTGCAACTAGCAACGCTATAAGAGGGGCTGAGCAAAAGCGGTAACATAGCCAAACAACGGTTTGCTAGGATATGGATGGTTAGGGGCTGACATGGCAATAAAGGAGGCATGATATAGCAAGTGGTAGGTATCGCAGCATAGGCATAGCAAAAGAGCGAGCAATCTAGCAAGCAAAGATAGAAGTGATTTCGAGGGTATGGTCATCTTGCCTGCAAGGTTCTCAGAGTTGTCGAAAGCTTGGTCCTCGTAAGCGTTCTCAATAGGTTCCTCGTTCACGTACTCGTCTCCCGGCTCTACCCAAGACAAGAGAACAAGCAAAGGAACCAATATCAACCACGATGCAAATGCGCAATCAACATGATGCAACACATGGCATGATATGCGAGAGGTGATATGCAGTGCGTATGCATGCTCCGGGAGGACAAGGATGAACAGGGCATAATCTTGGCAAACCAAGCATGCCACTGGATAGATGAGGTGATTTCGGTTGAAATCGATATAAAGATCACCGGAAACGGATGCACGGTTTGCAAATGGCAAGCAAAACAAGAATGACACGAATCTGCCATAAACAGCATGATGCTACTAAGCAAGCAACAAATAGATAAGCTACTGCACCCAAACATGGCAACAAAGCATATGACAGTAATCTACTCAAGATGCACGACAAAAGATGAACACTGAGCTACGGCTAATTCACATCATAACAGGTTCAAACAAGCATGGCAAAAGTGCAACTTATAACAGATTCACAGACTTAGTGAAATAACAACAAGTCAGGAAAACAACATCAGGATGACATGTTCAGAGCAATGAAATGACATGCTACAGGTTCAGAACATAGCAAAGCAAGGCATGGCAAGAATCTACACATAGCACTTGACAAAAGTCTCTTACTGACCATAAGCCAAAAAGGAACAGAAAATATGATTACACCCATGTCAAATAAGCAAGTTTCGTTACAGGCGGTCTACCGGTGCTATACCGAGGCCACATGTCAAACCTCGGTCCATTCCGAGAATATTTAATACCCGCTCACGAAGAAATGTAAAAGGGGACGCCGGGAGACATAGGAGCGCCGGATTGCAAAACGGACAACGGGAAAGATGCTCGGATTTATGAGACGAACACGTTTGCAAATGCGATGCACATGATGACATGATATGAAATGCATGACATGACCAAAATGCAAAACGGAGAGAACCCAACCACGGAGGGAATATCATAACACATAGCCGGAAATGGCAAGAGTTGGATTACAAATATGGCAAGATACATCGGGGGCGTTACAACACACCACCACTATGAGAGGATCTCGTCCCGAGATCTAGGACTGAAAGAACTCCGGGTACTCGGAACGTAGGTGGTCTTCACGCTCCCAGGTGGCCTCTCGGTCTGAATGATGTGACCATTTCACTTTGAGGAATTTGATTGACTTGTTGCGAGTCTTGCGCTCAGTTGTCTCAAGAATAGCAACTGGATGCTCATGATACGACAAATCTTCTTGAAGATCAATCTCTTCGAAGTTGATGGTGCGCTCAGGCGTCTTGAAGCACTTGCGAAGCTGTGACACGTGGAAGACATCGTGCACATTTGCAAAGTTGGAGGGGAGCTCAAGTTGATAGGCTAGATCGCCTCGTTTGCCGATGATCTTGAAGGGACCGACGTATCTGGGGGCAAGTTTCCCCTTGATACCGAAGCGACGAGTTCCTTTCATTGGCGAGACGCGGAGGTAAACATGGTCTCCGATCTCGAATGCCACATCTCGGTGTTTGCTGTCGTAATAGCTCTTCTGGCGCGACTGCGCTGCTTTGAGGTTCTCACGAATCACCTTGCACATGGCCTCAGCCTCTGACATCAAATCATTGCCGAGCAATTGACGTTCACCGGTTTCAGACCAGTTGAGAGGAGTACGGCACTTTCTGCCATAGAGAATCTCGAATGGGGCTTTGCCCGAGCTGGCTTGAAAGCTGTTGTTGTAAGAGAACTCAGCATAAGGAAGACAATCCTCCCACTTCATGCCGAAAGAGATAACACAGGCTCTGAGCATATCTTCAAGAATTTGATTGACACGCTCGACTTGTCCACTAGTCTGAGGGTGGAAAGCTGTGCTGAAGCGGATGTTGGTGCCCATGGCCGTCTGAAAAGAATCCCAGAATTTGGAGGTAAAGATGCTGCCACGGTCTGAAGATATCAATTGTGGAACGCCGTGCAAAGAGACAATTCTGGAGGTGTAGAGCTCTGCCAGCTGCGCTGCTGTGATAGACTCTTTGATAGGAAGAAAATGAGCCACTTTGGTGAGCTTGTCGATGACGACGAAGATAGCATCATTTCCACGCTTGGACTTAGGAAAACCAGTGACGAAGTCCATTTCGATATGATCAAACTTCCATTCTGGAATAGCAAGAGGTTGGAGAAGACCAGCTGGTCGTTGGTGTTCTGCTTTCACCCTTCTGCAGACATCACACTCATTCACGAACTGAGCGATCTCACGCTTCATTCGAGTCCACCAATACGACTGCTTAAGGTCATGCAACATCTTTGAACTTCCAGGATGAATTGACAGAAGAGAATTGTGCGCTTCATTCATAATGACTTTGCGAAGATCACCCTTTGGAACCACAATCCGGTCCTCGAAGAAAAGAGTATCTCTGTCATCAACTCGATAGCACTTGTATTTGGGGATGCTCTTCTCAATACCACGTTTCACCTTCTTGACCATGGTATCCAACAATTGTGCCTCACGAATTTGATCTTCCAAAGTAGGAGAGACAATGAGGTTGGCAAGAACACCTTGAGGAACAACTTGGAGATTCAACTTGCGAAAAGCTTCACAAAGATCCGGTTGAAAGGGCTTGAGGATTAAGCTGTTGCAGTAAGCCTTCCTGCTCAAAGCGTCTGCAACCACATTAGCCTTGCCTGGAGTATATTCAATACTCGGATTATACTCTTGAATCATTTCGACCCATCGAGTTTGTCTGAGGTTGAGATGAGGCTGAGTGAAGATGTACTTGAGACTCTTGTGATCGGTGAAGATGTCCACTTTCCTTCCTAACAGGAGATGTCTCCATGTTATTAGTGCGTGGACAACTGCCGCCAACTCAAGATCGTGAGTGGGGTAGTTCCTTTCATTGGGCTTCAACTGGCAAGAGGTATAGGCAACAACCTTCTTCTCTTGCATTAAGACAGCACCGAGGCCCTGGAGAGAAGCATCACAGAATACTTCATAAGGCTTGGATTCATCAGGAGGAGTCAAGACTGGAGCAGTGACGAGTTTCTCTTTGAGAGTGTTGAAAGCAACGTCACACTCAGGAGACCAGACATATTTCACATGCTTCTAGAGGAGGTTGGAAAGAGGCTTAGCAATCTTGGAGAAATTCTCAACGAATCTTCTGCAATAGCTTGCAAGTCCAAGAAAACTGCGAAGCTGCTTGACATTCTGAGGAGGATTCCAATTCAAAACTGCAGACACCCTCTCTGGATTAACAGCGATGCCCTTGGCGGAGATGATATGACCAAGATAAAGAACTTCATCCAGCCAAAATTCACATTTGGAGAACTTCGCATATAATTGATACTCTCTGAGCTTGTCGAGTACCAATCGCAAATGTTCGGCATGATCCTTCTTATTCTTGGAGAAGACCAAAATATCATCGAGATAGACCAAGACAAATTCGTTGATGTAGGGGTTGAAGATGAAATTCATCAAGCGAGTGAAATACGGTGGAGCATTGACGAGGCCGAAAGACATGACAGTATATTCATAAGAACCAAAGCTTGTTCTGAATGCTGTCTTGGGACTATCTTCTTCACGAATGCGAATCTGATGATAACCCATACGAAGGTCAAGCTTGGAGAACACCTTGGCACCTTTGAGTTGCTCAGATAGCTCATTGATGTTGGGAAGTGGGTACTTGTTCTTGATAGTCTTCTTGTTCAATGGACGGTAATCGACGCAAAGTCGGTCCGTGCCATCCTTCTTCTTGACAAAAAGAACACCACAACCCCACGGAGAAGAACTCGGTCTGATCAGACCCAGACGTTCTTGTTTATCGAGTTGAATCTTCAATTCCTTGAGCTCATCTGGTCCAAGCTTGTAAGGACGCTTGCAAACGGGTTCTGTGCCAGGCTCAAGCTCAATAACGAATTCAACTGGCCTGCGGGGAGGCATACCCGGAAGCTCTTCTGGAAAAACATCTTGGTACTCACAAACAACTGGAATCTGAGAGATAGCCTCCATTTCACCCATCTCATTGAGAGAAAACAACCGAATGGTATCATCACGAGAAGCATAGATGATCACATCGTTCGAAGTGTGAGTCAATTTTATTTCCCTGGCAGCACACTCAAGCTGAGCCTTGTGCTTAGAAAGCCAGTCCATCCCGAGAATAAGATCAATATCAGAATCACCAAGAACAACTGGTTTAGACAAGAATTTGTAGTCGCCCATCTTGATAGAAACATCCGGGACACAAACATTAGATGTCATTTGCTTGCCCGGGGACACAATCTTCAACGGAATAGGAATCTTTTCGGTCACAAACTCATGCTTAGCAACAAAAGGTCTCGAAATGAAAGAAAGTGATGCACCAGTATCAAATAAGACTTTGGCAGGAATATCATTAACAGGAAGATTACCCATGATCACTTCAGAAGACTCCTCTGCTTGAGCTGCATTCAACATGTTCACCTTGGCATGCTTAGGATTATGCTTGACCACTGCATTGCTGGAAGATTTCACAGGAGGAGGAGGCGGAAGGCGCCTCTGGTTGAAGCACTTGTTCGCATAGTGACCCTTCTGCTGGCATTTGTTACAAGTCACTTCTGAGAGCGGACGATGGTAAGGAGCACTTGGCCTTGGAGCTTGATTCTGAGACTTGTTCTGATAGCCAGGGTTGGGTGGGTGGGAAGATCCACGTCCACTTGAGTTCTTCTGTTGATAAGGCTGACGGAACGGAGGAGGAGGAGGTAACCAGAACTTCTGTTGCTTAGCTGCCACAAGTGTGGAAGAAGAAGACTGAACTGCGTCTCTGACTCTCTTCTTAGATGCCTCACACTTGAGCTGAGCAGCTTCTTGTTTTAGTGCCATGTTGTAGAATTCATCATACTTTAATGGCTCGAAAAGCACGAGAGCAAGCTGCAGATCTTCTCTGAGACCACGCCTGAACTGGTAGATCATACTCTTCTCATCAGGAATGTCTTGCCTTGCAAAACGAGAGAGCTTCTGGAACTGAGTGTTGTATTGATAGACAGTCATGTTGCCTTGCTTGAGATTGCGGAATTCCTCACGCTTAAGCTCAACAACACTTTCTGGAATGTGGTGCGCTTTGAAGTCACGGCGGAAATCATCCCAAGTGATCACACGACCTCCTCTGGAATCTTTGTATTGCTGGAACCACTCAGCAGCTTGATCTTTGAGTTGAAAAGAGGCAAACTTGACAAAGTCCTCAGGTCTGACATTGCTGCACTCGAAATGCTTGCTGATGTCCACGAGCCAATCATCAGCGTCAGTGGCCTCGACACAGTAGCTGAAGGTTTTCGGCTGATTAGCAAGGAACTGGTTCAGTGAAGCGAAATGCGGCTGATTGTTGCCTTGGCCTTGATTCTCTTGATTAGCTTGACCCTGGTTGCGATCTTGCAAGAGCTGAATCAGAATCTGAGCATTGGCATTTGTGGCAGTCATCAAGGCTTGCCAAGCTTCCGGAGGCGGAGGTGGTGGCGGAGGGTTAGCCTGATTCCCGTCATTGCGTTCCGGATTCTGACGCGTAGGCGGAGCCATCCTGAAGAGGGTGACATCCATTAGCATCTTGACAGAGATATATTGAAGTTGAATCAAAGGAACGAAATTGCAACATATTGTCTTCACAAATAACATTCGAACGAGAATGAACGAATGAATTCCAATGTAAATCGTCACACTTCCAAAGCTGAGAAGCCACTTAGAGCATGGTAAGAAATAAAATCAACAAGGTACGGAAATGAACAAATACTTGGTAAGGATTACCCAATCACAAACCAAATATCTGCGGAAGAAATACTAAAGCTACAAGAATTCCCACTTATAAACTCCCGAAACTTTCTGGTTATGCAATCCGGTGTTGGGGATACAGGGGAAGCATAATATCTCACCCAAACTAGCAAATCCTACAACCAGCTGTATCCATCCTTCAACACATAACCAAGAAATCCTCGGAAATCATCTACCTCAACCTTCGAAAAGCATCCGTTATACAAGTCATGGCAATACCCCTGCACTCGCCACAGTACTGGGCTATCAGGTTATCTCACCAACAACTGTACAAAAGAGATTTTCGATGTCGGTCGTACTAAACTCAGGTATTCCAAAACCGCAACGATAAGATTATGACGACAACACCTCGGAGCTCAACTCCCCGGGACACTGCCACAACCCCTAAATGTCAGGAGGCAACCAAGACAATGTTGTCATCATAAAACCATCGGAACGATTGTAATATACCCGCGTGATCCTAAAAAAAAAATTTAGTGAAATTTTGAGAAGAGAAGAGTCAAACTCTACGTCAGGATGCCTTACCAGAAGGTCGAAGGGACTGGGGAGTAAAAAGAATTCCTAAACTCTCCGATATATAATTCCTAAATGACTCAAAACATTTTTCTAGACACAACTCGGCCACTAAAGACGATCAAACAGTGGGGGCTCCTAAGGTCGGGAAAGGCTCTGATTACCAACTTGTAACACCCTCGATGCGGCTATATCTCCCACGTGTCGAGGCATGACTTAGAGGCATAACCGCATTGAAAGCAATGTCGCAAGTGAGGTAATCTTCACACAATCCATGTAATAAATAAAGGGGAAAGATACATAGTTGGCTTACAATCGCCACTTCACACAGGTACATAAATAACATCCATCAAACAGGTTACACTCAAGGTCCGACTACGGCACCAAAATGAAAGAAGACTACCCCAAATGCTAAACAGATCCCCGGATCACCCAACTGGGCTCCACTACTGATCATCTGGAAAAGAAACATAGTAACGGCCACGTTCCTCATCGAACTCCCAAATGAGCTCGGTCGCGTCATCAGCACTGACATCGTTGGTACCTGCAACTGAGGTGATAATATCTGTGAGCCACGGGGACTCAGCAATCTCACACCCGCGAGATCAAGACTATTTAAGCTTAAAGGTGGGAAAGGGGGTTTGTGAGGTGGAGCTGCAGCAAGCGACTAGCATAAGGTGGCTACAGCGCAAAAGAGAGCGAGAAGAGGAGGCAAAGCACGGTCGTGAAGCTAGTAGTGATCAAGAGGTGATCCTGAAACAACCTACGTCAGGCATAACTCCAACAACCGTGTTCACTTCCCGGACCCCACCGAGAAGAGACCATCACGGTTACACACGCGGTTGATGTGTTTTAGTTAAGATCAACTTCGGGTTTTCTACAACCGGACATCAAAAAATTCCCATCTGCCTCATAACCGCGGGCACGGCTTTCGAAAGATAATACCCTGCAGGGGTGTCCCAACTTAGCCCATGATAAGCTCTCACGGTCAATGAAGGATATTCCTTCTACCGGGAAGACCCGATCAATCTCGGAATCCCGGAATACAAGACATTTCAACAGCAATAAAACAAGTCCAGCAAAGCCGCCCGATTGTGCCGACAAATCCTAATAGGAGCTGCACATATCTCGGTCTCAGGGCACATCCGGATGAACACTACGTACGGCAACCGAAGATACCCCAAGTTGCCTCAGGGCGGCACCGCAAGTGGCTCTAGTTGGACCAGCAATCGAAGGAGAACTGGCCCGGGGGTTAAAATAAAGATGACCCTTGAGTCTGCAGAACCCAAGGGAAAAAGGCTAGGTGGCAAATGGTAAAACCAATGTTGGGCCTTGCTGGAAAAGTCTCATTCAAAGTGAACTGTCAAGGGGGTCCCATAAATCACCCAACCGTGTAAGGAACGCAAACTCCGGGAACATAACACCGGTATGACGGAAACTAGGGTGGCAAGAGTGGAACAAAACACCAGGCATAAGGCCGAGCCTTCCACCCTTTACCAAGTATATAGATGCATTAATTAAATAAGAGGTATTGTTATATCCCAACAAGTAAACATGTTCCAACAAGGAACAACAAGATCATGTTCCAACAAGGAACAAACTTCATCTTCACCTGCAACTAGCAACGCTATAAGAGGGGCTGAGCAAAAGCGGTAACATAGCCAAACAACGGTTTGCTAGGACATGGATGGTTAGGGGCTGACATGGCAATAAAGGAGGCATGATATAGCAAGTGGTAGGTATCGCAGCATAGGCATAGCAAAAGAGCGAGCAATCTAGCAAGCAAAGATAGAAGTGATTTCGAGGGTATGGTCATCTTGCCTGCAAGGTTCTCAGAGTTGTCGAAAGCTTGGTCCTCGTAAGCGTTCTCAATAGGTTCCTCGTTCACGTACTCGTCTCCCAGCTCTACCCAAGACAAGAGAACAAGCAAAGGAACCAATATCAACCACGATGCAAATGCGCAATCAACATGATGCAACACATGGCATGATATGCGAGAGGTGATATGCAGTGCGTATGCATGCTCCGGGAGGACAAGGATGAACAGGGCATAATCTTGGCAAACCAAGCATGCCACTGGATAGATGAGGTGATTTCGGTTGAAATCGATATAAAGATCACCGGAAACGGATGCACGGTTTGCAAATGGCAAGCAAAACAAGAATGACACGAATCTGCCATAAACAGCATGATGCTACTAAGCAAGCAACAAATAGATAAGCTACTGCACCCAAACATGGCAACAAAGCATATGACAGTAATCTACTCAAGATGCACGACAAAAGATGAACACTGAGATACGGCTAATTCACATCATAACAGGTTCAAACAAGCATGACAAAAGTGCAACTTATAACAGATTCACAGACTTAGTGAAATAACAAGAAGTCAGGAAAACAACATCAGGATGACATGTTCAGAGCAATGAAACGACATGCTACAGGCTCAGAACATAGCAAAGCAAGGCATGGCAAGAATCTACACATAGCACTTGAAAAAAGTCTCTTACTGACCATAAGCCAAAAAGGAACAGAAAATATGATTACACCCATGTCAAATAAGCAAGTTTCGTTACAGGTTTCGTACTTAGCAGAAAACTGGACATGGCAGAAAACTGTTAACGACTAGGCATGTTCGTGAGCTCGATGCACTCACTACAGAGCATTGCATGATAAACTAAGCATACATACATTAAGAAGACATGGCATAGTAACAATACATGGCAAGAATAACATCATATCATGCAAGGACCAACTACACCAAGCTTGGCAAAATCGAATAACATGTAAACAATCTGCCAGCAACATTTTGAAGCAAAAGTAGAGCTCGATTGACTCAAGCTATGGCACCCCATAATTGCAAACAAAGGCATGGATGGATTAAGCAAATACTCAAGTTGAAAACTCCCTTACTGATCATGCTCAAATTATTCATGGATCTCTCAGAAACAACATGAACATACAGCACGATAATAACAAAAGTCAGGGACTTAGTGAAATCACCAAGTCTCTGAAAACAGCAATATCATCAACCCTACTTTGCATGCAATTTCTATCCACCTCAAGCATCAGAAAAATACATAGTAAAATTCCCTGGAAAGGTAACATGGCATATTACAAAACTCATGTAGGACTCAACTTCATAGAAGGTACACATCAATCATGGCAAAAAAGACAAAAGTGCATGATCAGATAAGATTCAGCAACTAACATCAACTAGCCCTCTTCTAACAGCATTTCGGGCATCAAGATGACTTCAAATGAAAATGACGCAATCGAACAAAATGATGTACTCTTCGAGGCGAACAATTTGACATATTATACGCGCGAAACGGAGCTACGGATGCAAAGTTATCGCAGGATGAACAAGGCATGATGATGATGCAACGTGAGGACTTAGCAGAAAAACTGAGAGAGGCAAAAGTCAACCCTGCCGGCACGGTTTACGATGTTCGCCGGAGGGAGCGGCGGATCTGGCGGCTCGCCGGAGCTCGGAGGCGAGGAGGCGGAGGAGAGGTCGGGGCGGGGCCGGATCTGGCCGGAACCGGCGCCGGCGAAGTGCGGGGCGGCGCGGTGGCGCGGTGGAGGAGGCGGCGACCGGCGCGGAGGCGGCGGCGGGCGACGGCGGCCGGCGCGGAGCGGTGGAACGGCGCGGAGGCGGGGCGGCGACG
Source organism: Aegilops umbellulata (assembly GCA_032464435.1). Classification (NCBI taxonomy): domain Eukaryota; kingdom Viridiplantae; phylum Streptophyta; class Magnoliopsida; order Poales; family Poaceae; genus Aegilops; species Aegilops umbellulata. Next base: position 530,837,309 of record CP136059.1, read on the forward strand.
GGAGGAGGCCGAGGCGGGCGGCGATGCGCGCGGGGGCGCGGGGCGGCGCGCGCGGGCCCGGGCGGGCCTGCCCTGGGCCCCGCGGGCCGGCGGCGAAGTGGGCACGGGGGGGGGACGCGTGGCGCGGCCCGATTGGGCGCGGGCGGCGGCGCGGATGAACAGTGCGGCGGCCGGCTGTTTGCACGGATTTCGAGGAAAAAAATTAGGGTTAGGGGGGTGTAGCTCTCTCAGATTTAGAGGGGAGGACGTTTTTATAGATAGAAGGAGCTAGGGAGCTCCAAATGGAGTGCGGTTTTCGCCCACGCGATCGTGATCGAACGGCGGAGGACATGGGACTGACTTAGATGGGTTATTGGGCTGTTTTGAAGGGGTGTTGGGCTGCAACACACACGAGGCCTTCACGGTTACCCGGTTAACCGTTGGAGTACCAAACGAACTCCGATTGACCCGAAACTTGACAGGCGGTCTACCGGTGCTATACCGAGGCCACATGTCAAACCTCGGTCCATTCCGAGAATATTTAATACCCGCTCACGAAGAAATGTAAAAGGGGACGCCGGGAGACATAGGAGCGCCGGATTGCAAAACGGACAACGGGAAAGATGCTCGGATTTATGAGACGAACACGTTTGCAAATGCGATGCACATGATGACATGATATGAAATGCATGACATGACCAAAATGCAAAACGGAGAGAACCCAACCACGGAGGGAATATCATAACACATAGCCGGGAATGGCAAGAGTTGGATTACAAATATGGCAAGATACATCGGGGGCGTTACAACACACCACCACTATGAGAGGATCTCGTCCCGAGATCTAGGACTGAAAGAACTCCGGGTACTCGGAACGTAGGTGGTCTTCACGCTCCCAGGTGGCCTCTCGGTCTGAATGATGTGACCATTTCACTTTGAGGAATTTGATTGACTTGTTGCGAGTCTTGCGCTCAGTTGTCTCAAGAATAGCAACTGGATGCTCATGATACGACAAATCTTCTTGAAGATCAATCTCTTCGAAGTTGATGGTGCGCTCAGGCGTCTTGAAGCACTTGCGAAGCTGTGACACGTGGAAGACATCGTGCACATTTGCAAAGTTGGAGGGGAGCTCAAGTTGATAGGCTAGATCGCCTCGTTTGCCGATGATCTTGAAGGGACCGACGTATCTGGGGGCAAGTTTCCCCTTGATACCGAAGCGACGAGTTCCTTTCATTGGCGAGACGCGGAGGTAAACATGGTCTCCGATCTCGAATGCCACATCTCGGTGTTTGCTGTCGTAATAGCTCTTCTGGCGCGACTGCGCTGCTTTGAGGTTCTCACGAATCACCTTGCACATGGCCTCAGCCTCTGAGATCAAATCATTGCCGAGCAATTGACGTTCACCGGTTTCAGACCAGTTGAGAGGAGTACGACACTTTCTGCCATAGAGAATCTCGAATGGGGCTTTGCCCGAGCTGGCTTGAAAGCTGTTGTTGTAAGAGAACTCAGCATAAGGAAGACAATCCTCCCACTTCATGCCGAAAGAGATAACACAGGCTCTGAGCATATCTTCAAGAATTTGATTGACACGCTCGACTTGTCCACTAGTCTGAGGGTGGAAAGCTGTGCTGAAGCGGATGTTGGTGCCCATGGCCGTCTGAAAAGAATCCCAGAATTTGGAGGTAAAGATGCTGCCACGGTCTGAAGATATCAATTGTGGAACGCCGTGCAAAGAGACAATTCTGGAGGTGTAGAGCTCTGCCAGCTGCGCTGCTGTGATAGACTCTTTGATAGGAAGAAAATGAGCCACTTTGGTGAGCTTGTCGATGACGACGAAGATAGCATCATTTCCACGCTTGGACTTAGGAAAACCAGTGACGAAGTCCATTTCGATATGATCAAACTTCCATTCTGGAATAGCAAGAGGTTGGAGAAGACTAGCTGGTCGTTGGTGTTCTGCTTTCACCCTTCTGCAGACATCACACTCATTCACGAACTGAGCGATCTCACGCTTCATTCGAGTCCACCAATACGACTGCTTAAGGTCATGGTACATCTTTGAACTTCCAGGATGAATTGACAGAAGAGAATTGTGCGCTTCATTCATAATGACTTTGCGAAGATCACCCTTTGGAACCACAATCCGGTCCTCGAAGAAAAGAGTATCTCTGTCATCAACTCGATAGCACTTGTATTTGGGGATGCTCTTCTCAATACCACGTTTCACCTTCTTGACCATGGTATCCAACAATTGTGCCTCACGAATTTGATCTTCCAAAGTAGGAGAGACAATGAGGTTGGCAAGAACACCTTGAGGAACAACTTGGAGATTCAACTTGCGAAAAGCTTCACAAAGATCCGGTTGAAAGGGCTTGAGGATTAAGCTGTTGCAGTAAGCCTTCCTGCTCAAAGCGTCTGCAACCACATTAGCCTTGCCTGGAGTATATTCAATACTCGGATTATACTCTTGAATCATTTCGACCCATCGAGTTTGTCTGAGGTTGAGATGAGGCTGAGTGAAGATGTACTTGAGACTCTTATGATCGGTGAAGATGTCCACTTTCCTTCCTAACAGGAGATGTCTCCATGTTATTAGTGCGTGGACAACTGCCGCCAACTCAAGATCGTGAGTGGGGTAGTTCCTTTCATTGGGCTTCAACTGGCAAGAGGTATAGGCAACAACCTTCTTCTCTTGCATTAAGACAGCACCGAGGCCCTGGAGAGAAGCATCACAGAATACTTCATAAGGCTTGGATTCATCAGGAGGAGTCAAGACTGGAGCAGTGACGAGTTTCTCTTTGAGAGTGTTGAAAGCAACGTCACACTCAAGAGACCAGACATATTTCACATGCTTCTGGAGGAGGTTGGAAAGAGGCTTAGCAATCTTGGAGAAATTCTCAACGAATCTTCTGCAATAGCTTGCAAGTCCAAGAAAACTGCGAAGCTGCTTGACATTCTGAGGAGGATTCCAATTCAAAACTGCAGACACCCTCTCTGGATTAACAGCGATGCCCTTGGCGGAGATGATATGACCAAGATAAAGAACTTCATCCAGCCAAAATTCACATTTGGAGAACTTCGCATATAATTGATACTCTCTGAGCTTGTCGAGTACCAATCGCAAATGTTCGGCATGATCCTTCTTATTCTTGGAGAAGACCAAAATATCATCGAGATAGACCAAGACAAATTCGTTGATGTAGGGGTTGAAGATGAAATTCATCAAGCGAGTGAAATACGGTGGAGCATTGACGAGGCCGAAAGACATGACAGTATATTCATAAGAACCAAAGCTTGTTCTGAATGCTGTCTTGGGACTATCTTCTTCACGAATGCGAATCTGATGATAACCCATACGAAGGTCAAGCTTGGAGAACACCTTGGCACCTTTGAGTTGCTCAAATAGCTCATTGATGTTGGGAAGTGGGTACTTGTTCTTGATAGTCTTCTTGTTCAATGGACGGTAATCGACGCAAAGTCGGTCCGTGCCATCCTTCTTCTTGACAAAAAGAACACCACAACCCCACGGAGAAGAACTCGGTCTGATCAGACCCAGACGTTCTTGTTTATCGAGTTGAATCTTCAATTCCTTGAGCTCATCTGGTCCAAGCTTGTAAGGACGCTTGCAAACGGGTTCTGTGCCAGGCTCAAGCTCAATAACGAATTCAACTGGCCTGCGGGGAGGCATACCCGGAAGCTCTTCTGGAAAAACATCTTGGTACTCACAAACAACTGGAATCTGAGAGATAGCCTCCATTTCACCCATCTCATTGAGAGAAAACAACTGAATGGTATCATCACGAGAAGCATAGATGATCACATCGTTCGAAGTGTGAGTCAATTTGATTTCCCTGGCAGCACACTCAAGCTGAGCCTTGTGCTTAGAAAGCCAGTCCATCCCGAGAATAAGATCAATATCAGAATCACCAAGAACAACTGGTTTAGACAAGAATTTGTAGTCGCCCATCTTGATAGAAACATCCGGGACACAAACATTAGATGTCATTTGCTTGCCCGGGGACACAATCTTCAACGGAATAGGAATCTTTTCGGTCACAAACTCATGCTTAGCAACAAAAGGTCTCGAAATGAAAGAAAGTGATGCACCAGTATCAAATAAGACTTTGGCAGGAATATCATTAACAGGAAGATTACCCATGATCACTTCAGAAGACTCCTCTGCTTGAGCTGCATTCAACATGTTCACCTTGGCATGCTTAGGATTATGCTTGACCACTGCATTGCTGGAAGATTTCACAGGAGGAGGAGGCGGAAGGCGCCTCTGGTTGAAGCACTTGTTCGCATAGTGACCCTTCTGCTGGCATTTGTTACAAGTCACTTCGGAGAGCGGACGATGGTAAGGAGCACTTGGCCTTGGAGCTTGATTCTGAGACTTGTTCTGATAGCCAGGGTTGGGTGGGTGGGAAGATCCACGTCCACTTGAGTTCTTCTGTTGATAAGGCTGACGGAACGGAGGAGGAGGAGGTAACCAGAACTTCTGTTGCTTAGCTGCCACAAGTGAGGAAGAAGAAGACTGAACTGCGTCTCTGACTCTCTTCTTAGATGCCTCACACTTGAGCTGAGCAGCTTCTTGTTTCAGTGCCATGTTGTAGAATTCATCATACTTTAATGGCTCGAAAAGCACGAGAGCAAGCTGCAGATCTTCTCTGAGACCACGCCTGAACTGGTAGATCATACTCTTCTCATCAGGAATGTCTTGCCTTGCAAAACGAGAGAGCTTCTGGAACTGAGTGTTGTATTGATAGACAGTCATGTTGCCTTGCTTGAGATTGCGGAATTCCTCACGCTTAAGCTCAACAACACTTTCTGGAATGTGGTGCGCTTTGAAGTCACGGCGGAAATCATCCCAAGTGATCACACGACCTCCTCTGGAATCTTTGTATTGCTGGAACCACTCAGCAGCTTGATCTTTGAGTTGAAAAGAGGCAAACTTGACAAAGTCCTCAGGTCTGACATTGCTGCACTCGAAATGCTTGCTGATGTCCACGAGCCAATCATCAGCGTCAGTGGCCTCGACACAGTAGCTGAAGGTTTTCGGCTGATTAGCAAGGAACTGGTTCAGTGAAGCGAAATGCGGCTGATTGTTGCCTTGGCCTTGATTCTCTTGATTAGCTTGACCCTGGTTGCGATCTTGCAAGAGCTGAATCAGAATCTGAGCATTGGCATTTGTGGCAGTCATCAAGGCTTGCCAAGCTTCCGGAGGCGGAGGTGGTGGCGGAGGGTTAGCCTGATTCCCGTCATTGCGTTCCGGATTCTGACGCGTAGGCGGAGCCATCCTGAAGAGGGTGACATCCATTAGCATCTTGACAGAGATATATTGAAGTTGAATCAAAGGAACGAAATTGCAACATATTGTCTTCACAAATAACATTCGAACGAGAATGAACGAATGAATTCCAATGTAAATCGTCACACTTCCAAAGCTGAGAAGCCACTTAGAGCATGGTAAGAAATAAAATCAACAAGGTACGGAAATGAACAAATACTTGGTAAGGATTACCCAATCACAAACCAAATATCTGCGGAAGAAATACTAAAGCTACAAGAATTCCCACTTATAAACTCCCGAAACTTTCTGGTTATGCAATCCGGTGTTGGGGATACAGGGGAAGCATAATATCTCACCCAAACTAGCAAATCCTACAACCAGCTGTATCCATCCTTCAACACATAACCAAGAAATCCTCGGAAATCATCTACCTCAACCTTCGAAAAGCATCCGTTATACAAGTCATGGCAATACCCCTGCACTCGCCACAGTACTGGGCTATCAGGTTATCTCACCAACAACTGTACAAAAGAGATTTTCGATGTCGGTCGTACTAAACTCAGGTATTCCAAAACCGCAACGATAAGATTATGACGACAACACCTCGGAGCTCAACTCCCCGGGACACTGCCACAACCCCTAAATGTCAGGAGGCAACCAAGACAATGTTGTCATCATAAAACCATCGGAACGATTGTAATATACCCGCGTGATCCTAAAAAATTTTTTTAGTGAAATTTTGAGAAGAGAAGAGTCAAACTCTACGTCAGGATGCCTTACCAGAAGGTCGAAGGGACTGGGGAGTAAAAAGAATTCCTAAACTCTCCGATATATAATTCCTAAATGACTCAAAACATTTTTCTAGACACAACTCGGCCACTAAAGACGATCAAACAGTGGGGGCTCCTAAGGTCGGGAAAGGCTCTGATTACCAACTTGTAACACCCTCGATGCGGCTATATCTCCCACGTGTCGAGGCACGACTTAGAGGCATAACCGCATTGAAAGCAATGTCGCAAGTGAGGTAATCTTCACACAATCCATGTAATAAATAAAGGGGAAAGATACATAGTTGGCTTACAATCGCCACTTCACACAGGTACATAAATAACATCCATCAAACAGGTTACACTCAAGGTCCGACTACGGCACCAAAATGAAAGAAGACTACCCCAAATGCTAAACAGATCCCCGGATCACCCAACTGGGCTCCACTACTGATCATCTGGAAAAGAAACATAGTAACGGCCACGTTCCTCATCGAACTCCCAAATGAGCTCGGTCGCGTCATCAGCACTGACATCGTTGGTACCTGCAACTGAGGTGATAATATCTGTGAGCCACGGGGACTCAGCAATCTCACACCCGCGAGATCAAGACTATTTAAGCTTAAAGGTGGGAAAGGGGGTTTGTGAGGTGGAGCTGCAGCAAGCGACTAGCATAAGGTGGCTACAGCGCAAAAGAGAGCGAGAAGAGGAGGCAAAGCACGGTCGTGAAGCTAGTAGTGATCAAGAGGTGATCCTGAAACAACCTACGTCAGGCATAACTCCAACAACCGTGTTCACTTCCCGGACCCCACCGAGAAGAGACCATCACGGTTACACACGCGGTTGATGTGTTTTAGTTAAGATCAACTTCGGGTTTTCTACAACCGGACATCAACAAATTCCCATCTGCCTCATAACCGCGGGCACGGCTTTCGAAAGATAATACCCTGCAGGGGTGTCCCAACTTAGCCCATGATAAGCTCTCACGGTCAACGAAGGATATTCCTTCTACCGGGAAGACCCGATCAATCTCGGAATCCCGGACTACAAGACATTTCAACAGCAATAAAACAAGTCCAGCAAAGCCGCCCGATTGTGCCGACAAATCCTGATAGGAGCTGCACATATCTCGGTCTCAGGGCACATCCGGATGAACACTACGTACGGCAACCGAAGATACCCCAAGTTGCCTCAGGGCGGCACCGCAAGTGGCTCTAGTTGGACCAGCAATCGAAGGAGAACTGGCCCGGGGGTTAAAATAAAGATGACCCTTGAGTCTGCAGAACCCAAGGGAAATAGGCTAGGTGGCAAATGGTAAAACCAATGTTGGGCCTTGCTGGAAAAGTCTCATTCAAAGTGAACTGTCAAGGGGGTCCCATAAATCACCCAACCGTGTAAGGAACGCAAACTCCGGGAACATAACACCGGTATGACGGAAACTAGGGTGGCAAGAGTGGAACAAAACACCAGGCATAAGGCCGAGCCTTCCACCCTTTACCAAGTATATAGATGCATTAATTAAATAAGAGGTATTGTGATATCCCAACAAGTAAACATGTTCCAACAAGGAACAACAAGATCATGTTCCAACAAGGAACAAACTTCATCTTCACCTGCAACTAGCAACGCTATAAGAGGGGCTGAGCAAAAGCGGTAACATAGCCAAACAACGGTTTGCTAGGACATGGATGGTTAGGGGCTGACATGGCAATAAAGGAGGCATGATATAGCAAGTGGTAGGTATCGCAGCATAGGCATAGCAAAAGAGCGAGCAATCTAGCAAGCAAAGATAGAAGTGATTTCGAGGGTATGGTCATCTTGCCTGCAAGGTTCTCAGAGTTGTCGAAAGCTTGGTCCTCGTAAGCGTTCTCAATAGGTTCCTCGTTCACGTACTCGTCTCCCGGCTCTACCCAAGACAAGAGAATAAGCAAAGGAACCAATATCAACCACGATGCAAATGCGCAATCAACATGATGCAACACATGGCATGATATGCGAGAGGTGATATGCAGTGCGTATGCATGCTCCGGGAGGACAAGGATGAATAGTGCATAATCTTGGAAAACCAAGCATGCCACTGGATAGATGAGGTGATTTCGGTTGAAATCGATATAAAGATCACCGGAAACGGATGCACGGTTTGCAAATGGCAAGCAAAACAAGAATGACACGAATCTGCCATAAACAGCATGATGCTACTAAGCAAGCAACAAATAGATAAGCTACTGCACCCAAACATGGCAACAAAGCATATGACAGTAATCTACTCAAGATGCCCGACAAAAGATGAACACTGAGCTACGGCTAATTCACGTCATAACAGGTTCAAACAAGCATGGCAAAAGTGCAACTTATAACAGATTCACAGACTTAGTGAAATAACAACAAGTCAGGAAAACAACATCAGGATGACATGTTCAGAGCAATGAAACGACATGCTACAGTTTCAGAACATAGCAAAGCAAGGCATGGCAAGAATCTACACATAGCACCTGACAAAAGTCTCTTACTGACCATAAGCCAAAAAGGAACAGAAAATATGATTAAACCCATGTCAAATAAGCAAGTTTCGTTACAGGTTTCGTACTTAGCAGAAAACTGGACATGGCAGAAAACTGTTAACGACTAGGCATGTTCGTGAGCTCGATGCACTCACTACAGAGCGTTTCATGATAAACTAAGCATACATACATTAAGAAGACATGGCATAGTAACAATACATGGCAAGAATAACATCATATCATGCAAGGACCAACTACACCAAGCTTGGCAAAATCGAATAACATGTAAACAATCTGCCAGCAACATTTTGAAGCAAAAGTAGAGCTCGATTGACTCAAGCTATGGCAACCCATAATTGCAAAAAAAGGCATGAATGGATTAAGCAAATACTAAAGTTCAAAACTCCCTTACTGATCATGCTCAAATTATTCATGGATCTCTCAGAAACAACATGAACATACAGCACGATAATAACAAAAGTCAGGGACTTAGTGAAATCACCAAGTCTCTGAAAACAGCAATATCATCAACCCTACTTTGCATGCAATTTCTATCCACCTCAAGCATCAGAAAAATACATAGTAAAATTCCCTGGAAAGGTAACATGGCATAGTACAAAACTCATGTAGGACTCAACTTCATAGGAGGTACACATCAATCATGGCAAAAAAGACAAAAGTGCATGATCAGATAAGATTCAGCAACTAACATCAACTAGACCTCTTCTAACAGCATTTCGGGCATCAAGATGACTTCAAATGAAAATGACGCAATCGAACAAAATGATGTACTCTTCGAGGCGAACAATTTGACATATTATACGCGCGAAACGGAGCTACGGATGCAAAGTTATCGCAGGATGAACAAGGCATGATGATGATGCAACGTGAGGACTTGGCAGAAAAACTGAGAGAGGCAAAAGTCAACCCTGCCGGCACGGTTTACGATGTTCGCCGGAGGGAGCGGCGGATCTGGCGGCTCGCCGGAGCTCGGAGGCGAGGAGGCGGAGGAGAGGTCGGGGCGGGGCCGGATCTGGCCGGAACCGGCGCCGGCGAAGTGCGGGGCGGCGCGGTGGCGCGGTGGAGGAGGCGGCGACCGGCGCGGAGGCGGCGGCGGGCGACGGCGGCCGGCGCGGAGCGGCGGAACGGCGCGGAGGCGGGGCGGCGACGGGAGGAGGCCGAGGCGGGCGGCGATGCACGCGGGGGCGCGGGGCGGCGCGCGCGGGCCCGGGCGGTCCTGCCCTGGGCCCCGCGGGCCGGCGGCGAAGTGGGCACGGGGGGGGGGGACGCGTGGCGCGGCCCGATTGGGCGCGGGCGGCGGCGCGGATGAACAGTGCGGCGGCCGGCTGCTTGCACGGATTTCGAGGAAAAAAATTAGGGTTAGGGGGGTGTAGCTCTCTCAGATTTAGAGGGGAGGACGTTTTTATAGATAGAAGGAGCTAGGGAGCTCCAAATGGAGTGCGGTTTTCGCCCACGCGATCGTGATCGAACGGCGGAGGACATGGGACTGACTTAGATGGGTTATTGGGCGGTTTTGAAGGGGTGTTGGGCTGCAACACACACGAGGCCTTCACGGTTACCCGGTTAACAGTTGGAGTACCAAACGAACTCCGATTGACCCGAAACTTGACAGGCGGTCTACCGGTGCTATACCGAGGCCACATGTCAAACCTCGGTCCATTCCGAGAATATTTAATACCCGCTCACGAAGAAATGTAAAAGGGGACGCCGGGAGACATAGGAGCGCCGGATTGCAAAACGGACAACGGGAAAGATGCTCGGATTTATGAGACGAACACGTTTGCAAATGCGATGCACATGATGACATGATATGAAATGCATGACATGACCAAAATGCAAAACGGAGAGAACCCAACCACGGAGGGAATATCATAACACATAGCCGGAAATGGCAAGAGTTGGATTACAAATATGGCAAGATACATCAGGGGCGTTACACAGGCGGACTCTAAGGCAGTGTGGGGAAGCGGAGACGCCCACGTCCAATCAACCGCCACGCGTCGACCGAGGCTGCAGGCTTTTTGGGGCCTGCGGCGCTCCGTACTTTGCCTTTGGCTTCCCTCGAAGCCAAGCCCGAGCGCACCTGGGGCCCGGGGGCTACTGTCGGTGTTCTCAGAATGGGGGTCCCCAGACTTGCCTGCCTGCGGCCCATGGCGTGGCTGCGCTGCAGCCCTATACGACCCATCTTCATCAACAAGGCATTCAAGACCCTCGCAAGGGGCCAAGCCTCGCAAGGCAGACGACGCAAGACCTCCTCAGGAGCGGCCACATCAGGTTGCCTCGCGAGGAGCGGAGAAATCAAGGCGGGGCAAACCTTGCGAGGCTCTCGTGACGTGAGCCATGACGATCAAGATCAGGCGGGCACCAGGCTGGCGCCCGCGCGCGCAGTTTCCTTGTTTCCTCTTAGGTGCTAAGGCGGCAAGCGCATGCGCGGAGTACCGAGGCATCAGGCAAAGGTTTCCTTATCAGTGCAACAAGACCAAGACCGGCGGGACAGCAGGGCAGAGGTCACCATGGAGCCCAAGACGGCGTCACCACCAGAGCCTTTTGTAGGCGAAGACCACTTTTGTAAGGATAAGCTGTACTAGCTGTCCCCTTTCAAATTGCCAGCCGTTCTTGGCTCCCTTCCCGCTCAATATTTGGGAAGAGGACTAGGGCCTATATAAGTAGAGCTAGCCACCATAGTAGGGGAACTGATCTGATCGGGAACCAACCCCTAGCCATACACCAAGAACACGTCAACCTCAGGAGGCAGTTCATCCCCTTGTACTGTTCATCATCACCCCAAGAGGCAATCCACCACCACCACACTAGATTAGGGTATTACACCACAACGGTGACCCGAACAAGTATAAACCCTGTGTCCCTTTGTGTTGCGAGTTTGTCAAGTTCGCCCGCGAGATCTTAGCGAGCTAGGCCGTAGGTCGGTAGGTGGGAAAGAACTTCGCGCGCACCCCAGAGTTCGAACCTTAAGGGTTTTGCCGAAACCCCCGTGATCCGACAGTTTGTAGGACAGTAGCAAATTTCCCTCAAGTGGATGACCTAAGGTTTATCAATCCGTGGGAGGCGTAGGATGAAGATGGTCTCTCTCCAACAACTCTGCAACCAAATAACAAAGAGTCTCTCGTGTCCCCAACACACCCAATACAATGGTAAATTGTATAGGTGCACTAGTTCGGCGAAGAGATGGTGATACAAGTGCAATATGGATGCACTACAAAAAAAATACACTTCCGTGATGATACGTGTTTGATACAGTAGGTCGCGTTTTCTGTCATGCATGTACATCCATGACAAATTTATGACAGAATCAAGATAGTCATACCTGTGTTGTCGTAAAAGTGTTCCATGACATTCCCAAAATTATCATCACGGAAGTGTCCACTTCCATGACGATAAATTGCGCGTCACAGAAGTGCTTTCGTCAAGGGTGACCGACACGTGGCATCCACCGTAACAGAACGCCGTTAAGCTATCGGGTCGGGTTTTGGATCCGATAACACATTAACAGCCCCGACCAATGGGGATTTTCCACGTGTAAAATCATCTTTGGCTGGAGGAAACATGTGTCCGCTCATCGTTTGGACAGATGTCATCCACTCATTGGACAGAAGGCGCCTATGATATGTCGACACGTGGTACGGCCCAACAGAGGCCCATTCCTGTGAAAAGGCCGGCCTGTTTGACTTGCTCAAAAGGTGGCGGGCCAGCCCATGTTAAGCCTGTTAACGGCCTGTTCGCATATAGCCCATTTGCAGCCCGCTAACCCAAGGCCCGTTACGCCCTATCCGAATTAGGCCCAGTAGCGTCATCTGGGCCACCAAATATGATTCCAGCCCGTTTTCACTTCTAGCCCATGTATGGCCCATGACGTCTTTCGGCCCATATGAGGCCCTATGTAACTCTTGGCCTATTAACAACCCGTGGTGAAACTGGCCCGTAATGAACAGTGTATCACTTTACACCCATTAACGGCCCGTGGTGAAACTGACCCGTAATGAACAGTGTATCACTTTATACCCATTAACGGCCCGTTATTCCGTTGTGCCGTTTCCAGCCCATGTTATCTTTCAGCCTTCTCAGAGCCCATTTATTCTTGGGCTCATTTCCAGCATTCGTTTACTTACGGCCCGTTACTGTCATTTTCTGCTTGTGGGCCAAATTCACCCCGTGGTTACAGTCGGCCCATTTGTGGTCTATTAATACGTTGGGCCATTTTCATAGCGTCATCAAATACGGCCTATTAACGATGGGCCGTTATGGTCGGCCCATGAACGGACGATTCCAACTCTAGCCCGTTTACGGCCATAATGCGGCCTGTTATTGGCCCATGTTTGGCCAATCGATCATACTGCCCGTATAAGGCCCATTGATGATACGGCTCGTAGAAGGCCCATTATTTCTACGGCCCGTAGAAGGCCCATTGTTCTACGGCCCGTAGAAGGCCCACTGTTTCTACGGCCCGTAGGAGGCCCAGTGTCACTACAGTAAATATTAGCCCATGGTTATTGTGGCCTAGTTTTAAAATATAGGTTATTGCAGCCACTAGCAAACCGCGGAAAAGGTATTGCAGTGACTACAAGCAAACAAATAAACAAGACAACAAGGGAATAAATAAGCAAGCAACTTACGCTAGGCTATCAAGGCTATCACACATATTACATCCACTGGGCATAAAAGTTCGCCACCAGTGCAAATAAGCGCGCCGACAAAAGAATATACAAAACTGAGAGCACTTCAGAAGGCACTAGGCCTGGCCAGGTCGGCCCACTACTAGGAGAAGGGCTATAGATGAAATTGTCGGGGGAAATCGGCCTCCTCGAACACCTATGGGGACGAAGCCCCTTCTTGGTTCGGCGGGGGGCGGAGGTCGCACGAAGAGCGGATCGAGGCAAAGCACACGAGGGGTTTACCCAGCTTCGGGCCGCACGGATGCGTAAAACCCTACTGCTGCTTTGTGGATTGTATTGTGTTCTTGCTCGAGAGCGCTGGGTGCTACAGTACACTCGAGCTGCTTGCGAGCCTGGACGTGAATGGGTGTCCTCCCCCTCCTACGTGCGCATGGGACCTCCTTTTATATGCTCAAGGGGTTACCCACAGGTGGCAGCGTAGGTGGGGGCAAAAATGGAAAAATGCTGTAGTGGGTACAGCTGCCTGCACAGTAGCTGTACGGTGCTATCATACCTAACTCTGACGGCGGGGGACAAGGGCATTAAATGCCCGTCCGCATCGCCCAGACGGTGTAGAAAAGGGACCGTCAGGAGCGCCACCGTTTGCCACGATGGCTACTCTGTCAGCGTTGCTTCGCCACCGCACGCCCCTGGCTGCACAGCTTCTCGCCATGTATGTCTGGACTGGCCCCAGAGCGACACGTGGGGTGGATGAGCTGGAGCACAAATGGCGGAGTAGTAGCTTGCCGCGGAAAACTCCTTGCCACGGTGGATGTCTTGTCGCGCCCGGGAGCTTGTCGCTCACCGGGCCATGCCGGAGCGCGGGGCGTGCCGCGGCAAGCCTCTTGTCGCGCCTTGGTTAGCCTTCCCGGCAAGCTCCTCTTGCCTGGGTCTTGTGCTTCGAGCGGCAGTCCCAGCAAGCTCCTCTTGCCGGGGCCTCGCTCCCTTCGGGCGGTCGTCCCGGCAAGATCCTCTTGCCGGGGCCTTGTGTCTTGTCTTGAATACTTTGCTCTTGGATGGCCCAAAAAAGGGGCCATGGAGGGTTTTTGGCGGTCTACTGGCAAGCCTTGCCTCGGGGCGCTGCGACTGCCCGTGCACAAGTTCGGGGTACTAAGGTACCCCTATTTTAGTACACCGACAGGAGCCCCCGGGCCTGGGCCATACACGGTGCCGAGCGCTGTTGGGCCAGGCCCAAAACAGTGCACGGGGACGCGCGGCCTGGGTCACGCTGTATCTTAAGTTCGCACCCATCGCGCCTTCCCCAAGTGGCACGCGTCGAACGCGGCGTCGTGGGGAGAGGCGTGCGTGATGTGGGCGGCGTGCGCGGGGCTGAGCCCCGCAGGCATGCGTCACGTCGTAGGCGACTTCTTTATTCCGAAAGGCGAAACGCCCGCCTCCTCCCCCTCCTTATAAGCAGGGGAAACAGGGGTAGTTCGCCATCCCGCCGGTTGCCATTCCTCGAAAATCTCCGCCACTTCCTTCTTCCCAAAGAAAGCAGCGCTCCACCCCCGTCGTCTGTTGGGGAACGTAGCAGAAATTCAAAATTTTCCTACGTGTCACCAAGATCTATCTATGGAGAAACCAGCAACGAGGGGAAGGAGAGTGCATCTACATACCCTTGTAGATCGCTAAGCGTAAGCGTTCAAGTGAACGGGATTGATGGAGTCGTACTCGTCGTGATTCAAATCACCGATGACCAAGTGCCGAACGGACGGCACCTCCGCGTTCAACACACGTACAGCCCGGTGACGTCTCCCATGCCTTGATCCAGCAAGGAGAGAGGGAGAGGTTGAGGAAGACTCCATCCAGCAGCAGCACAACGGCATGGTGATGATGGAGGAGCGTGGCAATCCTGCAGGGCTTCGCCAAGCACCACAAGAGAGGAGGAAGAAGAGACGCAGGGCAGCACCAACGAGAGAGAGATCGAATCGCGTGTGTGGGCAGCCCTAATGCCTCAATATATATAGGGAAAGGGAGGGGCTGCACCCCCTCTAGGGTTCCCACCCCTAGGTGGGCGGCAGCCCTAGATGGGGAACAAGGGTGGCGGCCAAGAGGGGAGGGGAGAGGGAGGCGCACCAGTATGGGCCCTAGGGCCCATCTGCCCTAGGGTTTGCCCCCTTCTCCTCTCCCTTGTGCCTTGGGCCCTTGTGGGGGGCGCACCAGCCCACCTGGGGCTGGTCCCCTCCCACACTTGGCCCATGCAGCCCTCCGGGGCTTGTGGCCCCACTTGGTGGACCCCCGGACCCCTCCGGTGGTCCCGGTACGTTACCGATAAAACCCGAAACTCTTTCGGTGACCAAAACAGGACTTCCCATATAAAAATCTTTACCTCCGGACCATTTCGGAACTCCTCGTGACGTCCGGGATCTCATCCGGGACTCCGAACAACATTCGGTAACCACATACAAGCTTCCTTTATAACCCTAGCGTCATCGAACCTTAAGTGTGTAGACCCTACGGGTTCGGGAGACATGCAGACATGACCGAGATGTTCTCCGGTCAATAACCAACAGCGGGATCTGGATACCCATGTTGGCTCCCACATGTTCCACGATGATCTCATCGGATGAACCACGATGTCAAGGACTTAATCAATCCTGTATACAATTCCCTTTGTCTATCGGTACGATACTTGCCCGAGATTCGATCGTCGGTATCCCGATACCTTGTTCAGTCTCGTTACCGGCAAGTCTCTTTTACTCGTTCCGCAACACATCATCCCGTGATCAACTCCTTGATCACATTGTGCACATTATGATGATGTCCTACCGAGTGGGCCCAGAGATACCTCTCCGTCACACGGAGTGACAAATCCCAGTCTCGATTCGTGCCAACCCAACAGACACTTTTGGAGATACCCGTAGTGCACCTTTATAGCCACCCAGTTACGTTGTGACGTTTGGCACACCCAAAGCATTCCTACGGTATCCGGGAGTTGCACAATCTCATGGTCTAAGGAAACGATACTTGACATTAGAAAAGCTTTAGCATACGAACTACATGATCTTGTGCTAGGCTTAGGATTGGGTCTTGTCCATCACATCATTCTCCTAATGATGTGATCCCCTTATCAACGACATCCAATGTCCATGGTCAGGAAACCGTAACCATCTATTGATCAACGAGCTAGTCAACTAGAGGCTTACTAGGGACATGGTGTTGTCTATGTATCCACACATGTATCTGAGTTTCTTATCAATACAATTCTAGCATGGATAATAAACGATTATCATGAACAAGGAAATATAATAATAATCAATTTATTATTGCCTCTAGGGCATATTTCCAACAGTCTCCCACTTGCACTAGAGTCAATAATCCAGTTCACATCGATATGTGATTGCAATGATTCCAACACCCAAGGTCACATCCCCATGTGACTAACACTCAAAGAGTTTACTAGAGTCAATAATCTAGTTCACATTACTATGTGATTAACACTCAATGAGTTTTTGGTTTGATCATGTTATGCTTGTGAGAGATGTTATAGTCAACGGGTCTGAACCTTTCAGATCCCTGTGTGCTTTACAAATCTCTATGTCATCTCCTAGATGCAGTTACCACGCTCTATTTGGAACTATTCCAAATAACTGTTCTACTATACCAATCCAATTTACTACTTAGTATAATCTGGATTAGTGTCAAAGTTTGCATCGGCGTAACCCTTTACGACGAACTCTTTTCCACCTCCATAATCGAGAAAATTCCTTAGTCCACTAGTTACTAAGGATAACTCTGACCGCTGTCCTGTGATCCATCCTTGGATCACTCTTGTACCCCTTGACTGACTCATGGCTTGGCACACTTCAGGTGCGGTACATAACTAAGCATACTTTAGAGCCTATGTCTGAAGCATAGGGGGCGACCTTCGTCCTTTCTCTCTATTCTGCCGTGGTCAGGTCTTGAGTCTTACTCAATACTCACGCGTGTAATACAGCCAAGAACTCCTTCTTTGCTGATCTATTTTGAATTCCTTCAAAATCTTGTCACGGTATGTATTCATTTGAAAGTACTATTAAGCGATTTTGATCTATCCTTATATATCTTGATGCTCAATGTTCAAGTAGCTTAATCCAGGTTTTCCATTGAAAACACTTTTCAAATAACCCTATATGCTTTCCAGAAATTCTACATCATTTCTGATCAACAATATGTCAACAACATATACTCATCAGAAATTCTATAGTGCTCCCACTCACTTCTTTGGAAATACAAGTTTCTCATAAACTTTATATAAACCCAAATCTTTGATCATCTCATCAAAGCGTACATTCCAACTCCGAGATACTTACTCCAGTCCTTAGAAGGATTGCTGGAGCTTTGCATACTTATTAGCATCTTTCAGGATTGACAAAACCTTCTGGCTGTATCACATACAACCTTTCCTCAAAAAAATCGTCGAGGAAACAATGTTTTGACATCCTATCTGCACAATTTCATAAATAATGCAGTAATCGCTAACATAATTCCAACAGACTCTTAGCATCGCTACGAGTGAGAAAGTCTCATCGTACTCAACTCCTTGAACTTGTCGGGAAACATCTTAACAACAAGTCGAGCTTTCTTAATGGTGAGATTTACCATCATTGTCCGTCTTCCTTTTAAAATCCATCTGTACTCAACAACCTCACGACCATCGAGCCGTTCTGCCAAAGTCTACACTTTGTTTTCATACATGGATCCTCTCTCGGATTTTATGGCCTCGAGCCATTCATCGGAATCCGGCCCCACCATCGCTTCTCCATAGCTTGTAGGTTCATTGTTGTCTAGCAACATGACTTCCAAGACTGGATTACATACCACTCTGAAATAGTACGTGTCATCCTACGAGGTTTGGGAGTGACTTGATCCGAAGTCTCATAAGCTTCCACTTCAATTGGTGTAGGTGCCATAGGAACAATTCATGTGCCTTGCTACACACTAGTTGAAGTGACGATTCAATAACCTCATCAAGTCTCCACCATCCTCCCACTCAATTCTTTCGAGAGAAACCTTTCCTCGAGAAAGGACCCGATTCTAGACACAATCCCTATTGCTTTCGGATCTGAGACAGGAGGTATACCCAACTGTTTTGGGTGTCCTATGAAGATGCAGTTATCCGCTTTGGGTTCAAGCTTATCAGCCTGAAACTTTTTCATATAAGCGTCGCAGCCCCAAACTTTTTAAGAAATGATAGCTTAGGTTTCTCTAAACCATAGTTCATACGGTGTCATCTCATCGGAATTACGTGGTACCCTATTTAAAGTGAGTGCGGTTGTCTTTAATGCCTAACCCATGAACGATAGTGGTAATTCGATAAGAGACATCATGGTATGCATCATATCCAATAGGGTGCAGTCATGATGTTTAGACACACCATCACACTATGGTGTTCCAGGCTGTATCAGTTGTGAAATAATTTCCATAATGTCTTAATTCTGTGCCAAACTCGTAATTCAGATATTCATCTCTATGATCATATCATAGACATTTTATCCTCTTATCACGAAGATCTTCAACTTCATTCTGAAATTACTTGAACCATTCAATAATTCACACTTTGTGTTTCATCAAGTAAATATGCTCAGTATCTACTCAAATCATCTGTGAAGTAAGAGCATAACGATATCCACTGCGTACCTCAGCACTCATTGGACTGCACACATCAAAATGTGTTACTTCCAACAAGTTGCTTTCTTGTTCCATTTTACTGAAACCGAAGCTTTCAGTCATCTTGCCCATGTGGTATGATTTGCATGTCTCAAGCGATTCAAAATCAAGTGAGTCCAAACGGTCCATCTGCATGAGGTTTCTTCATGCGTATATATTAATAGACATGGTTCACATTACTCAATCCTTTTCAAAAATGAGTGAGTCCAAAGATCCATCAACATGGAGCTTCTTCATGCGTTTTATACCAATATGACTTACATGGCAGTGCCACAAGTAGGTGGTACTATCATTACTAACTTATATCTTTTGGCATGAACATGTGTATCACTATGATCGAGATTCAATAAACCATTCATTTTATGTGCAAGACCATTGAAGGTATTATTCAATAAATAGAGTAACCATTATTCTCCTTAAATGAATAACCGTATTGCGATAGACATAATCCAATCATGTCTATGCTCAACGCAAACACCAAATAACAATTATTTAGGTTTAACACCAATCTCGATGGTAGAGGGAGCGTGCGATGCTTGATCACATCAACCTTGGAAACATTTCCAACACATCTTGTCAGCTCACCTTTAGCTAGTCTCCGTTTACTCTGTAGCTTTTACTTCGAGTTACTAACACTTAGCAACCGAACCGGTATCTAATACCCTGATGCTACTTGGAGTACTAGTAAAGTACACATTCACATAATGTATATCCAATATACTTCTATCGACAGCCTTCTCATCTACCAAGTATCTAGGGTAATTCTGCTTCAGTGGCTGTTCCCCTTATTACAGAAGCACTCAGTCTCGGGTTTGGGTTCAACCTTGGGTTTCTCCACTAGAGCAGCAGCTGATTTGCCGTTTCATGAAGTATCCCTTCTTGCCCTTTCCCTTCTTGAAACTAGTGGTTTCACTAACCATCAACAATTGATGCTCCTTCTTGATTTCTACTTTTGCGGTGTCAAACATCGTGAATATTTCAAGGATCATCATATCTATCCCTGATATGTTATAGTTCATCACGAAGCTCTAGCAGCTTGGTGGCAATGACTTTGGAGAAACATCACTATCTTATCTGGAAGATCAACTCCCACTCGATTCAAGTGATTGTTGTACTTAGACAATTTGAGCACAAGCTCAACGATTGAGCTTTTCTCCCTTAGTTTGCAGGCCAAGAAAATCGTCGGAGGTCTTATACCTCTTGACGTGGGCACGAGCCTGAAATCCCAATTTCAGCCCTCGAAACATCTCATATGTTCCGCGACATTTCAAGAATGTCTTCGGTGCCTCAATTCTAAACCATTTAACATTACCGAACTATCATGTAGTCATCAAAACGTGTATGTCAGATGTTCGCAACATCCACAGACCACGTTCGAGGTCCAGCACACCGAGCAGTGCATTAAGGACGTAAGCCTTGTACTGTCCGCATAATTGCTACTATCAACTTTCAACTATATTTTCTCTAGGAACACATCTAAAACAGTAGAACTAAAGCGCGAGCTGCGACATAATTTGCAAAATCTTTTTGACTATGTTCAGGATAATTAAGTTCATCTTATGAACTCCCACTCAGATAGACATCCCTCTAGTCATCTAAGTGATTACATGATCCGAGTCAACTAGGCCGTGTCCGATCATCACGTGAGACGGACTAGTCAACGTCGGTGAACATCTTCATGTTGATCGTATCTACCATACGACTCATGCTCGACCTTTCGGTCTTCTGTGTTCCGAGGCCATGTCTGTACATGCTAGGCTCGTCAAGTTAACCCTAAGTATTTTGCATGTGTAAAACTGTCTTACACCCGTTGTATGTGAACGTAAGGATCTATCACACCCGATCATCACGTGGTGCTTCGAAACGACGAACTGTAGCAACGGTGCACAGTTAGGGGAGAACACATTCTTGAAATTGTTTATGAGGGATCATCTTATTTACTACCGTCGTTCTAAGTAAACAAGATGCATAAACATGATAAACATCACATGCAATCAAAAGGTGATATGATATGGCCAATATTATTTTGCTCCTTTTGATCTCCATCTTCGGGGCTCCATGATCATCATTGTCACCGGCATGACACCATGATCTCCATCATCATGATCTCCATCATCGTGTCTCCATGAAGTTGTCACGCCAACTATTACTTCTACTACTATGGCTACCGGTTAGCAATAAAGTAAAGTAATTACATGGCGTTGTTCAATGACACGCAGGTCATACAATAAATAAAGACAACTCCTATGGCTCCTGCCGGTTGTCATACTCATCGACATGCAAGTCGTGATTCCTATTACAAGAACATGATCATCTCATACATCACATATATCATACATCACATCCTTTGGCCATATCACATCACATAGCATACCCTGCAAAAACAAGTTAGACGTCCTCTAATTGTTGTTGCATGTTTTACGTGGCTGCAATGGGTATCTTAGCAAGAACGTTTCTTACCTACGCAAAACCACAACGTGATAAGCCAATTGCTATTTACCCTTCATAAGGACCCTTTTCATCGAATCCGTTCCGACTAAAGTGGGAGAGACTGGCACCCGCTAGCCACCTTATGCATCAAGTGCATGTCAGTCGGTGGAACCTTTCTCACGTAAGAGTACGTGTAAGGTCGGTCCGGGCCGCTTCATCCCACAATGCCGCCGAAACAAGATTGACTAGTAACGGTAAGCATATTGAACAAAATCAACGCCCACAACTACTTTGTGTTCTACTCGTGCAAAGAATCTACGCAATAGACCTAGCTCATGATGCCACTGTTGGGGAACGTAGCAGAAATTCAAAATTTTCCTACGTGTCACCAAGATCTATCTATGGAGAAACCAGCAACGAGGGGAAGGAGAGTGCATCTACATACCCTTGTAGATCGCTAAGCGGAAGCGTTCAAGTGAACGGGGTTGATGGAGTCGTACTCGTCGTGATTCAAATCACCGATGACCAAGTGTTGAACGGACGGCACCTCCGCGTTCAACACACGTACAGCCCGGTGACGTCTCCCATGCCTTGATCCAGCAAGGAGAGAGGGAGAGGTTGAGGAAGACTCCATCCACCAGCAGCACAACGGCATGGTGATGATGGAGGAGCGTGGCAATCCTGCTGGGCTTCGCCAAGCACCACAAGAGAGGAGGAAGAAGAGACGCAGGGCAGCACCAACGAGAGAGAGATCGAATCGCGTGTGTGGGCAGCCCTAATGCCTCAATATATATAGGGAAGGGGAGGGGCTGCGCCCCCTCTAGGGTTCCCACCCCTAGGAGGGCGGCAGACCTAGATGGGGAACAAGGGTGGCGGCCAAGAGGGGAGGGGAGAGGGAGGCGCACCAGTATGGGCCCTAGGGCCCATCTGTCCTAGGGTTTGCCCCCTTCTCCTCTCCCTTGTGCCTTGGGCCCTTGTGGGGGGGCGCACCAGCCCACCTGGGGCTGGTCCCCTCCCACACTTGGCCCATGCAGCCCTCCGGGGCTTGTGGACCCACTTGGTGGACCCCCGGACCCCTCCGGTGGTCCCGGTACGTTACCGATAAAACCCGAAACTCTTTCGGTGACCAAAACAGGACTTCCCATATAAAAATCTTTACCTCCGGACCATTCCGGAACTCCTCGTGACATCCGGGATCTCATCCGGGACTCCGAACAACATTCGGTAACCACATACAAGCTTCCTTTATAACCCTAGCGTCATCGAACCTTAAGTGTGTAGACCCTACGGGTTCGGGAGACATGCAGACATGACCGAGATGTTCTCCGGTCAATAACCAACAGCGGGATCTGGATACCCATATTGGCTCCCACATGTTCCACGATGATCTCATCGGATGAACCACGATGTCAAGGACTTAATCAATCCCGTATACAATTCCCTTTGTCTATCGGTACGATACTTGCCCGAGATTCGATCGTCGGTATCCCGATACCTTGTTCAATCTCGTTACCGGCAAGTCTCTTTTACTCGTTCCGCAACACATCATCCCGTGATCAACTCCTTGATCACATTGTGCACATTATGATGATGTCCTACCGAGTGGGCCCAGAGATACCTCTCCGTCACACGGAGTGACAAATCCCAGTCTCGATTCGTGCCAACCCAACAGACACTTTCGGAGATACCCGTAGTGCACCTTTATAGCCACCCAGTTATGTTGTGACGTTTGGCACACCCAAAGCATTCCTACGGTATCCGGGAGTTGCACAATCTCATGGTCTAAGGAAACGATACTTGACATTAGAAAAGCTTTAGCATACGAACTACATGATCTTGTGCTAGGCTTAGGATTGGGTCTTGTCCATCACATCATTCTCCTAATGATGTGATCCCGTTATCAACGACATCCAATGTCCATGGTCAGGAAACCGTAACCATCTATTGATCAACGAGCTAGTCAACTAGATGCTTACTAGGGACATGGTGTTGTCTATGTATCCACACATGTATCTGAGTTTCCTATCAATACAATTCTAGCATGGATAATAAACGATTATCATGAACAAGGAAATATAATAATAATCAATTTATTATTGCCTCTAGGGCATATTTCCAACATCGTCACCAGCACTGTCATCGCCGCCGACCTCTCTCCCCACCTCCGCCATGCCTTCGAGGATCGGGAGAGGGAAGGCCGTGAAGTCGGCCGAGGCGCTGCGGCTTGAGGCGCTGCGGAAGGAGCGGGCGACTTTCCCCCCTCAGCTCGACGCGGTGGACCTGGGGGACAGGTTCTACCTCTTTTGGTCGACGGTGACGCGAGCGCATCCGCGCACGCGGGTTCTTCCCGCTGTTGACCAGAAGAAGTATCCGACCGGGTACCCCTTCTTTGTTTTGTTCTTCTATTGCGGGCTTTGCCCTCCCTTTTCTCAATTCTTCTGTGACATCATGAACACCTATGGCTTCCACCTCCTCGACTTCACCCCCAACGCTGTTCTGACAATGGCGGTTTTCGCACACCTCTGTGAGAACTTTGTCGGAGTCCATCCCAACGTAGCCCTCTTCCGCCATTTCTTTTCTCCTCGGGTGGAGAAAGGAGAGCCTTTATCCGGCGGGGTCGCCTGGATCTCCAAGACTGGCAAGAAGGAGGCTTATCTGGAGGGAGAACTCCGCAGCAGATGGGAGGAGTGGAGGGCGGACTGGTGCTTGATCGTCGAGGAGAAGCCGCAGCCATTCACTACCGTGCGCCGAGCTCCAGTGGTGCGCGGCCGCGATTGGAGCGACGTGGCTCCGGACGACGCCAAGTTGGAGATTGTCGTCACCCGGATCCTGCGCCTCAGGCTTGCCGGGCTCACCGTCGGCGCTGTTGGCGCGGACTTCCTCCGCCGCCGCATCGCCCCCCTGCAGGAAAGGGGAGACCTGCCTGGGAGTTCCAGAACGCGGCGGACATCATGAGGCTGCGTCCGGGCCTTAATTTCAACTTTACTGTCTTGGAGCTTGACGGGACGCTCAGGGAGCTGTTCAAGCACGACCCTGAGCATCCCGAATGGTTCAGGCTGCCGCAGGGCGTCGTTCCCTTATGCAATAACTCGTCGCTCAGCCGCATCCTCGCAATGATGCCGCTGTGCGACTCGCATGGGATCGACGCGACCTGGCAGGAGCCTGCAGACGACGTCGTGCAGGCGTTCTTTGATGACTTGGTGGAGGTGCCAGTCAACCCCGACGAGAAAAGGGGCCTCACTCGGGACACCACCCCCGACGAGTTGGCGTACATTGCCTCCGGGATGGAGGAGGCAGCGGCCGCCGCAGCCGCAGGTGAATTTGGATTCACCGTGGCTGAGGCAAACGCGGCGGAGGTGGCGAGCCTTGCCGAGGAGGCGGAGTTCGTCGGCGAGGAAGAAATTGCCGAGCACGGCGCCAAGGGCGAGCCCGCCCAGGACACGAGTGGCTTGCCGGAGGTTGAAGCCTCTTCCTCCCGACCTCCGGGCAGCTCGTCGCAAGCAGAGCCCCCTGCCCAGCCAAGGAGGCGTCTCCGCAAGGCTGGGGAGGTGGTGCGGCAGGCGAGCCAACAACCGCAGCGCCGCGTGAAACGCTACTCTAAGGCAGCAGGAGCGGGGTCTTCGCGGGCTGCGGCTTCTGCTCCTGCCGCTTCTCGCGCCGCGGCGGCAGCTGGAGCGGAGCCGTCCACTGCTCCCGCCAAGCGGCCACGGGAGCCTACTCCCCCGCCTCCTCGCGCCAGGAGCAAGCCGGTCTTCGACTTCTCCACACTCAGCTCCGACGATGAAGAGGAAGAAGAGTAGGTCCCTTGTCGAGCTTGTATCCTTTCAATTTCTGTTGTCTTGTCTTGCAGCTCATTTGCCTTTCTCCGAATGTGTTCCTTTCCAGGACTCTGGCCCAGAGAATGGCAAAGAGGGCCAAGACCCCGCTGGTCGTCCTCGAGGATGAACCCGCCCCGGCAACAGGGGGTGTGCCCGAGTCAACCTTGCCGGACCTGGCAGCCGATCTTCAGAGCAGCCCCCAACGCAGCCCCCAGCGTAAGTATTCGGTGTACTTCCGCTGTTCGGCGCACATGGGTGCTCCTCTTCTCTTTTGTTGTTGATATCTGGCTGTTGCTTCGTGTAGGAGCAGAGCAGCCCCGGCAGGAGCGCCCGGAGAGCACTCCCGCCGCGCTGTCTGCGTCGACCACACCGCCAAGGGGGAATTCTCCGGCAAGGGAGGAGCCCCCGGCAGGGGAGAGCTCTCCGGCAAGGGGGAGCTCTCCGGCAAAGGGGGACTCCCCGGCGAGGGATGGCACCAACGACCCCCCGGCAACGGAGGCCGCGGCCACAGATCCTGCTACCGGTAACCCTTCCCGCACGGAAAACTTCCCTTGGCTCATCTTTCTTTTGATCTTCTCGTCGGGTAATTGCTTGACCTCTCTCCCTTCTCCGGCCATCAGACCCACCTGCCACGGACTCGATGGAGACCAAGGTCGTCGTCGAGGAGGGCGCGCATGGCGATGCCGACGACGTCGTCGTCACCGAAGAAGCGGACGGCGCTGATGATCTTGCCGGCGACGGAGATGCCGAGGCCGCCAAGGCCGCCGCCGCAGCAGCTGGTGAGGGGACCGGCGACCGTACTGACGGCCCCGGGGCCGCAGGAGCGCCAAGTGCTTCACCGACCGCCGATCCTGCCGCCGCCACAACGTCGGCCCCCGAGGAGCCCCAGCCAGGCGTCTATCTGAAGGCCGGCGACGATGTCTTCATCAAGCTTCCCTGGGAGTCGAGCGCCAGGGCGCCGTTCGAGGGAGAGGTCTTGGACGGAGAGGTGCTCGCCTCCGCCGGGCTTTCACTGGTCGATACGCCAAGCAGCAGCAGCGGCGAGCCCGAGGAGGAGCGGCTGCTCCGAAAGCTTGAGTCGCTCTACCGCGCCCGGCAAGCTAAGGTGGAGTGCCAGGAGGCGCTCGTCGCGAAGGAGGGAGTAGACATGGAGAAGCGCGCCGGGGAGCTCCGGGAGCTCAAACAGGAGGCTCTCCAGTCCTTGGCGGAGGAGCGGAGGCAGCTCGACGAGGCGCGGACGGCCTTCATCCTCGAGAAGGCAGAAGCCGAAGAGCAGCAGAGGCTTGCCGCTGCGGGGCTATCTGCGCGGGAAGGCGAGCTGGTGCAGCAGAAAGCCAGCCTCGCCAGCCACGAGGAGGAGGTCGCCGCGCGTGAGCAAGCGCTCGGTGGGGCCCTCAAGAAAGCGCAGGATGCTGCCGCGGCTGCCGAGACCGCCAAGAAGGAGCTGGAGGCGAAGGTGGCACAGCTCGACATTGATCTCAAGGTGAGCGGTGAGGAGCTCGCCGCGCTCAAACAGGAGCGCGAGAAGGGTGCCCACACCCTCGGCGAGCTGCAGGGCCGCTTCGCCGAGAAGATCAAGGAGCTCGATGCCGCCAAGGACTCCAAGGCTGATCTCGAGCTGAAGCTGGACACCTTGGCCAAGGCGCTGGAGAGCGCCAAGGAGCAGGAGGCGACCTTGCGGAAGGAGGTCACGGACAACGAGGAGCTGCTGAAGAGCGCCGCGGTCACCCAGAACAACATCAGGGCGACGGTGGAGCAGTGGACCGAGGGTCTCGTCGACATCGCCGCCGTCATCGACAAGGAGGTGACGCTGCTGGGGATGGAGGGCCACGAGTATCCCTCCGGCGAGAGCATCCCACCCAGCGCAAAGCTCACTTCGTTCTTCAAAGGCGTGGCGGCGGTGCTTCAGCATCTCCGGAAAGCGATCCCAGAGCAGCTGACCGACGAGACGCGCGATGCCATCTCTGGGGCCCTTGAGAAGGTGTTGGTGAAGATTGTCTTCCGCAACCCCACCATCAGGCTCACCAACGTCCTCAAGTCCTTGCCGGAAGATGCTGATCTGGAGGAGATCAGGGCCCTCGTTGCGCCCATTGTGGAAAGGGTGGCCGTGATCAAGAGGATCGAGGGCGACCGCGTAGGTTAGGCCGCTCGTCCCTTTGTTTCTTTTTTTTTCTTTGTCGCTGCTAAACGTGTCATGGAAACAGTTGGTTAGAGCTGCGACAAGTTATTCTGTAATATAACTTTATCTTAGATTGTGATTGCACTGTTATTTCCTCTACTTGATTCCGCGCTTTGTATGTTCTTGCCCTACGCTTTTAGGGGCTTGCCAGCGCAGGCCTCCGCCTTGCCGCGGGCGCTGAGTGCGGGACATCAGCAGCCCGCCAGCGGCGCCGCCACCGGCAAGAAACCTTGTCGCGGCTAGCTGCAACTCACTTAAATTGTTCAGCAGGCTCAAAACAAAATAAGTGTTGCGACTGCAGTCGCAGCACACTTAAGCTGTCGAGCGAGCTCGAAACAAAGTAAGGATGCTACTCTGGTTGTAGCACACTTAAGTCGTTGAGTGGACTCAAAACGAAGTAAGGGCGCAACTAGCCATGAGCCGGTCCCTCCGCGCACAGGTTTTCCATACAAAGCTCGGTCGTTCAAGGATGATAACTCAAAAACTTAAAAACTTAATTGCTCAAACTTTGGCAACTTAGCTTTTCTGTCGTTTGCTGCCCGACAAGGCGAGATTTTCTTGGACGACGCCTGGCCCACACCATTATCTTCTTCTCCCCCCTCCCCGGTAAACTTGTGGGCGAGGGCCCCCCTCTTTTCTCGAGAGAAAAGAGAGAGAAGGGAAAATAAAGGTACGGGGTTTCGCGGCTCACTATTGCTCGCCGGGGGTAAGTGCTGCACAATGCGTCAGATAGCACATGCACAAAGTAGAAAGCATGAAATCGACAAGATGTGCGAAGCACATGAGCTAAGCACGGGATCTGCGCCCGACTTTGTACCAAGGATCACATGCAACAGCGGCAAGACTTGGACAAAGAGGGTGGTTGACGAAACGGGTTCCGACAACCGCGCTGGCAAGGGCCTCCCCACGGTCGGCGTCAACTTGTTGGGATCTTGGCGAACTGAGCGCGCCGAAGAACAAGGTCGCCTTTCTCGAAACTTATGGCACTAACTTTGCGGCTATAGAAGCGGCGCAAAGCTTGCTGGAGGCGAGCAGCTCGCACAGCGGCCTGAAGACGGTCCCCCTCAAGGAGCAGCTGCTCTGGCTCGAGCTCAGCGTGAGCGAGCACTCGAGGCGGGCCGTATACGAGTCCATGAGGAGAATTGCCTCCGCTCCACAGACCGGAGCGGAAAGGTACCTGGCCATACCTGAGCTCACCTGTGACCACCTGCGCACCCCCTACCTGGCGCGCCAAAGATGTCGGGGGAAATCGGCCTCCTCGAACACCTATGGGGACTAAGCCCCTTCTTGGTTCAGCGGGGGGCGGAGGTCGCACGAAGAGCGGATCGAGGCGAAGCACACGAGCGGTTTACCCAGCTTCGGGCCGCACGGATGCGTAAAACCCTACTGCTGCTTTGTGGATTGTATTGTGTTCTTGCTCGAGAGCGCTGGGTGCTACAGTACACTCGAGCTGCTTGCGAGCCTGGACGTGAATGGTGTCCTCCCCCTCCTACGTACGCATGGGGCCTCCTTTTATATGCTCAAGGGGTTACCCATAGGTGGCAGCGTAGGTGGGGGCAAAAATGGGAAAATGCTATAGTGGGTACAGCTGCCTGCACAGTAGTTGTACAGTGCTATCATACCTAACTCTGGCGGCGGGGGACAAGGGCATTAAATGCCCGTCCGCATCGCCCAGACGGTGCAGAAAAGGGACCGTCAGGAGCGCCACTGTTTGCCATGATGGCTACTCTGTCAGCGTTGCTTCGCCACCGCACGCCCCTGGCTGCACAGCTTCTCGCCACGTATGTCTGGACTGGCCCCAGAGCGACACGTGGGGTGGATGAGCTGGACCGCAGATGGCGGAGTAGTAGCTTGCCGCGGCAAACTCCTTGCCGCGGTGGATGTCTTGTCGCGCCCGGGAGCTTGTCGCTCACCGGGCCTTGCCGGAGCGCGGGGCGCGCCGCGGCAAGCCTCTTGTCGCGCCTTGGTTGGCCTTCCCGGCAAGCTCCTCTTGCCGGGGTCTTGTGCTTCGAGCGGCAGTCCCAGCAAGCTCCTCTTGCCGGGGCCTCGCTCCCTTCGGGCGGTCGTCCCGGCAAGATCCTCTTGCCAGGGCCTTGTGTCTTGTCTTGAATACTTTGCTCTTGGATGGCCCAAAAAAGGGGCCATGGAGGGGTTTTGGCGTTCACCTGGCAAGCCTTGCCTCGGGGCGCTGCGACTGCCCGTGCACAAGTTCAGGGTACTAAGGTACCCCTATTTTAGTACACCGACAGAAATTGACACTAATGGCGCACCAGAGAAGAGGTGCGCCACTACTATATACTAATGGCGCACCATCAGGCGATGCGCCATTAGTGTGGAAGACACTAATGGCGCACCAGGCAGAAGGTGCACCACTAGTAACAATTTTTTTTTCATTTTTCCAAACATACTAATGGCGCATCTAGGCTAAGTGCGCCATTAGTAGTTCTAACTAGTAATGGCGCACCAGCAACAGAGTGCGCCACTAATGTATTTTTTTATTCTTTTTTGCAAAACTACTAATGGCGCACCGGGGCGTAGTGCGCCATTACTAGTTTAAACTAGTAATGGCGGACTATGCCATGGTGCGCCATTAGTATGTATATATATTTTTTAAAACTTTTTGCAAAACTACTAATGGCGCACGGCTAGGTGGTGCGCCATTAGTATGTTGGGTTCCTAATGGCGCACGGCCAGGTGGTGCGCCATTAGTATGTTGGGTTCCTAATGGCGCACGGCCAGGTGGTGCGCCATTAGTAACTTGCGACCAGCTAGATATTTTGGACAGCCACACCTACACACTCACTTTCCCCACTTCATTCCCTCCACCTCTTTCTCCAAGCTCGTCGGCTGCCTCCTCCTCCTCACCTCATTTGCACCATACATTCATCAAAATTAAGTGGTGAAATTACCTTTTTTGATAGGTAAGTAAGGGGAAAGCTATCTTCATGTTATAGATCTACTTTTTTTCTCCCTAGCTCGCTCCAACAATGTGCACATGCACTTTTTCAGGCCTAGCAAGATCTATGTATGTTTGTGGTGTTGCATATATGTTTGTGTTTGCAGGTACCGATATTTGAAATGCGACAGTTGCCAATATTTTGCCGGAATGTTGATTCATTTCCGTTTCGGCGAGAATTTTGGGACTATGCATTCTTTTTGGTCCTATTTTTAGGGAAAGTCATGCCAAATTTTTTCTTGGTTCTAAAATATCGTTTTGCTCTACCCCGCAAGCGACCATGGTCCGCACTATAACACCCCGAGACCGACGCTTCAGATGCCTTCCTTGTTCTTCATTGCTGTCGTGTGTTTTATTTTGTCTGTTGCATTTCATCATCGCATCATTCGCATTGCATCGGCACTTCGTTGTCGTCATATTTTAAAACTTGCATTCGTTCGTCGTTGCCGTTTCTCCCTTTGCCTTCATCACCTTCCCTCGGATCGCCTTGCCTACATTGACCGTTCCAGACAAATCGGGTTTTCGTTTCCCTCTTGATCGCGACCGACTAACCCCTCTTTGCGCAGAGCATCGACCCCTCGCCCGTGTCCGAAACTGCCCCGAACCCGAATCGCTCAGTCATCACCGTTGCGTTCAGATCATATCCTAACATCTATAAAACATCTCCGTTTTCTTAATTGGACTTCCTAACCTATTTATTCTCGACCGCTCGATTTCGATCGGACGGACCGGATTAATCCCTAACCTAATCCGCAAGCTATATATATATATATATATATATATATAGGTCCAACCCTAATTTCTAGGGACCTGTCCCGTCCTCCCGACCGCCGCCGCCACCCACCTGCATTCTCCTCGTTTTCCCCATCGCACCAATCATCAGCCTCTCCACCTCAGATCCATCCAGCCACCAGGAGCCTCCTCGCTCTTCTCGTCGACCCAAGGAGACGAGCACCTCCCGAGGCTAGCCAGGCCGCCGTCCCGCACCCAAGCTCCTCCGCCCCCTGCAGCCTACCCTCTGGCCGCACCGGTGACCAGTCGCCACTCGCCGGGGCACGCCGAACCAGCAGCAGCTCCCACATCTTCGGCAGTCGCTGTCGCCGCCCCGTCAAGCCCTTCAACGGATCCAGGCCGGTCCCGTCGCCTCCTCCTCCTCCTTTCTCTTTTCCTCCCCGAGGTCTCTCTCATCTCTAATCCCGCACGTCGCCGCGCTGTGCAGGAGCTCCGCTCTGACCTGGCAGCTCCCGTCGCCGCCTTGCTCCGTTCGTCGCTGTCTCCGTCAGATCCGGCGAGGCCCTGCGTCCCCGTTTCCAGGTCGTCGCGCGGCCCCACCAGAGACCACCAGCACCATCGCAGACCCGCGCCCCTGCTTCCCCTGCATCGCGCCAAGTCTGCCGCTGCATCCTCTTCTTCCCCTGCGCTGCTGTTCGAGAGGAGCAGAGCGCAGCGCTCCAGCTGCGTTGACTGCGTCGCCCCGAGCCGGCCTTCCCTTCTTTTGGGCCACAAGCGCGTATCAGGCCAGCGCCTCCTTAGGGCGCCATGCCTCCAGGCTCAGCTGGGGTTGGCCCAATGTGAGCAACCCTTGCCAGATCCAGATTCAGCCCGTGTAGCGTTTTTTTTTTCAGTCCGTGCGATTTTTTCATTTGTCCAGTGCGTGCATAATTACAGGAGGATGCCATTATTTTAAATTGCTCACAAGTAAATAACCGTGCATCATATTAAAATGTTTTATATATGTCAAATGCTTAGAATGTTGTCTAGTTTCATAATATCCAACTTTCATCTATGTTTAAAATGTTTAAACATGTTGTTTGATTAAATTTGCTCAAATGCCATGTTTAAAATGATTTATTTCATAACTAATTAACCGTAACTCAGATTTTAATAAATTGTATATGTAAATGGGGTAGCAAAATGCATAGTTTAACATGATGCACTTTATTTTCCTGTTTTATAACATTAAAATATGCTTTAGGACAGATCAGTACCTAATCCATAGATATGCACATGAGGATTTTCCGGACTTGTTGTTCGTTGTTCCGGCCTCATTTAAACTTTCCTAGGTAGGTAGTTTTGTTATGCTTCATCTCTTGCCATGTTAATCAACATTTAATATTGTTGGGTACATAAACGAGAGAGAACTAAGTAACTTGATGTGGTGTTTCGTCAATATGCAACCCGTTGCATATTGAGCTCCACTTAATTTGTAGGATTGCTTGTGCACTTTTGCCATGACATGCTTCATTAAACCGGACATGCATCAGACTTGGTTGTGCATCATGCCATGTTTATGTGATGGTTGTTTACTATGTTGTTTGTTTGTTTCCGGGTTGCTTCTCTCGTTAGCTTCGGTTTCATTCCGGAGTTGTGAGGATTCGTTCGACTTCGTCCGTTTGTCTTCTTCATGGACTCGTTCTTCTTCCTTGCGGGATTTCAGGCAAGATGACCATACCCTCGAAATCACTTCTATCTTTGCTTGCTAGATTGCTCGCTCTTTTGCTATGCCTATGCTACGATGCCTACCACTTGCTTATCATGCCTCCCATATTGCCATGTCAAGCCTCTAACCATCCTTTCCAAGCAAACTGTTGTTTGGCTATGTTACCGCTTTGCTCAGCCCCTCTTATAGCGTTGTTAGTTGCAGGTGAAGATGAAGTTTGTTCCTTGTTGGAACATGGAGATGTTGTTCCTTGTTGGAACATGTTTACTTGTTGGGATATCACAATATCTTATATTATTAACGCATCTATATACTTGGTAAAGGGTGGAAGGCTCGGCCTTATGCCTGGTGTTTTGTTCCACTCTTGCCGCCCTAGTTTCCGTCATATCGGTATTATGTTCTCGGATTTTGCGTCCCTAACGCGGTCGGGTGATTTATGGGACCCCCTTGACAGTTCACTTTGAATAAGACTTTTCCAGCAAGGCCCAACATTGGTTTTACCATTTGCCTCACCTATGCCCTTTTTCCCATGGGTTTCCGGAGCCCAAGGGTCATCTTTATTTTAGCCCCCCCGGGCCAGTGCTCCTTCGAGTGTTGGTCCGAACCGAGCAGCCTGCGGGGCCACCTCGGGGAAACTCGAAGTCTGGTTTTACTCGTAGCTTGACTCATCCGGTGTGCCCTGAGACCGAGATATGTGCAGCTCCTATCAGGATTTGTCGGCACATCCGGGCGGTTTTGCTGGACTTGTTTTATTACTGTCGAAATGTCTTGTAGCCGGGATTCCGAGACTAATCGGGTCTTCCCGGGGAGAAGGAATATCCTTCGTTGATCGCGAGAGCTTATAGTGGGCTGAGTTGGGACACCCCTGCAGGGTTTGAACTTTCGAAAGTCGTGCCCGCGGTTATGTGGCAGATGGGAATTTGTTAATGTCCGGTTGTAGAAAACCCTAAGTTGATCTTATTTAAAATACACCAACCGCGTGTGTAACCGTGATGGTCTCTTCTCGGCGGAGTCCGGGAAGTGAACACGGTGTTGGAGTTATGCTTGACGTAGGTTGTTCTAGGATCACTTCTTGATCATAGTTCATCGACCGTGCTTTTGCCTTCTCTTCTCGCTCTCATTTGCGTATGTTAGACGCCATATATGCTAGTCGCTTGCTGCAGCTCCACCTCACTACCCTGTCCTACCTTTAAGCTTAAATAGTCTTGATCTCACGGGTGTGAGATTGCTGAGTCCCCGTGACTCACAGATACTTCCAAAACCAGTTTGTAGGTGTCGATGAAACCGTGCAGGTGACGCATCCGAGCTCAAGGAGGATCTCGATGAAGATCTTGTTCATTGTGTTGTTTCGTTTCAGTTGATCAGTAGTGGAGCCCAGTTGGGACGATCGGGGATCTGTGTAGCATTTGGGGTAGTCTTCTTTTATTTTGGTTCCGTAGTCGGACCTTGATTGTATCTGTATGATGTAATGCTTTACTCATGTTTTGTGTGAAGTGGCGATTGTAAGCCAACTATGTATCTCTTTCCCTTATGTATTACATGGGTTGTGTGAAGATTACCTCACTTGCGACATTGCTTTCAATGCGGTTATGCCTCTAAGTCGTGCTTCGACACGTGGGAGATATAGCCGCATCGAGGGCGTTACAAGTTGGTAATCAGAGCCTTCACCGACCTTAGGAGCCCCCACTGATTGATCGTTTTTAGCGTCCGAGTTGTGTCTAGAAAAATGTTTTGAGTCTTAGGATTATATATATCAGAGAGTAGGATTCTTTTTACTCCTCAGTCCCTTCGTCGCTCTGGTGAGGCCTCCTGACGTAGAGTTTTGACTCTTCTCTTCTCTAATTTCACTAAAAAAAATTTTAGGATCACGCGGGTATCTTAGAATCGTTCCGATGGTTTTGTGATGACAACATTGTCTTGTTGCCTCCTGTCAACAGGGGTTTAGTGGAAGTGTCCCGGGGAGTTGAGATCTAAGGTGTTGTCGTCATAATTTTATCGTTGCGGTTCTGGAATACCTGAGTTTAGTTCGCCGACATCGAAAATCTCTTTTGTACAGTTGTTGGTGAGATAACCCTGATAGCCCAGTACTGAGGCGAGTGCGGGAGTATTGCCATAACTTGTATAACGGATGCTTTTCGAAGGTTGAGGTAAACGATTTCCGAAGGTTTCTTGGTTATGTGTTGAAGGATGGATACAGCTGGATCTATGTATTGTTAGTTTGGGTGATATATTTTGTGTCCCCTGTATCCCCAACACCAGATTGCATAACCAGAAAGTTTCGGGAGTTTATAGGTGGGAATTCAAGTAGCTCCTAGATTATCTTTCCTACAGACACATGATACGATATGGGGTCTATCATATGTTTGTTTCCGGCTTATTCTGCAAGCCAAATCCTTTGTTTTGTTTTATTTGTGGTATTCGAGTTGCTTCGAAGTCAAATGTTGAATCCATACCTTTTCCAAGCGGTGTTCTCATATTTCTATGTGAATACAAATCCTTCTTGATCATTGAGGTTGTCTTTTCAATCCTTTCCAACCGGTGTGCTTCTCTTCAAGTGGATCCGATCATTTCAACATTCACAAGATCACCTCTCAGTTTTTTTCCCAACGTTGCTTGTTTCATCCGTCCCAAATTGTCTTTGATTTTCCCGCCCTCCCACCCTGTTTCTTCAAGTACTCAGATTTCTCAATCAAGTATCCTCTTTATCGATGGAAGTTTCTTCATTCTTTCCTTCAATGTTCTTATCCGGTGATTATCATGAAGATGGTCAGGAGTTTCAAGTTCATCATTCGTCATTCTTTTCTTCTCCGATGGTTCCAATTCAAGCTTTAGCGATCATATCTTTTCCTCGTTTCTAATGTTTTCTCGTACCGGTGCACCTCTTAATCATTCACCTCTCGCTATTCATTTGTTCCGGAGTTATGAAGATATCTCAGAAGATTCAAGTCTCCATTCTCAATTCACTCAAGTTCTTTTGAGGATGCTATCTCATTCAAGCCAGTTAATTCAAGCGGTGCAATCTCTCTTTTCAAGCAATCGTTTGACAGTGTTTCTGTTGAGTGGGCCCTAACCCACAGGTCTTTTCCCAGGATCTTACCTGACTCTTCTAATTTTTCCGGAGTAAATCCCAAATTCTTTTTCAAGATGTGATGTAAGAATGAATTGTCATCAGTCATATTCCTTCTCCAAAATCGCGTTCAAATTCTTTTGATCGTTGGTTCAACCTTTATAATTTTCATTCCGGAGTGCCTCAACAATTCATGGTGGTGTTTCTCATCGTCATTCTCAACATTTGAAGACCGAAGAAGAGTTTCTCTTTAATCTTGCTCCATTATCTTCAAGATTCATGGTTCTAGCTTGATGCCATCCTCTCATAATTGTTTTCGATTGTGAGAATTCTTTTCACCCATCCGGATCATTTCATGAGTTGTTTCCATTTCTTTCCTCCGAAGGCCATCATGTCATAATTATTCATTCAAGCGTTCAGCTCTTGTTTTCCAAATCTCACCGGTGCATCGTCGAAATATCCTCTAATCAGTTCATGATCTCTTTGTTCTAGCGTATCTAAATTCTGTCAAGCATCTTTATTCGTTTTCTAATTCTTCACGGTGAATTGTACCTTTGCTACTTTCATTTTCAATTCTTACGGTGGTTCATTCAAGAGTTCTCTTCCTTCGTTATTATATAGACTCATTCGTTCTTCCCAAATCCTACCGGCGGATCGTTGAAGACCTTCCCAAGTTGAGCAATATCTCTCTTCAATCCTTTTTCAACGAGAATAAGTAGTATGCCTAATCCGTTGCTTGTCATCAATTTAAATTGGTGAAGGATACGCATAACATAATTCTTGTTCTTGTTTCTTCCAAGGGATTAATTCCTTCTTCCGGAGTTTGTAATGGTATCAATTTCTCAGTTATATGTTGTTCATCTTTCTTTTTCCAGAGTTCCAAGTTTTCTCGATTATATCATTTCAAAGCTTCATCTTGTCACTTCAAGGCTTTACCTTGTTCTTTCAACTTCTCTTTCTTTCTATCTTCCTTTTATTACCAGAGTTCTTCATGGAGTTTCTTCATGGTGGTTCATCAAGGATTTAATTCATTCTCGAAGCGTTCTTCAAGATTCTTCTTGGAAGAGCTCAAATATTTTTCTTCCTGCATTCCGAAGTGCAATTCTTTCTACCTTACCTTTTGAGGTGGTGTTATGCCATTCTTCACAATTTCCCTTCGTGTTTCAAGGTTCACAAGTTGTTAACATTGAGATATTTAAATCCATCAATTTCTGTGTTGGAGTTATCTTGGTATATATTTCACATAAAGCCTTCCCTAAGGAATGTTGCTATTGTGGTGCTTCTCAATGACCCAAGCTTGCTCTTTATCCTCTTGGTGGAATAAATTTTCATCTCTTCGTTGATCTCAAGCAAGCAATTGTTTTCGTTAGTGGCAGAAGTTCACCTCAAGTTTTGAGATGTCTCGATAGGCCCATGAGGATCTTATCTTTTCGTTGTTGGTTTTCCAACAACTCCGCTATAACCTTCTTGGAAAGGTGCTTTCCACACTAATTTGTGACAGAAGTTGTCTTTTTCTTCTCCGTTCTTTTGTTCCGACGATTTATCTTCTATTCTTCCTTCCGGAGGTATTGTTGTATTGCTCTCTTTGACACATCATCTCGTTAGGTCAAGATCATGTTCTTTTCCGTGCTTATCCATTTAACATGAGCATTGTTCTATTCAAGTTCTTTCCATCTTGTCAAGTTATTGTTCTATTCATTCCATGTTCAACCAAAGTGCTGTCAAATTATATCAATCTTATTCCTTCTATATCTAGTTTTAACCGTAGTGGTTTCAATATCTATCTTATCACTAAATCTCTTGGTTCTCGTCGTATCCCATGTTCCTCTTCTCTAGGGAGTGTTTTCAAGTTCGTTCAACTCCGTTGTGTTCTTTCTTTCAACTTTTCAACCTCTCAAGGTTCGTGGTTTCACTCTTTTGTCGAAGAAGCAACTTTGTTTTACCACTTCCTCTTCCGCTTTTCTCCGGCGCCATCCTTTGATCTCGGGACGAGATACTCTCGTAGTGGTGGAGTGTTGTAACGCCCTGAGACCGACGCTTCAGATGCCTTCCTTATTCTTTGTTGCTGTCGTGTGTTTTATTTTGTTCGTTGCATTTCATCATCGCATCATTCGCATTGCATCGGCACTTCGTTGTCGTCATATTTTAAAACTTGCATTCGTTCGTCGTTGCCGTTTCTCCCTTTGCCTTCATCACCTTCCCTCGGATCGCCTTGCCTGCATTGACCGTTCCAGACAAATCAGGTTTTCGTTTCCCTCTTGATCGCGACCGACTAACCCCTCTTTGCGCAGAGCATCGACCCCTCGCCAGTGTCCGAAACTGACCCGAACCCGAATCGCTCAGTCATCACCGTTGCGTTCAGATCATATCCTAACATCTATAAAACATCTCCATTTTCTTAATTGGACTTCCTAACCTATTTATTCTCGACCGCTCGATTTCGATCGGACGGACCGGATTAATCCCTAAACTAATCCGCAAGCTATATATATATAGGTCCAACCCTAATTTCTAGGGACCTGTCCCGTCCTCCCGACCGCCGCCGCCACCCACCTGCCTTCTCCTCGTTTTCCCCATCGCACCAATCATCAGCCTCTCCACCTCAGATCCATCCAGCCACCAGGAGCCTCCTCGCTCTTCTCGTCGACCCAAGGAGACGAGCACATCCCGAGGCTAGCCAGGCCGCCGTCCCGCACCCAAGCTCCTCCGCCCCCTGCAGCCTCCCCTCTGGCCGCACCGGTGACCAGTCGCCGCTCGCTGGGGCACGCTGAACCAGCAGCAACTCCCACATCTTCGGCAGTCGCTGCCGCCGCCCCGTCAAGCCCTTCAACGGATCCAGGCCGGTCCCGTCGCCTCCTCCTCCTCCTTTCTCTTTTCCTCCCCGAGGTATCTCTCATCTCTAATCCCGCACATCACCGCGCTGTGCAGGAGCTCCGCTATGACCTTGCAGCTCCCGTCGCCGCCTTGCTCTGTTCATCGCTGTCTCCATCAGATCCGGCGAGGCCCTGCGTCCCCGTTTCCAGGTCGTCGCGCGGCCCCACCGGAGACCACCAGCACCATCGCAGACCCGCGCCCCTGCTTCCCCTGCATCACGCCAAGTTCGCCGCTGCATCCTCTTCTTCCCCTGCGCTGCTGTTCGAGAGGAGCAGAGCGCAGCGCTCCAGCTACGTTGACTGCGTCGCCCCGAGCCGGCCTTCACTGCTTTTGGGCCACAAGCGCGCATCAGGCCAGCGCCTCCTCAGTGCGCCATGCCTCCAGGCTCAGCTGGGGTTGGCCCAATGTGAGCAACCCTTGCCAGATCCAGATTCAGCCCGTGTAGCGTTTTTTTTCTAGTCCGTGCGATTTTTTCATTTGTCCAGTGCATGCATAATTACAGGAGGATGCCATTATTTTAAATTGCTCACAAGTAAATAACCGTGCACCGTATTAAAATGTTTTATATATGTAAAATGCTTAGAATGTTGTCTAGTTTCATAATATCCAACTTTCATCTATGTTTAAAATGTTTAAACATGCTGTTTGATTAAATTTGCTCAAATGCCATGTTTAAAATTATTTATTTCATAACTAATTAACCGTAACTCAGATTTTAATAAATTGTATATGTAAATGGGGTAGAAAAATGCATAGTTTAACATGATGCACTTTATTTTCCTGTTTTACAACATTAAAATATGCTTTAGGACAGATCAGTACCTAATCCATAGATATGCACGTGAGGATTTTCCGGACTTGTTGTTCGTTGTTCCGGCCTCATTTAAACTTGCCTAGGTAGGTAGTTTTGTTATGCTTCATCTCTTGCCATGTTAATCAACATTTAATATTGTTGGGTACATAAACGAGAGAGAACTAAGTAACTTGATGTGGTGTTTCGTCAATATGCAACCCGTTGCATATTGAGCTCCACTTAATTTGTAGGATTGCTTGTGCACTTTTGCCATAACATGCTTCATTAAATCGGACATGCATCAGACTTGGTTGTGCATCATGCCATGTTTATGTGATGGTTGTGTACTATGTTGTTTGTTTGTTTCCGGGTTACTTCTTTCGTTAGCTTCGGTTTCGTTCCGGAGTTGTGAGGATTCGTTCGACTTCGTCCGTTTTTCTTCATGGACTCGTTCTTCTTCCTTGCGGGATTTCAGGCAAGATGGCCATACCCTCAAAATCACATCTATCTTTGCTTGCTAGATTGCTCGCTCTTTTGCTATGCCTATGCTACGATGCCTACCACTTGCTTATCATGCCTCCCATATTGCCATGTCAAGCCTCTAACCATCCTTTCCTAGCAAACCGTTGTTTGGCTATGTTACCGCTTTGCTCAGCCCCTCTTATAGCGTTGTTAGTTGCAGGTGAAGATGAAGTTTGTTCCTTGTTGGAACATGGAGATGTTGTTCCTTGTTGGAACATGTTTACTTGTTGGGATATCACAATATCTTATATTATTAACGCATCTATATACTTGGTAAAGGGTGGAAGGCTCGGCCTTATGCCTGGTGTTTTGTTCCACTCTTGCCGCCCTAGTTTCCGTCATATGGGTATTATGTTCCCGGATTTTGCGTCCCTAACGCGGTCGGGTGATTTATGGGACCCCCTTGACAGTTCGCTTTGAATAAGACTTTTCCAGCAAGGCCCAACATTGGTTTTACCATTTGCCTCACCAATGCCCTTTTTCCCTTGGGTTTCCGGAGCCCAAGGGTCATCTTTATTTTAGCCCCCCCCCCCGGGCCAGTGCTCCTTCGAGTGTTGGTCCGAACCGAGCAGCCTGCGGGGCCACCTCGGGGAAACTCGAAGTCTGGTTTTACTCGTAGCTTGACTCATCCGGTGTGCCCTGAGACCGAGATATGTGCAGCTCCTATCAGGATTTGTCGGCACATCCAGGCGGTTTTGCTGGACTTGTTTTATTACTGTCAAAATGTCTTGTAGCCGGGATTCCGAGACTGATCGGGTCTTCCCAGGGAGAAGGAATATCCTTCATTGATCGCGAGAGCTTATAATGGGCTAAGTTGGGACACCCCTGCAGGGTTTGAACTTACGAAAGCCGTGCCCGCGGTTATGTGGCAGATGGGAATTTGTTAATGTCCGGTTGTAGAAAACCCGAAGTTGATCTTATATAAAATACACCAACCGCGTGTGTAATCGTGATGGTCTCTTCTCGGCGGAGTCCGGGAAGTGAACACGGTGTTGGAGTTATGCTTGACGTAGGTTGTTCTAGGATCACTTCTTGATCATAGTTCATCGACCGTGCTTTTGCCTTCTCTTCTCGCTCTCATTTGCGTATGTTAGACACCATATATGCTAGTCGCTTGCTGCAGCTCCACCTCACTACCCTGTCCTACCTTTAAGCTTAAATAGTCTTGATCTCGCGGGTGTGAGATTGCTGAGTCCCCGTGACTCACAGATACTTCCAAAACCAGTTTGCAGGTGCCGATGAAACCGTGCAGGTGACGCATCCGAGCTCAAGGAGGAGCTCGATGAAGATCTTGTTCATTGTGTTGTTTCGTTTTAGTTGATCAATAGTGGAGCCCAGTTGGGACGATCAGGGATCTGTGTAGCATTTGGGGTAGTCTTCTTTTATTTTGGTTCCGTAGTCGGACCTTGATTGTATCTGTATGATGTAATGCTTTACTCATGTTTTGTTTGAAGTGGCGATTGTAAGCCAACTATGTATCTCTTTCCCTTATGTATTACATGGGTTGTGTGAAGATTACCTCACTTGCGACATTGCTTTCAATGCGGTTATGCATCTAAGTCGTGGTTCGACACGTGGGAGATATAGCCGCATCGAGGGTGTTATACGCACGATGACCGAAGGCATCGTGAATAGGTTTTTGAGCTCCGCGAAGGCCGAGATGCTTCAAAAGAACGAGACGGAGATAAGATGTCCGTGTCGAAGATGCAAGCTGAAGAGCCTTATTGCGGACCCGGATTCCGGGCAGGTGCGGAACCACCTGCTCTTGCGTGGTTTCATGGATGGCTATCGGTGGCAAGGTGATGAAGATGACTATGAAGTCGTACATGGGGGCCGGGCAAGAAATGAGGAAGAGCGGCAAGACAACCAGCGCGGCTCGGGCGGGCGAGAAGACGAAGAATCTCCAGGACATGATCACGACGGTGATGCTGTACACAGTCATCATGTAGAATATGCCGGACATGATGATAAGGAAGATGCCGGCGGAGCAGATGACGATGGATCATCGATGGGCTGGGTGCAGGACCCTAATATTCAAGAGCTGCTTCTCAAGCAGACGGATAACACAAGAGCTACCGCCCGAGAGAAAGCCAAGCTGGATCAACTGGAGATAGACGCGGTTACTCCACTATATGAAGGATGCAGGCCCGAGGATACCCGCCTTAAAGTAACGCTCATGGCTCTGGAGATGAAGGTAAAACACAAAATGACCGACGCATGCTTCGACGAGTACATGTCATTCTGGAACGAACGTCTTGCCAAGGGGAACAAGTGCCCGACCAGTTTTGAGGAGGCGAAGAAAATCGTGTGTCCTCTGGATTTACCGCACGTGTAATACCATGTGTGCATGAACAATTGCATCATTTATCGGGACGAGCACGCGGAGTCTACCATATGTCCGGTGTGCGGCGTCACTCGATACAAGAAGAGGAAGAAAGCTCCTCGAAAAGTGGTGTGGTACTTTCTGATCACTCCTCGTCTGCAGCGCTATTTCGCGGACCCTAAGGTAGCAAAGCTCCTGCGTTGGCACGCGGATAGGGAGGAGAAGAAGCGAGAAGATGACGCAAATGATCCGGAGATAAATAAAAAAGACAAGATGCTAAGTCACCCAAAGGATGCGAGCCAGTGGCAAGCGTTGAACTTCGAACACCCAGAATTTGGGAAGGATCCAAGGAATATCGTGCTGGGCACGAGCACCGATGGAGTCAATCCGTTTGGCAGCCAGAGAAGCACACATAGCACCTGGCCTGTGTTTGTGTGGATGTACAACCTTCCCCCCTGGTTCTGCATGAAGAGGAAGTACATTCACATGACTATGCTAATTGAAGGGCCGAAACAACCAGGGAACGACATCAATCTCTATCTGGGGCTGCTGAAAGAGGAGCTAGACACGCTGTGGAAAACGCCAACCAATACGTGGGACGCCGCAGAGAAAGAATATTTCCCTATGAGAGCCGCACTGCTCACGAAGGTGCACGACTATCTCGGTTACAGATATCTCGCGGGGCAGGTGGTCCACGGATTTTCTGGATGCGTCAGGTGCATGGATGACACAACGTATCGCGAGCTAGATAGAGATCCCGGGTCTTCAAAAACTGTGTTCATGGGACGTTGAAGGTGGCTTCACGACGATGACCCGTGGAGGAAACGCAAGGATCTGTTCGATGAAACCGAACCCCGAAAACGCCTGCGTACGAGGAGCGGCGAGGAAATAGACCAGCTGTTGAAAAATGGGAAAGATTGCCCACTGCCGGGAAAGAAGCAAAAGGCGCCAGAGCCGGGAAAGAAGCGAAAGGCGCCAGAGCCGCTGTTGAAGGTATGGAAAACGAGGTCTGTTTTCTGGGACTTGCCGTACTGGAAGATCCACCGTGTGCCTCACAGCCTTGATGTCATGCATATCACGAAGAACGTGTGCGAGAGTCTGCTTGGTACCCTGCTCAACATGCCAGAGAGGACCAAAGATGGGCCGAAAGCAAGGGCAGACTTGAAATCAATGGGCATCAGGGAGGAGCTTCACGCTGATGATGATGAGGCGAAGCAGGACACGGAAAGTCGTCGCAAAGGCAAAAAGGCCAAGAAGACCGAAAATGACTACCATCCCGCATGCTTCACTCTAAGTCAGGAGGAGATCTAGCAGTTTTTCACCTGCCTCGTAGGAGTAAAACTTCCTTACGGTTACACGGGGAAGATAAGCAGATACCTAGACCCAACGAAGCAGAAGTTCAGTGGGATGAAGTCTCACGACTGTCACGTGCTGATGACGCAGATACTTCTAGTTGCAATCTGTGGTATCATGGATGCGCACGTCCATGAAATGCTATTTGGTCTATGCAACTTTTTTGACGTGATCTCTTGGAAGTCGGTTGGCGTGAGGCAACTCAGAAGGCTACAGGAATAGATCGTGGTGATACTATGAGAGCTTGAGATGTACTTCCCGCCCGCATTCTTCGACATTATGGTGCATCTGCAGGTCCATATCGTGGAGGATATCATCCAACTCGGGCCGACGTTCCAGCACAACATGATGCCGTTCGAAAGGATGAATGGTGTCATCAAAGGATACGTTCGCAACATGTCACGTCCAGAGGGAAGCATAGCCAGGGGCTTTCTGACCGAAGAGTGCATCTCCTACTGCATGAATTATCTAGGCATCGAGGACCCCGTTGGTCTGCCCGTCAACAGGCACCTCGGCAGGCTCGCTGGATGGGGTCACCGTGAGGGTCGCCGCGAAATGCATGTCGACTTCGAGGGTTGACTCGCCGACTTTGAAAGAGCAAACCTAGTCGCGCTACAACACATAGACGTGGTTGATCCTTGGGTGGTAGAGCACAAAACCTTTATTGAGAAGACGTACAATGACCGAGGCCAACAGAGGACGGATAGAGATATAATCAAAGAGCACAACTCATGTTTCACGCGTTGGTTCAAGCAGAAGCTTCTGTCGTACCGTTTACATGAGGATTCTTCCATGGAAGAACAACTCATATTCGCCTTGTCACAGGGCGCCGAGCACAACCTGATGACCTATGAGGCGTACGATATCAACGGCTACACATTCTACACCGAGGACAAGGACATGAAGAGCTATGGTTATCAGAACTCCGGGGTAACGATGGAATCCTACACCGGTAATGACAAGGACAGATACTACAGAAGGATCGAGGAGATCTGGGAGCTGAGCTACGCTGGAGAGAAGGTCCTGATGTTCTGTGTCAGATGGGCCAAGGGCGTCCTAAAAGAAGACCGGTATTTCACCACCATGGTTATACACGAAGCCAAATCCAAGACCGCGGGCGCAAACGTCACCGCAAAAAATGAGCCATGGGTACTGGCTTCCCAAGTGGACCAATGCTTCTTCATTACCGACCCGTCAAAGCCCAGTCGTGTTGTCGTGAGGAGAGGCAAAAGGAAGATCATCAGAATGGATGGAGTAGCCAATGAGCAAGACTTCGACAAGTACGGCGACCCGAAGATCGAACATGAC
Source organism: Aegilops umbellulata (assembly GCA_032464435.1). NCBI lineage: Eukaryota > Viridiplantae > Streptophyta > Magnoliopsida > Poales > Poaceae > Aegilops > Aegilops umbellulata. Next base: position 530,882,249 of record CP136059.1, read on the forward strand.
GACGACGATGAAGTAGCAGCATACACCACAAGAAGAAGCAGGACCACCCTACCTAAAGGATGTCCGTTCCACAGAAGAACTCCATTTGCGAAAAAGAAGGGCAAGAAGATTGTGAACAGATAGCTAGCTAGCTAAGATCGATTGTATTTAAATCGTAGTCTTCATTTCTCAATTGTATTACATGGGCACTTTTTGAACTCATGAATATTTTCAAATTTGATGAATATTTTTAAATCTCGATCGCTATCCCCCTCCATCTCGATCTCGATCCCCGGCCAGCTCCACCGCCGCTGAGCACGCACTGCACCCTCCCCCGCTCCACCGCCGCTGCCGACCCACCGCATATATGTTACTCCCAAAAGCATATAAAGTTTGTCAAATTTGGAGCTATGGATATTTAGTTATGATTTAAACAAGTTTGAACATATTTAAACACAAATAAATATCAAACAACATTTTAAATGTTGTTAATATGGCAACAAACTGCATATTATTTTTCTACATGAAATTCTGAGCATCTAGCATATGTGACATGTTATATTTGGATGCCTGCATAAAAAGATATGTGCAAAGAAAAAATGCATAAAAACAAAAATTGGGGAGCCTGGGAATCGAACCCAGGACCTCCCAGTGTGTGTGATGCGTGCTGACCAGTCAGGCTAGTGTGTGTGTTCTGTTTCGGATACGGTTAGGTGGAATATAACCTGAGTGCTCGAACTGTAATTAAAAAATTTACTAATGGCGCACCGGGGGGAGGTGCGCCATTGCTGTCGTCATACTTATGGCGCACTAGGGGGAGGTGCGCCATTGCTAACCCTCCACCCACTCCACCTATTCCCCTCTGGCCTCTCTTCCTCCCTTGCCAGATCCCCCACTCGACCTAACCTCGCCGCAGCCGCCCATGCGCCCCCGCCGCCGCCCTCTCCCCTTCGCTGCCTCCCCCCCGAGCGCCACCTCCCTCGCCTCGGAGCCGCCCCACGTCCACCAGGAGAGGAGGCCCCACATCCACCAGGAGAGGAGGCCTGCGACCTCCCCGCCGTCTATCCCCGCCTCCCCCAAGCTCGACGTCTCCGCCATCCGTCGTCTCCGCTCCGGCCACCACCTCATCGTGGTCAGGTAACCCTCCTCCCTCTGCCTCTCTTCTCCTCTCTTCCTCCTCCCTCCCGGCCATGCCCTCTTCTTCTCTCTTTTGCTAGGTTTAGGTCAAATCCCTCTTGAATTTAGGTCAAATTAGGTTAAAAAATTGTGGGAGTAGTGCCTAGCAAACATCAATAATTAGTACTCCATGTGCATTAGGTACACCTAATGTATTGGGTTTGAACCCTAACTACTTCCCTCGCCTTTTTCTTTTTTCTGCAGTTTATGTTAGGTAGTAGACCATATCAGTAGCTGCAGTTCATGTTTGTCCATTTTTTGCTCCCTTTTAAAAAAAACTGAGGAAAATAGATGAGTATATGTAGTGTTCTTTTTATGTGTTCATTTTCTATCTTTTTGAAATATGTTCAGTGTAGTTGTTGTAATTCTAGCAGGTTTTTTTTGCTGACAGTACAGTTCATGGAAATTTGTTTTAGTAATTTGTACCCTGCGCCGTGCCTGTTTGTTGTTGCTGCTTGGTACTAAGTACTTGCCATGCAACTAGTTAGGTTGCATTTTTTTTGTACTGAGTTGCTTGCTTGCTTTCTTGCTGCAATCTTTCATCCATAGTAGTAGTAAGCAATACGGTTAGCCGAGAGATTAGCTTCAATTCTGAAATTAAGCAATTCAACTAGCCGCTGATTTTTGCCAAAGTCAATCACTGTTCAACCATCAGATTTCCCACCCATACAGTTAAAAGTTTGAAGTATGATCACATTCAGCTATGAACCACATATAGCTCATATAAAACTGTCGCTTGCTAGAACAAACTCAGTGATGTGCTTAGAAGCCCCACATAACTAAGGGTAGTCTTCCCTGTGCATAAAAGTTTCAGACTAATTGCTAGTCTTCTCTTTGGTCATCCCAGGTTGCCTACTTGTAGAAATCTTGCTGACCTGCTGCTGCTACTCTGTTCACCTCATTTCGCAGGGTCGATTGGCCATCGTCTCGTGGGCTTGTTCTTCATCCGGGCATCGTGTCTCCTTTTGTCCAGACCTACTCCTCCCTTTGTTGTGGCAAGTCTCGACCTTGGTAGTCAAAGGTAAATAATACATGATTTTATTCCTGGATTCACTTGCTTAAAGAATTCATCTAGAATCTAGGTCTGAGAACAGCAGGCTAATTCCTTTTTCTCTTGGCTCATTGGTGAAAAGATTAGTCTTATGCTAGAAAGTGTATTGATTTTTCAGTTTTGATGTTGCAAAAAATGGCATTGCTCTCTGTATGCTAGCTCAAAGTTTGGGTGGTACTGTTATGTGTGATGTTTAGCAATCCCATAATGAAAAACTGGAAAGGTTAATGTCCATGTAATTTTCACCCTTTCTAGCTATGTGCCTTCTGGATATGCAGTTTATGCATGAGAAGATGAGACCTATTATTTTCTCAGTGGTAGTTATGCACATTTAATCATGGCTTTATGAGTGAATTGCAGTATAATGTCTTGAAACTCGATATCTCAAACGTTTGACTTGTTTTCCATGCTTGATGTGTTGTATCTTTAGGCTCATCTTTATTACATATCAGAACTTGCAAACAAATCTGTGAAAGACTTGTAAAGTTGCTGGGTTTTGTCTCCGACCATTGTGTCGTGATGAATTTGCAGGTACCCCGAGAGGCCCTTGAGTTTGCCGGAATGTCGATTAACTTCCGTTCCAGCAAATTCGGGTACTCCATATGTCCTATTTTTAGCAAAGGTCATGCTGAAATTTTCCGTGAATTTTCGCATGATTTTGCTAAAAATAGGACATATGGGTTACTTGCGACTAATGTTGATTATCTTCTGCTCAAAATTTATGCTGCTATAATGTTGTATGATAATGTTGTAAGGGTACTAATTGGTCTCTTCTGCTGCTTACCAGAGATGGGGGGAAGCAGCCACCGTCGCTCTGCCTCACCGGAGTACGAGTTGGATGCTTTCGAGTTCTTCAATATCATACTTTCTTCTTCAGTATCAGCCACGAGGCAGGTATATAAAACCAGAGATCTCCCCTTCACCCATCTCATTATGATAACTCTGATGTTTGCTACATCACTCCTTGTCCCAAATTGCAGAGGCTGCCTGACGCTTTTATGAAGATGCTGGGTGAAGATCCGCCAGATAATCTGAAGCTCCGACAGGCCGGCAACAGGGTTCGCAGGCTATGGGACATGGAGTTGGTGATCGAGGAGGGCCACATGTACCTATGCCGTGGCTGGGAGAAGTTTTACAGTGCCTACTACCAGCGGACCGGGTACTTTCTTCTCTTGAGGTACGACGATGACGCCACAATGCACATCGTGAAGGTTTTCAACGTGACTATGTGTCGCATGCGCTACGTTGAAGACGAAGATGCCAATGTGTTCTGCCTCTTCTTATTCCTCTACATTTGGCTTTGTCTCACATCGATTGTTAACAGTCATTGTTGCATTTGGACAGGCAATGGGAGCAACAGCAGCGACACTGGCTACAGCCAAAGCAGCAGCGATTATGGCTGTAGCAAAAGCAACAGCGATTCTGGCCTTAGCGAAAGCAACAGCGATTCTGGCCTTAGCGAAAGCAGCAGCGATTGTGGCAAGAGATGGTGGTGGCTGACCAAGGGCAAGAGATGGTGGTGACTGACCAGGTGCAAGAGATGATGGTGGCTGACCATGGGCAAGAGATAGTGGTGGCTGACCATGGGCAAGAGATGGTGGTGGCTGAGGGTGGCCTCGCGATGGTGGTGGTGCCTGACAATTACCACGCACCGGTGGTGGCGCTGGCGAGCCCACAGCTGGGCGACATGACCACGCCAATTGTGGTAGAAGACTACATCCCACAGCTGCCTCCACCGCCTTGCCGCTCTTGGCGCATCAGGCTGAGGAAGGAGAAGGAGAAGAACAATGAGAACTGAACTATGTCAGGTATGTCAGATCTCCAAACTGATATATATATATATATATATATATATATATATATATATATATATATATATATATATATATATATATATATATATATACTTAGTTACCTATGTTATCTCTAATATGCTTAGTTTCCTATAGGTTAGCTCCAAAATTACTTATGTTAGCACAAAATGATCAAGTTTACATAATAAGCTTATAGTCTTCTTCTTATTCTTCTTGTTTTCCAAAATGACATATGTTAGCTTCATTTTACCTAAGTTGGCTCTAATATGCTAACTTAGAGCTTATATGCTTAGTTTCCTATAGGTTAGCTCCAAAATAACTTCTGTTAGCACAAAATGATCAAGTTTACACAATAAGCTTATAGTCTTCTTCTTATTCTTCTTCTTATCCAAAATGACATAGGTTAGCTTCATTTTACCTAAGTTGGCGCTAATATGCTAACCTAGAGCTTATATGCTTAGTTTCCTATAGGTTAGCTCCAAAATTACTTATGTTAGCACAAAATGATCAAGTTTACATAATAAGCTTATAGTCTTCTTATTCTTCTTATTCTTCTTCTAGTCTTCTTGTTCTTCTCTTCTTCTTCTTCTTCTTCTTCCTCTAACTTCTTGTTTATCATTTTGCAGATTTGATTTAATTCACGGAAGCTTGCATGGATGGAGTGCTTCTTTTCCATTTATGTTTTTATTTTGTATCAATGTGAAACTTTTGTGAATTGATGGATAACGGTGTTGAATGAACATTGTGAAACTTTTGTAATATGTAACGATGGAACTCTGTGTTGGCTATGTTTGTATATATGATGAAACTTGTGTGTTGGATATGATCTGGTGGACGCAGGTAACATCGTTACATATGGCCCCCTATATGTAAGGTAAGCAGATCTGTGTTGTATGTTATCTCTAATATTTTATAACCTGTGAAAATATCAGAAATGAAAAAAAATCCCTAATATTCATACTAGTGTCGCACCACACAAGACACTAATGGCGCACTGTGATAATCACACTAATGGCGCATCACCCACTGGTGCGCCATTAGAATGCCAAAGCACATGGGTACATATGGCCCCCTGGGAGGCATTCTAATGGCGCACTGAAGGCTATACTAATGGCGCACTACGCGGTGCGCCATTAGAACACCAGATACTAATGGCGCACCAGACGTGCGCCATTAGAATTTAATTCTAATGGCGTGATGCCAGTGGCGCACCAGTAGTGCGCCATTAGAAGGCAAAACTGGTGCACCACTAGCATGCCCTTTCCTAGTAGTGGCCCCCCCAAACAGCTGAAGAAGCTGAGTAGACCTCAGTTGTGCGAACGATAGATGCATCAACACTAGATTTAAGGCATGATGGTGCGCACGAAAGTCGTCTGACATCTTCATTGCATCTTTAACTTCAAATCGTAGCTGACCTGAAGCAAGCCTTTCCGTTTTACGTTGAGACTGAAGAAGTCGAACTGATTGAGGTAGCGACTGCACAGAGGTTGTCTCACACCTGCTGGTGAGTAGCTTCAACTCACTGTCTTCATCAAGACATGACGTTGGGGTCATCTCGCTGTCCTCAAGATGGTTTGGCTCACTATCTTCCCTAAAGTTCTGCCTCGCGTAAGAGATATGAGTCTGAAAGAGAAACAAGGAGACACGTAACAGGTTTCACAATTATATAAGCAAATAAATGGATCTGTTCTGCATAAGGAACATGTTTTTACAACTACAATTTGAAACTGGTAGTTGTTGCAAACATCCAATCAGATGTAAACAGCAAAGCAAACAGCAGTGGAGGAAATGATGCCTATCCAAATCTATACTAGAACAAAGTTTGAAGGCTTGAGAAGGATGAACTTACATTACATGTTAACACGGGCTGGAAAAAGCCCTTCTCCATGTTGATGGAAGGATAATTCAATAAATTCCCAAAAAAAAATTCTTTATAAGCGTTGCCATTATTCTACATTTTGCAAAGAGTAAATATAGATCAAATAATATTGGAAGAAACATAGGATAATGAAGCTCAGGTGCAGACTGATGATACATAATCAAACAACAATTAATTAAGTACAGCGTTACAAGGCAAAAGGGAGAGAGGTACTGACAAGAGCAATGCAGATCCCATTATTGTTTTGAGATCGTATGATCCTTTGAGCATGGAGATTCATCGGAAATTAGTTTTCATAAAAGAGAGAAGGTAAGGCACAAGCAGAAATTTAGGAGTTCAAATTTTGAATTGATATCATAGACAATACCTGACGCTGGGCTCCCAGCATTTCTAATAGTGGTTTGGCCACTGGAGTAGGGGTAAAGTGTGGTACAGTTGGGCCTGTGTTTTTTGTGGCTGCTGATCTATTTGATTTAACAAGTATCACTACCTTTTCCAAATACCTAGTTTGTACTCCTTGACGATCTGCACTCACCCTCTTCCTTTTGGACATCTATTATGAAAGAACAATATTTGACTGGAAAAACATAGTGTGACGACACATGGAATAGGTACAGAAAATGGATAGGTACGGCATATACTCATATATGATGATTAAACTAAGCAGAAGGTGTAACAAAGTAGAAGTAATGCAAGAGGTCAGATGCAAAATATGTGCGACCAATACAACCTTGATGGGTGAATAAGATAGGCCATCCTCCACCATGCCATGTTTGTTAGCCAGTGGATCGTTCCGCAATATTCCTCTCGTGCGCCCATTCTCATACTCATTTTGATAATGTTCAATATCTGACATGCATGAAAACATAAAAACAAGTGAGATTTTCTTTGTAATGCAGAAGTGATTCTAATCCAATACTGCCTCCCTGCAAACCCCTTTGTGCTATCTCTGCAATTCTTTTAAAAGATGCCATGCATGCTGTAATTTGTTGTGTGCATTAATATAATGTGGCCTACTACTCAAAATATGAGAGCTCCAGAAGTGATGACACTTCGCAGATGATAGCTTCAACATATAGTAAAGAAGAACAAGTCGACCTGACCTGACAGATTCAAAATATACTAACACTACAGGAAACAGGTAATTTGTCGTCCGTGGATCACAGACGGCAAAGACCCAAATCCAGACGGCAAAGATTTTGCCGTCAGGAAGCAGACGGCAAACTCAGACGGCAAAGATAAGTCGGCAAAGAATACTTTGCCGTCTGCCTTTTATCGAGATGACGTCAAAGATTTTGCCGTCAGTCAATTCGGTTTTGCCGTCTGCCGCAAAAATAACAGACGGCAAAAAACGTGTTCTTTGTCGTCAGTCAAAACATGTGCTTCGCCGTCATCCAGAGTAAAGTACAGACGGCAAAGATCGTTTTTCATTTTTTTTAAAAAAGTGACATCCTAGCAGAGCATCTCACCGGAACCAGGAACAAAAAACCAAAACAGGTTTAACTCATGGAGATTTTGGATTCAGCACGGCCATGCTGTCTTGCAATCATCGTCGGTGGTTACAGAGAAGTTACAAGAGCTGTCCTAAAATTTACCCAAGGACCCCTAGAAACTAAAAATGAAAAGCAATCAAGTCCTCCATGTCCTCCATCGCAGCAACATGTACTTCACCGCCGGCCTTCCTTCTTCTCGCCGGGGACAATACCAGTGACATCACTGCCACCGCCTCGCCCTGCTCACCGCGCAGCTCGCCCGGCCCTACTCGCCGTGCCACCGGACAGCCACGCTCGCCCGCGCCGATTGCCCGACCCTGGTATCCGCACCGCCGCCCAGTCGTGCTCGCTGGATCCTGGAGAGAGAGGGGGGGCACCGTTGCGCGCCATTGCAGCATCGGGCGGCCGATGCCGGAGGGAGGACGCCGCCGCGTGCCGGAGGGAGGAGGCTGCCGCGCGCCGAAGGAACGAGGCCGCCGCGAGCCCGAGGGAGGAGGCCGCCGCGCGCCCGAGGGAGGAGGCCGCCGCGCCCCGGAGGGAGGAGGCCGCCGTGCGCCGAAGGAAGGAGGCTGCCGTGCTCCCGAGGGACGAGGCCGCCGCGCGCCCAAGGAACGAGGCCGCCGTGTGCCTGTGCTCGCCACCCGCGAGTCCACCATGCTCGCTGCTCGCGCGGCTGGGGGAAGGCGGGAGCGACGGGGGCTGGGGCCGAAGGTAGGCAGGGGCGACGGGGGATGAGCCGAGGCCAGCGGCCGGTGGGGGCGCCATGGGCCAGCAGGGGCGATGTGGTCGGGGACGGCAAGGCAGAGGCCGGTAGGAGAGATGGCCGCAGGTCGTGCGAGGCAGAGGTGGGGCGTGGGGGAGAGAGACGTGGGAATAGTGGTGGGGCGTGGGGTTGTCGGATGGATAAGGTGGAGAGAGGGCGTGGGACGTGGAGCTGGTGGGTTTTGCTTGGGATGTGTGGAGAAGATTTAGCCATGTCAGCGATCCGCGTGATCGATCCGTGGACTTGTGTTTTCTCTTTTCCGTCTATGGTTTTATTTACAGACGGCAAAGTAAGCACCTTGCCGTATGTTAATAAATTCCCAGACGGCAAAGTTCTTTGCCGTATGCGTTTTATACTAAAGACGGCGAAATGCGCTCTTTGCCATATATAATAAAAAAGGCAGACGGCAAAGCTCTTTGCCGTCTGTATTTATTGTTACAGACGGCAAAGTTTACTCTTTGCCGTCTGTAATATAAAAGGCAGACGGCAAAGTCTATTTTGCCATTACTTTTTCTTTACCGCATGTTGATGACGGCAACCCTTTCTTTGCCGTCTGCCCCGACGAAATGCTGACGGCAAATCTCTTGTTTCCCGTAGTGTAAGGGAGAATAACTTGACCTGACCAGTCGACCGCAAGAGAAGAGTATCATCTTAAAGAAGAGCAGAAGAGCAAGCAGATTGAAGATATTAGAAGTCTTTCAATACAATGTCGGTTGGCCACCCATGATTGTCGCGACCGGTTTTTCCGAACATTAATTTCCAGAAAAATGGCTGTCGAGCTCATCAGCCCCAGGATTACTGTTAGCTGATGAGGCATCAACTTGATACAGAAACTCCAAGCAAGAGTACAAAATAGGTAGTACAAGACCATTGTGGCCTATGAGTACATCGAAAGGTTTCTAGTGGTGAGGGCGGAAGCGGTGTGTAGATCATCCGTGTGTGGGGCTCCATTTCCCACAGGAACAGTTGACCAGGTTAACTCCTATCTTCGCGGGGCTGCTACCATCGTTGCCTAGTTTCCGGGGTTTGTCGTCGCAACGCTCTTCTCCAAGCAGATACCTGGCCAATACAAAAGCCAGGGACAAGCCAGTGAGTACTTTGAATGTACTCGCAAACATTATGAACACAGGTATAATATCACAATGATATGCTGAAAAATATCTTATGCTTATGACATTAGTTCACAAAAGATAAATAAAACTCTGATGCGTGCAAGCATGTCATTTATGATGTCAGGATCCCGATCCTAAGTCACACTGATCTAGCATGTAATACATCATATCACTTTGTGGCCTCACGCACGGTATTTCCACGGGTGCCACCTTACCTGGCCCAGGACCGTTTGCGCCTTTTGGCTCACGTATATGATAGTGTCGCTAGCATCCATATGACAAAGAACCCGGGCCGACATGGCTAGTCGTGAACCCAAAGCGGCACTAACCCATGGGGACAGGCATACATGAATCAACTTCGAGCATGTCGGTCAACAGCGTGTGAATCCGGGCTGTAGCACTGGGCTAACAGGACTCCGGTAACCCGGGCTGTAGCAGGCTAGGCAGGACTCCGGATGTCACTGCGTGACATTTCCCCGAAGGGACAGACACAGGAACGAAGTGAAACACATGCCGGCCAGTCAAGTGTACTGAGCAGTAGTGCTGGGCTAGAAGGACTCCGGTGAACCGGGCTGTAGCAGACTACTATGGCTCAAGGAAGCACTAGACTACATTTCCCCATAAGAGAGGCTGCCAAGGATAAACAACTAGATTGTCGAATCCCACACATACCAAGCATTTCAATCATACACACAATATGCTCGATATGTGTAAATACAACATGGCATCACAACATAACTCTACGACTCAAAGTATTTATTCATTAGGCTCCGAGGAGCGAGATATTACAAACATGGGTCTCATGACCCAACATACAGAGCATACAAGCAACAAGCACATGCGGAAGCTTAACCTGTCTGAGTACAGACAACTACAAATGAAGAAGGCTGAGAAGCCTAACTATCTACCAGATCCTGCCGAGGGCACAAGATCGTAGCTGAGGTAACAAGCTAAACGTCGAAGTCCACACGGAACTACTAGCAAGACTAACGTCTCTCTGCAAAACATAAAATAGGCAAACGTGAGTACAAATGTACCCAGCAAGACATATATCAGAACTAACTACATATGCATCGGTATCAACAAAGGGGTGGTGGAGTTTAACTGCAGCAAGCCAGCTTTGACTCAGTGGCTAGCCTAAACTATGATTGCAAGTAACTCTTTTGAGGTGGCGCACACGAGTCCACATATTCACCATATCAATACACCACTATGGATCCGCTCCCATCTACCTACGAGAACGCCATCAATAGCACTCACGCTTATCTTGCGTATTTTAGAGTATCCACTTTCACTTGTCTATGAACTGTTGTAGGCAACCCAGAAGTCCATTACCGTGGACACGACTATTCGAATAGATGATGTTAACCCTGCAGGGGTGTACTTCTTCATACATGTTTCCACCACTTAGCGTCTGCACACGACATGTGCTCGGCAGACTTCAAGCAAAAGCCGACGTGGGTGTAGACCACGACCTACCTAAACACTCAAGTCTCTAGTCCAAGTTTATCGCCTATTCAGGTTCCATCCGCAGGGAGTCCGGCCGAGGTTTCCACATACGGCCCCGGACGATGTGTACAGGGTTCCGAGACACCAAACGGGCGCCCGGCTGGCCCGGCCACGTGCCTACCGCAACACAGCCCACCCCTACTGTCAACGCTGCGTGCAGCCCCCAGCATACTACAAACAACAGAAACTACTTGTAACTCCTGGACAGAGGACAAGGGTGGTTAAGAAGTCGAGCGGGGTCATATTTCAGGGCCCAATGCATGGTAGTAGCTATATCATGGATCACAAACACAGAACTCTGTTCCTGAGGACGGCTTCAATGAGACAACCCACCATGTACTCCTACATGGCCTCTCACCGCTACCTTTACCAAATCGTGTTCACACACTTAGCTCACACACAGTAGGACATGTTCACACACCTCCAATTCATCCCCGATGAATCAGACCCGACTCAACTCTAAGCAGTAGCAGGCATGACAACAAGCATGAATGAGTAGGCACATCAGGGCTCAAACAACTCCTACTCATACTAGTGGGTTTCATCTATTTACTGTGGCAATGACAGGTCATGCAGAGGATAAGGGGTTCAACTACCGCAGCAAGTAACAGTTGAATCGTTGTTGTCCTAATGCAGTAAAAGAGAGCAGGAGCGAGAGAGTGGGATTGTATCGAAATGAACAAGGGGGTTTTGCTTGCCTGGCACTTCTGAAGATAATATAGTTCTTCATCGGTGTCATCGAACACATCGTCGAAGCAACGTCTACTGAGAGGGGACAATTACCGGCAACAGAGAGAAAACACAATCAATGCAATGCAACAATATGATGCATGAATATGACATGGCAAAATGGGTGTGTTGGTCTAATGCATCTACAACCAGATGGGTTTGAGCTATTTTGAACCAAAGATTCAAAATTCAAACACATTTGTGATCTTAAATAGTGATTTATCATGTTTTGCACTAAACAGCAGGTTAACTTGTTTAAACATTTATGAAACCAGTATAGATGGATAGATTGGATTTTTCTGATAATTTTTCATATATAATTTGTTTGATTTGGAGTTACAGTTGAATTACTATGAATTTTAGAAGTTAGCACTATTTTCTGGAATTTCCTGAATAAGAATAAATCTAGAAAAAAGGTTAATTGCGTCAGCATGACGTCGGGGTGACGTCAGCAGGTCAAAGGTGCCAGCCCAGGTCAAACCTGACGGCTGGGACCCACATGTCGGTGAAACAACTAACTAACAGAGTTAGTTAGTGTTAGGTTAGCACTAACCTAGGTTAATTAGGGCCTGGGCCCACATGTCAGTGGCTTGATTAGTTAACTAAATTAATTTAACACTAATTAAACCTACACTAATTAAGCAGGGGCCTGGGCCCACCTTTCGTTGACCCAGGGGAGTCAAACCCCCAGTCAACAGGGTCAACTCACCGGCGGCTCGACGCCGGCGAGGCCAGACGCGGCGGAGGGCCTCGGGTTTGGTCCTCAGGTGACCAAATCGATGGCGGAGACATCCTATGCATAGCTGGGGAGCTGCCGCATCCAGTGGTGCAAGTGGCTGGACACGGAGACGCCGGAAACGACGCCGGCGAGCTCGACAGCGGCGGCCGGAGTTCGGCACGCACGGGCACGACGTTGGGGAGCACGGCAGGGCTAGCGAGTGGGTGCGCTCGGCTCCTGGGAGCATGCTGAGTACGGTGACGCGGGCGGGGGTAGTTGGGTCGGGCTTTGGCCACGGTGGTGCCATGGCCGGCGGCACGGAGCTCTCGGCTCCGGTGGCAGAGGCTGTTAGAGGAGAGGAACGAGCTCGGGGAGAAAGGGAAAAGGTGGAGGAGCTCACAGAGAGGCCAACGGAGGGCTCGGCATGCGCGGGAAAGGCCGGTGGACAGTGAATCGACGACGGGGATCTCCGGGCACCGAGGTTGAAGAAGACGTCGGGGACGGCGTTGCAGGCCCTCCGGCGAAGCCTGACTCGCCGAGGAGGTTGAGGGCGACGCGGCGGAGCTTCTGAACCTGTCGGCAGGGAGAGGGAGGGCTGGTGGCTACGGCTATGGCGAACGGCGGCGATAGTGGCGTTCGGTGGTGAGAGGGAGAGAGAACAGAGGAGGGGAGGAGCACGGGGAGAGTGAGAGAGGGCCAGAGGGGTGCGTGGCGTCGCGAGGGAGGTCCAGAGCGACGAGGGGGAAGCGGCAGGAAGCAGGAGGTGGCACGGGCGTGTGCCGGCGTGCGGCGAACGCACGCCTCGCGTCCTTCTGGCGCGAGGTGGAGGACGACTGGCAGATGGGCCTGGTGGGCTGCTACAGTGCCAGGCCGGCCAGGTAAGCGCGAGGTAATCTCTCTCTCTCTCTTTGTTAATGTTTTTCTATTTCTCTGTAACTGTTTTGGATTTATTAAAAAGAAATTCCTCTTGACGTGTTTTTTTGAAACGGAGGCAAAAGCTTTACTTCATCTCATTCATAAAGAAGGAACTACTAACAAAGTTCGACGAGATCCATTACACCTCCACAAATGGAAGAGAAAAGCCTAGTCTCGCTGTATCAAATAACTCAAATGTTCTGCCCCCGCAGTAACCGTCACTGATAAACAGGCTGCTAGTGTGTGCGTGAGAGGATCGGCTGAGTAGGCCAGCTAAGTGAGAGGAGCGGCTGAATAGAGCACCCAGAGTACCCACTAGGCCACTACGCAGGTGTACTTCCCCTGCATTGATAGTACAACGATGGTTCTAGAGAACAGTAGTACCCTCCACTTCCAACTGTAGCTCCTTGGCCCTGAGATTTAAGAGTTCAAAACAGGTGCACTATACTAGACTAGACTAGAAGTATAGTACATCGCACTACTAGTTGAGAAAAGTAGTACTAGTACTGCTACACTACGAGTACGTACTCCTCCGTCACATAATGTAAGAAGTTTTTTGACACTAGTTGGCGTGTACAAAAAATGGCAAAAACATACCCAAAATTTCTTAATCCACGCCAAAAACTACTACCTAGTGCCAAAAATTTATTACTAGTGCTATTATTAACAGTATAATGCAATCCCATAACATTCCATAATGCTAGTACTAGTAGTAAATAATAGCCTCACCCCTTCGCTGAGGAACGATCTACAGTTGGAAGGGACGAGGCCCTGCGGTTACTACGCTCTATCTCCTCCTCGCCATTTCCCCTCCCCCCGCGGAGAAGGCAGTTCGTCGCTGCTCCCATGGATTCGCCAGGCGGTTCTCCTCCTCGTCGGGGTTGGAAGACCTTGGACGACGATCCTCTGGGACAAATCGCACGCCGCTCCGATGTCGTCACCGCCGCAAGACTCGGTGCTTCCTGCACCAACTTTTTCAAGACGCTGCTTAAACAGGCTTGGGAAAAGGCCATGCTTGTTGGTCTTCCATGCATCCTCGAGGAGAAGGTTCTTCTGTGGGACAATCCTTCGAACAGTCCACCGCTCCCTGGCCATGGTTGCATGTTGACTCTGCTAGAGTTGCCGACGTCGAGGGGTAGTCCGATTTTTTCCGATGAGCAGGTCAGTAATGGATTTTGATCATGTAGTACTTAGTTATTCCATTTCCATCCCGTAATTTCTCTGCTGCCCATCGTCTTATATAAAGGTCTGGGTCGGTGCCAACAAAGATTGGCTTGCATACCTCCGGCCGGATACCACCATCATTTTGCACAACATCCATAGCAGTGCGGCCGTTCCGGTAGACCCCTTCTCCACCATTGGGATCGGCCTTCCGGACTAGCTGGGCTTGAATACGTACTATGATGCCTACATGAGATTGAAGAAGATAGCAATTGCGGACCCGCCGACAAAGTGACGCGGCTACGACGATTACTATCTCATCGCAATGTTTGACATAAGGATTGCCATCAATGCAAGAGGCAGTAACGGCAGAGGCTGGCGCATGTTGGCGACGATAGATTTGTACATACTCTGAACATGATTGTTTATTTTTGTCCTTTTGGTCTCCAATTTTAATTGTTGCAGTAGACGCAAATGCGCTGGCCTTCATGATTCCAGGACCTGGAATCATACCAGCCGATTGGTGGTGGTTTATCGCTCGTTCAGCTGACGGCGGTCATTTGATGCTCATTCGCACGTACCAAATTGACCAAACCATTACATCAAACCACATGCAGTACATTGCGTGGGGCATTCGTGACATTGATGGCTATGACTGCTTCGTGTTCGAGAAAGATCCCAGCTCCGTTGGGCCAGGCGTATTCAACTAGAGGTGGGTTTACAGCCTCGGCAACCGCTCCTTGTTCCTCGGGCTCAATTATCCGATCATCCAAACAATCATCGATCGTATCACCGGCGATGATTACTGTGCTATGCAACTTCCATTCGCGAGGGGGGCTGTGTTTACACATCATACCATGGGTTTCATGAATCACCATATCCAGAGATTTATCGACACAGCTTGTTGCCAGATAATCTTCAGTGTGTGAAAGGCATCAAGCTTCCATGCGATGGATGGCTTTTGCAAAACCGACATGCGGAGATGTGGTTCGTGGCAACAGCAAATATGCACAACTTGATTCGTGCTGACATCTAGACTGAGCCATGTATTCTGATGCTGTAGTACGACTGAGGGAGTCCTGGATTAGGTGGTGTCTGGATGGCCGGACTATACCTTCAGCCGGACTCCTGGACTATGAAGATACAAGATTGAAGACTTCGTCCCGTGTCCGGAGGGGACTTTCCTTGGCGTGGAAGGCAAGCTTGGCGATGCGGATATTCAGATCTCCTACCATTGTAACCGACTTTGTGTAACCCTAACCCTATTCGGTGTCTATATAAACCAGAGGGTTTTAGTCCATAGGACAACAACTCCAAGATACAACAATCATACCATAGGCTAGCTTTTAGGTTTTAGCCTCCTTGATCTCATGGTAGATCTACTCTTGTACTACCCATATCATTAATATTAATCAGGCAGGACGTAGGGTTTTACCTCCATCGAGAGGGCCCGAACCTGGGTAAAACTTCGTGTCCCTTGTCTCCTGTTACCATCCGCCTAGACGCACAGTTCGGGATCACCTACCCGAGATCCGCCGGTTTTGACACCGACATTGGTGCTTTCATTGAGAGTTCCTCTGTGTCGTCACTGTTAGGCCCGATGGCTCCTTTGATCATCAACAACGATGCGGTCCAGGGTGAGACTTTTCTCCCCGGACAGATCTTCGTCTTCGGTGGCTTCGCACTGCGGGCTAATTCGCTTGGCCATCTGGAGCAGATCGAGGGCTACGCCCCTGGCCATCAGGTCAGTTTTGGAAGTTTGAACTACACGGCTGACATCCGCGGGGACTTGATCTTCGACGGATTCGAGCCACAGCCAAGCATGCCGCACTGTCTCGATGGGCATGATCTAGCTCTGCCGCCGAACAGTGTCCTGGAGGCCGCACGCGCGTCGGCTCTAACCCTTAATTCGGAGCCTGCTGCGCCGATCGAGGATGAGCGGTTGGACGCCACCTCAGGGGCTGCGATCTCAAAGGCGATCAAGCCGAACACCAGCCCCGCACTCTGCATGGCCCGTGACCCCGAGGAGCCAGATTCCTCTTTGGACTCCGAGCCCCCCGCGCCCCTGCCGATCGAATCCGATTGGGCGCCGATAATGGAGTTCACCGCCGCAGACATCTTTCAGCACTCGCCCTTCGGCGACATCCTTAATTCGCTAAAATCTCTCTCTTTATCAGGAGAGTCCTGGCCGGACTACGGTCAGCAAGGTTGGGATACAGACGATGAAGAAATTCAAAGTCCACCCACAACCCACTTCGTAGCCACTATCAACGATTTAACCGACGTGCTCGAATTCGACTCCGAAGACATCGACGGTATGGACGACGATGCAGGAGACGAAGAAGAACCAGCACATGTAGGGCGCTGGAAGGCCACCTCGACATATAACATATATATGGTGGACACTCCAAAAGATGGAGAAGGCGATGGAACAACGGGGGATGACACTTCTAAGAAACATCCCAAGCGCCAACGTCAGCGGCGCCGCTCTAAATCCCGCCAAAGCAAAAAGGGTTATTCCGGCACAGGAGATAATACTACTCCGGATAGTGCCGAAGAACACCCCCTCCAGCAAGATTCAACACAGGAGGATGGAGTAGCCAGCCCTCATGAGAGAGCGGCAGACCAAGAGGTTGAGGATGACAATTATATGCCTCCCTCCGAAGACGAGGCAAGCCTCGACGACGACGAATTCGTCGTGCCATCAGATCCCGCCGAACAAGAGCATTTTAAACGCAGGCTTTTAGCCACGGCAAGCAGCCTCAAGAAAAAGCAGCAACAGCTTAGAGCTGATCAAGATTTGCTAGCCGACAGACGGACTGAAGTCCGTGTGGCCGAAGAGTATGAACTCAAACGCCCCTCCAAGCGTTACCCAAAACGCAGGCTGCTACCCTGATTAGAGGAGGAAGCACCTACATCACCAGCGCATGACATGGCCGATCGGCCACCTCGTGGCCGTGACAGAGAGGCCTCTAGGCCCTCCACTAAAGCCATGCCCCGACGCCGCTCAAAACATGCTAAGGCACGGCAAAACGCGCCAGACCTGCGAGATATACTGGAGGACAAGGCATGGCAAACAAGATCGATCTACGGATCACGCGGGCGCCCCACGGCACGTGACGGTGATCTTCACTCCGGATACAATAAATCCGGCCGGGCCGAACACAATATACAAAGCTCCTGTGAGCTACATCGTGATATAGCCCAGTACAGAGGCGCCGCACACCCATTATGCTTCACAGATGAAGTAATGGATCATAAAATCCCTGAGGGCACTACTAGGAAAAGGGCTATAGATAGGATTGATACTAATGGCGCACCAGGGAAGCAGTGCGCCACTATTATATACTAATGGCGCACCAGTTGGTGATACGCCATTAGTGTGGAAGACACTAATGGTGCACCAGAAAAGGGGTGCGCTACTAGTGTTAAATATATTTTTTTCATTTTTCCATTCACACTGATGGCGCATCAGACAGGTAGTGCGCCATTATTAGTTGTAACTAGTAATGGCGCACCACACAGATAGTGCGCCATTACTGTAAATTCCCCCCTCCATCTCGACCTCGATCCCCCTCCATATCTCAATCGCTATCCCCCTTCATCTCGATCTCGATCCCACCCACACCCTCTCCCGCTAGCTCCACACCGCCGCCGACGACCCAACCGCACCCTCTCCCGCTCCACCGCCGCCGACGACCACCCCCGCACCCTCTCCCGCTAGCTCCACCGCCGCCGACGACCAACACCGCACCCTCCCCCGCTCCACCCCGCACCCTCCCCCCCGCTTCGAGAATGCGCCATTAGTAATGACGCACTGCCGAGAGTGCGCCATTAGTAATCTAACCCGCGCCGCACCTTCCCCCTCCCTCTCGCCAGAATTTGATTCGTCCCTCTCCCTCCACCGCGCCGCTCCACCGCGTCACCGCCCACGCAAGGATGGTTATCAGAACTCCGGGGTAACGATGGAATCCTACACCGGTAACGACAAGGACAGATACTACGGAAGGATCGAGGAGATCTAGGAGCTGAGCTACGCTGGAGAGAAGGTCCCGATGTTCCGTGTCAGATGGGCCAAGAACGTCATAAAAGAAGACCGGTATTTCACCACCATGGTTATACCCGAAGCCAAATCCAAGACCGCGGGTGCAAACGTCACCGCGAAAAATGAGCCATGGGTACTGGCTTCCCAAGTGGACCAATGCTTCTTCATTACCGACCCGCCAAAGCCCAGTCGTGTTGTCGTGAGGAGAGGCAAAAGGAAGATCATCGGAATGGATGGAGTAGCCAATGAGCAAGACTCCGACAAGTACGGCGACCCGAGGATCGAACATGCCGACGATGATGAAGTAGCAGCATACACCACAAGAAGAAGCAGGACCACCCTTCCTAAAGGACATCCGTTCCACAGAAGAACTCCATTTGCGAAAAACAAGGGCAAGAAGATTGTGAACAGATAGCTAGTTAAGATCGATTGTATTTAAATCGTAGCCTTCATTTCTCAATTGTATTTCATGGGCACTTTTTGAACTATCATGAATATTTTTAAATTTCATGGACACTCGATCTCGATCCCCCTCCATCTCGATCGCTATCCCACCTCGCCAGATCTGGTCCCCCTCGCCGCCGAGCACCACCCGGTCCACCGGCTGCCGCCGCCGACCCCCCGCACCCTCGATTCCCCTACTCAACCGCCGCCCCGACCCCCCGCACCCCTCCCCTACTCAACCGCCTCCGCCGACCCCCCGCACCCCTCCCCTACTGAACCGCCGCCGCCGACCCCCCGCACCCCTCCCCTACTCAACCGCCGCCGCCGACCCCCCGCACCCCTCCCCTACTCAACCGCCGCCGACGACCTCCCGCACCGGCCCCCCGCACCCTCCCCCGCTCCACCGGCATTATTGTTTGATGATATTTTTTAAAAAATTATTACTGTCTTATAAAAAAATATTACTGTTATGATTAAAACAAGTTTGAACATATTTAAACACAAATAAGTATCAAACAGTATTTTAAATGAAAAAAAAATTGTGGAGCCTGGGAATCGAACCAAGGACCTCCTGGTGTGAGAACTGGCTGCTGACCAGTCGAGCTAGTAGAGTGAGCTTGATGTGGTTCAGGTCAGGTTGAATATAACCTGTTGTCTCGAGCAGAAAAAAAAAGTACTAATGGCGCACCAGGGTGAGGTGCGCCATTAGTGTGTCGGCCCCCATCCATAGTTTCTCCCCGGCGGCCCACCTCTCTCCCTCGCCCTCGATCCCCTCTCTCTCCCACGCCCTCGCCGTCGATCCCCTTCCCCGACGCCGTTGCCCCGCCGCCTTCTCGACGCCGCCCCGACGCCGCTGCCCGCCGCCTCGACGCCGCCCCGACGCCGCTGCCCTGCCCTGCCCTACACCACGGCCTCCTCGACGCCGCCCCCCGCCGCCTTCTCGACGCGCCGCCGCCCGCCGCGTGGAGGAGCCCGCCGCGTGTCACCGGAGCTTCAACGCCCAGCTGCTGCCGGAGCTTCAACGTCGGCGGCTTCCTCCATTCCTCCATCCCCTCCCCAGGTGATTTCTCCCTTCTCCTCCACCCCTCCCCTGCAAACCCTAGGGCCATGGCGGCATGTTATAATTTCTCTCCTGCATGCTTGTACTCGCTAGCAATGGCTTACAAGTCTAATTACTTCTCTCTGTACAGTCTAGTATTATTGACTGATGCATAATTAGTGTGGATTAATCGAACAAATTCCTCTTGATTCCTGCTGGTCCTCACAACACAGAACATTAATATTGTCACTCTGCAAATTATCACCGTGCCTAGTTATTGTGCTGTCTTTTCTCTGTCTTTCTGTCAGGAAGGATTTGGGAATGTTTTCAGAGATGTTTTCCTTCTCTCATTTTAGACCATGATCATTTTAATGCTACAGTTCAGAAACAAGGAAATTTAGTTGATGAAAGCACATTCCATGAACATCAAGGAAATTTTAGTAAACTGCAGTAGGATTTTCCAAGTTAGTGCTTGCAAAGTTTGTCACTGTCAACTGAAACATGAGTGTATGTTTTCATTTTCCAAGCTAGTGCTTGCAAAATTTGCAAGCATTGTTATTTTATTTTATTTCTTTGTACAATATGGCAGTAGAGACCATGGCAGTAGAGACCATAACAGTAGTGACCATGACAGTACTGAACATATACTCCCCTGAATTTTTTATGCTCCTACTCCACTCTATGAGTGTTTTTAAACTGCCAAATGACAATTTACTTAAGATGCAGAGAAGATGCTAGTAGTATCTCTCACAAGTTAACTTAATCTTGGAAAGTTCACTTTATGTGCTCACATTCGATCGTGTGTAATAGTTCTACGAAGGTAATCTTGTAGAGAATAGGCTTAACAACCCTGCTTTTATACATAGTTTATTTTTATGCTCAATAGACCAGCAACATGACTCTATTTCTGTATGTTGTGTAATTAATTAACCCAGAGTAAGAATCTTGGAAAGTTGGAAGGCCTATCTGCATGAAGAAAAACAACAAGTGAATGCCCACCATTTTGAAAGCTTTTCCTCCTGTGGGTGCTCTGACAGCTCAAAAAGAAGTGATGACATATTAAATTCCTGTTATGAAGGTGATTGAATCCAAATTGTCAACAGTAGAATTTAATATGGTATTGGTCACTGTTTGTAATGTGCAGTTGTGAAGTGGCTACCAGTAGTCACAGTAGGATGATGTGATGATTGACTCATTTTACTTCTAACATTGCATATTTCATAGTCTACTTAGTCTGCTGCATCAGTGCCTAGTCTCACCTTGCTGTTAATGTGCCCTGACAATGATGTATTTTGTCATAAAAATATATAGTGGACTGCCATGATAATGACATGGTCCTGTGTTTGCAAGCTATCATAATCATCAGTTTACTTGACTTTTGAGCCTGCTAGTAGTTTACTTCCATGAGTTGTTTTATTGACATGGCACATTTGCAATGTACTTGTGATGATGCTACTTGTGATCTTCTGAAATGACCCATTGGCGACTTCATTTTGCGGGGATAATGATTTTGCAGGTACCTCGAGAGGCCCTTGAGTTTGCCGGAATGTCGATTAACTTCCTTTCCGGCAAATTCGGGTACTCCATATGTTTTATGATCTGTTGTAAGGGTACTAATTGGTCTCTTCTGCTGTTTATCAGAGATGGCGGGAAGCAGCCACCGCCACTCTGCGACACCGCAGTACGAGTTGGATGCTTCCGAGTTCTTCACTATCATACTTGGGACTTCAGTATCATCCATGACGCAGGTATATAAAATGAGAGATCTCCCCTAGCTTCACCCATCTTATTATGATATCTGTTGTTTGCCTACATCACTCATTGTCCCAAACTGCAGAGGCTGCCTAACAGTTTTAAGAACATGCTGACGGGTGAAGATCCGCCAAATAATGTGAAGGTGCGACAGGCCGGCAGCGGGTTTCGCAGGCTGTGGGATGTGGAGTTGATGATCAAGGAGGGCCACATGTACTTGTCTTGTGGGTGGGAGAAGTTCTACCGTGCCTACGACCTGCGGCTGGGGTACTTCCTTCTCTTCAGGTACGACGACGACGCCACCACGCTCATCGTGAAGGTGTTCAACCCGACTATGTGTCGCATGCGCTACGCTGAAGATTATGATGCCGGTACGTTCTGCCTCTTCTTATTCCTCTACATTTGGCTTTGTCTCACATTGATTGTTAACGGTCATTGTTGCATTTGGACAGGTAATGGGAGCAGCAGCAGTGACAATGGCTACAGCCAAAGCAGCAGCGACCATGGCGGTAGCGAAAGCAGCAGCGACCATGGCGGTAGCGAAAGCAGCAGCGATTCTGGCAGCAGCATAGACAACAAGAAGGATGATCCGGACAGGAGTGCGGGAGAAGAGGAGCAGAGTGGGGATGACGAGCTGCAGGATGACCTAGCGCTGGTGGTGGCTGACCAAGGGCAAGAGGTGGAGGTGGCTCAGGATGACCTAGCGATGGTCGTGCCTGAAGGTGGCCTCGCGATGGTGGTGGTGCCTGACAATGACCACGCACTGGTGGTGGCGCCGGTGATCCCACAGCTGGGCGACATGGCCGCGCCAATTCAGGTAGAAGACTTGTCGTGGATTTGTCACGGCAGATGTCCTTAGTGTCAGGACTTAGTCGCAAGGCCAACGCATCTATGTGGTAGCTTGAGAGGGGTTGAGTGGGACGAGAGACGCAGGGCGGATCAACACGCAAGACAAGGATTTAGACAGCTTCGGGCCCCGGGAAACATCATCCGGTAATAACCCTACATGCTGTTTGAGGCTAGGTCTCATTATCATCACGAGGGAGACGCCGTAAACCGGCTCTTGTGTCTAGCCCTAGAGATTATTGATTGTTTGTAGCTTGTAGCTTCTAACTTGTCCCTCTTTGGGGAGCCCTGCCCCTCCTTATATATGTTGAAGGGGCGGTTTACATGTGGAGTCCTATTAGGATTAGGACTAGTCTATCTCTAATACAAACCGGATACAAGTCCTGGCCTTAACTCCTTGTAAGGCAAATATTCCTTTCCTCCTAAACCGGCCCACCATAGTTGAACCGGCCTTCTGGGCCTTTGGCCTTGTCATCCGTCTGATCCGCCCGCCGGGTTACCAGTGAGTCATAACGATCGAGCGGGTTGCTTGTAAACCGCCAAGGTCAGGGCGGGTCTTCAGATAAACCGCCAAGTCCGGCCGGGTTAACTTCCAGCCGGTTTACGCCGCGGGGTATATCCCCGACATTATCCCCCAAGTTTAGCTTGGATGTATCCATGGTAAACTTATGCTGCAAATAACCCCCAGAACAAATTTGACAGGTTGTGCTCCGGGTTAAGAATTTTTGTAAACCGGCACCTGATCATCCTTAAGTCCTTGTCATTCCTCCTTCTAGAAAATCCGGGTCAATAGCCAGCTTCATACTCCAATTGCTGACATTGGTTTCTGATAGAAAAATATTGTGAAGAATAATCCACTTGAGTCGGCTTCCAAAGCGCCGGTTTAAGAAATATTGGTCTTGTAATACTCATCTGATATTCAGCCGGTTTGAAAATGTATACTTGTCGGTTTATCATTGTCAAGATTGCCGGTTTATAAAAAACTGAATTCCAGGTCATGATTGTTTCCAATACCGATTCATGATTGTTGCTAATGCCGGTTCATGATGATTGGCTCAAAACAGAAAATTGGAAGATATTTCTCCCTTATATCCATATTACCTATAGCCCCCAAGTGCCAGGTTGTCATGCTTGCAGCAACCTGGGACTTGTAATCTCCTGATGCTCATAAAAACTTCAACCAGTGTAGCTCCCAAGGGTCGGGTCGTTATGCAATAATGAGCAGGGACTTTGTAAATATAATCATGTAGACTTGAGAAGTGATGTGTAGCCCCAAAGGGCCGGCTTAGTAAGATAATATTGAGCTGGGACTTGATATATACTTCCACGAAAATAACACCATATGATATAACCCCCATCATGGGGCTTGAATTCACGTCCACAAGGTTAAGAGCCTTGTGCTTTACCAACTGAGCAGTGGACCTTTCAATAATAGATGAAAATTTGTGTACCTTGAATTGTTTGACAGGAGCAATTGGTAGCCCCCAAGGGCCAGCTCATTACGATGTGATGATTTGGTTCTTCAATAAGATGAGCAAAAATGACTTTGCATTAGCCCCCAAGTGTCATGGTGTATGCTTGCAGCGACATGAGACTTGCATATTTGATATAATCTCAACTTTGAATAATGTAGCCCCCAAGTGCCGGGTTGTAAGCATGCAGCGACTCGGGACTATTCCTTCAATTGTAGAAAATGATAACCATTGCGCTAAAGCGACTTTGAAAACCTTAATCATAATATTAATAACCATAATAAAATCCAGCCATGTTGGCTATTTGAATAATATAATCCGATATGAAAACATTATTCATTCAATACCATAATCAAAATTTCAGCCAAGTTTGGCTATTTGAATAACCCAATGATTTATAAGCGCATAATTCCAATGGCGCAATCCAAATATATACTGGCGACTTATAGTCCAAAGCCAGGCCGGTTTAATAAACACCGGACAATTTCTCATCATAGACTGGCGATTTATAATCGAAAGCCAGACCGGTTTAATAAACACCGGATAATTTATCATCATACCTTATTCAACCTGTTTCTGCGTATAACAAGTTTAAAGTGCCCTGGCGGTTTACCGCCGGACGGGTCATAATGACCAACATATAACCCAGGTTTATAACCAAGGCTGCACTTAAGAATAATCAAATATGAAATATATCATACCTGTGACATTGAATCACATCGTTGGTTGACCAACTTTTGTAGTAAGGGTGATAATCCCAATCTTGAGTACTGATAACTCCTTCCATATTGTGCCGGTTTATGATAAAACCGTACCGGGTTTGTGATAAACACCGGATTAACCATATATAATACTGGTTACTTGTAGTCAAACCAGACCGGGTTAATAATCGCCGGATTATAATTTGATCGTATACTGACAACTTGTAGTTGAAAGCCGAGCCGGGTTGATAAAAACCGGTTTACTCCATAATAGGATGGTAGCAGAAAATCAAACCGGGCAGATAGCCTCCGGATTAAAATTTGACAGTGTTCCGTCAATTTGTAATTTGACAGTCGAACCAGTTTAAGAATTGTCGGGTTAAAAGAAACGCAATAAAATATCAACTCTTTAAGAAAAGATAATGAAGCAAAAGCGGTGACAAAGACTTTTTGCAAAAGAAGAGCTCTATTGAGCTGGTCAGATGGAATTACCATGGTCAGACGCAACCAAGCCCCCCGAAGGCGTAGCGATGGTGCCAGTCAGCCAGGCCCCCAAAATGACGCATGGCGTTACGCCGGCCAAGTGGCATTGCTATGGTTCGGGTTCGACCAAGCCCCCAAATGACTCTAAGGCCCGTAGGCCGACCAAGAGGCGTGACCGGTTCAGACGTGACCGTGTCCCCAAATGATCTGGTGGCTTTCGCCGGCCAAGAGGTATTGCATCGGTTTGGACACGACCGAGCCCCCAAGTGACCTGGTGGCTTTCGCCGGCCAAGAGGCATTGCATCGGTTCAAAACATGACCGAGCCCCCAAGTGACCTTATAAGGACAGCTATGTTCTCTTTGGTTCGAATACGACCTACGTTTGAACAGGAAGCCCCAAGTGATCTTGTTAAAACTTGCAAGGGGTAAACCGGATGTTGTTTTAAAACAACTCCATGTAACCACACATGATATAAAAAGAACAGAGACCCCGCTTTATGAAGCAGAAGCCCCCATGTGATCAATAATATGTCAGGCCAATAAGGCAGGATACCCATGTTTGAACCGCTCATCATGGCAGCAGGTCCTCTTCGGTAATTTTTAAGTTTTTGCAAGAGATAAATTCTTCTTGAACCGGGATCTTGAACCGGATATTGAGAGCTGCAAAGCTTTGCGGGAGACATCTTTCCCTTGAACCGGATGTTAAACCCGAATCTTCATGTTTAGCTGGAAATTTTCTGAGGGCCTTTAAACTCGAACTTGCGAGAAGTTAACTCCTTTTTGAACCGGACATTGTTAAACCGGATTTGGGCACTTCAGAGCCTTGTGGGAGAACAGATTCCCCTTGAGCCGGATTGTAAACCGGATATTTGAGAGCTTCAATGAGACTGACTTCCCTTGAGCCGGATTTTAAACCGGAATCTTTTCTGATGACCCGGATCTTCTTCATTGAGTCGTGATTTTGTAACTGTCATATACTTTCTAAGCCGGAAATTTTCTGACGGCCTTTAAATTTTCATCAATATAACAGTAGCCTCCGGGAACGGGTTGTCTTTCCCTCCATCGTCCTGGGGTTCTTAAACCGGCTGAAACTAGCAAGATTTGCTGAGTCATGTCATCGTAGCCCCCAAGTCTCAAGGTGACTCGAGGAGTTGGCTTGAAACTCTCCATATTTGACCGCGATAGAAACCGGCATAACTTGTATATCATTGGTGTTGATAACACGATGTGAATCCACAGAAGGTTGAGGTGACTGCGGCGGGTTGTAAATGATCCCGTATGAATCGTGTCAGCAACTCGGCCAATGGTTCCTTCCAACTGGTGATTTGAAGTTAACCAAGCTGCAGCGGCGGCAACTTGTGCGCCTGCCCATTGATTCATCCAGTGCAGACGGTGGTTGATGATAATTTGCCTCCAATTTGAAAGAAAACCGGGCTACCCAAGCTGTGACTTGTTCATACTCAATAAATGGCTCATGCAGACAGGTGCGGCCCGGTATGTTGATGTAGACCGGACTGCGGGGGATGGCAGCCTGTGCACGCGCTATTGGGTAATTCGCATGGTCCTGACGAGTTGACGCGGACTGGATCGCGATATAAACCGGCACGGGTTATCCAATAGCTCAGCAATATAATAATCCCCTTTTTGCAATAGACAATTTGTCATGCATTGGAAAACTTGCAAGCCAGAGTATTTGCTCTTTTTAAAGAAAGTAATACATATTATGAAAATATAATGGATGGATTTCACCTGATATGTTAGCCAGAAAATATCCACCGCGGAGTTGACGATCACCACGGTGAAACTGAAATCAATCATGGCAAGTCGGCCACGCGAACAGATAGATGAACCTGTCGCGGCATTATAAACCGGTGTGGACGCGTGAACCGGCCGCGAGGGCAGACGGGCAAGCCGTCTGTGGCGTTTTGTAAACCGGCGCGGACGAGAGAGCCGGCTGGCACGTTGATGTAGCCCGGACCGCAGATGTGTCGGCTGTATGTAACAACACTGATGATCTGGACAGTAGATGATCTGTGTGCCACGTAATATTAAATAGTGTATGCACATTGAGCCCCGCTGATATGATGTAGTATAACATCCACGTGACCCTCCTTTGTTTTTTTGGTGATGTGAGCTAATAATGGGCTCTTGACCTCTCTGTGAGAAGCAGCACTAGTAGACAAAGACGAAGTAGTAGTTGTCCCTTTTTTTTTTAGCTCCACGTATCCTGTACGCAGCGCACATGCATGCCAGTACTTTTTCCTTACTCTTCACGTGGAACAACTTTGCTGGGCTTGAAATCCCCTTTCCAACCTGCAACAACTTCTTACAGCGATGGGATAGAGCAGACCGGCAAGGCGCGAGGCAGTAGCCGGTTTCGAGAAAAAACTGGGCCGGCTGCGGGCGGCTCACAGCCGAACATAGGGCGGTGGAGGCACCCGGCGGCTCAGCAACACAGGGCAGGCCTCCTTTGTCCATGTGGACCTGACGCGGCGCTGCAGCCAGGGCGGATCCGAAGCGATGGCGCCGGAGCGCAACCGGGGTGACTTGAAGCGCCGGAATCCAGCGACAGCGTGGTCAACTCGGAGTAGTGCGACGCGGGCACTCATGGAGACTCAGGCGCGACAGCTCAGGCCTGGCCAGGAGAGGTGCGACGGTTCGAGCGGCCCAAACCGGCAGCTTGTCGCGCCGGCGGGTCCGCGACAGAAGCAACTAGGCAGGTCAACAAGGCGGCCCGGGGTGCGACCGGCTCGACTTGTGACGGCGGCGGCTGACGGGGCGGGGCTCGCACACAAGGCAACAGGTGGCTCACAGGCGAGGCAGCCCGCTCGACAGTGGTGGCCCGAAACCGGCATCAAGGTTCGGACACCGGTGGAGGTGACAACAGCCCGAAACCGAGTTCATGTCTAAATTTGTTTCCGGGTCGTGTGCTGCTTTCGATTGATTTTGCTCCGTCCTTCACCCGGATGTGCGTTGATGAATCTCCTCGGGGTTTGAAACGAATACCCAGCACTTTTGCAAAACGGCTGCCATCTCGAAAGATTGATCCTACCGCATAATTAGGTGAGCAGTACGTAAAAACGGCTTAGCGACTACAGACGTGGCCCTTTTCCTCTCAAATTTTCCTTTGCTTTGCTCTTGTGGATACAGTAGGGCATCTTCTGGGCTTCGTCGGATTTGATCGCCGGATAAACACTGGTGGCCGGTCGACTTTGAAGCTACTTGTAGACTCTGATCCGGTTTAGCGCTGCCGCTGAAACTTTTTCAATCTCGACTGATGAATCCAGAATCTTCTTCATCCAGAAAGTTGCGAATTTCTCGATCCTTGAGAGAGATCCCTCCAAGAACTCATCACCACCGTGCGCAGGCTCCACAAGACTACATCCCACTGCCTCCACCGCCTCCACCGCCTCGCCGCTCTTGCCGCATCAGGCTGAGGAAGGAGAAGGAGAAGAACAATGCATGAGAACTAAACGGTGTTGGATGAACAATGTGAAACTTTTGTAATATGTAACGATGGAACTATGTGTTGGCTATGTATGTATATATGATGGAACTTGTGTGTTGGCTATCTATGCATATATGATGGAACTTGTATGTTGGCTACGATTGTTATATGGATGCTTGTTGTATATATATGTGATGGATATCTCATAGGTGAAATAGTGACCTGAAATTAAGAAAAAAAATTGTTACTAATGGCGCATTACAGTAAGGTGCGCCATTAGTATAGTAAACACTAGTGGCGCACCATGGGATAAACTAATGGCGCACTGCCAGGTGCGCCATTAGTATACCAGATACTAATGGCGCACCAGTGGTGCACCATTAGTAAAAAATTCTAGTGGCGTGCTAGTAATGGCGCACCAGTGATGCGCCATTAGTAGGCAAAACTGGTGCGCCATTAGTAGCCCTTTTCCTAGTAGTGGGGCTTCAAACCCGTAAACATTGAATCATACGATGGCACAACAGATCCTGCGGTATGGATCGAGGACGATCTTCTTCATATCCACATGGCCCGCGGCGAAGATCTACACGCCATCAAATACCTCCCGCTCAAACTTAAGGGACCAGCCCGGCATTGGCTTAACAGCTTGCCACCATCTTCAATCGGTTCTTGGGAGGACCTGGAAGTCGCATTCCTCGACAACTTCCAGGGTACCTATGTGCGACCACCGGACGCCGATGACCTAAGCCACATAATTCAGCAGCCAGAAGAATCGGCTAGTCAATTCTGGACGCGGTTCCTAACAAAGAAAAACCAAATAGTCGACTGTCCGGACGCAGAGGCCCTAGCGGCCTTCAAGCATAATATCCGTGACGAGTGGCTCGCCCAGCACCTGGGACAGAAAAAGTCGAAATCTATGGCAGCCCTTACGACACTGATGACCCGCTTTTGCGCGAGAGAAGACAGCTGGCTAGCTCACAGCAACAACTTAACCAAGAACCTTGGTAATTCGGATACCAAGGACAAAAGTGGCAGGTCGCGCCGGAACAAGCAAAAGCGCCGCGTTAACAGCGACAGCAACGAGGATACGGCAGTAAATGCCGGATTCCGAGGCTACAAATCCGGTCAGCGGAAAAAGGCATTTAAAAGAAAAACTCAGGGCCTGTCCAGTTTGGACCGAATACTCGACCACTTGTGCCAGATACATGGCACCCCTGAAAAGCCAGCCAATCACACCAACAGAGATTGTTGGGTGTTCAAGCAAGCAGGCAAGTTAAATGCCGAAAATAGAGACAAGGGGCTGCATAGCAACGACGAGGAGGAGCCCAGGCCGCCGAACAATAGTGGACAGAAGAGTTTTCCCCCACAAATGCGGACGGTGAACATGATATACGCAACCCACATTCCCAAAAGGGAGCGGAAGCGTGCGTTACGGGACGTATACGCGCTGGAGCCAGTCGCCCCAAAGTTCAACCCGTGGTCCTCCTGCCCGATCACCTTGGATCGAAGGGACCACCCCACTAGCATCCGTCATGGAGGGTTCGCCGCATTGGTTCTTAACCCAATCATTGACGGATTTCATCTCACAAGAGTCCTTATGGACGGCGGCAGCAGCTTGAACCTGCTTTACCAGGATACAGTGCGGAAAATGGGCATAGATCCCTCGAGGATCAACCCCACCAAAACGAACTTTAAAGGCGTCATACCAGGTGTAGAGGACAACTGTACAGGTTTGGTCACACTTGAAGTGGTCTTCGGATATCCGGATAACTTCCGAAGCGAGGAGTTAATCTTCGACATAGTCCCGTTCCGCAGTGG
The DNA here is from genome assembly GCA_032464435.1 of Aegilops umbellulata. Lineage (NCBI taxonomy): Eukaryota > Viridiplantae > Streptophyta > Magnoliopsida > Poales > Poaceae > Aegilops > Aegilops umbellulata. Next base: position 530,912,596 of record CP136059.1, read on the forward strand.
CTATCACGCACTGCTCGGGCGAACCGCATTTGCAAAGTTCAATGCGGTACCGCACTATGCATACCTCAAGCTCAAGATGCCAGGCCCTCGAGGAGTAATCACAATCAACGGAAACACCGAACGCTCCCTCCAAATGGAGGATCACACAGCAGCGCTCGCAGCAGAAGTACAAAGCAGCCTCTCTAGGCAGTTCTCCAGCCCGGCCCTTAAAAAGCCGGACACTGTTAAGCGCGCCCGGAGTAACCTACAACAAGACCGCCTGGCACGTTCCGAGCTAGCGTAGCAATGCGGTCCCAACCCTAGCCCTCGCGATATAGCAAAACCAGTGCTTGGCGTACATAACTACGCTCTTGAAATACCATGGGCACAAGGGGAGGGGCACCATCACGCCACGCCCAAAACACGGCTTAAACCGTACTAGGGGCTGCCGGATTCTTTTTTAAAATTTTCTCTTACTTTTAGGACTCCATACTTCGGACGACCTGTCCGGCAATTCAACCGCCGCACAAATGATGCAAGATCCAGGAAAGCAGACAAGCCATGCCGCATTATGGAACTCCCAGGTGATCTCTATTACGAGCAGTATACCTGTTTTGAATACAATTCCGCGACCTGCCCCTGGCCAGGACATGTTAAATAGTCCAATTTCTTTTGCTTATTGCACTATTTGTATAATTCTGCTTTGATAGCAGTCTTTCTATAAACAATGCATAGCTTTTGCCTATTTTTTGCATTACCCTCTTTTTATGTATATGTTTATTAATAACATGTTGCACCCGTACACCGTGGTACGGCAAATACGCTAGGGGCTTCAGTACCCTTTAATATGGTGTGAGAAGACCGAACACTTTCACAAGTGCGGCACCCCGAACTTATAGCACTATATGCATCGGCTCCGAATCATGATTTGGGTCAATAGTTGGGTTTGCCCGGCTCCTATGTTTTGGTGCCTTACGTTCCGCTATGTCGGCTAAGGTAGCACTAGGAGAACTACTGCGATTGTGCCCCAGTTGAGCTGGGCTGAGCACCTCAGTAGAGAAAGCTAAAACTGACTGTCATGATGAGGCGAGAGACCGGTCGCTGTTCGAGAGGTTTTTTGAGTCCTTAAAGACTTATGCCGCTTCGAGCGAGGAACCGGCTTTGTCCGGCCAAGGCGTGGATAGCGCCCCTAACTCGGTCTTACAAATACTAGGGGCTTCGCCGAAATTTAAAATTATAGAGTTCTATGGCTAAGTGAGAGTGTTCAAGCATTATAGTCTGATTGCCTTGTTCGTTGTGCTGAGCGCCTCCCTCGACAGACCCAATCATCGGAAAAAGAGCGCTCAGGTTTATCCCGAACACCCCAGCACTAGTGGCATGGGGGCAGAAGCCGACGACTGGCCATCTCTCAATTTTGATAAACGGCCACACATAAAGTAATATTTTAAATTCAACAAGCACTGCTTAGCGCATATGAACAAGTTTTCAGCGCACAGGATAACATGAGCGAGTTCATTAAAAAATTACATCCTTGGTACATTCATCCTCCATAAGGCGGGCACCAGCAAGAACATCCTTGTAATAGTTCTAGGGCTTGCGATGCTCCTTCCCCAGCGGCGGCCCGTCCCTCACAAGCTTCTCACCGTCCAGCTTACCCCAGTGCACCTTTGCACGGGGAAGGGCCCTACGGGCACCTTCGATGCAGACGGAGCGCTTGATGACCTCGAGACTTGGACAGGCCTCCACCAGCCGCCGCACCAGCCCGAAATAGCTCCCAGGCAGGGCCTCTCCAGGCCACAGACGAACTATGAAGCCCTTCAGGGCCTGTTCGGCCGCCTTGTGGATCTCGACCAGCTGCTTCAGGTAGTCGCTCAAGGGCACAGGGTGTCCGGCCTCAGCGTACTGAGACCAGAACACCTTCTCCGTCGAGCTGCCTTCCTCGGCTCGGTAGAATGCGGCGGCATTGGATACGCTGCGGGGAAGATCTAGGAATGCCCCTGGAGAACTCCGGATTCGGGTAAGTAACAAGTAGTTTACTTTTATATGTCTGCTTTGCATAAATAATGCCTTGCCCGCCGCTATCTTTTTCACCGCCTCCAACTCTTGGAGGGCCTTCTGGGATTCGGCCTTGGCAGAATCGGCAGTTTTGAGGGCCTCCGCGAGGTCGGACGCTCGCGTCTTCGAGTCAAGCTCCAAACTCTCATGTTGTTTCATGAGAGCCTGAAGCTCTTGCTGCACCTCGCCAATCTGGGCCTCAAATTTCTCTCGCTCGGGCGCTTCATGGCCGCTCTCTTTTCGGCCTCGGACAGCGCCTGCTTGAGGGTCGCCACCTTAGTCGTGGCCCCTACAATAAGTAGTACAATCCTGTTATTTTTGCAATTGCATCTTTTTTGTATATATTTTTTATATAAGGTATCTCTTACCTTCTTTCTCCTTGAGCTGCCACTTGGCAAGGCTGAGCTCTTGCTCAGTCCGCTCGAGGCCCTTCTTCAGGGCACCCACCTCCGTAGTCAGTGCGGCGGTGGCCAGTAGCGAAGACTTCATACGCATATTGACTCTTTTTTGTTAGACTCCTGCGAAATTTAATAGATCCTCTATTCCGCTTTTCTTTCCGAACGCCAAACAGAGCATCAGGGGCTACTGTCTATGCGGTAATATGTTTACATATTTTACTTACTTCGAAGCCTGTTAGAAGGCTAGCACAAGCTTCAGTCAGTCCGCTCTTGGCGGACTGAACCTTCTGGATCACCGTACTCATAATAGTACGGTGCTCCTCGTCGATGGAGGCGCCGTTAAGCACCTCCAGTAGATTATCCGGCACCTCCGGCTGGACGCAGGCTGCCGGCTCAGAAGGCTTGCTCCTCTTAGAAGGAGTTCGCCTACCGCATTACTGAACTATTGAGGATTCCGGCACGGTGTTCGGCTCAAAGCCGGACTTGGAGCCGGTCTTGTCCCCTTTACTCCTGGAGTATGGGAGGTCGCCTCGCGGCTCCTCCAGGACCACCTCTTCTTGCTCCGAAGCTTGTCGCGACGCCACTTCGGCGTTGTCCGCAGTGCGGGAGGAGACAGCGGGCGGAACGGAGTTCACGTCCGATGAATCTAGGGAGCCGCTCGACGACTCGTCGAGTCCGGCCCGGGGCGGCCTGCATAATTACATTCGACATTAGGGAAGAGCTGTGCAACAACAGGGATATTATGAGTTACTCTGGTATCCAAATACTCACGATTTTGCCAGACACTTGGTCTTGTCCGGCCACTCCTCTTCGTTCTCGTCGGCGTCGGGGGAGTAGTTCGGTGGAGGGGTCTTCCTCTTCCTGGACCCTTCGGCCTCCCCTGCTAGGGAGGCCTTCCTCTTATTTCCTCCCCCTGCTGGAGGGGGAGAGGGTTCTTCTTCCTCCTCCTCGTCTTCACAGGAGGAGTGCGTCTCGGATTCTTCGGACGACGAATCCGACACCACCACATGAAGGGAACTCTTTCGAGTCCCCGTGGCCTTATTCTTCTTGGCCTTCTTCTACGACACCACGTAAGGCGCCGGAGCCAGCAGCTTCGATAAACGAGCGTCTGCTGGGTCTTCGGGCAAAGGAGCCGGACAGTCGATCTATGCGGACTTCACCTGCCATGCTTGTCAAAGGTAAAGGGGTTTAGATCCCGCATAGAGTCAAACTACGAGAAACAAATGTCCTGTAAAAGGTAGAAATAACTTGCCTCGTCAGCGTGACGCTGTGAGCTGAATCCGCGGTCCTCGGAAGCGGACGCAGGAGCCTCGGCGCCTTTGAATAGCACCTTCTAGACATCTTCGTACGTCATGTCGAAGAGCCTGCTCAGGGTTGGGTGCTGCGCCGGGTCGAACTCCCACAGATTGAAGGCCCGTTGTTGACACGGGAGGATCCGGTGGACGAGCATAACCTGGGCTACATTGACAAGCCTTACCTGCTTGTTCACTAGGGTTTGGATGCATTTTTGCAGTCCGGTCACCTCTTCTTTGTAGCCCCATGATAGGCCCGTCTCTTTCCAGGACATGAGCCGCGTGGGGGTCCGGACCGGAACTTAGGGGCTGCGATCCATTCCGGATCACGCGGCTCGGTGATGCAAAACCACCCTGACTGCCACCCCTTCAGGGTCTCCACAAAGGAGCCCTCGAGCCTTAGGACGTTGGCCATCTTGCCTGCCATGGCGCCTCCGCATTCCGCCTGGTTGCCGCGCACCACCTTTGGCTTGACATTGAAGGTCTTGAGCCAGAGGCCGAAATGGGGGCGGATGCAGAGGAAGGCCTAGCACACGCCGATAAACGTCGAGATGTTGAGGATGAAGTTCGGGGCCAGATCGTGGAAATCCAGGCCATAGTAGAACATGAGCCTCCGGACAAATGGGTGGAGAGGAAAGCCCAGTCCACGGAGGAAATGGAGAAGGAATACAACCCTCTCATGGGGCTCTGGGGTGGGGAGAAGCTGCCCCTTTTCGGGGAGCCGGTGCGCGATGTCTTTGGACAAGTATCCGGCCTTCCTCAGCTTTTTGACATGGCCCTCTGTGACGGAGGAGACCATCCACTTGCCTCCTGCTCCGGACATTGCTGGAGAAGGTTGAGGTGAGGAGTGCGGGCTTGGGCGCTGGAGCTCGAGTGCGCGGAAGAGGGATAGGCAAAGGAGGAAGAAGGCGTAGGTAAAAAGGTGGATCCTTATCCCCTTATATGGGCGGATGCGACTATGCGTCCCCACCAGCCTAGTAAAACTCGCTTGCCTCCGAAGCGCCGTGATAAATGGCGCGGTTGGGTTACCCACGTACGTATTGATGAGAATCCCGTAAATGGGGGACACAATCTCTGCTTTGACAAGACGTGCCAAGGAAAACGCCTCACAAAACGCGCTGAGGTGGAGAAGTGAAAACGATTTGAATAAAGGCTTGGCCGCAGTGTGATGTCACGCTACGGAATACGTCAGCAAATTAGATTTGTGTTAATATTATTCTCTCTATGGCAATATGTGGAAACTTGTTTTGCAGAGCCAGACACTATTCTTGGTGTTTACAATCTTTTATGAAGAACTTGGAGGAGGAACCCGCCTTGCAATGCCGAAGACAAACTGCGCGCCGGACACGTCATCATTGAAGCCTGGTTCAGGGGCTACTGAGGGAGTCCTGGATTAGGGGTTGTCCGGATGGCCGGACAATACCTTCAGCCGGACTCCTGGACTATGAAGATACAAGATTGAAGACTTCGTCCCGTGTCCAGAGGGGACTTTCCTTGGCGTGGAAGGCAAGCTTGGCGATGCGGATATTCAGATCTCCTACCATTGTAACCGACTTTGTGTAACCCTAACCCTATCCGGTGTCTATATAAAACGGAGGGGTTTAGTCCGTAGGACAACAACTCCAAGATACAACAATCATACCATAGGCTAGCTTCTAGGGTTTAGCCTCCTTGATCTCGTGGTAGATCTACTCTTGTACTACCCATATCATCAATATTAATCAAGCAGGACGTAGGGTTTTACCTCCATCGAGAGGGCCCGAACCTGGGTAAAACTTCGTGTCCCTTGTCTCCTGTTACCATCCGCCTAGACGCACAGTTCGGTACCCCCTACCCGAGATCCGCCGGTTTTGACACCGACATCATTATCGAAATCATTATTGACCCTGTTTTGTTGGATATTATGTACTGTTGTTAGTTTGAAGCACTCCTCTAGTTTGAAGGATAGATACCTTCCTGGGATCAAGTGCATCCTAACTGACCTGCGTAGGATGTACTGATAATGATGATGGAGATGCTGTGCAGAAGCCATATATACATATATATATATATATATATATTAGTTAAGCTTCAAGTGCGTACTTGTTAGTTAAACCTATGTATAAATTGTGACACTAAATACGACTAGTAAGTAGTACAGTAGCAGTACTAGTATACATTGGGTCAAATTATTCATCATGTCCACACATTGAATTGACGTGACAACACGCTGCGCGTGAGGTGACACAAGAATCCCAGCGGCGTGTTCGGGTATTCTGGACTTCAGATTTGGAGTACCACTTATCTGTCGAAATCTTGGATCATTCACTTAAAACAGTCGATTGATCATACATTGAGTACAATATAATTGGAATTACCAATGCAAGTCGAAGAAGGATTGGCCGGTGCTGCCGGCTGGCGTCAAGTTCGATCCCACGGATCAGGAGCTGATCGAGCACCTTGAGGCCAAAGTGAGTGCTGACAGCGCGAGATTTCAGTCTCATAGATTTGTTCATACCAACCATCGACAACGAGCACGACATATGCTACACCTAACCTGAGAAACTTCAAGGTAAGACACCGACCGGCCGTCTACTTGCACAAACATGTTCCTTTATTTATAGCTCTATTTTTCTTTTTAGACGCAGACCTGGTGAAGCAATTACAATTTGACAGTTAATGAAAAGTGAAACAAGTGACTGCAACATGCCAAAGATGTTATGAAAATGCCAACTGGGTACACTAAAACATGTATTCCACAATACTGCAGGTATCACACTCAGTGGCCTAAGGAAGCATTTCTTCCAGCGCATTTCCAAGGCGTTCAAAAGTCGCAAGATACAGTCGGAGTGCGGCATGCACGCGATGTGGCACAAGACCGGCTTTACCTTGCCGGTGATGGTCAACGGCCGGCAGACGGGCAGCAAAAAAGGTTCTGGTGCTGCACACCACCAAGAACTTCGGCCAGTAGAGGACCAACTAGGTGATGCACCAGTACCACCTCGGGGACCTGGAGCAAGAGAAGGAGCGGGAGCTGGTCCTTTGCAAGATTTTCTACCAGACGAACACTAGAGCCAGGAGTAAAAAGATTATAAGTTAGTTTGGTATTGGTAGTTGTACTACCTTGTCGTCCGCAAGTTGGTATTGTTGTTAACGATCTTTTGGTATGAACTTGCATTTGCTTCCAACCATCATGCCGAGGGTCGACGTGGATATAAAGCTGAATCATTTGTTTCGAAACGAATTTTCAGGCACCTGATTTTCATTTGATGGGTAGCATAAGCACCCGCCGTTCGAATTCCCAGTTCTCCAATTTTTTCGAAACAAGTGCATGCACTTATTATCACGATAAAAAAACAATATCCGTGCTGCATCCCAGTTATCAGTCTGTACTTGCAGAATTCTCTCGTTTATTGACCACGTATATTGTTTTTTCAGGTCAAGCAAGTTTCAACTGGGCTGTAGACTGCCCAGGGTTGGTTTTGTTTTTAACAGGCCCAGCCCATGACGACAACGGGGCACAAAGATCCAGCAGGTATCTACTGGCCTCTGGCCCACCAGCGTTAGTTATATTTTGTCTTACAACATCCGCAGGCAGTTTTTTTACTGAATCAAACACACAGCCCAGTTCTATTTTCCTTTTGAAACACATGTCCTACATCCGTTTTCTAATCTCTACCTATAGTTTTACTAGTTCATATACACGTATCATTATATTGAAAACACATAAAATTCCCTTTTCATATTTACATCCTTATTTTTGTTGTGTGTGCCCATGCAGCGCTGATTTTCTTACCACTGGTTTTCCCTTAAACCAACTCAATTGTCCCACGTCTTATTTGCTTACAAAAACAAAACGATTTTTTTTTGCAAATCAATAAGTTCTTAAAAAAATGTTTATCATTTCGGGATTACAACAGTTCAGACTCCACCGAAATATGCAAAATAAGGTTGAACTTTTTGACCGTGGTCCTGGGCAGAAAATGGGCTGTAATAAATTACTTAAGAATTGGCAAATGGGCTGCGAATTATAAAAAAATAGCAAATGTGCTTTATGTTGTCTGCCACAGATTTGAAGGCTGACTTGTGGGCCTACTAAGTTCATGCGTACACAAGGTTTCTCAAAAACGAAACTTAGTCAATAATCGACTCTACCAACGTTAGACCGTTAGATGTCAAGCTAACGGCAATCATGCTTCTTCAGTCTCTGATCTTCCTACCCCAGCCGCCCAAACCAGCGCTGTCGGAACAGCCTGCTCCCGCCTCCCATGGCCGGCAGTGCTGCCGGGCAGGCTTCACGGCCCCATCATACTCGCATCCCTGGCCTGTCTATCCCTCTACTCACCCACACCTCCGTTATTTTCCGCCGACGGCAGCCGAACCAGTCAACCATCGTACTCTCCACCGCGTGGGCAGCCACTGCCGTGTCTTCCCCGGCTCCGTGTCGTTCCCTTCGTAGGCCTTGCCGTCGTCCACCGCCCTGGTGCTCTCGGCGCGGCATGGTCAACGATGTCCATCCAACGGCCGTAGTGCTTGTTCAACCTCTCGTCTTCTTGCCCCAGCCGCCCAAAGCAGTGTCGGTCGTGCCGCATGCTCCTGCCTCCCATGGCCGGCTATGCTGCCGCGGAGGCTTCACCGCCCCCTACTATTCCCACCGCTGGCCAGGCCCTGCAGCGACGGCAGCCTCACACCGCAGTCGAACCAGTGAACCCTCGCACTCCTCTCCGCGCGGGCGTCCACTGTCGCGTCTTCCCCGGCTCCGCGTCGTCCCCTTCCTAGGCCTCGCCGTCGTCCACCGCCGTGGTGCTCTCCGCGCGGCGTGGTCAACATGGTCAAGGAACGACTTCCATCGGAAGAGTACTGTACGTGGAGAGGCTGACAGCTGGGTCCATGGCCACAGCCCAGTTTTTTTGTGATTTGCCAAGTAAGTCGCTTTGTCAGGCCTGTTGGGCTGTAAATCTTTCAAGACGAGGAGAGCTTTCACTCGGCTGGCCGAGAAAATGGCCCATCAGTAATGAGAAATGGGTTGTACATTTTTAAAACACATCAAATCGGTAAGTAGTTTCAAATATCTTTTTTTTTCATTTCGAGATTTCAAATTACATTCATTTTTATGCATGGAGAATTTGTTGGATTTTATATTGATATACATTTATTTTTAAAATCAGTTTGAATGTGAGTCAAAATTTCGGAATTAAAAACAGTTCAGACCGTACCAAAATATGCAAAATTTTGTATAATTTTTTAACCGTGGCCACAATATGGGCTGTAATGCTAACAATAAGAATATGGGCTCCAAAAAAAACCTTTATAATTTTCAAATGGGTTGTAAATTATTAGAAATAATGGCAGATGGGCTATATGCTGTTTTCCATAGATTTGAGGCTTTGCTAAAAAAAAGGTTGACGCACAGTGATTGTTGGATGGCCATCCAACGGCTGTCGTGCTTCTTCAATCTCTGCTCTTCCTGCTCCAGCCGCTCAAACAAGCGCCGACGGGACTGCCTGCTCCCTCCTCCCCACGGCCGGCTGTGCTGCCGCGCAGGCCTCACCGCCCCACCGTACTCCCATCGCTGGCCTAGCCATCCCTCTACTCACCCACACCTGCTGTTTTTCTCCGGCGACGGCAGACGAACCAGTAAACTCTCGTACAGTCGTACTCCCCTCCGCGTGGGAAACAACAGCCGAGTCTTCCCTGCCTCCGTGTCGTTCCCTTCCTAGGCCTCACCATTGTCCACCGCCCTAGTTCTCTCGGCGCGGCCTGGTCAACGTGGTCAACGACCGACATGCATCTAAAGTGGACTGTATGTGGAGAGGCCGACAGCTGGGTCTACGGCCACACGCAAGGAAATGCCTCCTTATTGCGCGCAAAATAATGATTCCTCCACCTGACATCAGGGACCCACCAAAAGGGCCTCTGTATTTTGCGAAAAAAACGTTACCGCCGCTGACAGCTCGGACCCACCAGCTATATCTTCGCACGCTAGGAAGTGCCTCCTTATTACGCACAAAAAAATGAATACTCGCTCTGTTATCTAGGACCCAGTATAGTAGCTGGCTGACTTGTGGGCCTACTGAGTTGATAGGGACGGAGGGCTTTGTCAACTTAGTCAATATGCATGATTCTAGCTCCAGTGACCGTACGATGTCCATCCAACGGCCGTAGTGCTTCTTCAACCTCTGGTCTTCTTGCTCCAGCTGCCCAAACCAGCGCCGGTCGTGCCTCGTGCTCCTGCCTCTCGTGGCCGGCTGCGATGCGGCGGAGGCCTCACCGCCCCCTACTACTCCCACCGCTGGCCAGGCAATCCCTCTACTCACGCACACCCCCTGTTATTCTGCGGTGATGGCAGCCTCACACCGCAGCGAACCAGTGAACCCTCGTACTCCTAAACGCGTGGGCATCCACTGCCGTGTCATCCCCGCCTCGGCGTCGTCCCCTTCCTAGGCCTCGCCGTCGTCCACCGCGCTGGTTCTCTCGGTGCGGCGTGGTCAACGTGGTCAAGGAACGGCTTCCATCGGACGTGGACTATATGTAGAGAGGCTGACAGCTGGGTCCACGGCTGATGCAAGGAAGTGCCTCCTTATTACGTGAAAATAATTATTCCTCCACCTGACAGCAGGGACCCATCGGACGGGCCACCATATTTCGTGAAAAAAAAACGTTTCCCCCCTGAGTGTTGGGACCCACCAGCTACACCTTCGCACGCAAGGAAGTGCATCCGGGCAAAAAAACAAAATGATTCGCCCCCCTGACTGCTGGGACCCACCAGCTACATCTTCGCACGCAAGGAAGTGCCTGACAGTCGGGACCCACCTGGTCGAAGCGTACGTAGCGTTGTCATTCTGGTCGCGAACATGTACATACATACTGGTCGATGTAGAGGCGCGCACGTGTCGTAGTAGAGGCGCGCACGTAGCATGTATAAGTACGTACAGCAGCCAGGGTGTACGGCCACGTATGTGTACATACGGGCGGGGTCTCGAACGCCTAATCACGCATACGTACGGCCAGGGCTTGTGTACATGGCTGGGTCAGAACGGAGAAACAGCATCGTCGTCGTGTTCATCGGGAGGCAACGAAATGCGTCGTGTTCATGGGGAGGCAACAGAATGCGTCGTGTTCATCGGGAGGCAACGGAACGCGTGGGAGCCAACCGGCTGGGTCGGAACGGAATGCGTGGTCGTGTTCATCGGGAGGGCTTGGACGGAACAGGCGATGGAAACGAGGCCTGGCGTACTGCAGAACGGATGAAACGGCCTTGTGTTCGACCGGCCACGTTCAAAACAGGATCCTGTTCATCGGGAGGGGTCTGGCATACCGCAAAACGGACGAAACGGACCTCCTACGGTCGAAACGGGGGTCCTGTTCATCGGGAGGGGTGTGGCGTAGCGCAAAACGGGACTCCACGGGATACTGTTCATCTCCACCGTTGACCTCCTCCAGCCTCCACGGGCTACCGTCGACCTCCTCCAGCCTCCACGGGCTCCTGTTCATCCAACCTCCACCGCGCGCTACTCCACTGGCTACTGTTCAACCACTCCTCAACTGTCTACCGTTCATCCAGCCCTCCACACCATGGGGTCATGTTCAACCACCCCTCCACGGGCACCCTCCACCGTCTACTGTTGATCCAGCCCTCCACCACACCACGGGGTCCTGTTCATCCAGAGGCAACACCACCGCTCACTGTTCATCCAACCCCCCCCCCCCGGCAACGCTCACTGTTCATCCTAGAGGAAGCATCGAACGGCTTCAGTTAGCAGCAGTAGCGAAGGAATCGCTCGATCGGGTTCAGTTAACAGCCATCGATCGATTGCTCGGGTTCAGTAACGCGTAGCCTGCAGTGCAATCGCTCAGGTTCAGTTAGAGCGAACACCTCGCACACACGCGCGTACGTGTACGAGAGAAACGCGCATCGCTCGGCCCCCGACCTCCCACCGTAACCGGGAACTCCCCGAATTTTCCTCCCCCTCACTTCTACCACGGTTTTTTCCGTCATGGACGGCCCAAAGAATGTCATGCAGCTGCGTCTCCGGCCCGCCCAGGATGAAAAGCCATTTTCTATCATGATTTTTTGTCATAGAAGTAGGAGCCCACCACATCTATGATGATACCGGGTTTTGTCACAATTATCGTCATAGAAGTGTCATTTGTATGACAGAAAAAAATTGTTCAACCCAAAATGTCACGGATGTGTCTTTTTTTTGTAGTAATGATAGATATAGGTTTTTGTAATATGAAAATATAAAAACAGCAAGGTAACTAATGATAAAAGTGAGCGTAAACGGTTTTGCAATGCTAGGAAACAAGGCCTAGGGTTCATACTTTCACTAGTGCAAGTTATCTTAACAATAATAACATAATTGGATCATATAACTATCCCTCAATATGCAACAAAGAGTCACTCCAAAGTCACTAATAGCGGAGAACAAACGAAGAGATTATGGTAGGGTACGAAACCACCTCAAAGTTATCCTTTCTGATCGATCTATTCAAGAGTCCGTAGTAAAATAACATGAAGCTATTCTTTCCGTTCGATCTATCATAGAGTTCGTACTAGAATAACACCTTAAGACACAAATCAACCAAAACCCTAATTTCACCTAGATACTCCAATGTCACCTCAAGTATCCACGGGTATGATTATACGATATGCATCACACAATCTCAGATTCATCTATTCAACCAACACAAAGAACTTCAAAGAGTGACCCGAAGTTTCTACCGGAGAGTCAAGATGAAAAAGTGTGGCAACCCCTATGCATAAGTTCACAAGGTCACTGAACCAGCAAGTTGATCACCAAAACATACATCAAGTGAATCAATAGAATACCCCATTGTCACCACGAGTATCCCACGCAAGACATACATCAAGTATGCTCAGATCCTTAAAGACTCAATCTGATAAGATAACTTCAAAGGAAAACTCAATCCATTATAAGAGAGTAGACAGGGAGATACATCATAAGATCCAACTATAATAGCAAAGCTCGTGATACATCAAGATCGTGCCAAATCAAGAACACGAGAGAGAGAGAGAGAGAGAGAGATCAAACACATAGCTACTGGTACATACCCTCAGCCCCGAGGGTGAACTACTTCCTCCTTGTCATGGAGAGCGCCGGGATGATAAAGATGGCCACCAGTGAGGGATCCCCCCTCCGGCAGGGTGCCGAAACAGGGTCCCGATTGGTTTTTGGTGGCTACAGAGGCTTGCAGCGGTGGAACTCCCGATCCATTCTGTTCCCCAATGTTTTTAGGGTATATGGACATATATAGGCGAAAGAAGTCGGTCAGGGGAGCCACGAGGGTGGCGGGCGCGCCTGGGGGCGGGGTTAGGCGTGCCCTCCTACCTCGTGCTCTCCTCGTTGATTCCCTAACATGTACCCCAAGTCTCCTGGATTCCTTCCGTTCCAAAAATAACTCTCCCGAAGGTTTCGTTTGGACTCCGTTTGATATTCCTTTTCTACGAAACACTGAAACAAGGGAAAAAACAGAAACTGGCACTGGGCTCTAGGTTAATAGGTTAGTCCCAGAAATAATATAGAAGTGTTTAATAAAGCCCATAAACATCCAAAACAGATAATATAATAGCATGGAACGATAAAAAATTACAGATACGTTGGAGAACTACCACACCTTCGCGTTCAGCACACGTTCATCTCGATGACGTCCCTCTAGATCTTGATCGAGTTGAGGACAAGGGAGAGTTCCCTCAGCACGACGGTGTGGCGACGGTGACGATGATGTTACCGACGCAGGGCTTCGCCTAAGCACTATGGGGTATAACTGTGGAGGGCGGCACCGCACACGACTAAGAGAAGAGTTGGTGTGTCTATGGGGTGCCCCCTCCTCCGTACATAGAGGAGGTGAGGAGGAGGAGGCCGGCTTAGGGGGCGCACCATAGAGGGGAGTCCAATTAGGACTCCCAATCCTAGTTGGACTCCCTTTCCTTTTCCGGAGAGGGGGAAAGAGGGGAGGGAGAGGAAGAGGAGAAGGAAAGGGGGGGACACTCCCTAGTCCAATTAAGACTCCCTATAGGGAGGGGGCGCGGCTGCCCCTTGTGGGCTTCCTCCCCTCTTCCCTATGGCCCATGTAGGCCAAATCTTTCCCCGGGGGGTTCCGGTAACCTCCTGGTAATCCGGAAAAATACCCGAATCACTCGGAACCATTCCGATGTTCGAATGCAACCTTCAAATATATGAATTTTACCTCTCGAGCATTTCGAGACTCCTCCTCATGTCCGTGATCTCATTTGGGACTCTGAACAAACTTTGGTCATCAAATCACATAACTCATAATACAAATCGTCATCGAACGTTAAGCGTGCGGACCCTACGGGTTCGAGAACTATGTAGACATGCCCGAGACACATCTCTGGTCAATAACCAAAGCAGAACCTGGACGCTCATATTGGTTCCTACATATTCTACGAAGATCTTTATCGGTCAAACCGCATAACAACATACGTTGTTCCCTTTGTCATCGGTATGTTACTTGCCCGAGGTTCGATCGTTGTTATATATCATCATACGTAGTTCAATCTCGTTACCCGCATGTCTCTTTACTCGTTCTGTAATGCATCGTCACGCAACTAACTCATTAGTCACATTGCTTTCAAGGATTATCGTGATGTGCATTATCGAGAGGGCCCAGAGATACCTCTCCAATACTTGGAGTGACAAATCCTAATTTCAATCTATGCCAACCCAAAAAACACCTTCGGAGACACCTGTAGAGCATCTTTATAATCACCCAGTCACATTGGGACGTTTAATAGCACACAAGGTGTTCCTCCGGTATTTGGGAGTTGCATAATCTCATAGTCATAGGAACGTGTATAAGTCATGAAGAAAGTAATAGCAATAATACTAAACGATCATTATGCTAAGCTAGGGATGGGTCTTGTCCATCAAATCATTCTCTAATGATGTGATCCCGTTCATCAAATGACAACACATATCCATGGCTAGTAAACTTAACCATCTTTGATTAACGAGCTAGTCAAGTAGAGGCATACTAGGAACACTCTGTTTTGTCTATGTATTCACACAAGTACTAAGTTTCCGGTTAATACAATTCTAGCATGAATAATAAACATTTATCAAGATATAAGGAAATATAAATAACAACTTTATTATTGCCTCTAGGGCATATTGCTTCAGTTTCCCACTTGCACTAGAGTCAATAATCTAGTTCACATCGTCATGTGATTTAACACCAATAATTCACATCTTTATGTGATTAGTTCACATCGCCATCTGACTAATACCAAAAGGGTTTACTAGAGTCAATAATCTAGTTGACATCCTTATGTGATTAACACCCAAAGAGTACTAAGGTGTGATCATGTTTTACTTGTGAGAGAAGTTTAGTCAACGGGTCTGCCACATTCAAAGCCGCATGTATTTCACAAATTTTCTATGTCTACAATGCTCTGCAAGGAGCTACTTTAGCTAATTGCTCCCACTTTCAATATGTATCCAGATTGAGACTTAGAGTCATCTGGATCGGTGTAAAAGCTCGCATCGATGTAACTCTTTATGATGAAATCTTTATCACCTCCAAAACCAAGATATATTTCCTTATTCCACTAAGGATAATTTTGACCGATGTCCAGTGATCCACTCCTGGATCACTATTGTACCCTCTTGCCAAAATCATGGTGAGGTACACAATAGGTCTGGTACACAGCATAGCATACTTTATAGAACCTATGACTGAGGCATAGGGAATGACTTTTCATTCTCTTTCTATTTTCTGCCGTGGTCGGGTTTTGAGTATTTATTCAACTTCACACCTTGCAACACAGGCAAGAACTCCTTCTTTGACTGTTCCATTTTGAACTACTTGTCGGAGTAAATGACCACGGGTAGCCCAGCCGGCTCCCCCTGGCTCTTCAGAAAAATTATAGGCCATGCAGGCCTTCAAGATCCAAGGTGCAGGTCCGCCTCTCTCCAGCCAGCTACTTCTCAGGCCGGCTGCGCGAAGGCGGTCCGGCAATAGAAAACATCCCAAAGGAAACCACGAGAGGGCCGGCTCCAAGAAGCTGGCCACAAGAAGGCCGGCTCCAAGCACTACTAGAAAAAGGGCTGCTAGTGGCGCACCTATTTTCGCTACTAATGGCGCACTACTGGTGCGCCACTAGCATCACGCCATTAGAATTTTTTTTCTAATGGCGCACTTGTGGTGCGCCATTAGTATGGCCCACGGTGCGCCATTAATTAGTATCTCGTATACTAATGGCGCACCACATAGAAGTGCGCCATTAGTAACAATTTTTGTTCAATTTTTTTTTCAGATTTTTTTTATTTTTTTCAAAAAATTTCAATTTTTTTTTGTTTTTTTCTTAATCTCAGGTCATTATATCTTAATCTCGGGTCAATATGCTTAATCTCAGGTCAAATCGCACTCCGTGATCAAACTTCCCAAATGGTCACCCATCCTCACACTACTCCAGCCCAAGCACGCTTAGCTTCAGAGTTCTATCCAACCCCAGCAACAGCTCACTTCACAGGCACTTGTTGATATATCTAGCATATCAATCCTATTATACCTTGTTGATGTCTATGACTTTGTTCATGTTCATGACTCTAATGAAATTTTGAAAAATATTTCAAACTTCCTGATCATATTACGTATCATTTTTTGAAAAAAAAATTTAAAAAAATTTCAAAACTTTTTTTTTGAATTTTTTTGCCTCTAGATCTTGAAAGCCCCGTAACTTTTTTGTGTTAGGTTTTTGGGGATTTTGAAAATGTTTAACGGGGTTCCCCCGGTTAAATTCGAAAGTAACTTTTCGAGTAGATGATTTTTCATATATAAAACTTTTTAATCCGAGTTCGTATGCAAAAGTTATGCCCATTTTACAAATTTCCAGAGAGATTTTGCAAATAAA
The DNA here is from genome assembly GCA_032464435.1 of Aegilops umbellulata. Lineage (NCBI taxonomy): Eukaryota > Viridiplantae > Streptophyta > Magnoliopsida > Poales > Poaceae > Aegilops > Aegilops umbellulata. The sequence goes on from CP136059.1 coordinate 530,929,197, forward strand.
GTCAAAATTTATATTTGTAAATTTTCCCAACAACTAGACCACATATCACATGGCAAACTTATTTTCTTTTATTTTTTTGACATTTTTATCATTTTTTTATTTTTTTAAACTGAAAAGGCGGTCCAGGGGGGTGTGTAATCGGTGGAAGCCGGGCAAACTAGTAATGGCGCACCGTGGGGTGGTGCGCCATTAGTAGTTAAACTAGTAATGGCGCACCACACCCACAGTGCGCCATTACTAGTTTTGAAAAAAATTTGAAATTTTTTTGAATTTTTTTGAAAAAACCTTAGTAATGGCGCACCAGTGGACAATGCGCCATTACTAGTTTTAACTAGTAATGGCGCACTGTCCACAGGTGCGCCATTACTAACATTTTTTTTATTTTTTTTTACTTTTTTTTTCAAAACTTCTAATGGCGCACCGCACACCTGGTGCACCATTAGTAATATATTACTAATGGCGTACCTGTATGTGGTGCGCCATTGCTATATTCTAATGGCGCACCACACACGTGGTGCGCCATTAGTGTCCATTTCATCTATAGCCGTTTTTCTATTAGTGACGAAGCCGGCCACGAGAGGGCCGGCTCCAAGAAGCCGGCCAAAAAAGGGCCGACTCCAAGAAGCCGGCCCTAAACAGGCGGCCAAGATCGTGCCCTCAAAGTCTGCGCCCACATAACGGTGATGTGACAGGGTGTGGCTACAGTAAAGCCTGCCACCCCCGAATCCCGGGGTGCGCATGGCCACAGTCTGCCGTGCAAGGCAGCCATCCCCCGTCCAGCGCTGCACTGTTGCCATATTGACCGTGACGTCACCCACGGCAAGCTGTCAGAGCGACCCAAGGGCTGCGGGCCCCATCGGACAAGAGGACGCCCAAAGGCGGCCAGGCCTCCCGTAGTCGGCCTGAGGTGTATCCGACTTCCAATAGTCGGCTAGTCCCTTCCTTCGAGGGATGCGCCACATTAAGAAGACAAGACGGGGTAAGGCTACAGTGATATGCCGCCCGGCAGCGGTACCGTAGCCATGCTTACCATGACGAAGCCCACGTCACGAGAGGTGGGGCAACAGTAAGCAGCCCCCGACAAGACCCCCAAGCGGTGGGGCCGGCCTGTCGACCAGAGGGCCGGCAGCCGGCAGGTCCACCAGTCGGCGGGCCCCATCGGCTGGCGGAGAAGCCGGCGATCATAGACACTGACAGCTAGGGCCCATGCCCAGCTGAATTACCATTGTACCCCTGGGGGTAGGCCTATGTAAACCCCCAGGGCGCCCATGCAAAGAGAGATCTTTTTTAGGAGTTTTAGACAATACATCGAGGGGAGAAGAAACCTAGCCTTGCCCTTCTTCTTCTTCCCTCCAAACAGCTCAAGAAGCCTCTTGTAGCTACTTGTCGATCTAGTGACCATGCGGAGACCCCGCAGGGCAGCAGTAGGGGTGTTACCTCCACGGAGAGCCCCGAAGCTGGGTAAGATTCGCCGGCATGCATGTCTTCGCCTTATCCCGTTTGCAGGCACCGATGACGTTTTATTGGCTCCCACAATGATAAGCCATCCATTGGCATATGTCGCACCAACCACCCGACATTTGGCGCCCACCTTGGGGCCAGGTGCACCGTCGTTCGGCGACCTGCTCTAGACGGGAACCCACTTCCTTCCCTGTGAGCGTAGCCAGCCTGGCTCGCCCAATGGCGCTTGCCCCGACGCGCTGCAAGGCGTTGCTGACGCCTGCGCGACGAGCTGCCTCGCTGATCTTCTTGGCGAGGCTTGCATCTCCGACGAGCCCGCGTCCGACGCGGGCACCGGCTGCCTCGAGAGCCACCTCGTCAGCCTCCTCGACCAACTCCACGTTTCCAGCGAGCCCGCTGCGGACTTGGAGTCGGTTGGCTCCACCGACCCGATGCTTGTCCACTCTGACACAGCATCGCTTGACGCTTTTCCCACCAACGTAGTCATCATCAACGACACTCTTCCTCGAGCCGACAGCGGCGGCAGCGCCATCACCGAGATACTGGTCATCAGCCACGGCGCCGCCTCTGGCGAAAATGCCCACGACGCCCTGCAGACGGCGCTGCACGACTTGTCCGCCCCCATCCCGGCCCACGTTGACGCAGAAACACTGGAGGCACGCCGCCTCGCCCTCGTTGTGGAGTTCCAGAAGATAGCTTCCATGAGACGCCTCACCGAGGCTCACCAGCGCGAAGTCGACCGCGCCGCCTTCAGCACGCCTCCTTCCGACAGACCAAGCCGTGTTGGCATAATCAAGAAACGCGGCGCGGCTATCGCCAACATGCTGGGAGCGGACCGCCCGGTTTACGCCACGCCTCTCGAGAACCTACGCGCCGCCCAGGCAGCCATAGACGAGCTGGATAACCTGGGGCCCGACAAGCTCCCTTACATGACCAGACGCATCCAGCAGCTTATCGACGCGGCTGCGGAGCGGCATGAAGATGGCGTCCGCGCTGAAAGTCCTCCCCTGTGCCGAGAGCACGGTGCGACATCGCGAACACCGACGGCTGGCAACACCCATGCAAGGAAAGAAAAGGAGCCGGCTGCAAGTCGCAGCCGAACTCGAATCTCCATCGAGTGTGACGCAGAAGGCCGCCCTCGAGCTGTGGAGCGGTGAGGCAACCCGCCTCCTCCTCCGCCACGAGTGGAGAGACATCCCATCCCACCAACTGTCACGCATCCGACTCTCAGCGGCCGACTGGGCCGCCGTGAAGGAGTCAGCGAGAACGACGCCCGCCACCGGATCGATCGCCTGGCACGATCCCTGACCCTGGAAGAAGAAGATGATGTCGGCCCGCCTTGTTTCGGCCCCCGCATCCGCGATGAGCCCTTCCCCAAAGGGTTTACGCTCCCAAGAGACACGCCCAAGTATAACGGCTCCGTGAAGCCGGAGGATTGGTTAATTGACTACTCCACTGCAGTTCGCATAGCAAACGGCAACAGGCGTGTTGCCGTAAAATATGTCCCCCTCATGCTCCAAGGCACGGCGCGTACCTGGCTCAACAGCCTCAAGCCTTACAGCATCAACAGCTGGCTAGACTTCATAGAAGCCTTCGTCCGCAACTTCACCAGCACCTACAAGCGGGCTCCCAAGCCCCGACAGCTCTCCTTATGTGTCCAAGGGCCCAATGAGTCAACCCGCGACTACCTCATGTGTTGGGCCGAGCTCCGCAATTCCTGCGAAGGGGTGCACAAGGTTCAAGCCATAGAGTACTTCACCGCCGGGTGCCGAGAAGGCACCCTCCTCAAGCATCGAATCCTCTGCGACGAGCCGACTACCCTCGACGAGCTTCTAGTCATAGCAGATAAATACGCCACGGCCGACTCCTCCATGAAGACCAAGCTCCGAGTAGACGCCTCCGGGAAGGTGCTCGCCCCGGGTCCCAAGTCGCCGACTGGGGACTCCAGCCGAAGCCCGTACCACAACGACCACAAGCACAAGGGTCCCGCGCCGCCTTTCTCCAATCGGCAGGTAGCCACAGTCGAAGACGAACCGCCCGAAGGGCGGCCCGCGCCCAAGGAGCCGAAGGCCGGCAGGCCGGCTTGGCAGCCGGCTTTCTCCTACGAGCAAGCACTTGATGCCCCCTGCAAGTTCCATAGCGGCGTGAAGCCCTCCAACCACACGACCCAGATATGCCACTGGCTCAAGCGAATCTCCCAGGGCGAGGAGATAGCGCCGCCTCCGCCTGCTGGCCAGCCGCCCCCGGCCCCTCAGCAGCCGGCCGCTCGACCAGCAGTCGGAGCCATTCAAGACGAGTTCCCCGATGAACATGTCGCCTACGTCGTCTTTACAAGCCAGCCGGAAGACCGACGTAGCCGGCGCCGACAGCACCAAGAAGTCAACGCAGTTGCCTCAAACACTCCTGAGTTCATGCACTAGTCAGAAAGGCCGATTAGCTGGAGCCGGGCCGATCACCCAGAGGTGATGCCGTCCCCTGGCTCTTACGCATTGGTCTTGGACACCACCCTCGCAACAGAAAGGTGAGTTGTCCGATTCTCCCGCGTGCTGATAGATGGCGGGAGCAGCTTCAACATACTGTACCGTGACACCATGGAGAAGCTAACCATCAAGGCGAAGCAGCTCATGCCCAGTCGGACTATGTTCCATGGCATCATACCCGGCATGTCCTGTTCCCCAATCGGCAAGATCAAGATAGATGTCCTCTTTGGTGACAAGGATCATTTCCGCCGAGAAGCAGTGTGGTTTGAAGTAGTGGATCTGGAGAGCCCTTACCACGCATTGCTTGGGCGACCTGCCTTGGCCAAGTTCATGGCTGTACCCCACTATGCCAACCTCAAGATGAAGATACCAAGTTCCAAGGGCATCATCACCGTAACCGGAGACTACAAGAAATCCGCCGAGTGTGCGGCAGCCAGCAGCCGGCTGGCCGAGTCCCTCGTTATTGCCGAAGAAAAGAAGATGTTGGATCGAGTTGTGGCCATGCCCGGTAAGCAGCCGGCCCTGTCCCCCAACCCAAAGGAGTGTGATGCCCAGGTTCCTTCTAGCCGGCCAAAGAAACGAAGAAGGTACCTCTGGACTCAGAGCACCCAGAAAGGTTCGCCTCCATTGGGGCGAACCTGGACAGCAAATAGGAAGGCGAGCTCGTCGATTTCCTCCGTGAGAATGGGGACATCTTCGCATGGTCTCCCAAGGACATGTCGGGTGTTCCGAAGGAATTCGCCGAGCACAAGCTACACGTCCGAGAAGGGGCGAAACCAGTCAAACAGCCCCTCCGCCGACTGTCGGAAGAAAAGAGAAGAATTGTAGGAGAAGAGATAGCCCGGTTTCTGGCAGCCGGCTTCATTATGGAAGTTTTCTTTCCAGAATGGCTCGCCAACCCGGTCCTCGTTCTGAAGAAGAACAACAAGTGGCGTATGTGTATAGACTACACAAGCCTCAACAAGGCCTGCCCCAAAGATCCCTTTGCCCTGCCAAGGATTGACCAAGTGATAGACTCCACAGCCGGATGCGAGCTGTTGTGCTTCTTGGATGCTTACTCAGGCTACCACTAGATAAAGTTGGATCCAACTGATCGCCTGAAGACAACCTTCATCACACCATTCGGAGCTTTTTGCTACCTGACTATGACATTCGGCTTGAGAAATGCCGGTGCCACTTTTCAGCGTTGCATGCAGAAATGCCTCCTAAAGCAGCTCGGCAGAAATGCCCACGTCTATGTAGACGACATTGTGGTGAAGACGGAGAACCGCGACACTTTGCTAGAAGTCCTCACAGAGACATTTGAGAACTTGCGCCGGTTTCAGATCAAGCTCAACCCCGAGAAATGTGTGTTCGGCGTACCAGCTGGCCAACTTCTAGGCTTCCTGGTCTCCGAACGTGGCATCGCACTACTAGGAGAAGGGCTATAGATAGGATTGATACTAATGGCGCACCAGGGAAGCAGTGTGCCACTAGTATATACTAATGGCGCACCTGCTGGTGATACGTCATTAGTGTGGAAGACACTAATGGGGCACCAGAAACGGGATGCGCCACTAGTGTTAAATATTTTTTTTCCATTTTTCCATACATACTAATGGCGCATCAGACAGACAGTGCGCCATTACTAGTTCTAACTAGTAATGGCGCACCAGACAGACAGTGCGCCATTACTGTAAATATTACTGTTTCATATTCATATTCATTTATTAAAAAATAATAATATAAATTATACTAATGGCGCACAGGCCTGGTGGTGCGCCATTGCTATCTAAAAAAATTCCCATTCGTTCCTCTCTCCCTCGCCAGATCCCATTCGTTCCTCTCTCCCTCGCCAGACCCATGACGCCGCCGCCCCGGCCAACGACGCCGCCACCCCGAACCCCGCCGGACTCCACCCCCGCCGCCCCCGCGCCCCCGCGCCCCCAACCCCGCCGCCCCCGCGCCCCCACCCCTGCCGGACTCCACCACCGCCGCCCACGCACCCCCGCACCCCCACCCCCGCCGCCCCGACCCTCAACGTCTTCGCCTTCCTCCTCGCCGTCGGCGCCGAGCAGCAACGCAGCACCGTACGCCCCCCGACCCTCCTCCTCCCCTTCCCCCTCCTCCTCCTCTCCTTGCCCCTCGCCTGCGCCAGGGCTGACGGCCCCTTCTCTGTCTCGCAGGGCAAGGTCTCTGGCGCCTCTAAGACATCGACGCCTCACCGTCGATCCGCGTCACCTCGTCAACCCCGGCCCCGCACGAGCTCGCCATCGTCTTCCTCTTGGTGAGATGCACCGGTTCCCCTGCCCCCTTTCTGTTAACTGAACATTGTCAGGTTTAGGTTCTGTTAACTGAAAAAGTTTAGATTCAGAAACATTTTTGGACTGATAGGAAGTTTGTTGAACAGAGCAATCTACACCTGTAATTTCTACTGTTATGCCTTTGTTACTCCAGTCAAAATTTCAGTCAAAATTTTCCTGTCAAAATATTCAGTCAAGCACAACTGATCATGTAACTTGAGACCTTGCGCTGCGGCATTATAATGTTTGATGCCTGCATCAACACTTCTCTGTACTACATGCGGTTGTTATAGTTGAGGTTCAAAAGTAGGGGTTAGCTTTAACATGATTCGCTAGTGCTTTCATCACAGAACACATTCTTTGAAAAGTGGACATTCTGAAGTCGATGCTTTCTCTGGATGGGAATAATAGTATGAAATACACCTGATGGAAACCTTTGTTGATTGTGATCTCTGCACATGTTTAATGTCTATGCTGTTGTGCGGCTGTTATGTGTGTCTATGTCGGTGAGCTTGTGTTATGCACTTCTGCATTTTGATGTCCCCCCTTACCTTAGTTTTTTCATCTCACTGGTCCTTTTCATTGTATTGGTCCTTTTCATTTTTGTCAAAGAGGCCCCGAGTTCTCTCTTCACTTGTGTGGTGATTGTCTTGGTCCTTTTCATTTTTGTCTTGGCATTCTTGAGGTGCTGATGTGTCTGAGGGCATGAACCATGATCAGGATATTTGAGTAGTACTGTCAACAGTAATAACTTTTACATGTTTGCATTGCTTCCAAGAGTAACAGCGGGTGCTTAGGACACCTTTAGGAGATTTTCATTTCCAATGAGTGATGTTTTTCCTAGCAGCAGAAAAATAGTAGTAGCAATGTACTAGGAGTGCATTTTTATTCTAGGGTGATGGATAGATCTAGTGAGTACTGCATTTCAGTTAACTGTTATGGACAATTGTCAATTTTCTGTAATGATGATGGAACATTATAAAGCATTAATTGTACTCCAGTGTATATGAAGGATACAAAAAAATTAGAAACTTCTCTGATTTTATAAAGTTGTTCTTATAGGGGTGA